>CM062525.1:2500-1252500 GCA_031439595.1 Pterocarpus santalinus
AATACCAAATCTCAAACCCTAATCCCTAACCCTAATCTCTAACCCCTAAATCCTAAATCCTGAATCTTAAACCCTAAATCCTAAACCTTGACCCCCCAATTCTAAACCCTCAATCCCTAATCCTAAACCCTGAACCCTAAATCCTGAATCCTAAACCCTTAACCCTCAACCCTTAACCTTAGACCCTAGACCCCAGACTCTAAACCCTAAACCCCTAAGCCCTAAATCTTAAGCCTTGAACCCTAAGCTCTGATCCCTAGATCCCTAACTTCTTAACCACTAAACTCTAAACTCTAACCCCTATAACCTTAAACATCAGGGGATGTGTGGGGGCTAAGCTAATTGGAAACCTTGTTATGGTGTCGCTTTTGAAGAAGAACTTGGCTTGTATAACGAAGGAGGATTCTTGTGTCACAGTTAACTCGAGATGCATGCTGCAGGGGCACTATTCAACTCGAGATGCATGCTAGCAGGCACTATTTTTTCAGGTTATGAGAGTTGTTAGAATTTTCAGAGTTATGAGGATTTTGAAGGTTTGTTAAAATTGAGGCTTATGTGAATTTGTGGGGGTTTTCGAGTTTTAAAGGTTGTTAGAATTTTGAAGGTTATGTCAAGTATGAGGGTTATGGGAATTATGGGGATTTATAACAGTTATGAGGGTTATGTGGGTTGTGAGAGTTTATGAGGGTTATGAGTGTTTATGATAGTTATGGGGGCTTTAAGGGTTATAAAGAGGGCATGGCCTATGGTGAATTTATTAAAATTTAAGTGACATTGAAAAATAGAAAATAATATAGAAAAATAATCTCCTTCCCATTATTTAACAAAAACAATTGTTGTTATGATTATTATTTTTATTATTAGGGTTAAAAAAATAGCGAGAGAAACTCTTCCCTAGGATTCTTTTTTGACCGAATGAGGAATTTATGTCTGTATTGCTTCTTGGAAGCATATCATGTGGAAGGTTATGAGGGTTAAAAGGGTTTTGAAAGTTTTGAGGGTTTTGGAGGGTTATGAAGGTCATGAAGATTTTGGAAGGTTTTGAGAGTTTATGCGGCTTTTGAGGGTTTTGAGGATTATAAGGGTTATGAGAGTTTTTTAGGGTTATAAGGATTTTGAGGGTTATGAGTATTATGGTTATGAGAGTTTTGAAGAGTTATGAGGGTCTATAAGGGTTTTGAGGATTAAGAGGGTTTTGGAGGATTTATGAGGGTTAGGGTTATGGGGATTTTGAGAGTTTATAAAAATTATGAAGGTTTGTAAGGGTCATAAGGGTTATGGAAATTTTAATGGTTATGAGGATTTTGGGTTTGGGGTTTCAAGAGTTTTTCGAGCTTCTCAAGTCTTTGTTGAGGGTTTTCCTAGGGTTTCTCAAGTATTTTTATTGCTTTTTTGAGCATTTCTAAAAGATTTTTCGATGGTTTCTCAAGTGTTTTCCATTGGTTTCTCAAGGCTTTCAATTGGGTTAATTCGTATTTTTGAAGGATTTCCCTTGGGTTGTTTTAGGTTTTCAGGAGGATTTCCTTATCATTTCCTGAGGCTTCTCTGAGAGTTTTTGGAGTGTTTCCAAAGGGTTTCATGCGGGGATCTTGTGGGCTACCTAATAGCTTCTTAATTATTTTTCTAGAGCTTCCCTTGCATTTCTCATGGCTTTCTTGAGGGTTTTGCAATGGTTTTTTGGGGGGATTCTAAAAAGATTCCCAAGAGCTTCTCGATGGTTTCCAATGGCTTTCCAAGGGTTCTTAGAGAGCTTTTTCAATGTCTCACGAAGGTTTCCCATGTGTTTTATTAGGGTTTTTCAAGGGATTCATGAGAACTTCCTAAGGGTTTCTCAACGGATTCTTGAAGGTTTTCAAGGGGTTTTTCAAGTGTTTCTTAACGATTTCCCAAGGGTTACCCCAAGGTTTCTTGCATGCTCCTTGTGACTTTCAAGAGGGTTTTTAAGAGTTTTCTAAGTTTTTCCTTATAGTTTCTCGATTAAGGATTTGTTGCTCTACCCTCGGTTGGACCAATGCTAGTTCACTCATTTATTGCCATTATATTCATTTTCTAAGGTTTAGATTTAATAGATAAATTATTAAATAAAATCTTTATATAATATAATATTTTCAATATTAGAAATTTATCCTTTGGAATATCAATTATCGCTTCACACCACCACCATCCACTTTCACCCATCGGCTAATCTAACTAACACTGCTAACACCAACATGGCTCTGTTGTACCCACTACTGCCACGATGTTCTTGTCATCGAAGCTAAACTCTACCACAAACCATGAACTGATTTCCCCCAAATCAAATCCAAGGCCAGCATAGATCTAGAGCACAAATGTGATAGAAGAATTTATTAGACTATTTCTCTAGGGCATTTTCATCTTGCTATCATTTCATGATTTCAATACAGAATTTTTTTAGAAAAAAAATGTTGTTTTTCAATCACTAGCTCCAAGAAGCCAACAAGTAGATGACCAACAATTGAACAATAAATAAGAAATGTAAATGAACACCATATCAGGCACTACAAAAACTTTTATGCCAAAAAAAAATAAAAATAAAAATAAAAAAATTGGCAATCGAAATATGAACAATAATTAGTGCTTATGCTAGAAAATGAACAATAACCTGTAATTTATAAGAGTTTATAATTTATAACTCCTTTGTCTGCTACATTTGTTATTCTATAAATGAACAATAACCTTGGCAACCAGAAAACTAGATCATGAGAGAGAACCAGTTTTAAATTACAAGCATCAAGGCCATTGCACAAAAGGCCAAGGTTCTGGGGGCAAAAAAATAAAAGTAGAAGCATAAATAGAACAACAAATGTGGCAAACACAGGAGCCATAGCCAGTGAGTCAACATGCTAGTAAATGTAGGTGTCCTTGGCTTGTGTGGTCGCTAGTGACATCCATGCCATATGGTGGTGGGGGAAAAGAAACGGGAAAGGGATAATAAGGCCTAGATCTTGTAACAAAAGAGGTGGTGGTGCAATAATGCAAGCAAGCCTCAGTAAACATGGTGGTGTTGTGTGGGTGTTGGGGTGCGCGGTGGCGACACAATGGTGCTGTGCGACTTGGTTGGGGGTGAAGACGGTGGTTAATGCAACAATGGATGGTTGGTGGGGTAAGGTAAGGGTGGTGGTGTAGCAAAGCTAGGGGATGACACTAATGCAGCTAATGGAAGGGGGGACGGTCCAACAAGGAATGGGGAAACCGTGAAAAGAGAAAAGAGTAAGTGGCGTAATGGTGAATTAGAAATTGAATAAGGTTAACTTAGCAATTTTTGAGGGTAGATTAATGTTGGTCCACAACTAGAGGTGGACCAACAAATCCTTAGCCCAATTTCTCAAGGGTTGTCCAAGAATTCCCTAGGGGTTTCATGAGAACAAGTTATTTGTGAGGCAAGTTTTATATACTCCACTATACAATTAGGGAATGCAAAATATAAGTACGTAATTCAGTAGTTATAATACTCAAAGTGTATCACTTGTTATTCTTAATTGTGAAGCCATGAGGGCACTATCTACTATGCTCCTAATTAACTTCTTGTGCATCATACACCTTAAAGGACAGCCACTAATATGATGATGTATCCCTATAACTAGTAACTTGCTATGCATTGTACAATTTCCCTCTCTCTCTTTCTCACCCCGATATCTAGGACCGTCAAAAAGGGGCTAAATACGTCAGGTCAAACGCATTTACCCACAAAAATAGGTGAGCTAAACTTAAAAAATAACAACTCATTTAAATTAACCCATTTTCAACCCAACCCAAGTTAAACAGGCCAGCCCGCGTGGGTAAATAAGCATCAATTTAGGATATAAAAATATAATTTAGTAATTAAATTAAAGATATTTTGACTTTTTTTAATAAGGAATAATAATTGTTTTTAATCCAAAAATCATTTTTAATAGCATAAAAAGCAAAAAAAAGGGGTTAAACGAATCGAGCTACCAAAATGCACCCCTATCTGTACCCCCCACACAAACTACAAGTGATGTATTTACGGCTGCAACCACCACCACTGCACTACTGCGGCCTTATCCCACATCTCAGCCTCGCTAACAACCCGTGCTGACCACTGCAACTGTGGGACCTCCGCCAACCAACTCCCTTTATGTCGCTTTCAATCTAACCACGAGATCATGGCAGCCACCTAAAGCCGCCGATAACCACACTCTTCCAACCCCACACCACCCTCGGTCTCGACCCCACTGCACTTTCCGTGGTCGTGACCATAGTTTTCCTTATAGCACAACCAAAATCACAAATGAAAATTTTATCATACCATAATTTCAAGATCAATGTTTAACAAGTTGATGTTTTTTTGTCGATTATGACTGAGCAAAGCAAGAATTATTTTTGAAAAGAAATAACTGGTAACATAAGAAATCAAAGAATAAGTTGAACCAATGTGAACAAGAATATAGACTACTAACGAGTCTCTATGGTTCTAAAGCTAAGACAGAAGCAAGAGATTTAAAGAGGTGTTCAAGCACAAAAGAGGTGCAGTGGTGAGTGGAGTTGTGTGGATGTAGTAGGAGTGATGGATTGAGGGTTATAACATTGCTCTGCTTATTAGCTTCATTGATACACTATCACATATTGATTGTTGGATCATGTTGTGTGTGGTGCACCATACTTGACAAAGTGCACCATAGCACATGCCAAGTATGAGATACTTAGGTGTTACCATTGACAACTTATTTAGGAAGTGAAATATTGTTACAAATAAAATAAAATTGTGTCATATAATTATTAAGTTTTAAATGAGTCTTTTTATTAAATTTTTCCATATTATAAGTATACTTTGATTAATTTATTTTACACAAAAAAAAGCTACTTCGGCTATAAACACACAAAAAAAATTTAACAATCAAATGAAATATTCATAGTAATAAATATATCATTTAAATATAGTCCATGCAACAGGTGGATTAGATAATTGAAAGGTTACTTAATCAAGCATCAAACAATTAGGGCATGTTTGTCATTGAAAATAAAAATACTCATATTATATTATTTTAATAATTGCCTTGTTAAAAAAATAAAATTTAGTTTTGTATTTAAATTTAAATAGTTTTATTAAATAAGTTAATTACAAATATTTATAATATTTATGTGATTACATAAAACAAAAAATACGAATAATATTATAGAATTCTAAAAATTACATTAATACTGATAAATTCAAATAAAATTATTATTAATGATAAAAACAATATTAAACTATTATTTTAATTACTAAAATTATTTTTAAATAAATAAAACAATTTAAATAAAAGTAGCAATAAAAATTATTTAAATAAAAATTTGAAGGATACATGTAAGGAAAATAAATCAATAAACACCCTTACGTTATTACTGACCGTGGGAGTTGGTTTAGTTTGGTCCAATCCATTGAATCCAAGGATCTGCCGTTTGCGTGAGCGAAGGCAGCCTGGGAAAGCAATAGAACCTACACGCCGCGATATGCAGAAAGTGCATAAGGAGGTCACTTTTTTTCTTGTTGCCTCATTCTGAAAATCTTGTACCGTTTTTGCCTGCACCTTCACCACAGCAAAGGCCCACGGCATCGGCATCACCATCACCATCACAGGTAAGAAACTCTTCTCCTTTAATGGTTTTCTTATTCTATGCTTGCACTTTAAGGCCTCCTAGGTTGATTATCTCATACAGCGCGTATACTCCTCGCATAGAAGGCTAACATTAACTACTTTGCATTCAACAATTAGTCAGTTGCGAAAGTTAATTACAGCAAGGATTAATTGAGTAGACGTTAACCCTATTACATCTTTCATCGAGGAAGGAAGCTTCGATGTCTCTGTCTTTTTTCTGTGGGAGGTGGTCGAATGAGGGTATCATATTCATAGATCCATTTTTTTTCAATAAATTATAAGTAATTTTCATAGATCTGGACAATTTTATGTCATATTAGATTATAGATTTCATTCTTTTGTCTACCTCCGTCCTTGTTCCTACATTTCTTTCTACATAGATATTCCATTTTTATTTCGCGGTCGCCCTATCTCTATTTCGGGGTAATGATTTGCCCTAGTCTATCTCGTTTCTGAAAGTGAACAAAATTAACAACTAAAATACGCAGAAAAAGAAAAGGAAAGAGAAAAAAAAAAGGGGGGGTCACGGATAGCAATTTACGCAACTCGGTTTCATTTTTTTGGTAGATTTATGTTTTTTTTGGTAGATAACTCGGTTTCATTTAATTGAGGTACAGTGGATTCCTGGCCATCGGAACTCATAAATAATGCGCATTATAGCTCGATTTTTCTTATATATGGACTCGAGAGAGTGGTTACTTAGCATGTTAATTACTTGATTTACTTCAAATTTGTTTCAAATGTTTCCAACCAATCTAGGTTTGAAGATGTTCCGCATTTGCAGGAAACTAGGAATGTTGAAACTTTCTAACTCGGAATTAAATAGGGGGGAAAAAAAGAAGCTCTGCCGTTCAATTGCTAATTTTTCCTTCAAGGTTTTGACTATGTAGAATAAGCATTTTATTCGTACGGCTTGAGGACGTGGCGAACTGTGGCTGCGCAACTCATTTGAGATTTTACAAATGAACTATAAGCTAACCGAGGCATATATAAGATTGCTGAACTTGAAACTTGAAAGTGCACGAGGCACAGCATGAATACTAGAGCGAGGAAGATCATAAATCCATCGGTGGAAGGTAAAAGGACAGAGTATCATGCAGGGAAGAGGATGGAGTACCAAAGATCCCTGTCCCAGGGGAATGCCCGAAGATGGTTGCCACTAAGTTATTTCAGCTTGGAGTCATTGCTTTTGCTCGTTTGTCTTACGGCATCTTTGCTTATCCTCCCACTGGTGCTGCCACCATTACCTCCTCCACCTTTTCTCTTACTCTTACTACCCATTGGCATTTTATTAGTGCTAATAATCTTGGCTTTTATGCCTTCTAATGTAAGAGATATTTCTCACTCGTATATGTAAATAAATTTCAATGCTTTGCTCCAGGTAATGTAAATCTTTTTTGTTGTCCAGCTTAAGGTATCATGGAAATCATCATCTCTTAATTATTTCTCAGTTTGAGGTAAGGATTTAAGGGATTCTTAATTCAGAGATATCATTAGTGACTACTCCTGGACATGTTTATTAGGTGGTATTAATTCAATAAATTTGAGTATTTAATCGATTTAATTAAATTGATTTGAACGACTTCAAATTATTTACGTTAAACTTATCAAAACCAATTATTGCTAGGGATGTAAATGAGTTGATTTGGATCGTATTTAAGTGAAAAATAAATTTGGATCGATCAAATTTAACTGGATTGGTTTGGTTTGGATTTTAAATTTTTTTTCAATAAATCCAAACCAAACCAATCCAATTAAGATCGAGTTGGTTTGGTTCGGGTCATCGAATTGAAGTAAAAAATAAAGAATTGTATATTTTTAAAAAATTTATTTTTATAATAACTAACAATAATATAAAATTTGATTATGATATATTTAATAATAATATAAATAGATAAATTTTTTAAATAAATATTAATAAAAAGATAAAAAATCACTATATTACTAAAAATTTAAGTCCAAAATTTTGAAATATTAAAAATTTAAAAAAAAAAGTTGATAGATAATCAGGTTTAATGTTTGGATAATCGAATTGAAAAATCATAAATTTGAAATCAAATCAATAATTATTAATTTTGTTTGATTCCATATTAAAAATAAACTGATTATCCGAATTAATTCGAACCAACTTTTTGATTAGGATATTTAGATTTATTTAATCTGCTTACGCCCTTAATTATTGCTGATCGCTTTCCTCCCTTATTTTTGAATATATTGCCATCACATCATCAAATTCCTCCTCAACGCACGTCTCCCATAAGACGTCAGAATTTTATGCGGTAGATACGAAAACGAGAACAACAAGGAAGACAGGTGTACGTACGTGAGGAGTACCCAATCACTGTCCGCAAGGAGAAGAACATCGCATTTTCTGTTATTTTCTGTCTTTTGGGTTTGAAGCAGCGGTGTTTATCGGATTTAATTGAGTCAATAAACTCAAAAATTTAAACCATATTTAGATTGGTTCAGATAATTAGATTATGGTGTTTGTTTTAGTTTATTTTGAACCAAAAATAATAATTTTTAATTAAAAATTACTTTTCATAAAAACTATTTATCTTAATTTATACTCGAAAGATCAAAAACTAAAAACTAATTATTTTACATTTGTGGCAACTCCTTATTGTCTATTGTCACTCCCCATTTAATAAATTTTTGTTTGATTATTTTAAAATGCCCTTCTTTATCTTTTATAATTAAACTAATAGTTTATTATTATTTCTAGTTTTATTCATACTTAATATTATTAATATTTTTCTTTGAAAATTCATTTTTAATATTTTATTATTTGTAATTCTGTAATATGTTACTTTATGGAAATCTTTTCATTTTTTATTCATTTTTCTCATGAAACATATTAAATTTATATATTTGTATAAAAACAAAAAAATATAATTATGTAACAAATTGATTCTCTTAATCTTAAGTATAGTTTCCAGATTAAATTGAATTCTTGCTTCAAATAACTTTTTTTTAAGCATAATAGAATTTTTATATTTTTTGTTTTAATATTCTATAAATATGATATGAAATGACAAAAAAACTAAGTAAATTATTGTTAACATGATAAATTTTGAATTAAATAAAATAATTATTAATAATAATTTTAAAATTTAATTAACATTTACAGTGAATGTAAAAATATTATACTAACATCCAATAATAGTTTGTCATTTTATTCAATGAGTTGGATATCTCATATATTGTTGAAACACCTTATATGATATGAAAATATATCATCAACTGTTAGTCTAAATTTTAATTATGAAATAAATAACTAATTTAATGTATTATGTTACCTTAATTTTTAAGAATAAAAATAAAAATGAAAACTATAATAACAATGCAAATGCTAGTATAATAAGTTTATTTAATACTAAATTAAATTATATAAACACAAGATGATAAAAATTGGGTATGTATGCAATATATTATAATTTATTTGTTCACTTTCTTTTATTATTTTTTTATTTTACATACTAGTTTGCTCTATAGATAATTATTACACTGAAAATTTTATAAAGTAAGTTAACATGTGTATCTAAATAATTATATTAAATAAATTAATTATAAATACTTATAATATTTTGTGGTCACATAAAAAAAATAATCAATATTAAACATTTCAAAATTAAATTAACTACCATTTAACAAAATGTATATAAAATTGTTATGAAAATTTTTTCACAAATTAAAAATATAGAAGCACAAATCATGAAAATGTCAAAAATGGTTTTATTTAAAAATATCAATAATAATGAGTTTGAATAATATTGAAGTAATAATAGATTATTAGTTTGATTTTGAAAGAAAAAGAAGGGTATTTTACAGCAATCAAACAAAAGTTCATTAAATAGAGAGTGGCTATGTATATAATTATAGAAGTATTTTTTATTAAAATTAAAAGTTGTTAAATTATTTGTCAATAGCAAATATAAAAATATTTTTATTATAAGATTACAATTAAAGGAACAAATAAATAGAGAAAGTGGAAAGGGCAGCAATGGCTTTTTGAAAAAAAAAAAAATTAAGGCTAGATAGGTAAAGAGAGTATTTCCACACTTATTGAGTATATTTTCTCTCCTATTGCTTCTATTGTTTCTGGAAATAGCTTCCTATATGCTTCTCAAAATACCCAAAAAAATTGATTATTTTCATTCTATATTTTTTATAGGGAATAGGAATTTATTGAGACCGAAAATTGAGCAAAGCAAAGACAAAATCTCCTCAAGGGGATCTTCAATCCATATGTTGTTTTCCTCCTAGGGATCCCAAATGAGCTAACTTATCTACAACCAAATACAAGTTCTTGGAATACAGTGGCAATCAAAGCAAGTAAACTTAGAAGCATAAAGCAAAATGTCTCATAATATAGAACCATCGTACGAGAGGTCTTCAATAGAATCTCTAATGGATGCACAAACCTACTTTGTGTCCCCTTTCAGCATCATCCTCCTAAACCCTAGCTTCCATGCAAATAACATAACTTCTTTAGCTGCAATAAGCTCGGCATGATTAGGATCTGGGCAATCCATGCGAGATTGACATTTGCCAGCCATTAAATTGTCTGCATTATCCTTGTATTTTTGAGAAACACAAACAAAAACAAAGTAATACTTAAAAGTTATTTTTTTATCTCAAAGAGGGCATTTGGTAAGAAATTTAAATTTTTATTTTCCAGGAATCCCATTCTTAGGAATGCTATCATCGGGAATAGCTTTCTCAATCATGTGTTTTTGGAAACATTTTTGATAAACGGATTAAATTCCTGGGAGTGTTTTGTATATTTCAAAAATACTCCTAGCCGGCGGCTGCTGATGGCAGAGGATAGTGACAGCGCTGGCAATGGCCGGCGGTGGTTGGCGATAGAGATAATTTGATCTTTTCATAGAGGAAAACATTCCCTTCCCATGAGAATGATACAATCCCATTTGTAAGATGATTTTGAGGAGAAAGTTGGGAAAAAATCAATTATGAAAATGCAACATTTCTACGCATATTTTTTAAATGTTGCACCAAAGGGGAATGTTTTCACATTACTGAGAATGTGAAAACATTCCCCTTACCAAATACCCCCAAAAAGTAATACCCTAAAAAGTAATATCATAAAAGGTACTTATTTTATCTCAAAAGCATTGGGTGTGATTCATATTAAGGGTGTGGATCAAGTTTGGGTTTTGAGTTACCTAGGTGTCTTCAGGACAACTTCATATTATCCAAAAGATGTTCTCAAAGAATAGAGACTTCAGGGAGATTTAAGATAAGACATAATTGCAAATGAGGTCAAAACTTTATGATTAATGTATTGCCTCATTAGTTCCACATTGCAAATCCAATCCCACAACCCTCTCCCCCCTTCCCCTCAAATTCTCCTCTCCTCTAGGACCTAAATTAAAATTAAAAAAGAAAAAAATGGGACGTGATCTCAATATATATTTTCATTCGCCTTGGTTTAGTTTTTCTTTTAGTTTTTTTTATCTTTTTCTTATCTAATTTTTTTTGTCTCAATGAAATCATCGATATCCAAATTCTGTTACCAGAAACTTGATTAATCTGACTCGACCCAATGAAGGTCCTTGAAAGGGTAGGAGTCTCCTAGCGAGAATAAGATCTATGACTATGATAGTTTATTTAATCAACAAAGAATTTAATTTTTATATAGTGTCAATGTAAAAGTATTTTACATAGATATTTAATTATATATTGCCACATTAAAAAAAATATTTGATTTTCACACTCACTTTCTCAAAATTTCATATATAGTATTATATATAATTAAATGACAATGTAAAACTCTTTTATATTGACAGTATATTAAAATTAATCTCATAAACAAATAGTTAGTTCATGTTAAAATTAAATTTATTTTATTTTGAAAGAGTATAAGGCATTCATTAGATCAGAATGACTGATAAAAATGAAAATTCAAATTAAACCACTAAAATTAATTTGAGTTGGTTCAAATAATTGATTCATTTCAGGTCAAAATCAAATCAAACAAATTATTTTTAGTTCGATTATGAAATTTATGTTTTTTCAATGAACAATAACCTGATCATTTGATCAACTTTTTTTTAATTTATTTCTAAATTTTTTAAAGTTTTGCACCTAAAATTTTTATAGTTAAGTCTCTTTTCTTCTTTTTGTTTGTATTTTTTAAAGCATTTATCTATTCACACCATTATTAATTGATTATCAAAAGATTAAAAAAAAAAACTTACAATGAAAGTATATTTTTATTTTTATTTCAACCCAATGATTCAAATCAAACCAAATCAAGTTAATTTTGGTCAGTTTGATTTCAAAGATAGCAATTTTTCTTGCCATTCAAGCATTCCTGTAGAGACTACCCTAGTGGAGGCCCAAGTTCAGAGATTTTCCCCCACAAGGACAAGAACAAGATGAAAATCCCTTCAAAATAGGTTTGAGTATATAGTTAAATTGATTTTAGATATAAAGATGTCTAATTTAGTATTTTTACATCATTTTATTATATCAATTTCAAAAACATAAATTCTACTAAATATATGACTATTAATTTTAAATCTTATCATTTTACTATTTTTTATGATTTTTTGTTTATTTGGGCATCACCACAAAGATCTAGGGAAGTCAAGGAATGAGACAAGGAAAAAAGATCTCCCGAGACAGAGATCAAAGATGAGCATCGAGAGAAAAATCAGGCGAAAGCGACGAAAAGTAAGGAGGTGCTTCCACCCTGCCATGCTTGGTACTATAATCAAAATATTTTAAAGATATTTTTTTTTTTAACAGGGGCGGGAAAAACATTCTTCCGGTATTTCGATTATATTTTAAAGAAAATTTTAAAGAATGTTTGTTTAAGCTGATACTGACGTGGACATGGCCTGCGTTCAAACTCCGAAACAGAGAAGTTGAGAGAGTGTCCCGAGAGAGATATAGAACGTCATCAAATTAAAGCTCTGCCAAATGAAAATTATCAACAGACCTAAAAGTGCCTGATACTTTAAATGGCTTAAACAAACCCCTATTTTTAACTTCAACAGCCTACACATACTTCATTTACTTTGTGCATTTCTTTTCAGAAATGAATGCTTTGTCCTCTCAAGACAACAATTATGACATTAAAAATATGCACAATTGACTCTAAGCGGTAAAGAAAGAGGAAAACCTACAATGAAGCTTGACTCCCAGCCAAAAATTGTCATCAGTGGTGGCATACATTACACAATAAAGAAATGTGGCGAAATGAAATTAAAATACATAACATCGGTAACTCATTTTAGCTAGACAGTGCGGGTGGGATGAAGCAAAAAGCCGGGAAGATGATGCTCCAAAACGACCATTAGTTCTCTACCGTTGGTTACTTCATCAAAGACCCCATCCCCAAGCCTTCTTGCGGCCTCAACCAGCTGTCCCCTAAGCCGTTGGGAAAACAAGCAGCCACCTGCCTTGGCGCACTCTCTATAAAGAGGGAGGTAAGCAATTGCCACCGTCAGTGGGGCTGGAAGATCTCTTAAGCAGATAGGAGACCCACCCCATCTAATGATTCTCAATAGGTTCATGTAATGCTCTTGTCCTAGCCTTAATCCTTCCATGTAAGCACCTTCTGACCAATGCTCCTGAAGAAAAGTCCTCAGCTCTGGAGCAACAGCCTCATCCTCTGATTTAGCAATGATATCTGCAATGGCATAAGTAGCTGCAGGATCGCCTAAGAAGTCAGATTGGAGTAGAAATGCTACACCATCAAGAGATCCACCACTACGTTCACCAGCAGCCTTCAGAATTTCGACACTAAGTGCAGAAAGGACATGCTGAGGTACGTGTGGAAGAAGATATGCAGCAATGTCAACTTGGCAGCTAGAAGTGGCTGCTGTGAGGGCAAGGCAGAGCTCCATGTCTCGGCAACCCCTCTGCACAAACCATTCAACAACCTGCATGCAGCCCCTCTCAGCAGCTCTCATCAAAGGGCCCAAAAAGGCTATGGCATTCCCCTCTTCCACCAGGCACTCCATAGTGCCTATCTTGCAGTAATGGGAGGCAAAGCCCAATGCCAAGTCAACATCAACATCCAAACTGTTCCTTTGTGCGATCTGCATAATTTGATTCCAAGCATGCCACAAAAACATGAACCAAAAATTTTCAGCATACTTAACACAAAAACACCTTAAATCACCAATTCACTATACAACACCCTGAATCAGCAATTCACTACCTCAGTTCAGATGTAACATGTATATATAAATGGGGCAAAGTTTGCAGTGCCAAAACCTCTCAGCTCTCACCTCCAAATTCCTCCAACATACGCAATAGAAAGGGTACTGACTTATAAAAAACATAAATATTGAAGAGTAAAGACAACATATCTATACATCCATTGGATGATGCTCAATAACAGTCAAACTGCAACTAAATGCACGAACATTTTAGCAAGTATGCCATCAGCCACCATGGAAAAGCACTGCTTTTAATTAATCATAACAAAAGCAGTTGGCTACTGTCACAAAAAGAGCTCGAGAATCATCAATTGACGGATTGAGAAAGGAAAGGAGGAAAATAAAATTATCAAAGTCAGATCACCTGCAATAATATGCGCACAAGTTCTGTACTGCCAAAACGTGAGGCCTCCAGGAAACACTGATTAACATTGTCAGCACCCCCCTCTACTAACATGCCCAGCAACCCTTGGATCACAGTAGCTGACATGCCAAATGCCCAACCTGGATCAAATGAGCTTGAGAAAAGAGTAAGAGGAAAGCATGCCGCATCAAAGGCCTCACTGAAATCCTTCCCCGTAAGGCGATTTCCGGCAAGATCAAGAAATGTCTTAAAACCAGATAACTGGAGCTGGACCTCAACAGCTGAGCTGTGTGTAACATTATCCCTATCCTGGAGTCGTGAATGGAGACCTATACATTTCAGAGCCCATTCAGTAAACTTTTGCACCTTAGCACCAGCTTCTGCCTTCAAGACTTCATCACCATTGCATTCCTGGAGACGCTCATGCAACCTAGCAAAACGCAGAGTTCATGCATGAACTGCAATTACTGTTTACAATAACTGCACAAATTTCAGCACAGACAAAATGTCTCCAGTGTGAACATATTTCAAGCCCCACTAAAATATATGACATGGAACTTGCATAACATAAAAATCACATTCCTAGATCACCTAGTTGCAGACCAAGTGATAGAGAAAATAATAGCTCAGACCTAGGAGATATGCGTGTGTATATGTATAGAGAGAGAGAGAGAGAGAGAGAGAGAGAGCACTCATCTATTATGAAAACAAAAAGGAGCAAATCTTGCCACTTGGTCTTTCATGGATAGACAAGACTAAAAGATATAAGACATGTAACCTCGAAGCATGTTTTATTACCGACCATTCATCCAATTACTAACAATTAGGATTTGCTCCTCTGTTTCTGACAAGAAACATTACTCCCCACACCCCCCTCTCAACAAATAAATAAATAAATAAAACCAATTAAGTTGTTACTTGTTACTAACTGAACTCCTTCGAAAACATTTTTCTCAAAAATTTTTAAAAAAAAAAATGCAACAGAATGTACAGATATGAGTGAGTTGTACCTTTGGGCCATTACAGTAACTGTATCAGCAAGACTCATTGTCCTGCTCTGGCAAGCAGAGACGCATGAAGCAAGGAATGAAGTCCTTAGAGCAGCTCTTGTGAAGTCATAAGCACCATTAGCAATTATCTTCTTGATAAATCCCGTTATCCCATTAAGTTCTACCTCTGTTCTCAAAAACCAGATGGAATCCAGTGCAATACACAAGGCATCATTAAGTGTTTGTGGATCAGCAACCAAAATCAAACTTTCAGCAAGTTCCCAGTCATGGGAACTCACTGCACCCTGAAACAACCGACCCAACTCAATCCTGTCTTGTCTACATAATTTCTTTTCCAAACCAATTTTCTCGTTACTTCCAAGCTCACAATCTATAGTGATGGATTTGAGCTTCTTGGCACTGCAACAATAAGGAGTGGGCATTCTTGATTCTTTCCTCAAAGTTGGTGCTTCTCTCGATAAAACTACGCCGCTACCCTCCCCTTTCTCTGATGCAAAACCTTGATTTTCATTTCTTTGGAATTCAATTTTGTTACTTTCAGATTTAATTTCAATAAATATGGGATTTTCCAATTCAGTTTCATCCATCACAATGAAATTTTGACTCCCCTAGACAGATGCCATGTCCTCTTCCACCATCGTCCTGTAATACATACAATTCACCCCTCCCCTCTTAATCAATCCTAATGAAGCAAACAGCCACTTCTTCAAAGCAGAAGAGGCAAACCATGCTGAATAGAGAACTCTAGCTGCTGAATTTCAAAGTCATGAAAAGCCCGTACTAGATACAAAAGTAGAATTAATAAATCACTCGTTTTCTAGTACAAACACGGATTTTGTCAACCACAAAAAAAAAAAAAGGCGCTTCAAACGGCTCTCAAGCCTCAAGGAAAACAAAAGAAACAGTAGTTCCGTCTAGAAGCAAACCCAAACGCCATTGAAAACTTGCATGCGGGATTACAAACCCTAAATACGGGAGTAATAGTAGAATATTGGAAATAAAATTTTGGCTAGCGCTATTTCGTTTTACTGACGATCGAGATGTATATGCATATGCTTAAATGAAAAAACAAGTTACAAAGCATTAAAAGGACCCAAATCTTCTGATCATGTCCATCGACGGATAAGTGCAAACATTAACGTCAAACCCACAGCAGTTGAACAAATGAACCCTATACGGAATCCAGATGCACAGACATATAAGAAGAATCAGTAGTCAATCCTAACATACGAACACCATACTAATCAGAATTGCACATTGCATATAAGTATATAACGATTTCACAAAACAATAGCCGTGCCAATGAATTAGAATCTGTTTGGAAAAAAGGAAGACGCTAAAAATTCAGGAAAGAAGAGATAAATCATAAATAGCAAAACTTGACCGCAAGAAATAGTGGATAGATACAAAACCTGATTGCTGGTAAGAGAAATGGAATGGATGGAAGAAAACCCCCTGCCCGACCTGTTAATACTCCTTGAGATTTTCATTTCAGACGCCAAATATAGATCTATATATCCTATTTTAAATAAACTTCCATTTAGTATTGAAAAACACCTTAGGGATCATTTTCTATAATAGTATTTGGACTTCTTAGATAAGTATACATGTTTACCTTTTAAATCGCTAATTTCAAGTATGCATTGCTTGATTCGAAAATTGGTTAAAATAAATATAAGAAATTTGAATCAGGTTTTATTTTTGAATTTAATTTGTATATATTATAAATGAAAAAAATTTATATAGATATATAATTATATATTATTATATTAATAAAAATATTTAATTTAATCACCAATTATCTTTAAAATTTTATAAATAATAGTATCTAATTGAATGACCATATAAAACTCTTTTAAAGTATTAGTGCATCAAAATCAATATCTATCTTTTTAATATTATTGTGAGTTTTATGGTTTCAATATTAATAGATTAATTAATTATATAATCTTTTTAAAATATTTTATGACTTCTAAGGCAGCAAATATTTGTATTTTTCAATTTCATTCTTACGAGTTCTTTTATATCGTCCCAAGGTGTTACTCACATAATTTCAAATTGGAAGATGGTTAGTAGGTAAAATTGTTTGAAGAATTTTTATAAACCGTCCAAATTTTCTATCCATCAGGCTCTAGCCTATCTGATTATTAATATAGATAAATTGTTTTATTTATGCTTTAATACATTCCTTATATTAACAGCAAATACCGCCCTCATGTCCTACGCAAACCTTCGCAGCGGAGGAGGTGAGGAAGTTTTATCTCAACTCATCTATCAATCTCCCACTTTTTCCATCTCTACTCGAGACAATATTTTGGTGCTGTTTATAGGGATGCACTCTGTTTGTGGGGATCAAGTAAAATTGCTCCCATTACACATCTGTCAATATGGTCACAAAAGCAGCGGAATAGCTAATTCGGCTCCCAACTGCAATGGATTGCTGAAGGTCTTTTCTTCTCCTTCTCATTATTTTCAATCACTTTACTTGATCACCTCATGGTATGGATACGACATGCAACAGAGGAAAGATTGCCTTCCAAATTTTGCATCTTCTTTAACTCTTTCTTCTATTTCATTATTATCATATGCGTGTTACGTTACTCTCATTTAACTATGGGAGTAACTTAATCCCTTAAAAAATTAGAGAATATATTCTAAAATAATATTGTTAAACAAGTGTTATATACTTTTTCTTTGCAAATGGAGTCTTATCCAATGATAACCCCCTCCACCCTTCAACGCTATCCACATCAAACAACACAAGCTCCATCATTGTCATCGGAATCCATTGGTTCACGGTGTGTCTACACCGCACCAAGCCCACCACCCCGTTGAACACCAGCAGCCGCTGCTACAGTGGCACATGAAGCGGCAGAATAGCGTGACGGCTGGAGCTCGACGGTAGTTGGGCGGCGGTTCACGGTGGCTGGGAGGAGGACATCAACAACATAGATGCGCAACGATTCGCGGTGGAACGAGATGGGTGGTGGTGTTGGCTAACGCAACGGGAGATGATATAATTTTTCAGAAAGTGGGTGTGAAGAATCTGGCTCGAGAGCACTTGACACACCGCCGCGTATGGTGGCCGAGATGGTGGTGCCGGCGGAGAACACGGTGGATGAGGAGTTGGTGGAAGAGGAGGGGATGTAAGGGCAATCATTTGCAAAGTTTCTATTTGCAAAGAAAAAATTAAGACACTCATTTTGTGATATAAATTCCTAATTTTTTATAATTTTATATGTGGAAGTAACGAACTCCCAAACTAAAAGCGGAGCAACGTAACTCGAGCCTTGTTGTCACTATTGGTTTATTTCAAGGGAGCAGAGATGGCGAGCACCACCAGAGGGTAAACTGTAATGTGGACGCAGCAGTATCTAGGGAACGAGGAGTAGCTGCCATTTCTGCAGTTATACGGAACCACTGGGGGCAAATAGTGGCAGGATCAGCTAGGAAAATCTACTCGGCATCTCCGTTGGTAGCTGAATCATTGGCACTCCGAGAGGCACGCGTGCTGGCTGCAAGCTGCTATTTGTGATGATATTCTAGTAGAATCTGACTGTGTGCAACTTGTGGAAGCCTGTAGAAATCAGATAACGCGCCCAGAAATAGCAACGGTGATCCGCGATGTTTTGCACTTGAAAGATAAATTCTCCCATTGTGGGTTCTTGTGGACGCACAGATCGGCAAACCAATAGCTCATCTTGTAGCTAAAAAGACACTAAGGGGGTTGCTGCCAATAGATTGGGCATATATGTATTGCCCAATGACCTTGTTACAGCGTTGAACCTAGATGTAGCTTTGTATGATGAGCACTTTGACCCAGCAAGTGGGCTGGCTATGCATTAGTCAATCTTGTAACCTGCGGCTAGTGTTGGACCGTGTTTTTTCCAATGAAATATTATTACAGACCAAAAATGGAAAAGGGTGGATGTGAGTTTTTATTTTTGGTGAAAAGTATACCATCTCAGTCCATGCGTTGCTTTCTTTTTTATGCATATGAAATATCCATGTGTTATAATGCCTATATTTTCATGCACATGTCAGAATGATTTGTGCCGTAACATAAATGACTCCAATATATCCTATAAATTTGATCATTTGCTTTACTATTGGAATGTTTATTGAGACCTTTTAAATTTATTTTATTTATTTTTTGAAATTTTTGGTTTGTAAAAAATTTTATCTTTACTATTTTATATATGATATATTTTGGTTTACATGTTTCCTGTTTTAGTTTAAATATATTACATGGTGAAATCTTGCTAACAATGATAAATAATTGAGTTTGTTTCGAAAGAATTTTACTAGGGACAAGAAATATTTTTGAAATAATGATCAAATTAAAGAAGGATATAATGCATAATGATACGAATAATTTCGATTGATATAATATTAAAGAATGCTATATTTTATTTTTCAGTGACACATCTGTCTCCTCTTTTCTTTCAATTACTATTGTATAACCAACTATCAAATAATTCAATTAGTTAATGGGAAATAATTATGGTTTCAATATTCAAGTAATTATGTAAATAAGTGATTGCCAATAATTATCCTAAATTTATGATATAATTTAATGTGATTAATTTGGTCTCAAACAAACAGCTCATATGATATGCTTTGAGAAGTGCGGGATCATTTGATGGCATCCATAATATATAGTAACGATGAATCGTGTTTCGGTTCAAGCCTTGACAATTATTTAATTTTTGTTTCCTGGATTCCAAATAGCATTACACGGTTTCTTCTTATTTAATTTAGTGCTAAGTTCTTATTTATGATTGATATGTCAGTTTTAGCACCTATGAGGTTTTATCTTATTTTGAATTGGCATTTTTAATGTTCGTGCTGACTCTCTAATTCTAGCTAATTGTTTCATTTTCTGTGCTATATTTTTGCATCTTAAATTTCGTTTACATTGATACATTTTGATACTTTTTCGATCAATAATAATCATCATTAATTATATTCGCAAAAAATCGTATACAATAAAATCAAATATTAATTATGACTGAATTAATATTATTCACTACAAAAAATATGTTGATTAGCCACACTTAAAAAGGACGAGTAGCCACACTTTTCAAGTGTGGCTAATTGATCCTCCAACATGTGCTTTTGATGTGGCTATTACATATGTGGGGAGATGTACCATTTAACCACACTTTTAACTTTCATTTAACTCTACTTATAAAGTGTGGTTAATGTCACTTTATTTTTTTTAAAAAAAATTAGCTCCTAAATTCTAATATAAGGAAAAGCCTGCAGGTTATATATATATATATGCCATTTGTTTTATTTCCAGTTTAAATCTAAAACATATAATAATTTAGCAACTTTCTTTGCAAACTTAGAACACTATTTAAATTTCTGCAACATCATTGTATATTCATCAAGGAAAATCCAAATTATATGTATTTCAACCAACATCATGTCTATTTAAAAGAATCAATCACACTATATTATTTGCTAGGAATATAACAATTGCTAACCCCATATTTGTAAAAGTATTCTATATAAGTTTTATACAGAAAAGAGTTTGAAACTAGAAATATCTACCAAACATCTCCACCGTGTTCTGCACAAGAACTTCCCTTACTTGGTTCAACATCTCCATCATTTGTAGCCTGAAAAGGTAACACTGTGAGAAAAGTCCAGAATAACAACAAAGAGATCTAGTTAAGAGGGTTACCATTGACTTCAAGATCACAACAAGCCCTGGAGCCATGGATGAGGCGTAAACACATTGGAGGAATAAAGATATAGCATTCTGAAACTGAATTCTACTCTTAGCCTCTCTTTCCAATCGTGCTTCCAAATATGCAATTTTCAGTTGCATAAGATCAATGGAATCACTGGTGCTAGAGCTAGAACCTTCCTCATCATGCCTTTGCCTCTGAATTCCAAATACTTGGGAAGGACAAGGTCCTAAACCCAAGCCTCTAACTCTACGAAGGATCCTTTCCAAACACTTGACCAAGGGAATCATTTTTTGCAATTGTTTGTGGCCTGCTTCCCTCACTCTCAACCTGAATAATTTTGTCCTTTTATAAACAAAGCTAAAGTTTAGAAGGCACACATGCTAAAGTGAATTTGGTGGTGCATTTGCTCTACAACTACATTGAAGTTATGAAAACCAAGAAAATTTAAATGGCACAGATGCAAAAGTTTAAATTTTATGCACATATGTTTAACTACAATACCAAGCAAAATAGATACAATGATAATACATAAGCGAACAGAGGAAACCAATTAATGGAAAAGTAAAATTTAAAACTGAAGTTCTATAAAACAAAAAACAATGCCTAAATAAATAAAATAGAAGCTAGGATTCTTTCCATATTAACCTGGGAGGGGAAAAGGGTCATTGATTACTAAAACACTTAGCAAAAGTAATGCATCCATAGCTAGTCTGTATCAAAACCACTAAATTAATGTACTCATGGTTTTATTAGTTTTCACTTTTTGTTAGATCTTCTACCTCTACTTCCTCATGATTTTAGCTTTTCTAGTTTGGCTAAGACTGCTAGATCCATAGCTACTCCATGCATATTTTAACAAAGTGTTTAGAAACTAACCAAAGATATTACCAAGTATTCATATGATTTGGTAAAGAAGAACAATGCTTGACACCCCAAGAAAAGAAACAAACTTATTGAGCAAAACCAACCCAAGTAAAACATGGAAGAAATAAAAACTACACATGAAGGTAAAAATTACACTATAAATGAGCTCTTATGTCAATTTATAAGTTCTACAAGAAATACTTACACAAACAGATTTTGTGGCATTATTTGCATATGATCCATCTACTTTAGTATGTGTGGCAACAAAAACTTTTCCCCTACTAATAGGCTGTCCACTCTCATGTTCCTGCACATACTCAATATAACTAACATCATTTGAAAAAGAAATTGAAAAAAAATAAATGTTAGCTAATTAAACTATCACCATCTCAAATCGTTTCCTTGACAATGTCTTAGATCCTCCGAGTGCACAACTAATTGTTTCTCTCGACTTTGTGCATTTCGTTTGCACATTTTCTGCAATGTAAAAAGATGTGATCAGTGTGAAATCATTGTATTGTATAAATCATATAACTCAATTTACTTACCACAGTGGCTGGATCCAAACGATACTCAATAAATTGAGTCCAATGATCTTTATTTATATCCGGAGGATGATTAGCATAGTTCTCTTCTCTGCTGAGTTTTGAATCATAATATTTATGAAAAACATCAGATCGGTTCTCCTTCCACTTTTCCCCTATCCGTTTCATAATGATCTTCTTCACTTGATCATCATCTATAATGAACTTTTCCTAACAATGCAAAAGAAAATATCAAGAAACATTGATTCAAAGTTCATGGAGTCTAAACAGAAAACATTAGAGAAAATTCTAATTCTAACTCAAATTACCTTTAACTTGCTATTATAAATCTCCTCCTTATAATTGTTAGGAACTTTGGACCAAGACTTGTAACATATTGGAAGAGCAGCAAAATCAGCTCCTAATTGTCCAAGAGCTTGTCCTAAGAGGCCACCTGCTTCACCAACTGGCTGCTTACAATCATTGAAAGGCAACACCACTTTGGTGCCAGGAGGAAGCACCCAAAGATCCTTCAATTTCAAGTGTGCTACTTTTGTTACTCCTGCAGCATCTGTGAATTATATTTGTTAGAACATTAAATTAGATAAAAACATATGCTATACACTCAAATTACCTTTTACATCAATAGTCCAATATCTAGTGCATTGACGGCTCTGCAATCGAGTTTGTGTGGCTGATGGTGCTTCTAATGAGACCTGAGTAGATAGTGGAGCATCTGTCAATGGTGGTGGGGCCGGAGTAGATGATTGATCTCCACCTTTTTTATTCACACGAGTAAAACGTGCAACCCTTGGCATGCTGTAACTTAGTACAGAAATTAGTTATGAAGTTTCATCATAATGGTAAGAACTGAGTATTTAGAATACTAAATTGACACATACTCTCGGAAGCAAGTGCTCGATTAAATGATGAAGAATCTGATCAAAATACTATATGTGCAAAAAAGCCTTGATTCTTCAATACTGTCCTACCAAGAAAAGATTTCACTGATTGAATTTATTGAAGAGTAATGAGTCTCTTACACTTAAAGCATGGTCATAGTCAACAAACAAAGCAAACTTGAAACCAGGTAAAATATAATTAATGAGAAGGAAATTTGGGACACATTAAAGAGTAATATTGATTTTCAGGTACAGTAAAAGTAGAAGAAAGCCAAAATCCCAATTAGTTGACCAAGATTTTCAAGTAATAAACTAATTAAGTCAAACCTGAAAAGAAGACTTACCAAAGGTCTGGGGAGGTACAGGCTCTGAAACGCTAAACCTGAAACAATTTTAAAACACTATTTCCAGGTAATATAATTTATGACAAGAAAACCTGTGGATAAGAAAACCTGAAACACTGAACCTAAAACAACATTTTACCTGTGTACTGTGTAACAGGAAGCTTTACCTGGTAGATTTTGCAATTTTCTGTTTCATAATAGTATTTTCTGTTCTGAATGATTTTGCAATTTCAATTTCAAGTCTGTTAGTGGACACACAATTTCCTAACTTCATCAGGGAATCAAGTAAATAAGTCATTTAACTGTACATATTGTAACTACTAAGCATGCAGAAGTAACACTATTGTAACTACCACAAATGAACCATTAAGTTATACTACAAAATAGGAAACCAAAATCTGCATAAAATTAAGTAGTGTCTAGTTCATAATCAACATTCTCCCTAATTAATGGAACATTTTCAGCATCATTTAGGAATAACATAGTTAAGTCATGCTCCTGATATGATGCACTCTCATAGAAATCTTCATCAACATTATGCTCCTCCATCTCATATAAGTCTCTAGGCTTCAAATGTATGACAACACTCCAATCTTTGTCCATCTCATCCTCCACATAATACACTAATTGAGCATTTGAAGCTAGAATATATGGCTCATCATCAATACTATCTCCTGTATGTATCAAGCGAGAAAAATTAACATTCACAAACTTAAAATCATCTTTTCTCATCCCTCTATTAGTAGTCGTTTCAGCCCATTTGCATTTGAATAAAGTGACTAAAAATCGACCAGAATAGTTAAGCTCTACGATGTCAACTAGCTTTCCATAATATGGCACTGGTCCTCTGCTAGGGTTGTTATCATTGCTACTAGCAAAACTTGTAGTTCCAGCAGTGACGAAAACACCATTATTTTGAGTTTTCAACCCTTGTTCACGAGCGGTAGTTCTGAACTTATATCCATTAACATTATATGCAGTCCATCTTCTTGCTTGTTGAAATGGACCTTGTGCAAGTAACTTAATATCATCTGAATATGTTTCATTGAAACTATCCATGACCTAAATTCATTATACAAATACATTAGAAACATAAATAAAAACAAAATTTAATATAAATCAGCCATACTAATTGTTACACTCACCTGCCTATAAAACCATTCACTAAATTCTCTATGAACTATCCTCTCAATCTCCGCAACCGACCGCTTGTTTCTACTTCGTAGTCGTTTTCTTGTTTCTCTTCTAAATTCACTATATATGTACATAAAACCCATTCACAACAAATGGTAAGAAGAGTTTCAAGCATAAGATATATTTGAAAAAGTAATTAGATACTTACTCAATAAAAGAGTCCACAAGTCCACTATTGACCAACACATAGCGATGTGCTTGTAATTTCTCCAATGGTGTTAGGTTAAAAAATGTCGCACCACCAACTGGTTTGCCAATTTGTGGAAATAGAGCATTCAAGGTCAAAGTTTGAACATCATCATTTGGTTCATCATTCACCCGTCTCAAACGATTGAATCTTGTTTCAATATTATTCAAATATCTTGAACAGAAGGTAAGACATTCTTCAGCTATGTAACCTTCAGCTATAGAGCCTTCTGGTTGTGCCTTGTTTCGTACATAACCCTTGAACTTTCCTAATTGCCTATGAGAAAAAAAATAACATAGGTACTCAAGTTAATTTTAAAAAGTTATTCATTTAAATGAAATATATATATATATATATATATTTACCGCTCTATAGGATACATCCATCGATAATGTACTGGGCCTCCAAGCTTTGCCTCATCAATGAGATGAACAATTAGATGAACCATTATTGTGAAGAATGAAGGGGGGAATAAGATTTCCATGTGGCACAATGTAAGCACTATTCGTTGTTGGAGCTTGTCAAGATCTACGGAATTTAACACTTTACCACAGAGTTCTCTAAAGAATGAGCACAAATCGATTAAAACTGCAGATACTTGTTTGGGTAATGTGTTTCTCAATGCTATTGGGAGCAATTGTTCCATAAGTATGTGAGAATCATGACTTTTCAAACCAGAGAGCTTACGATATTTTAGATCAACACATCTAGGGATGTTACTAGAATAACCATCTGGTAAAATCACATTCTTCAAAGTACTAAGAAATTGGTCCTTTTGAGCATTAGACATTGTGAAGTAAGCAGGAAGATATTTTCCATTTTCATCAGGCCACAAATCCATTCTTATGTTCATGTCTTGCAAATCTTTGCGAGCATTGAGGTGATCCTTTGTTTTCCCTTGTTCATTGAGAATGGTGTATATTATGTTGTCACACACATTTTTCTCAATATGCATAACATCGAGATTATGACGTAATAGATTGTGTTCCCAATAAGGAAGTTGAAAAAATATACTTTTTTTCCTCCATTGTTGCGTCTCACTTTGCCAAGTGTCTGTGTTGTATCTTCTTTTACCTTTGCTTGACTCAATCTTTGAACTTTTTCCAAATGTAACATTAATATCTTCTTGCTGTTTCAAAATTTCAGACCCTGATAATACTATTGGAGGACTTCTCAAATCAATTCTTCCATTGAAAATAACACGATTCATTCGAAATCTATGAGCACCATCCAGAAAACGACGATGGCCCATGAAACACCATTTTTTGCTATATGGAAGACGACAAGGAATCGCGTCAAAGTTACAGGAAGGGCAAGCTAAACCGGTATGAGTATTCCATCCTGATAGTATCCCTAGCCCCGGAAAATCACTAATTGTCCACATTAAAGCTGCTCTCATTGTAAACCATCCTTTAGTTGATGCATCAAATGTTCTCACGCCATCATTCCATAATTCATTCAACTCTTCTATTAAAGGTTGTAAGTAAACATCAATGTCATTCCCAGGCATCTTCTTTCCCGAATAATCATTGAAAGAATAAAAGAAGTCTGCTTCATACACATCCATGGAGGCAAGTTATATGGAGTCAAGATAACTGGCCAAATGCTGTAGTTGGTACTGAAAGTTCCAAATGGATTAAAACCATCACAAGCTAGGCCAAGACGAACATTTCTTGAATCGAAAGCAAACTCAGGGTATCTTAGATCAAATCTCTTCCATGCCTCCGAGTCTCTTGGATGCCTCATCAATCCATCCAAGTTGGCTCCTTCCTTATGCCATTTCATATACTCAGAAGTTTTGCTAGACATAAACAATCGTTGTAGGCGTGGTTTGAGCGGAAAATAGCGTAGAACTTTTGCTGGCTTCTTTTTACCACCTGACTTCCATCTTGATGTATTGCATACTTTACATACCTGCCTATGCTTATCTTCATTTCCCCGATATAACATGCAATCATTTGGACAAGCATGGATCTTTTTGTAATTAAGACCAAGTTTGTTAATGATTTTCTTAGCCTCATAAAATGTTTTAGGAATTTTGGCGTGTTCAAAGGCATCACTCAACAATTCCAATATCATAGAGATGGCTTTATTACTCATTCCACACAAGCATTTGATATGATACAATTTCACTATGAAAGACAACTTTGAGTATTTTGCACACCCTTCATATAGATCTTCATTTGCATCTCTAACTAATTCATCAAATTCTCTATCTCCTTCATTAGGTCCAAGATTTAATTCTGGCATGCTTTGATCACCTTCTATTGGGTCTTGCGATGTGCATGGTTCTTCACTCATGTATTGTCCAGTAGCCCCATATGCATCATTAATCATTTCATGTACCCAATCTTGGATGGGCAACGTATCTCCAGTTAAAGGAACATTATTAGAACATTGCTCACTTCTTTTTTCACCATGCCAATACCAAAAATTATATGTTGGTGGGAAAGGTTTCAAAATCAGGTGATCATACACTTCATCTCTCGTCAATGCATAACGAAAAAAACAATCAGGGCAAGGACATTTTATAAATTTCCCATCAATAGAACCATGCTCAAATGCAAATTCAAGAAATCTTTGTAGCCCATTATCATATTCAGGTGTGGTTCGTGGCATAAAAATCCAATCTTTATCTCCTTGAAACTCCATACAAAAGCAATCTTGTAGATTCAATGAAAAAGCACATAAAATGCAGGAGAATTAAAACATTACTCAAATCAGTCAAATAAAAATATATTGTCAACCTAAAGCTCTTCATGCTACCCCAACAAAATAGGTGAGGCCCTATCCCATCCTAAATTGTACAATCTACATTATTGGTATATGTCTCACATCATGATTTGAGAAAATTTTGACAGCATTTCCCCATAGTTCCCCAAGTACACAACTTAATCCAAGCAACAATTTGCATAGATTAAGTATGTACCCAGAGAATAAATAGAGAAACACTGCCAATATATCCCCAAATCATAATGTTCACATATACCAATATAATTTATGCAAATTATACAATCTAAAACTGTCCACTTTTGGACAATTCAAGAATCACTAATATATTGTCGTAATGACAATATATTAGTTATTCTTGAATGGGAAACTAAGGTTTATCCCCAAAATTACATAAATATGTACCCATAGTCATATTGAGTTTAAAATGAATTAAAAAGAAATAACAATTAGCAACCATTACAATGCTACACCTACAAGAAATAGTAAAAACAGAGCATTGCTATGGTGATGTGGGGACGAAAATACCTTGTTAGCTTGTCAATTTTTGTCGTTGCAAGCACTCTAATACTAATGGAATCTCCAAGCTACTTGTTGAAATTGCCTGCAAGTTAATATTGTAAATATAGGTTTGAATTTGAACGTTACATGCTAAGAAATGCAATTAACTTCTTTCTTGCTACATTTGAAAGGTGAAACTGCCTTTTAGCTTTATATATAGTGATGATGGATGAACCGCAGAACCAAACGGTAACCATCACAGGAAATCAACGTGGTAACAAAGAAAATGATCCTTGTAATAGAAGAAATAAAAATTATAAACAACAAAGAACTTAGGCTTGACATAACAAACACAAGCAACGCCCTTTATTCTGTTTTGACATCATTTGCGGTAGGCCATATGATTTCATAGGGCAAATGCAGAATGCTAAACATGGTTTTGTACCATATAAATGTAGACATGCGGCTCATGGAGCTTAATTTAGACCTTAATATAATCATTATAAGACATCTATGAACTTGCTGATCCACAGATGGATTTAACATTTAAATAGCTAAAAGTGTGACATAAATCTCTTTATAATGGAAAAATATTGGTTTTGTAAATGTCACCTAAAACTAAGCTACATAGAGAAAAGTGATATAGAAAACTTTTCTGCCTCTTTGAATATTTTGCTGATTCTTGGCCAAAATAAAACAATAAAACAAGTACAAACAACAGAACCAAAATTTATATACCTTCTAATTTTATATTTCTTCTATCTCCATGCATAGCCGTTGCATTTGTGTTCATATTAAATATCTACCTACATCAATGGTTATAGATGGCTTTGTTTTCTTCTCACATTGCAGATAAATTTTTGGTAGGAAGCATAATAAATTTGATGAGCTACAATGAAGTCAATTGAGCAAGGGATGCCAAGCCACCTTAACTTTGTAGACTCCTTCAAATAAGACACAGAACAAAACCTATAGATAATTTAACCACCCTGGTATTTGATTTTGCCATAGTTAATTGGAGGCTCTCTAAGCTTAAGACGCAACTATAGTGCAAGAAAAGGATCAGAATTGCAATTGGGTTGGCTTGGCTGATTGAAAAACAAGTTAGTCTTTGGCCTTAAGACTATTCTAGTTAAAATGTACAAGTGAAGCACATGATATTGGAAAAAATAAAGCACATGTCAACTTCATAATTAGGCCTAATTATTGTTTTGTCTAATGAAAAGCAAAAGATAGTACTTAAGAAAAACACAAAAAAGGAATTGATGCGGGTCTTAAAATAAATGACTAATGATAATACATTAACTTTCAAAGCAATAATACACTAACGATGCTTTAGGAACTAGGTCCAATAGAGTTATGGCCTTTTCCATGTTAAGCATTTTGCTTTATGCCAAGCTAAAAGCTTGCTACTCTGTAATAGTGCAATTATATTACTCGTAACCCTCAAGCTATTTTCTTACTCTTAATCCTCAATGCTATTTTCTTGGGTTATTTCTAATCATTGCTCTTTCTCATTTATCTTAATTCAGTGCCAGAACCAGATTCATCATTTTTAAGAGGACATCACTCATTTATTTAGTTAATTTTAATTCTTTATGCATTGCAGTATTGTAACCTTAATGAACCGATTCTAGTTTTGCTCCTTTTCTCAAACAGTGCATCTTTGTTAACAATGCAATCACCATGAAGCATGGGAAAGATTATGGACAACACTCATCTGACTAAGGTATGCTACCTACTGCAATAAATAGCAAGCAAAGGTTCATGTAAATCTCAGTGATTTTATCATTTTGTTTCTATTTATTTGTTTATTTCTTCCGATTAAGTTCTTTAGATAATAAGGTATGCAGAGAAGTTAAAGAACAGGGCAATCCTTTTGATTGACCCATTAGCATGGTACATAGTAGAGGTATGACATTATATTTCACTCTTGAAAATGATAAATGCACCCTTCCCAAAGCCCTGGTCTTTGTGCTTATCATGTTTACTCATTGGAAGTTCCCTCCTGCTTGATGTTTAACAGGTGCCTTCCATATTAAAATAAATACAAAATTAAGCTCTTGTTTGTGGTGATTATTTGTTGAGTTGTCATCAGCTTGTAACATTTTATTTTTCTAATGTATTTTTTTGTTAGGATACTAATGTAGCAAGTGATGGTTATGATACGCAAGAAATTCAACAAGCCATTTTGGCTTGATTTTGTCAGAGACAAACATCTCTAAAATTGAGGAATAAGCACAAATAGAGATTCAAACAAAACCGATTGCAGATTCAAGCAGATCAAGAATCAATACAGATTCAAACAAACAAATGAACACTTACTCTTAGCTAGAGCCTGAGATTCAAGCGAAGAAATGAACGTTGAGATCGAGGATGTCGAGATTGACTTTGAGGAGTGACGTCGAGATTGACTTCGAGGAGCGACGTTGAGATCAACTTCACTTAATTTCAAATCTAAACCAATGAACAATCTAGAGAAAGCAGAGAAGTGAGATTGATTGATTCAAGAAATCGAGAGCATCAATGAAGGAACGAAGAGCTCCAATGGAGGGACGAGAAAAAAAAGGGGAAAATTAAAGAAACTGAAAGAAAATTCACACAAGGAAGGAAAACTGGAAAAAAAAAATCAAATAGAAAATGAAAACATCAAAAGAAGAAAGGAACTTACAGCTTCAATTGAGGAACGAAGAAGAAAGGAACTCACAGCTTCAATGGAGGAACGAAGGAACTCACAGCAATGTCTTCAAGACTCAGAAGTATGTAACCAGAAAGGGTTTTGTGATCCTGCAATTACATTCTGAAATGGCTTTGTGTGAAAGGATTCAATGCGCGAGAGAGTCAGAGAGGATTCAATGCAAGTTAGAATTCTTCCCGTTAAAAGTAACATATGTTAAAAATAAGCTATTTGTACAACTACCAACTTGGCACACTTGACAAAGTGTGGTTAATACAATGTAGTATCTTGCCGCTTTTTTTGTAGTGATTGATACTAGTAAAGTCCCATAATTTCCTCCCCTTAATTACGCTCTATGATTAAAAGGTATAATTGTAAATTTATACTCCTTCATAAATTAAAGAAAACGTTGATACTTATATTAATTCTTTTGTTAAGTAATTATACTTGATTTTTTGCTTTCGTTTTGTGAAAGAGAATTTATTTAATCAATTTAGGTTAATTTCTAATTAATTTTAGTAATATATCAAGCATGCATAGTTTGATGAACTGAAAGGTAAGTAAATAATTAATTAATTAGCAATAACCTTGTCCTACATGTCAAGATGATTTGTGTCATAATTACACAAGCTTAAAGTGCCCAATACCGCCTCCATACTTAAATAGTAGCTGATCATTCGACTTATTATTGAATATAGGTAAAATATGCATGTAAATAAAATTGTTAATCGTGTTTTGATAAAGAAATTTATAAAAAATAATAGAGGAAAGTTTTTGTAAATATTGTTTTTATATGAGAGTCTTCTTTCACTCATCAAATTATGTTCTTTTTTTTCTTTTTTCATTATTTAATAGTCTTATTAATCTGACATTTCGTTAAATAACTTAATAATATAAATTAGAATAAAAATCACGTTACACTCATATCATTAATAAAAATATTGTGCCGAATCTAGAATTTATATGAAAGAGTCATTGCGATTGGAAAATAAATTTTAAAATGCATAATGCTTTTGTCTTATTTGTAAATAAAATTAACTTGACTATTTTGTTCCTATTTAAAATCTATGTTTCCTTTGCTTTTTATTGGTTGGATAATATTCTATAGGATCATGATTTTTGATATAAAATTCATGGTGGCATAAAATTGATAAAAATCATCATTAGTTGAAATTAATCAATTGCAATTTATTAGCGGGGATTATAGGGCATGACAACAGTTTTTATTTCTATCAGTATTATTTATTCATTATTTCTTCAATTTCCTTTAATTCTTAATTTATGATAGGTATAAAGAATGGTTATTGATGTTATATTTGTATCCGTAAATTCTTTTTATTACATTTTTAATTCGATTTATACGGATATAAATTTCGATGTTAATTAGTAATTCACATAGCTTACAATCGCAGTGAGTTCATATTACCATTCTCATTATTTATGGACAATTATTTACTATAGTACTACTTTCATTGTTTTAACAGCATTAACCTATCGTAGGGACCATGCATAACTGCCTCTTATTTTAATTGTTTAAATACAACAAATATGCCAGTCTTGTATTTTTGACATTTTATTCTATTTTTATAGTTATAGTATTTGATGATCCCAATAAATTAGTACAATTATAAAAGAGATAAGGACATGCTAGCTATAGGTTATTATTATGTTAAGGGGGCTAACTTTTGAAATAATAGTATGGTTTTATTATTTAAAGATGTTAGCACGGACATAAAGTTGATATTGAACGATGCTCCCATCGATCATCGTTGTCACTCTCCAAAATCCAGTTATCACCAGTAGTTGCCATGCCCGACCATGTCAGTATGAGCTCCAAAACCAAGCCATCGCTGGTAGTTACCAAAGCCCGGCCATGCTCGACATGATCTCCAAAACATAGCCATCGCTAGTACTCACCAAGCCCAGTCAAGCCGACAGGATATCCAAAACCTAACCATCACTGGTAGACGCCAAAGTTTGGGCACGTCGAGATGATCTCCAAAACTCAGCCATCATTGGTACTTGCCAAGTCTGGCCACACTGGCACAATCTCCAAAACCCAATCATCATTGTAGTTGGCAAAGTTTGGCCATGCTAACACGATCACCAAAAACCTAGCCTTTGCTAGTAATTGCCAAACTCGGCCACATCAACACAATCTCCAAATAACCTAGCTATTGTTGGTAGTTACCAAAGCCCGGCCATGCCGGTATGATCTCCAAAAACCTAACCATCGTTGGTACATGCCAAACCCGGCCATGCCGGCACGAGCTCTAGAAACCCAGTCATCGTGGAACTTGCCAAGATCGACCACGTCGACACAATCTCCAAAACCTAATCATCGCTCGTACTCAACAAAACCCAGTCTTCACCGATGCTTAGTTAAACCTGGTCTTCATTGGTACTCAGCAAAGCCAGATTTTCTTGGCATAGCCTAAAAGCCCGGCATTCCCGATGCTATCTAAAGGCAACATTGTTTGAACTAATAAGCCAGCACATCAAAGTCATACGACATCAACATTACTTAATGGAAGAGTCTCCTTAAGCAAGAAGGTCTTGCTACCAAAGTCACAAAAGGGTTATACACAAGCACTTTCTCAAGTCACCAAGCTCAGAGACAGGAAGAGAGAGAGAGAGAGAGAGAGAGAGAGAAAGATATGTTGACCAAGAATACAAATTAAACAGACCAAAGTGGAGGGCTGAGATATCAAGAGCTTTGCCGATATCGAATTCATAGCTAAAACTAAAATTGAACCAATCAACCACAAATCCTAGCTTTATCCCTTATTGTTTACCTAGTTGGCATGATCAACCGAGAAACCTATATATCACCCTTAACAGTCTCGCTATTCACTTATCAAGTAAAAAACTATATTACAAACCAAGTGAGTACAATATCCTTGTTTTAGCCAAGCGAACACTCGATGATTGAAGAGACTGGCTAGCAAAATACCAAATTATTTACCAAGTTAAACTAGTAAACTGAGCGACTAAACAAACCTGATTTAACAAAGCAATTAAGATACAACTCTCACAAGTTGGATAGCTGATCTATATATGTATATGGTACTAAGATGCTTTGGTCACCTTTGATCACTTAGTGCTTTCGTTCATTGACGACATTTTGAATTGCTCATATGCTTATAAGTACAACTGTCCTTACCTCGGTCTAATACTTTTTTTAGCCTTTTCACTCTTTTAGAACTCAAGACTAGGGGGCTTATGATCTGTCTTGTCTCTCGATCCCCCGTTCCCCGACCTTTATCATCTAACCTTTCTTAGCCTTTTTGCTCTTTTAGAGCTTAAGACTGGCGGGCTTATGATCTATTTGAGTGTTTTATTATTCCTAACCTAAGCCCATCACACCACTAACATAGCAGAAATTACCCTATCTATGTCTTGATACGTGCTTCATATTAATAGTGAGTACTATCCTCACCCTCTATAAATACCTTCACAAGGGGAAGGGGTCGAGCAACTTCATCTCAATCCATATACCAACTTGTGAAACAACGCTTGAAGAAAAATTATATTTGGTTAAATGGGTGTGGCCAACTAAGGGGTTCATTAAGATTATTAGAGGGTTGATAAGAGGAGAGGATGCAGCTTGGATTCTTGGGTTTAAAGGTTACATTTTGGTTGATAGGTAACCTTTGTGCTAAGCTTCTTAGTGTCTGTCATGGTATGCACATTGCTTGGCACATGGTTTTTGTCGTTTTAGGGTTGAAAGCGATTCTTTGTAGGTGATTTGGGCTCTTTATTCATTTATATTACTATTGTATATATTATAAAATTTTCTATCTAATATTTGTATAACATAACTCTTTGTATATTTTTATATTTTTAAAAAAATTAAATTTGTATTTTAAAAAAAAGTAGCCTTAGTTTAAAGTAGGTCTTCAAATAAGTTTTCAAATCTGGCCAAAATTTCAAAAAGATTAGGTTAGGTCTTAAGATAAGGCTGTATCATATAATAGATTTAGCTCAAGCCTTGAGTTTGAGAAACATGCATGTAAGCATTGTTTAAGTAAGGCTTGACCTAGCCCAACTCACTTCTATATTTAATATAATTTATTGGAGGGATGTTATTTAGTTAATACTAGAGGTAATTTCCATGTGTTGTACAAGTTTGATTATATTTTTTATAACTACTTTTAATAAGAATACTTTTAAAAGAAAGTTAGATATGATAATAATATATTCGATAATTTTTTTCTTTAATTATTCAGCACAATGGAATAGATTAAAAGTAATTACATTGGTAGAATTCATTGAGCACTTCATTATAGACATAGTATACTATTATCAATTTTATATATCTTTTTCATTGCATTATTCGAAAATCTAAATTTAGAGCACGATATTAATGATTTCACCTCCCAACTTGAGATATTATTACTACTCTAATACATTAGTTAGAACATGTATTTTTGCTACAACTAAAATATGATAGAAGTATATAATTCTGCTAATCTCATGACATCTGCAATTTTGTTTAAAAATTAAACAAAAATGTGTGGCACAATCTCTTATTTAATTTAATTTATCTTTTTTCTTTTACATCATTGATTGCAATTAATGACCTCATCAGTCGTAGTAGTAGGGGAAAACAAACCTCTAAACATGTGCATACTCCATAATCATGAAAAAATAATTTAATATCTAAGTTGTAAATATCTTTATCTTGCTGCGTCGATTGGTTAGCTTTTGCCATTTTGATTATATTATTCTTCTAATACCATGCCATATAAAAGAAAAACGTGATACAAATTTAATATTTCAATAGATAGTTTTAAATCACCATCAAATATTTCTTTCAAAAATGTTCTCATAAGAGTAATTATAAAAAAAATATCACGGTCATTTATCTATAGTAATTCAAACAAAATTAACATCACAATTATTAATTAATACTTTATTGGATAATAAATAAGCTATTGAATACCAAATTACTATAGTATATATAGAAAGAGACGTCTAACAATACGTGATTTAGAAAGTCAAAATATTTATACTTTAAAAATAGAGATTAATTTTGATATACTGTTAGTATAAAGGAATTTTATACTATCATCCAATAACATATTTCTATTTGTGAAAATTTTAAGGGAATAGGTGGTTGAGTTAAATACGTTTACTATTATGTCAATACATAGTTAGATATTTGTGTAATTTTTTTTATACAGACATTGTATTAAAATTAAATTTTTAAAAATATAGTAATTATTTCATGGACAATTAATTGTATAGCTTATTTATATAAATTAATGTTTACATAATAATTAGATGTTGAAAAAATGTTAATTATAAATGCATTACCTATTGGTTTGTTCAATAATTATATTCCTTATTTATATAAATTAATTAAATTCAGATTTACATCATAATAATTAGATTTTGACGGGATCTTATCTATAAATATATAGATAAAATTCACTTTAGCAAGTCATTACTGACAGTCCTAAACATCATTTGATGATGATGATAATAATAATAATAATAATAATATTATTATTATTATTATTATTATTTATGAATAAAATTCTACATTATCATAGATTGTTTTAGTTAATTATTAAAGCTTAAATGTATCAAGATAAAACGAATGATGTGTGGCTTTATATATAATTTGAAGGGGATTTATTTACCTCACCAAAAAAAGAAGAAGAGGACTTATTTAAATTTCAAGTCAAAAGTTGCTACAATATATAAATGACTAAAAATATAATGGTAGATAAGATTAAGATATATTATTTCAAAAACCTTAGTAATTAAAGGCGAAAAATTATATAGCTTTTTATGTAAAAAATACTAATACAAAATTAAAAAAATTTAAATTTTATGTCAAATATTAAATGTATTATTTTTATATAAAAATATATAATTAACCAAAAATATATTAATCAAAAGGTGAAAAAGATTAAAATATAATATTTTAAAAGCTTCGTAATAGAAGGAAAAAAATTATATAGATTCATGTAAAATTTCAACAATACAACACTAAAAAATTTAAATTACTCTTTCACATCAAAAAAATAAATAAATTATTCTTGAGAATGGAAAATTTTATTATATGTGTAATTTTTATATAAATAAAATACATAAAATAAGATATATTATTTCAGTTAATTATTAAAGTTTGAATATTTCAAAATAAAATGACTTATATATGACCAATATTGTATATATAATTTAAGTAAATTTTATTTAAATGTTAAGAGAATTTTGAGTTAAAATTATTAATCAAAGATAAAAAAAAATTATATATTATTTTATGTCACAAAAACACTAATATGGCATGATGCAAAAAATTAAATTACTTTTGAGAATAGAAAATATTGTATTATTATTATATATCAAGTATTAAGAGTGTGTTTAAGGAACTTACCAAAACAGGTTTTTTGTATTAAAACAAAAATGTTGTTGTTAAAAAATCTATTATGCTTGTATAAAAATGAAAATGAATTATAACCAAAAGACTATAGTTTTAAGTTAAAAAAATAGATTATAATCGTATGTAATATTTTGGAGCTTTTAATTATAATTAATAAAAGCTACTTATTTTATATTAATTTTTTTACTAATAATACTCAATATCAAATATTATATAATATAAACAAATTATTCTATACCCCCTTTTTTGTTAATGAGTGAAAATAAATTGTATATATTAATATAAAAGATATTTTCTACAATGAAGTGTTTAATGAACTCCCTTAACGTAATTATCTTTGATTTATTTTATTGTATAGAATAATTCATAAAAAAAGTTTTCAATATGTTATGTCATAAATAATTTTTAATTGGTATTACAATTTCCTTCTAAAAGTATTATAATTAAAAGTAATTGTAAAAAATTTAATCAAACTCGTGCATTGCACGAGTATTACGGCTAGTGAAGTTGTAAAATAACATAATTATACATACACACACACTTTGTAGGTCCAATGCATGCTTTAAAAAAAATTATCTATTAAAAGATATCAAAATGTGTAATTAAATATAATAAATTTAAATATATCTATATTTTGGTTAATTTAGAGCTGATAACAAGAAAAGTTTTATATATGTCACTTTCCTATACATTTGTCTTTCCGTTACTTTGAAAATTTTTTCTCTTATGGAAACTTTATTTATTATCTATTTTTCTATTAAATAAAAGTGTTGCCACATATTTATTTTTCATCCCATTTTCTTCAGGTTTGCACTATATTTATTACCTCCACTATTCTACCAACACCTTTTTCAAACAAAATTAAAATATAATTACTTCCACTTAACTTTAATTTTTTTTAACATTTAACTTAATTTTTTTTTGGGTAAATAAGTTTAATTTTTAAAAAATTTATATACATATATATATATATATATATATATATATGTTAAATTTCTTTTTTCAATTTCAAAATATAATATAATATAAAATGATTAATTATAAATGTCATCCCCAATTATTTATATAATTTAAAAGGCTGTTACATTATAAAAAGTCACTAAGTTATCATATAAAACTAAATTTTGTATTTTTCTTAAAGAATTACTTTAATATGAGGTCAAAGGATATGGAAAGAGAAGGAAATGAAATAAATTTTTTCTAAGTTCGATCCTCACTAAAAAATTGTATTGTACTCTTCTTATAAAAAATTATTTTTTTAATAATGAATTATATAAAATAATTTTGTAAAATTTTTGCTTTAAAATTATTTTACTACGAGTTTGATTGAAAAAGAGGGGAGGAGGAGAGAATTTTTTTTTTCAGTTGTTTATTTCTTACGTAAAAGTTAAAAGCATATATTCTTATATATGGAATAGTTCTATACATTTTTTTTAAAAACAAATTACTTTACGTAAGGGAGAGGAAAAGTAAATTCTATTTTAATTATTCAATTCTTATTTAAAAATTTAAAATGAATTCCCTTAATAATGTTTAAATTACTTTACTAGAGGTTGGATAAACGGTAGATGAAAATCATTTTTTTTATGAGTTGTTTTACCCTTACTTTAGCAATAACAAGTATATATCTTTATCAAGTGAATTATATTTTCAATAATAAGTTATGAAATAGAATACTTATTTAAATTTTTTTCTTTAAATTCACTTTACTATAAAGCTGAAGAATGAGAACGATGATGAAAAAATAATTAGCTTGTTGGCTGTTTAATACTCCTTTAAAAATTGAATGCAAATATTCTTATAAAACAAATAATAAATAACTAAAGAAATGGGAGGTAAAGGAAAAAAAATTTAGTTGTTCGATCCTTATTTAAAAATTAGAAGTTTTATATTTTTATAAAAAGTAATACTTTTAATAATGAGTTATTATATCCAATAAATTGTTACAAATATTATTTAAAATAATTTATTCAATACAAATTTCATAGTTATCTTTCTTTTTTATATAATTATTTCATGTTGCATAATTTTAATTTTATAATATTTTAAATCAATTTATATAATATTTTTGTAATTCAAAATCTTTAATTTTTTATTAAACCTATACAATAAAATAAAATCCCAATAATAAATTATTATATTAAATTATATTATATACATTTCACATAATTTACACCTTTATATAATATATTTCTTGAATTAATTTATTGATGTGCTAAATAGGTCCTCTCAATTTTATTGCTATGTAGCATAGCAAAACTATGGTTTAGTAACAACATAATATGGGCTTGAAGTTAAATGTTGAATTGAAGCCTGATAGGTACTCTACTTTATTTTCATTTTATTTGTTAGTTAGTGTAGAAAATTTGAGTTTTCCTATTAATTGTTGGTATCGTTTTTTTAATAAAAAAATACTAATTTTCTCAATTTAATGTATATAACTCTATTTTTCTCTTCATATAATACTTGATGGTTATTGAAGTATTATTTTAGGAATTATTCTTCATTTTCTTCAGTGATAAATAGTATTTTATATAGGAAGGACATGCATAATACATTAGATCATTGGTTTATAAGTGAGGGAACCAAGAAGTATATATGGTCTTGGAAAAAAAGATGACTGGTCCTCAACTGGTAGCAGGCTACAGGTTATCTTCATCAGATACTAGAAATTCAATTGAATGGAGGGGCCGATAGGTGTTTAGCATTGTGGGTCTAGGCTGAATCCAATGATGAATTGGGCAAATTCACAGTGAGGGAATGTAACTGAAGGAAAAAAATCTTCAATGTTTTGTTTGCTGGAGCATATAATGTGTGAGTCATAACTTGAAGCAAATCTTATGGTATTATTTTAATCATTCTTACATTTATAAGTTAAGTTGTTAGTACATATTCTAACTCTTTTCGTTTTTTTTTTTTTAGAGTCTACTATATTTTTTCATATTTATATAAGATTGTTAGATAGCTTGTTATATAGTTCTTTTATATATTAATGCTCTATTAAATTTTATTTGGTCTATTTTTGTATCACAACTACAATTCATCTACATCTCATTTGTCCATATTAATATATTGAAAATATTATATATCAATCTACGAGTATATTTTATTAGTACATATAAATTTTTACTGCATATACCAATTTTGATTATTCTTAAATTAATTTTAATTGTGATATTTTTCTTTGTACTCAATATTTCTTAAGTATAGTATAATTAAAAAATTATATTATCCTATACATTACACTAATTTAAAATACTAGTATAACATAAAATCTAACATAAATATCAAATCTTTTAATAAGTATAACAATCTCAACATGAATAATTTTTTTAAAAAAATATTTACGAGTCCTATAAGCTTTCAAAAAAATATATTTAAATCCTAACAGTTTTCAAGGATGCATATATAGGTCCTAAAAAATAACAAACTATACGAGTTAATTGAAATTGTATCATCTCATATGACATATAGATTGATATAATTATCAACTTCATTCTCAATCTTTTCGAGATATTTAGTATCATCCAAACAATCAATTGGATTCTTATCACAATAATTCATTAGATACTCTATCAACTTCTTATATATGGGTTGAGTTGAATTGTGTGGGTAAAAAATTTTCAAACGCATAACCTAACCCATATCTCATAGGTTAGAGATTTTTTTTAATCCGATCCAAGCCATTGACCTAACCTAACATGTATTTTATGGGCTGGATTGAGTTGGAACGTATGGGTTGGTGGGTTGACTTAACTCAGTGCACACCCTTACTTACAATTGCATAAATACACGTTAGATCCATGAATAAAAAAATTCCAAAAAATAGCAACTTTAATAAAAAAAAAAAGGGATAGGATTTTAACACCTTATCAAATAGTATTATTAATATATGGGACAATTAATTAAAGAAAATTATATTAGTGAAATAATAAAATAAAAAATCTAATAATATAGAAAATATAACTATTGACAATCAAAATGAAAACAATCTAACAAAGATAGGCAACTAACATTACTATTTACATTCGATCTTTTAAAACACAAAAATGCATAAAAAAGCAACAAAAGAAATGCTCAAGATTTACATGCCTTGCTAGATATTAATCTCATTTATAAACTTACCTATCTTGTGAAAAAAAAAATCCATAGTTTAGTAAATTGTGTAGAAAAAGAACTTTCCTTTTAATTAATATATATATATATATATATATATATATATAATCCCAAAGTCCACTGAACCTTGACTAATCTAATTCGAGCCGGGTAGGCTCGCTATCGAAATAAAGCTTTTCCAACATTATTTTTTTTATCTACAAGAATCAAACTTGAGATCTTGTTTAAGGGGGATATATGCCATATTGGTGTTAAAAAAATACTTAAATCCATGTAAACATACATTAAAGAATTCAAGAGTCACACCTTTAACATAGAGTTATGTTACATGAATATAACTTGTATTGGATAATGTGTTGAGTTACATCTTATCTACTGTTAAATGGAGATGTGGACTCAATTTAAGTGAAATCTACACCTTATACAAGATTAAATAGGTATGAATTGACACGATGTCTAAGAAAAATTATGTTCATATAATATTTATCTTTAACAAATGACCATATGATAAGAAGAGAAAATTTTGCTTCACTCTTTCAATTGTAAGTTATGTATACTTTTATTTTCAAAGAAAAAAAGTATAATACTATCTCCCAGAGTTTCCTAAACATATGCTTTTATTCCTTTTATTAAGTTTGGCATAAAAGGGCTACTTCTACGGCTACAACATGTTTAATAACCTTTTGAGAAATGTTAGGGGGACGCATTTTTGTAGCTCACCCTATGACGCATATAGCCTTATGTGTGAATGGAACTAGGGGAATAATCAGTAAAATGACAAAAATCGTATAAACATAACATAACATAACATAACATAACACTCCGAGGTAAAATGCTGAGATGGTAAAATGAATGAATAGTAAAAAATTTGAAAAATCGAAGAAAGTAACTCAAATGGTTGCGCCAAACCCTTGCTTCGAGCCCCCAAAGCGGCAAACTCTCCCCACCTATTCTCCCACCCCCCACATTCGTTTAGCCCCTACGTTTGTCTACTCCAAGCACCCAAACACCTTTTCCCTGCCCAGGAATTACTTCCCCCTCTACAAGGAGAGAATTTCCTTATCTTATAGTGGCTACTCATCCTACGCCAACACTATTCTTGTCTCATCATCTATTCGTCTGTGCCAGGTATAATCACAAAACCATTGTCATTCTCTTAATATATAATTCATTGTCTGTGTCGAACTCTTAATTGACTTTTGAATTTGAAATTAATTTTTCGGGCCATTTGCAAGTGAAGATCTTGAAATTATGATGAGTAGCAAGATTGAGTTTTGTTTTAGTGTTGTAGTATAGGTGTTTGCAGTTGTGCTCCTATGAGTTTAAGTTGGATGTTAAGCAGGAAAAAAACCATTAAAGAGTAATAAGATCTTAAAGAGTTCATGGACGCTAGTAAATTTTTAGAAAGCACTCTGCATCATTATGCTAGTAAATACATTTAAAACGCTAGTAAGTTCTTATGTTTACCGTGTGTTGTCAAATTAGAGAAAAGAATTTACTAGTGTATTAGCATATACTTACCAGCATTTGTAAAGAATTTACTAATATCTAAAGAACATTTTAAAATTTGATTTTGCGAAAAATAAGATTATATTCTAAATTTTTATTGATTTAGGTGCACATAATCTACAAATTTTGCAAAATTTGACAAGGAGAGAAAAAGAAAAATATAGAAATAGCCAAGTAGAGAAACTTACTAGCATTTTATTAAAACTTATCAACGTTTATAAGAAATTTACTAGCATTTGGCTAAAACTTACTTGCCCTTTTGTGAAACTTACTAGAGTCTTAGTAACTGAACTCCTTAAAATGTAATAATTATTAATTTAAGTTCCCATAGTCAATAATTGTTGGAAAAGAGTTATAAATTTAGTAAAGTAGAGAAACTTACTGGCATTTTGTTAAAACTTACCAACGTTTATAAGGAACTTACCAGCGTTTGGCTAAACTTACCAGCTTCTTGTGAAATTTACCAGCATCTTAGGAACTCTTTAAAATGTGATAATTTATTGATTTAAGTCTCCATAGTCAATAATTGATGGAAAATTTGACAAGAGTTATAAATTTAGCAAAATAGAGAAACTTACTAGTATTTTGTTAAAACTTACCAGCGTTTATAAGGAACTTACCAGCGTTTTGCTAAAATTTACCAGCCCTTTTGTGAAACTTACTAGCATCTTAGGAACTCTTTAAAATGTGATAACTTATTGATTTAGGTCCCCATAGTTAATAATTGTTGCAAAATTTGACAAGAGTTATAAATTTAGCAAAATAGAGAAACTTGCCAGCATTTTGTTAAAACTCACTAGTGTTTATAAGAAACTTACCAGCATTTTGCTAAATCTGACCAGTGTCTTAAGAACTCTTTATAATGTGATAACTTATTGATTTAAGTCCCCATAGTCAATAATTGTTGCAAAATTTGACAAGGAGTAAAAAATTTACAAAGTAGAGATATCTACCAGCATTCTGTTAAAACTTACTAGCATTTATAGGAATTTACTAGCATCTTTAGAACTTTTTAAAATCTGATTTTATGAGAGTTGGAGAATGCTTTAGTCTTAGTTAGCTTGTAGGTTTGCTAGAATGAAAAGGAAATTAGATATTACATTATGAGGTTTGCTTTGATGGACTAAGAATAATGTTCCTTCTAAAAGATGTATATTTTGTTTTTTTTTTCCTTAATTATTGTATTAACAACAAAGACCTTGTAGTCTTTCAAGTTTTTGACTTCCGTGGAAAATAGCTTTATGGGGTGGGGATACTTTTGACTCCTTAGAAAATGTGGGCAAATAAGTGCTATAGTGTATTAATTTTTTATTGAAAGACAAAATGAGTTAAAAAAATGTTTCATTTCTGCATAGGTTAAGAGATATATGAGTACTTCATAGTATATTGGGGAGATATTGATTAGCTTTCAAATACTCTACTCTCTAATAGTACTGGAATTGAGTGATGAATGTATATATTATGCCTATTATTGTGATGAGCATAAGCAAGGATACATGTTACAGTTCAAATATTCAATTAAATTTCATTGGAGGGTGCACTTTTTATACATTTAAAAACTGAGAAAGAGATGAAATATGATCTCATCTGTGTACTTTGTGGGTACTGCAACCTAAATTTGATGTGATAAAATATTACAAATCAAAATGCCGAAGAGGAAAGCTACGAAATGTAGTCGAGGACAAGGTATGTTATTCTATGATAACCAATTTTTTCTTTTATTTATTTTTTTTTTGTATAGTAAATGTTGGTAAGCAAGGTTGATGATGCTGACCTATAACATAATCGCATGGAAAAGAAGTGGTTCATGTTCCTAAAGTTAAGGATGATGAGAGTGGCTTATTTATGTAACAGTTGAATTTTATTAATCATTTTGCCCTTTTCTTTTGGTTTAGGGATTAATTCTATGTGTAATTCTCCTGATCTTGGTAGTTTTTCGGTTGACAATTTTTTAGGACACAAGACAAAGCAGTCTACGAAGAAACTAGGAAAGGTATGTATCTGAGTAACAACTAATTAAATGTTACTAGTACATTGGAAATGAATGACTGAGTTAGCTATGTGCTTCTATTTCGGTGTGAATAAGAGGTCCAAAAAGCAAATTTGCATCATTTTAATTCTCTATCTCATTATTGATCAGAATTTTTTTGTTCTCTTTCATCCATATCATCCATAGTAATATTTGAGGACTGATGTATTACTTGTAATGTTTGTGAAATGCAGGCTATGTTCCTCAGTTTATGCTCGCCTAGTTGATTGCATGGGTTGCATGCAAAGTTGACTGAAGAGCAAGCCAGCGCAATCATCAACATGGGCTTCAGAGGTTTGTTGGACCTTAGATGCCATTCCCTCAACCATATTTATGCTTGGAGCTGGCGAAGTCTTTTGACTTGCGGCAGCAAATGATGTTTGTTAAAGGGCGTGCTATCCCTATAACCTATCATGATGTGGGTTTGGCCTTCGAGCTACTAGATAAGAGTAATTTTTTCCTACCAATTAAACCTCTATGCCTTTTTTTTTTCCTTTTGGGTATTTATGGTGAATTTATTTCTATATGAATGAAATGATTGTTTTATTTTACTTGTCAATAGTTAAAATTTATTCATGTGTCAATTCTAATACTTTAGATTTGCCCATTCCAAAGTCTGTTAATGATGATCAACAATTGCTATTGATGACTTTCAAAGGCATCAAATACAGTCAGCTAGAACACATGATTGCTGACGGAAATGCTGATGACCAATTTAGATGAGCATATCTGCTATATGCTTTGTCATGTTTCCTATGCCCGACATCAGAGATGGCATCCGGTTCAAAGTTTTTGGGGGCCATTATTGATGTGCAGAATTCGCACAAATGCAACTGGAGTGAATTCGTCTTTTTTTGGCCTGTAAGGCACATCAAAGCATACAAGACCAAGAAAAGGAAGACAAAGAGCATTGGGGACTGCCTCTTTTGCCTAATGGTATGTTGATCAAAGGCTTCTTTGGATGAATTGAGTATGGCTTGTTTATATAGATATCTTAATAATGATTTGGCATTGCATAGATCCTATATTTCCATGCTCGACATCTGGACATAGTCCCATCGAATATGGATCTTCCATTGCTTAAACATTGGGATGACAAGAGGGTGCATTCATGGATTCAGGTGGAAAAGGAAAGTGCACATGTATAGTGGGGTTAGAACCATTTAGATTAAGTCTAGGATTCATGTTTATACGCATTTAGGAAATTTATCTATTTACACCATTACCAAGTATACTAGAATCAAGCTTTACATTATTATTATTTGACAAGGATCACTAAACCACAATGATGATGAAGATGACATTTTCGGGGAGCTCCAACTACATACTGTGTACAAGAGTCAACTATAGATCAAAGTACTTGGGGCACCTGAATGGGTGGATTCATTTGTCTATTTGCAACTAACTAACTAACTCAGTTTTAAATAAATCGGCATATGTAGTTCATACAGCAAAATGTTCGGGAAATGCTTAATATTTGGAAGTCAATAGATGATCATATCATGGCTGGTGAGCCTGATGCAGAGTGAAGTATGCCTGAATAACCATTTCCCAAAACTCCAAGTGTTAGAGAATTAGACAGCATCATGGATGCCGATGGTGATGAGAATACCATGGATGAGGAAGAAGAAGAACAAAATGAGAATGATAATGACATTATCCATGACGAGCCTGTTCTAACCAGTATGGATGAGGAAGAAGATGAACAAAATGAGAATGGTAATGACATTATCCATGACGGATCTGTTTTGACCAGTGAGAGGGTGACAGAGAAGAATTGATACAAAAATTATGTGACTACGAAGGTGACAGAGAACATTTGATAAAAAAATTATATGACTACCGTATTGGGATACAAATTGGTCCCCCAAGCGAGTAGGGCCTTTTGTTAAAAAATCCACTCATTTGCAAACATTTAACCATAAAGTTCAATATTTGACTATATACTTTTGGTTTTTTTCAGGGTCTTGTTTCGGATCAAAGACATATTTTTATCTCGTTATGAGGCAGCAACATTTGCACCTAGAGAGTGGATCAGTAATCTTGTAATGCTAACATTTTCCTATTAAGTGTATAGTTGCCCCAAACTAAACCTCATGACCTTATATTTTCTTGTAATGCCCAGGTTGTTTCTTTTGCAAGTTCTATCTTTAATAAGGATAATGTGCGAAGTTCAAGGTCTCGGTATTATTTGTCTTTATTTTTCGTGGTGAGTTCAACTTACATAAGTTCAATGATGGAATTAAAATTGTTGCCCATAGTAGTGTTGTTAATTATTGCCCAAAATTAATTTTTTTTTTAATCGTAAGATGCACTTGTAAGAAAGCTAGATGCCGTTGCATATACCGGACCATTTTTTGCTATTCAAGACTAACATCGGCTCTTGCAATGAGGTATTGAAATTCGATCATTGTCACATGTTAAACTTGTTGGGTTAGGGGGGGAGGAAAGGGAGGATATAAAAGGGGAATGAGGGGGACTAGAAGGAAGGGGTCTAAAGTGTTTGGAAAAAACTCCCTTGCCTTTCTTGACTTAACTCCTAAACCTAGAGTTAACTCCCAAAGCCATTCATTTTCCTCTATTTCTCTTTAATTTATATCTCGCATACATATTCTTAATGATGGCATTGTCATGCGCTTACACAAAACTTTTATTATTGCTGCAGAACTTTTCGCTGGCCATATTTAGTGATCATTGGTGGTGTTATGGCTTTAACAGAGATAAAAGGACATTGTATGTGCTGGATTCTCTGCCGTAGTCTCATAGGGGTGATAAGACTAAGCTTGACTAGCTAGTGATATAACTTCAATTCATTGCTTGGTAATTAGTTTCTGTTGTCTATTCAGATGTATATTGAGTTTTACTACTATCTCAAACATTGCAGGCTTACCAATTTAAGCTTATAATGCCCATGATGGATCCGACATTCAAATTCCCTGCCAACAAGATACAAATTAAGAATGTCAAGGTGCCATCACAACATAATGAGTAAGTGATGATTGAGTTCGTGAATTTTTCTCTGATATTCATCAATGCCAATGGTGGGTTTTGCGTGTTTCTCATGAAGGAATGATTGTGGTGTCTACACCATCAAATATATGGAGATATAGGATGGTGTTACAACATATGGAGAAGGCCTTACTATGCCATGAAGGTCAATTTTCTATTCTCTCATTAGTATTTTGTGATTATATTAAATTACTATAACCTTGTGTAAGTACACATTTATTATGTCTACAAACTGATGTTGATCATATTCGACATGAGCTAATAACTAGTTGGGTCCTTGATGATAGAAATGAGGCAAGAGTAGAAGTGTTACAGGCTGCAAAAGTTGATGTACTACTTTTGACTCTTGCTCGGTCCATTCAAACTACGAATGTAGAGGATCCTGATGATGTGACTGTCGAACTCACTCAAATTAATCAGGCTATAAAGAAAAACTTACAATATAGAGCAACCTGAATCGTTTCCCAAGGAATTCGCAATGAACCAATTTGCTCAATCGGAAATAGCACAATACAGAATTAACAACAGAAACGAAAACTCGGGGGGGGGGGGGGGGTTTGTTCAATTTCAATACAGATAACAGATAATTGATAAGTAAAACGAAATTAACAATTTTAAAGCAACCAACCCAGACTTGAGTCCCTAAAATCCGTCATTGGACAATGAATCACTGAATTCGTGGTTGATCCTAAACAAATCGGAATCCCTGCATTCATTTAGAAAAACGAATCTACTAGGCGATCACCTAGCGTTTTATCAGAAACTCGGCGTGTTCACTCATTCAATGTACAGTGCCCACTTAAACCCGTTTTGATTTTAAGCCCTTTCGATTAATCAACCTAAATGTTAAATCTAACATTCAACACAAAAGTCCTTTAAGTTATCCAGAATCGAAATACAGAAGGGAAAGAACAAACTCAGTATGAAGCAAAAACGTCCTCTGGATTGAAGGCGGAAACTCAATTCGTGGGTTAGTCGATTAGTGCCTTAGCTAACCATGGTAGAACAAAAACCGAAAATAAAGAAGGAAAGGTTGAATGGAATGAAAAACGAAATACAGAAGTTGGAATCTCTCCAATTGAAAAGTCCCCCGAAAAAAATAAAAACCCAGCTGCCAATCCCTTCGTTTTCCAGCTCTTAAAAACCAAAATAAACCGGTTCAAAGGACAAGAACCGGACCAAACAACAAAAAGAACCGAAAACTAATGGCTTTGGTCCCTTGCAATTTGGACACTTAATTAACTAAACTTTGCTCCAGCATTTCATGACTGCTTTGATGTCCGAATTTGGCCTTTAATCGGAAACTTGAAACAAAATTATAATTAATTCCACTTAAAAGCCCAAAATCCAATTTAGGCCAAAAACCAATATGTACATACTAAATTGCCCCAAGATCATTATCCAATTGCAACAATAAAGTGTGATAAAAAATCAATTATCACCTGACACCGGCGAAGACAATCTAGAGACTGATGAACTTATTGTGGCAAGTTTTTGTATGAGTTTACGAACAAACGCTGTTTATGTGGATAATTACTAATTAATATACTATAATATGAATTTTATGACATCGCTAGCACAGAAGTTGGAGATCAAGGTTATACAACTGATACCCTACACAAGCCAAAGTCAAATGTTGCAACCAGAGTTAAGACCTTTTCGAGAAAGCAAAAAACTAGGCCACATGGAAGAACACCGTACATGGCAGGGCATGTGAAGGGAAGGAAAAAATAGGATGTCATCCTTTTTTGGAGGGTGTTTTTGAATATGGATGGTTTTGCTGTCAATGTTGGATGGCCCTGACTTGAGTCTATGTAGAATCAGAGATTTTGGAGTCTATACGTAGAATCAGAGATATTGGAGTCTATGTAGGAGAGTTGTGTACTTACTGAGTTTTCGAAAATTTCCTCCTTTCAAAATATAAATTACTGCATTCAAAAACTAATTTTCCAATTAGCTTATTAAGATCTATCAGGATGCTGATATGTTAAGCAACTCAATATGTTCTGTGATCAGAAAAATATTTTTCGCAACATGTGTAAAAGCTATTTTTATAATGGTGGCTATCCTTGAATTGGCATTGATATTTGTTGCTTGTGTCTAGGTTCCCCAACTTTGGCAGATTAGAATGTGAACAAGAAGGTGGATGCTAAGAACTTGCTGCAGGACAAGCAGAAGGAGTTGGAGAGGTTGTTCAACCAAATCATTGCCAAGATATACCAAGGTGCTGGTGGGGAAGTGCCAATGGGGGGTGCAGATGGCATCCTTAGTGGTGACTATGGAAAATCATACTTTGGTGGCACTGGTGCAGAGCCTATGATTGAAGAAGTTGACTAAGAATGGCAGGGAAATTCTCTAGATTCTGTCTCATATATACTTGTCGTTGCTTATGTAATGCATTTGTCTTTTACAATTTTACTTGAATTGAGTGGATTTGGTTGTGGCCTAGTAGTAACATCTTATAGGTTAAGGTTGTGTGGTATCAAAAATATTATGCAAGAATAAATTTGACAGATGTAACTGATAACCTTTCTCTTGTAATGATAGCATTTTTTTGGATGCTAATAAAATTCTTTAGGAAAGCTAGTAAGTTTAAGGTAAATGCTTGTAAATATTGGGAGTGTGCTGGTAAGTTTCTGTTTATTGATATTTTCATGACTTTAATTTTTTTTCTTCTTGCCATTAAATTTCTAGCCACTATACACCATGGGGCACCTGAATGACAAGCAAACATGTCACTAGATATTACTCTCTAAGAAAATCAGATTTTATTGTCGTTCTTTGGACACTGGTAAATTTCTTTACAAATGCTGGTAAATTTAACCAAGGCGCTGGTAAGTTTCTGTTTATTGTCATTTTCATTATTTTAATTTTTTTCTTCTTTCTATTAAATTTCTAGCCAGTATATACCATGGGGCACCTGAATGACAAGCAAACATATCAATAAATATTATTCTCCAAGAAAATCAGATTTCATAGTCTTTCTTTAGATGTTAGTAAATTTCTTTACAAACACTAGTAGGCTTTAGGCAAATGCTGGTAAATTTAAACAAGGAGTTGGTAAGTTTTTGTTTATTGATATTTTCATTACTTTAATTTTTTTTTTCTTTCCATTAAATTTCTAGCCAATATATATCATGGGCTACCTGAATGACAAGCAAACATATCACTAGATATTATTCTTTAAGAAAATCAGATTTCATAATGTTTCTTTGGACGCTAGCAAATTTCTTTACAAATGTTGGTAAGTTTTAGCATTTTAGGCAAATGCTGGTTAATTTAACCAGGGCACTAGTAAGTTTCTATTTATTGTCATTTTCATGACTTTAATATTTTTTTCTTGTTTCTATTAAATTTGTAGCCAATATATGCCATGGGACACCTGAATGACAAGCAAAACATATCACTAAATATTATTCTCCAAGAAAATCAGATTTCGTAGTCTTTCTTTGGACATTAGTAAATTTTTCTTTACAAATACTGGTAAATTTTAGGCAAACGCTGGTAAATTTAACCAAGGCGCTGGTAAGTTTCTGTTTATTGTCATTTTTGTGACTTCAATTTTTTTTCTTCTTGTCATTAAATTTCGAGCCAATATACACCATGGGGCACCTAAATGACAAGCAAACATATCACTAAATATTATTCTCTAAGAAAATCAGATTTCATAATCTTTCTTTAGATATTGGTAAATTTTTTTACAAATACTGGTAAGTTTTAGCCAAACGCTGGTATATTTAACCAAGGCGCTGATAAGTTTCTATTTATTGTCATTTTCATCACTTTAATTTTTTTTTCTTCTTTCTATTAAATTTCTAGCCAGTATATACCATGGGGCACCTAAATGACAAGCAAACATATCACTAAATATTATTTTCTAAGAAAATCAGATTTCATAGTGTTTCTTTGGATGCTAATAAATTTCTTTACAAACACTGGTAAGTTTTAGGCAAACATTGGTAAATTTAACCAAGATGCTAGTAAGTTTTTGTTTATTGTCATTTTCATTACTTTAATTTTTTTTCTTCTTGCCATTAAATTTCTAGCCAATATATATCATGGGGCACCTGAATGACAAGCAAACATATCACTAAATATTATTCTCCAATAAAATCAAATTTCGTAGTGTTTCTTTAGACGCTGGTAAAATTCTTTATAAACACTGGCAAGTTTTAAGTAAACGCTAGTAAATTTTACCAAGGCGCAGGTAAGTTTTACATTATTGACATTTTCAACAATGTTTTTTTCATTAAGTTTTTAACCAATATTGACCAAGGGGAACCTTAAATCTAACTTGTAACTGAATATTATTTTCCAAAAAATCATTCTATAGGGTTTATATAGGACGCTGGTAAGTTTTAACTAAATGCTAGTAGATACTTCGAATATGCTGGTAACTTTTGGAGAAACACTGGTAAATTGTGAAAAAATGCTGGCAACTTTCTCTTGCTTGCTATTTTTGGGGTTTTCTTTTATATTTTCAAATTTTGTAGCAAATATTGACCATGGGAGCAACTGAATGGATAAATCTAATATATCACTAATCATGCAACCATCATTCTATACATTCAAAACTTGAAAAAAGAAAAGGTGTTAATCTATTATAAGCCACCACCTAACACAACTGACAAATGTGTATCTAATAATCATTACACCTGCAATAGTTTCATTCTCCCAATCTAGTAATCACAATAGTATGAACATGTGTAAGAACTAAATTGTTGGCATGGATCTCCAATTGTCTGATTGGATCCTCCGAAGTCCATTAGGAATGTTATTGTGCTCCTATTAATCAGTAGGTCTACAAAGGAACAATCTTGTACTACCTGGATGAAATGATATAATCAGTAAAAGTAGCAAACAAAATTGATAAATTTTATCATTGTTTACACGCCTATACACACGGGTTAACATCCTGATTAAAGGTTTCAGGTAGTGAGACTAATCCACCTGACTGCAGGTTGCCCAAATCTGCATCCAAATAGTTATCTTCTAAATTGGGCAATGCATTATTTTGATTTAGATGTACACCCCTTAACTGTTGCTCAACAACAAAAAATAACAATAAAAGTTAATAATTGTTTATAAGCCCCATGGATTATATTACATGAGTTTCTAGCACCTTGCAAATCCTGCAAGTAAATTATAATAGATAACAATTTAGCAAGAACATAAAAACCTCCAGCATCAAATTACCAAAATGTTTTGTAATTTAGATTAACCCTCAAATACCATAAATCAAACCTCAAAGCCCAACAATTGAAACAAAAACTGTGCTTAACACAAAAAATACAGCCATAGCATGTAACTTGCACCATGACTAAATTAGAACAATTGTACAAATTTAACATTAAGCTCGGTGCATAAACACACCAGGAAACTTTTTTTATTCATCTCTTTAGTACAGTTATCCAAAGTTTCATTATTCGAAGACTCAACACAAAAGTTTTTTCCATCGTGTTGACCATTATCCAAATCAATGGACTGCTGCATGTTTAGACAGCAAATAATGAGATCACCTCTTGTCTTCATTTGTAACAATCCGGGAAACACATAAATTAACACAATAAAGTATACACAAACCTCAATAACTAAATTTTCAAGTCTTTGAATGCCGTGTTTTTTAGATTTTCGGCCAAGTTTTTCAACTTGACCTAATTTCCTCTTTGAAGGTGGCCTCCCTTTCTGTGTCACATGCAAGGGACTTTGGATCTCACTCACTTGATTTTTACAATTGGTACCCAAGTTGCTCATAATCTCTGCACCTCTAGGACTCACACTAAAATTGTGGTGTAGCAAGGATGGCATAGACTGGAAATTGGCCATAAATCCATCAAGTGTATGGTGGAAGGCACCAGTTGCATCTTCAGAATCTGCAACAACTTTCGTAACATCATAGAAATGCTTGCATCGCTTGTCAAATCTCTCCATTCTCAATTTCAACTCAATCATAGCATAACTGCTCTTTACGTAAGAATGCTTTCGTCTAACCTTCTTGCTCCATCTTGCCAAAATACACTTACATAGCAATTGCTTAACTCTTTCAAGAGTGAGCACACTAAGCGAATGCCTACAAATAATACTTCTGAACTCAAATAGCAAGCATTGGCAGCTAAAGTCATGGCTGTCACGATTAAATATGACCTCATATGTCGCCTCCTTTGCTCGGTCTCCCACGACAATTTCCTCCAACACATGATAAGTAGCAATTATCCCATCTACATTCTTAAGAAATGCACCACAATTCATTTTCTCTTTGAATTCTGTTTGAATTTCACAAAATTTTGCATGACTATACTCAGCTTGGAACTGCTTTTCAATGGTGGAGTTCGACCTGTAAGGAATTGTAGTATTCATTGATTGAAAATTAGCTCCAAATTCCCTTTCTTCCCTACTTTTGAGTGCATTGTCATATTGCTTGACAAACTATTGTAAACTTGTTGTTGAGTTAATATATCCATCAAAGAATACATTTATACTTTCACTTCATTGCGTTGTTGACATCCTTGCCTAAAAATTTTTCCTAAAATAAATTGGAACCCATCTATGCCGATCTTTGTACAATCCACTCAATCATTCATTTTCTTCAAGCTCAAATTCCTTTAGTAAGGAACACCATTTGTCTTCAAAATCTTCCTCCGTCATGGTTTCATAAATAGCTGCCTTGAATACAAACTTTATCTTCTTGTATTCTTCATATGCTTTGAGCTTCTCCAAGATCTTTTTCATTATATGCCATAAGCACTATCTATGATGAGTATTAGGCATAACTTTTTCAATTGCCTTTTGCATAGCCCTACATTGATTAGTCATAATGCCACTAGGTGCCTTTCCAGACATGCACTTCCACCAACACTCAAACAGCTAGACAAATGACTCAATATTTTCTAATGAGAGTAGACCACACCTAAGCAAACATGTTTGTCCATGGTGATTAACACCAACAAATGCAACAAACGGCATATTGTACTTATTTGTGAGATATGTTGTGTCAAAAGTCACAACATCTCCAAAGGCTTCCTATGTTGCTCTACTCCTAACATCAACCCAAAACACATGTTTCACACAAAACTCATCATCCAGGTCTATGTCGTACATAAAGTTATAATTTTGTTCCTTCATAGTATGAAAGTGGCTTAGCAAGGCTTTTGCATCTCCTTCCTTTACAATTGCACGTCTTTCCTTGTGAATATAATTCCTCATATCTTGTTCATCAAATGGCAAATTCTCGTACCCCTCCCACAACTCCAGGAAGAGATTGAAATGTTTTGTTAATCCTCACACCTGCATCATCATTCACCTGGATTGTCTTTTTCACATTCAAGCTAATGCTCTTGTTCATGTTGAAAAACCTTGACTTTGTGGGACTGAGATCATGACTGTGATCAAGAGTAACTTTCTTGATGTACCAAACTCCACTTTCTCCCATGCTTACCATAATTTTTGCATCACATTGTGCACCACTAGTTGGAAATATCTTTATTGTTGATGATATTTTCGGTGCACAACTCCCTACCCTTGTGCAAGCTAGAATCAAATAACGCAGCTGCCCATCAAGTCCAGTTTTCGAATTTCTTATCTTCTACTGAAAAACCTTTATAATAGCATACAACTTGTAAAATGATTTAACTTCTTCTACTGAATCAAATACCATCCCTACAATTGGCTCCAATATAGAGCTTACATTTGACCCATCTACATCACAGTTAGGATCAACATCAATAGGCATTCCTTGATTGCTTGATTCCTCCATCAATCTCAACAATAAAAGGTTACCACATCTACAAAAAAGAGGGACAAGAAAACACTAATAGATTAGCAAAAGCATAAGCACATTAAGAGAATAAAAGATTAGCAGAAGATTGCATGCTATATTGTACAAAATAAACTGATCATGGCTAAGAAATAAGGAAAAAAAAAATAAAGGTTCATTAAGGCTAAACCATGAAATCCTATACTGGCTTAGTTCAAATTTTCTGGTTTTTAATTTTAATCAGTACTATAGCTAAATATGTAATGTCTTTAAACCTATTGGAATTGATAATAGTGGCACTTGACCAATGTTTAGATTTAAACTAAATTTGATGATGTATCAGGCGATGAGAGACGTTAAATTTAAATTTAGGTGCTCTTCAATAAGTATTAGAAAATTGAAAAAGAAAAAAATATTCTTATGAATAGCAAACTAAAAAAGCTTACCAGCATATTGGAAATATATTAACCATCGTTTGCAAAGAATTTGCTAGAGTCATATGACATCTTTAAAATCTAATTTCATGAAGAAAAAGATTTAATGATATGTTAAACTTATTGTACTAAGGTACCTAAATGAATAATTTTATCAGATCACTTAATATCATTCTTTATAAAATTATATTTTAAAGATATCACATGAAACTAGTAAATTCTTAGGAAACATTGGTAAGTTTTAGCAAAACACACTGGTAATTTTCTCTATTTTGCTATTCCATGAATAAGCTTAGCATATCACTAAATCTTATTCTTCATAAAATTAGATTTTCAAGATTGCATAAGATGCTGGTAAATTGTTAGAAAAAGCTGGTAAGTTTGTACAAAAACAAAAAATGCTGGTAAGTTCTTAGAAAATGCTGGTAAGTTTGTGCAAAAATACTGGTAAGTATATTGCATATGCTGGTAATTTTCTTTTTTTTTTTTATATTTTTTTAAATTAGATAGAGTTATCAACGTATTGCACATATTTACCAGCATTTTGCTAGAACTTACCAACATTTTTTAGCAAGTTACCTGCATGTGATACAACCTTCAAAATCTTATAAGTTGTAGAGATGGAGTCTATATTAACTATAGTTCAAGGTTGCTTTTCACAAAGAATAACGGCCTTCCCAAATCAAACATTGTACTACTCTTTAATGACTTCTTTTCCCAGTTAATATTGCAAGCCCCAAACTTATATGAACATAACCACAAACACCTACACTACAACACTAAAACAAAACTCAAAAAATCATTAAAGATAAAGAGAAGACAATGAGTTCTAATACCTTCCTTTACAAGACACTCTACAAGAAATAAAATTTAGATTCGAAAGTCAATATCAAGTTCAGCATAGATAATGAGTTAAAGGCAAAGAAACAGGCTACTCTTATTATACTAGGGATTGAGGAGTGGAGACTCCTTCTGTGGCTACCAACTGATTGGAAATCGAGTAGCAACTGATAGAGGATAAAGAAGTAAAAAAGGGTACAAGGGGCACGAAAGGAGAGGTAAGTAAGAAATTGCTGCTATGGCTGGTTTTGGAGAGGATGTTGGGGGAGCTAGATGAAGAGGAGAGTTTTGGCGCGGTTTGGGTTTCTATTTTGGTTTTTCAACTTTTTTTACTTCTTTTTTTCATTTGGTAACCTTACTAAATTTACTGTTGTATATGTATACGATTTTTATCTACTTGTGCGTTTCACTCACTGTTTAGCCATATGCATCTTGTATGCATTGTGGAGAAATGCATCCCCCTAACATTTTTCTAATCTTTTACATGTACCAAAAAGAAAAACCCTTTTACTACAAAAGATAGTTAAGTACAGTAATATTTATTGACTTAATATATTTAGGTTAAACTAATTTTTGGTCCTTATATGTTTTGTGGATTTAGGTTTTAGTCCCTACACTAAATGTTTTTTTGGTTTAGGTCCTATATATTAAAATAATTTTAATTTAGGTCCTTATACATTAAAAAAATTTGGCTCAGGTTTTTATAATAGTATTAAACTAGTCATTTCATTAAAAATTTACTAGACAATATTAACTTTTGCTTAAATAGCTAATGGGAGTTTTATAATGTTAAAACTCGATTGAGGTTGTTTTAGTTTAAAAACAATCATTCCGATACTATTTCGATTTTCTTTTTATTTTTTGAAAAGACTGTTTTAGGCTTAAAAAATATTTAAAATATGTCAATTTCAAGATTATGTTAATAATATATTATATTTTAGTCAGATCTTATTAAATACATTAATAAAAACTAACACTATCTAGTTATAACAGCAAAATTAATTTCTTAATAAAGTATTAATGTAGTATTCTAAACCAAATTTTTTTAATATAAAGACTAAAACCAAAATTTAGGATGCATATAAAGATCAAAAATTAATTTTAAATATATATTTATTTTGTACAACATAAATATTTAAATAAAAAATTATTTTTAATATACCATTATTGTAAAAAAAAAATTTATAGTATTATCTAACCGCATCCATATTTTTACAAGACTTTTAAACACTTTTAATACTGATGATAATGTTATCATCAGTATGTCTAACTCCTCCCCATTCACTGGTGATTGTTGTTGGTGAGTGGTGAAAATCTGCTAATAAAAGGAAAGGAAACGCTTCCTGTCCGTAAGCTTCCAGCATGCCGCGCCTTACTTCCCGCTCGTCAATGTTAGGGGCTTGCCTCTCTATCGGGAACCCCTTTAGACCCTTTCCATCATTCTTCATTTTCTCTCTCTGCTGCAACTGCAAATTCTGCTTTCATTTTCTCTCTGTTCAGACTGCTTTGCTTACCAATACCAATACTCTTCCTTCCCTCTCTAACTACCAACAAGTTGTATCTAGTTATCATCCAATCCAAGAAACATGGATGACCGAATTGAAGACGATGACAAGGACAAGGAATCCCTGGCCGGCATGAGCTCCCTTCCACCTCATCGCAAAGCCCATTCGTACAGCCAGCAGCTCCGAGGACCTGCCTCACACAAGCGCCACCATCAGGTCCGCAAGCACAGTCTCGACGATAGCCGTATATCCAATAAGATCGACTCTTTCTACGAGTCTGACTCGGATGATGACTTTTTCCTGCATTCCTCTGCTTCTGCTACCCCTGCTGCTGATGAATATCTTGAACGTGGCGGTGGTGGTGCCGATGATTTGTCTCAGGGTCAGCCTTTGCAGGAGTTTATAGGCAGCGGGGGCGGAATTGGGATCTTCAAGGCTCCCATTAGAGCGGCCGTTCATCCGGGGCGACCGCCATGCCTTGAGTTAAGGCCCCACCCCTTGAGGGAAACTCAGGTGGGTAAATTCCTCAGAACCATTGCTTGCACCGAAGCGCAGTTGTGGGCTGGGCAGGAAAGTGGGGTGAGGGTGTGGGAGTTCAAGAATGCCTATGAACCCGGTTGCGGTCTCGGTGGAAGGGTGAGAAGAGGTGACGAGGACGCCGCGCCATTTTATGAATCAGCAGATATCTCTCCCGCCTTGTGTTTGGCGGTTGACAACGGAAGTAGATTGGTCTGGAGTGGCCATAAGGATGGGAAGATTAGGTCTTGGAAAATGGAGCAAACTTTTGCTACCCCATTTAAGGAAGGCCTTTCTTGGCAGGCGCATAGGGGTCCTGTTCTTGCCATGGTCATAAGTTCCTATGGTAGGTGACTTCATTCTCTCTTCTATCTCTCTCTCTCTCGTTTCATCATTCATACGTAGCTTTTGTTACTGTTCTTCTGACTTGGTGCTTCTTTCTCGTTGCTTTGGTTTCATCCAGGCGATCTCTGGTCAGGTTCCGAAGGGGGTGTGATTAAGATCTGGCCATGGGAATCTGTAGAAAAATCTCTTTCCCTGTCTCCGGAGGAAAGGCACATGGCAGCCTTACTTGTGGAGCGGTCGTTCATCGACCTCAGAAGTCAAGTCACCGTTAATGGTGTCTGCAGCATATCTTCTCAAGAGGTTAAGTGTTTGTTATCTGATCATGTTAGAGCTAAAGTCTGGTGTGCTGGGCCTGTATCTTTTTCATTGTGGTATGCTTCCTGTTCTTACATTATATAATATTAATTGAGGTTGGTGGGGGGGAGGATATGTTACTTAAGTTGGCTTTAATTTGCATTCTTTTCTGATGTTTGGGTAATCTCTATTCTGACTTGCTAAGCTTTTTTACAAGGATTCCACCTACAAAAATATTCCATATCTCCAAATAGAATTTGAGTAACTCTAGAATTGATATCTTTGTAGGGATGCCCGTTCCAAGGACCTTCTAAAAGTATTTAACATCGATGGTCAGGCAGAAAATCGAGTTGACATGTCATCGGTGCAGCAGGATCAAGCAGTAGAAGATGAAATGAAGGTAAAGTTTGTTTCATCCTCAAAAAAGGAGAAATCCCAGGGTACTAGTTTTCTGCAACGGTCACGTAATGCTATAATGGGAGCTGCAGATGCTGTCCGTCGAGTTGCAACCAAGGGAGCAGGGGCATTTGTTGAAGATACTAAAAGAACAGAAGCCCTTGTGCAAACAAGTGATGGAATGATTTGGAGTGGATGTACAAATGGCTTGCTTGTACAATGGGATGGGACTGGGAACCGTGTGCAAGATTTTAATCGCCATCCTTGTGCTGTCCAATGCTTCTGCACATTTGGAACATGCATATATGTAGGCTATGTGAGTGGTATTATCCAAGTTCTGGACCTAGAAGGCAATTTAATTGCAGGGTGGGTTGCTCATAATGGTCCTGTGATAAGATTGGCTGTTGGCAATGGTTATGTTTTTAGCTTAGCTACTCATGGTGGCATACGCGGATGGAATATTGCATCTCCAGGTCCTGTTGACAACATAATAAGGTCAGAGTTGGCTGGAAAGGAACTTTGTTATACAAGACGGCACAATGTTAGAATTTTGATTGGCACATGGAATGTTGGTCAAGGCAGAGCATCTCAGGATTCACTTTTGTCATGGTTGGGTTCCGTTGTATCAGATGTAGGCATTGTTGTGGTTGGTTTGCAAGAAGTGGAGATGGGTGCAGGTTTTCTTGCAATGTCTGCAGCAAAAGAAACTGTAAGACTTTATCCATATGCTTAATTATGCATTTAACCATTAAGTTATTGTTAGTGAAGTTTTTTTTTTTGCTTTACAAGCAAAACTGCCTTGCAGTTTGACAGAAGTTTTTGCATTGGGAACATGTAGATTTGTACATAAGAAGAAAAATGTATAGATATTTATTGAACTTTATCCTTCGCTGAAGTAGCCAATATTATCTTTTGAATCTGGATGATGGTCATTAAGCTTCAGAAACCTTCAAATAGAACATTCCATCCATCAGCGAAGTGTACATTTGTCTGAGATTTTTTTTTTCCCTCTCATTGTGGCATGTTTTCTATGAAATCTCTATGGCACATATCCCAAACATGGTGAATGAAGCAAATATAACTACCTTCCTCTGAACGTCCATTTGCTTTCATGGGAATCTCAAACAAACAAAGCCTGAATGGAAACCATTTATCATGTGACTTGTACATGCTCATTATTATACACCACATGGCAGTCTCTCTCTCATTCGTCTACATTGTTTATTTATTTTGAAAATTAAGGAAAGGCTTACTTTTCATTTTTTAATTTAATTTTCTTTATTTTTTCAGTATTTTTCGACAATATAAATTAAATTAAAAAGAGGAAAAAGTCTTTTAATTTTTTTAAAGTATGATGTGGGCAAATTAGAGCCGTCATGTGTAGTAATCAACAAGTGCTGATAGTGTAGTCAGTAGACTGTGTTAGAATAGGTCTTAGTGTAGACTCTATTGTAAAGGAGTCATTTCTCTAGTGCCAGTTGTGCCTAACTAATTTGTAACTAACTTTCCCGCCAAAACTCAAGCATCTAGCACTATATAAACATTGATGTACACTCATTCAGATCATAGTTGTCAATAGCGGCGCGGAGCAGTGGTGGCTGCGAAGCGTCGTGTTTTGTCATCGCAGCCGTCGCCACCGCTATCGCGAGCCATCGTGGCCGCTATTTCGACCCTTCCCCTCTCTTCTTCCATCAGATCGTGAACTTAGGGTTCACTTTCCGCCCCTTTTCTCTTCTCCTCTCTCAATCGGTCTCTCTCTTCCGTCATCCCTCTCACTCTCCGGCCATCCTCTAACCTCAGGCGGTGGTGAGATCAACGGCGGCGGCGGCACAAGTTTCTGGCGGTGGTTGGTCTTTCCTCCCCTTTGGTCTATCTTGCTTCCTTCTTCTCCTCTTCTATCTTCTTCTGCCTTCTGTTTCGTGCCTTCTGTTTTCCCTTCCATTCAATGTTTGGCGCCTTCTGTTTTCTTTCTTTCTTTTTTTTTCCTCCCTGTTTTCCATTCATTGTTTCGTGCCTTCTGTTTTTTTTTTTTTTCTTCCCTGTTTTAGCAATGGCAACATTATCAACTCCCTGTTTTGTTAGTTTTAGAGAGTAGAGACTTAGATTTAATTAGGATTTGATATTATCTTTTATATTTTGCTACCTTTATGCTACTTGAGGGTGCTATTTTTTTTGTTTTACTACCCTTAGGACTTGATGTTTATATATTGGATTGATGGTGATTGTGTGTTTTAGAGTATGGAATGAATTATGAATTTTTATCATTGATGTAAATGAGTTTAATTGTGAATGATTTCTTATTTTTGAACATTTATATATGTTATATGAATTGTATAATAATTATGTATTTTTTATTAAATAGCGGCCGGAACATTATCCGCTATCCCGCTACAGCGTTTTTGGGGCCGGCTGCTACCCGCCGCTATCCGCGTTTGACAACTATGATTCAATTCAGAATATTATTCATCTCTTTCAGATCTTTCAGATTCTCTCTAGCTTTCTCTTTCTCTCTCACTCTCTCTTGAATCTTATCATGATATCCAGAGCCTAAAAACTCAACAGCCATGGATCTTGTGAATGATTCACCAGTTCAATCTCCTTCTTCTAGCTCGCCATCGCCCCATGAAGATCCTCTCGTAAGATCTCGATCCTCCTTGCCTCTTGTTCATCGCGTCACCTTCAATCATCCTCTAGCAATCAAGCTCGAGGACAAAAACTACCTTCTATGGCGGCGTCAAGTTTTGACAGCTGTGAAAGGTCACAACCTTGGCCACTTCCTCGATTGAGCTAAAAAGATGCCTCCTCAATTTGCATCTCCAGAAGATGCACTGAATAATCACATCTCTAAAGAATTCAAGCTATGGGAACAATAGGATCAATTGATCCTGTCATGGTTAATGGCGTCCATGTCTGATTCAATCCTTACTCTGGTTGTCGATTGTGACTTTACTTGGCAAGTATGGGAAAAGGTTCAAACGTACTTCGCCTCTCACACCAAAGCACGAGTTCAACAGCTGAAAATGGAGCTCCGCAACACCTCCAAGGGAGGGCAATGGGTTGCAGAATACCTCCTTCGGATCAAGGCGCTGGTAAATGCACTGGTTTCTATTGGATGCGCGGGGTCAGAACAAGAACACATTGAAGTGATACTTGGTGGTCTCTCCATCGATTATGATGCCTTTGTCACCTCCATCACAACGCGCTCAGATCCGTATTCAACTGTTGAAGTTGAGGCTCATTTAATGGCGCAAGAGGCTCGGATCAAGAAAGCTTCTTCAAGTGCTAGATCTCAGCAGATGCAAGCACATGTGGCAAATCGTGAAAATGCGCCTACAGTTACTGATCAAGCACATGTGGCAAATCGTGAAAATGCACCTACAGTTACTGATCACTCTGGATCTACTCCCACGCAACCACAACAAGTGTTTCATGGTTTCTGCGACGGTCGTGGAGGTTGTGGCAGCCGCTCTAGTGGTCATGGATCTCGAGGCCAAGGCCGCTCCTCCGGGCACAACTCTCTCATCTGTCAATTGTGCCACAAATCAGGTCACACAAGTTTTAACTGCTGGCATCGGTTTGACCAAAACTTTCAACCTTCTCCTCCACCTCCACCTCCCTATGCACACTATATTGCTACATATCCTCATCCTATGGTTCCTCAACCCTCATCATATCCTCCAGCATTTGCTCCTGCTCCTTTCAGGAACCCTAGTCCAACACCATCTTTGTTCTCACAATCTGCCTCAGTAGCAACACCTGAATCTGTTAATGATACAGCATGGTATCCTGACTCAGGTGCCTCAAGCCATGTCACTCCTGATTACAACAATCTTATTTATGCATCCTCATACCACGGAGCTGACCAGCTCCACATAGGTAATGGTCAAGGTCTCTCCATTTCTCACATAGGTCACTCTAATGTTATTTCCTGCTCTTCAAATCTCTTACATCTAAATAATTTACTCTATGTTCCTTCAATCACCAAAAATCTAGTAAGTGTCAATAAATTTGCACGAGATAATTCAGTTTTCTTTGAATTTCACCCTCATTCCTGTTTTGTAAAATCACAGGCCACTAAGGAGGTCCTCCTGCAAGGTGTTCTAGGCAGGGATGGGTTATACAGGTTCCATAGCTTCAAGCTACAGCATCTGCAGCCATCCTTTCCTACACCTAGTTGTGGACACTCGAACTCCAACTCTTCAAGACCTCCCAATTGTCATGTAACTATTTCTACGTTTCCTAGCACATCCATAGGATCACATGTCATAAACTCTCATGTAGTTGGAAATAATTCATTGCCCTCTGTATCCCGATTATGGCACAATAGGTTAGGCCATGCTTCTAAGCATGTTGTTTCTAAGATTTTACAACACTATAACATTTCTCTTGCAAATAAAATGCCATTCGATGTTTGTAAAGCTTGTTGCTTAGGGAAAGCACATCGGTTACCCTTTGGTCCCTCCCTTAACTCTTATAATCTTCCTCTGGAACTCATCTATACTGACTTGTGGGGACCATCGCCTGTTCCTTCATCACAAGGATATCGTTTTTACATAGCATTTATTGATGCCTTTTCAAGGTTTACATGGGTTTATTTTCTAAAATGAAAATCTGATGCGTTTTCAGCATTTTTACAATTCAAAACAATGGTAGAACTCCAATTTGGGGTCCCTATTAAATCTGTTCAATCTGACTGGGGGGGTGAATTTCGCCCCTTTTCCAAGTATCTTCAATCTCGAGGCATAGTTCATCGTCTTATCTGTCCTCATACCCATCAACAAAATGGCATTGTTGAACGGAAACATTGCCACATTATTGAAATTGCCCTAACAGTCCTTGCTCAAGCTGTCATGCCTCTTTCCTACTGGGATGAGGCAGTAGCCCCTGCCACACATATTATCAACAAACTTCCACCATCTTCCTTGCATAATCCTTCTCCTTTTGAGACACTATTTCGCAAACCACCTCCTTATTCATCATTTAGGGTATTTGGGTTTGCCTGCTACCCTTTCCTTAGGCCCTATAATAAACACAAATTCGACTATCACTCTGCTGAATGTGTATTTTTAGGTTACAGCTCTCATCATAAGGGTTATAGGTGCTTAGCTACAAATGGCAAAATTTTCCTTTAAGGAGCAGGACTCACCCTCGGCACCCTCTCCTCCCACAATCTCTCACAATTATCCTCTAACTGTTTTACATCCCTATCCCTCACCACCTACATGTATGTCACCATCACCTTCCGTTCCCTCGCCCATAACACACTCCAACCTGAGCCCCACCTCTTCCTCACCTTTATCTATTAATTCACCTCTGCTACCTACTCTCGGTACCTTCCCACCTCACCCACACCACCTTTTTCTGCAGCTCCCTTACTCACAGCTTCATCTAGCTCCCACAACCCTTCACTTAGTGAATACACTCCCTCCTATAACTCTTCCCTTTCTTCCTCACCACACCTTCCATCACATTCCATGATCACACGTGCTAAAAACCTAGCTAACCCCCGTCCTCACCAAGCATTACTCAACACTTTAGAACTGAATTCAGTAAGTGAAGCTTTGGCCTCACCCTGATGGTTTGAGGCCATGGCAGATGAGTTTGAAGCACTCAAGCGGAATGGTACTTGGTAACTAGTTCCCCTTCCCCAGGGAGGCAACCTATTGGCTGCAAGTGGGTCTTTCGGGTAAAGCAAAACCCAGATGGCTCAGTTCACAAACTCAAAGCTAGGTTGGTAGCCAAGGGATTCCATCAACAAATTGGGTTTGACTACTCAGAAACCTTTTCTTCGGTTGTAAAACCTGCTACTATTCGAGTTATCCTAACTTTGGCTTTGACAAAACGCTGGACTATTTGTCAGTTAGATGTAAACAGCGCCTTTCTCAATGGTGTTCTTAATGAAGAAGTTTATATGACACAGCCTGAGGGTTTTTCCACTGGGTCAGCTCTAGTCTGCAAGCTTTATAAGGCTCTCTATGGGCTCAAACAGGCTCCTAGGGCCTGGTTTTAATGGCTAGCAGCTGCCCTACACAAGTTTGGCTTTATTGGGTAGCAAATGTCATCCTTCTTTGTTTGTTTACTCTCAAGGAGCTACTATAGTATATATTCTTGTCTATGTAGACGACATCATCCTTACAGGGAATGCTTCTAAGTTCATCGATACTCTAATCTCCAAGCTGAATGCAGAATTTGCTCTCAAGGACCTTGGTCACCCGCACTATTTCTTGGGGATTGAGGTTCATAAGCTGCATGATGGATCCCTCCTACTTTCTCAGTAGAAATGCATCAAAGACTTACTCACCAAGAGTAAAATGGATAAAGCAAAGAGTATAGCAACGCCTATGATTTCTGGTCTTAGGCTTTCCAAACTTGGTGGTGACTCAATGTCAAATCCCATGCTTTACCGATCGGTTGTTGGAGCTCTTTAGTATGCCACAGTGACAAGACCAAAGATTTCTTTCTCCGTAAATAAAGCTTGTCAGTTTATGTCTAATCCACTTGAAAGCCATTGAAAGCAGTTAAAAGAAGTCTTCGATACTCGGCTAGCTCTCTGCACCATGGTCTGCTCTCGTCTCCTCTCGTCTCCTTCCAATTCAAATCAGCCTCTGGGTTTGAGAGGGTTCTGTGATGCTGACTGGGCAGCAGATGTGGATGACAGAATCCACATCAGGAGCTTGTGTGTTTTTCTTGAACCTCACCTAGTCTCCTGGTGGTCCAAGAAACAGCCTCTGGTGGCCCACTCCAGTACAGAGGCAGAATATCGAAGTCTGGCTGATGCAACAGTAGTAATCATGTGGCTTCAGTCACTCCTTGAAGAACTGAAAGTCCCAGCAGTTCGTCCAGTAGTGTATTGTGACAACTTGAGTACTGTGATGCTGTCTCACAATCCAGTACTTCATTCCAGAACCAAGCATATGGAACTGAGTTTGTTTTTTGTAAGAGAAAAGGTTATGCAAGGCAAACTACTTATTGCTCATGTGAGCAACCAGCTGATTTGTTAACCAAGGCTATCAGCAAAGGAAAGTTCCTATGGCTAAAAGGAAAACTGAAGATTCATGATCTGTATTAAGACCAGAAGAAAAGAAGCCAGATAAGAACCCCTACTGGAATTGAGGGGGCATGATAGTGTAGTCAGTAGACTGTGTTAGAATAGGTCTTAGTGTAGACTCTATTGTAGAGTAGTCATTCCTCTAGTGCCAGCTGTGCCTAACTAACTTGTAACTAACTTTCCCGCCAAAACTCAAGCATCTAGCACTATATGAACATTGATGTACACTCATTCAGATCAGAATATTATTCATCTCTTTCAGATCTTTCAGATTCTCTCTAGCTTTCTCTCTCTCTCTCTCTCTCTCTCTCTCTCTCAAATCTTATCAAGTGCAAATCACATGATGAATAGTTTCTGTTAGTTGGTGGACATAGTGGTATGTTTGCAGATTTGAAAAATTTTAAGGATCTCTCAAGCTCTCACCAAGAATCAAAAGTTTCTGGCTGTTATTTTTAGAATGCGGTAAAGTTTATAGTGTCTATACCACATTTTTCCTTTTACTTATTGTGAAAAATAAACCAACCAATTTTATTCCCCCCAGACCCCCCTTCCCCCAAGAAAAAGTTGGAGATGTTGAAGTTGAAAACAGAAGTGTGAACTTGATCCAGTACTATGTTTGTTTGGCTTACATTCTTGCTAAACATAGAATTGTGTACAGCTACTGTACAATAATGCTGCTTCCGAGTGGTTGTAAGTTTAACCAATAACAATTTTTTACTCTTCTTTTTCATTCTTTCTTTTTAATTTTAGAATGATATGTATTAGATAATCAAATACTACATACAAATCTAAGAAACAACCTATCTTGTGTAATGTGTATACTCTTTCCATGCATTTACTGCCTATATCTCAGGTAGGGCTCGAAGGAAGTGCAATGGGGCAGTGGTGGCTGGATACAATAGGAAAGGCCTTAGGAGAAGGAAAAGCTTTTGAGCGTATGGGTTCCAGGCAGCTTGCTGGCTTGCTTATATCTCTTTGGTGAGTGATTGTGATGAAAGTGTGTGGCAGGTCAATCCAATTAATGAGATAAACTTGCTGTTCCTGTTTCCTTCTCTATGGAAAGGCATCTTAGATCTCTGTTTAACGTACTTTTGATTTCTATATTTAATATTATTTCCATTCTTATATTATGAGTTGACATTCCTCAATTAGGGTTAGAAAGAATCTTAGAACGCATGTTGGGGACATTGATGCTGGAGCAGTCCCATGTGGTTTTGGACGTGCAATTGGTAATAAGGTTTGTATCAGTTTCCCTGACTACTTAAGGCTTATTTAATTAGAAGGTCGTACTTTAATCCTGCCTGTAGAAGGCCGTACAGTTGTATCAAAATCTCTCAACTCATTATGGTTTCAGCCATTTGTTATAAGGAAGTTTAAGCGGGTGAGGCTCAAATGGTTAGAAACTTCCTATTCAATATATATATCTATATATATTTTTTTTTTTCTAGATTTGGTACCATGTATATTTTTTTCTAGTTATTGTGGTTACCTTTGAAAGTTAATTGTGAAGTTTCAGCCATTTACCCCAATCTGATTTCTCCATATCTGGATTGTAGTTAATGTGTTGGGCATACTATTTCAGTTTTTGGACTGCTGTTTAGGGATGCCTGTGGTCTGTGATGTAGACCTTACCAAACTTGGTTGTACCTGCATTGTTGCACATATTTTTCTGGCAAAGAAAACCAAAAAATAAAAAAGAAAAAAGAAAAGAAAACAACCCAAAGATAACCCAGTAGAAAGCAATGATGAGAGGGGGCAATCCATATGAAAATTGAAAAGAATGATCATGGAAGAAACGACCAGGGAGCATATATTGCTTTTTTCGGTTTATTGCAATAGTGAGTTACACCTGCATAGTGATGCAAACTTTTTGCTAGTATGTATGATAGTTTACAAGATCAAAAGTTATTTTTCCTATTGCGGTTAAATTTAATTTGCTTTATTGTGACTTCATCGTTTGTCTATAGCAGTATTCATGTTGATGTTGCACAAACACTAGATTGGGATGAATAAAAACTGATGCACCAATAAAGTTTTTTCAGTTGTGAACTTCGGTTTCTCTCATAAATGAAATGAAGACTTATGTGGCAAACATTGATCAAGCAGGGAGGAGTGGGTTTGAGAATCAGAGTCTATGATCGCATAATGTGCTTTGTGAATTGTCACTTGGCTGCACATTTGGAAGCAGTTACTCGGCGTAATGCTGATTTTGACCACATTTATCGAAATATGGTCTTCAGTCGACCATCCAACCTACTTAATACTGCAGCTGGTATGGTGCGATACCTGTTCTTGTCTTGCTCTCTTGCCTTCTCAACATATTTATTTTGGCTACTTTACTCTTCTGGCTTGCCATTGGTCCTCTCTGTTGCAGCTGGTGTCTCTACTGCTGTTCATGTGCTTCGTGGTACAAATGTGAGTCTTTTGCTTACTTCTCCTGATTATCTTCATACCTTTCCATCAATATCAATTATCATAACTGTTCCACGGCCTCCATTGTGCCATAGGCTATGGGTGTCAACTCAGAAGAAGCAAAACCTGAGCTATCTGATGCAGACATGGTGGTATTTTTTGGTGATTTCAACTACCGGCTTTTTGGTATATCTTATGATGAAGCCAGGGACTTTGTTTCTCAAAGATGCTTTGATTGGCTTAGAGAAAAGGATCAGCTCAGGGCGGAGATGAAAGCTGGCAAAGTTTTCCAGGGAATGAGGGAGGCGCTCATCAAATTTCCTCCAACTTATAAATTTGAGAGGCACCAAGCTGGTTTAGGAGGTAAATAGAGGCAGCAAGCACTACTTTTGGTGCCTATGTATTAGGTGTTGATTTCATTTTGGTTCCTCACTGTCTATTTCCCTATTTTTTATCAAAAAAATCATTAACTCAATGAAAACAACAATTTCAATGTGGTCTGCTGTCGATATGCATGTAACATTATGTTACATAGTCACAATTGCTAGTATTGCGCATAAGAAAAAAAAAAAATGATGATAGAACCCATAATTCTAGGCCTCAGATTACTAATGTGTATGTTAGGAAGAGAGGAGACTTGGGGCCAAAGCCCAATGAGGGAAGCATGAGAGGAGTGTCCTCAGCTGTGGGTGGGGATTGTAACTAACTTGTGATGAGCTGGAAGAGAGAGAATAGGTGATGGGAGGTGTGTTTCAGTTAGTGGGGTGAGAGTATATTCTGAGGTGGGGTGTGAGAGGAGGTAGGCATTTTTTGTGCTTGGCTTGGACTAGGGGGGTTGCTGAGTCCCTACATCAGTCAGTGCAGTATTTTTCTGTTTTCGTTGTATCTTCATTCCCTAATTCCAGAGCAATCCCAATTTGGGATGTTCTGAGTAATAGTGCTGCACAAGTCTCTCTTTCTGTAATTGTTGTGTTCCTATCAAATGACAATGGCATAACTTCTATGTATTCTTCCAGGTTATGATTCTGGAGAGAAAAAGCGAATTCCTGCCTGGTGTGACAGAATAATATATCGTGACACTCGGTCAACTACGCTGTCTGAGTGCAATTTAGACTGCCCTGTTGTGTCATCAATTTTAATGTATGTTACATGGTCATGATTGCTTTCTGTTGTCTGTTTTTCCTCTTGGCTACAGCTTGTCATCATTTGAACCATTTTAACAGGTATGATGCTTGCATGGATGTGACTGATAGTGATCACAAACCTGTCCGGTGTAAATTCAATGTGAAAATTTCTCATGCTGATAGATCAATAAGGAGAAAGGAATTTGGGGAAATTATGACTTCAAATGAGAAAATCAGATCTATGCTTGAAGAATTGTGTTATGTTCCAGAAACCACTGTCAGCCCAAACAATATAGTCCTTCAAAACCAAGAGGCTTCATTGTTGCTTATAATAAACAGAGGCACGAAGGATAAGGCTGTATATAAGATCACTTGTGAAGGCCAGTCTATTGTCAAGAATGACGAACAGTCTCCTGAGTATAGCCCAAGAGGTGCTTTTGGCTTTCCTAGATGGCTTGAGGTACGGTATCTTTTACTTAATTTTTCATGTGATTTTTGGATGTTGAAACTTGGTGAGGAATATTTGTTAGATGCAAATCCTATTGCATGTGAAATGTTTGGGTGACATATCTGATGCCGCTTGACCCACGTGTATAGGAGAAAGGGAAAAGGGAAAGATGGGGCAATGAAGGATGGGCCCAATGAGGGCCTGTGTATGTATGTGAGAAGGAAGAAGGATTTTTTTTTTTTTGTAAGGAGAGAAGGAAGAGGGATGGTATAAGGGGTAATGAGGGAATCAAAACCAGGAAGATAATAAGGCAATGGAGGAGGTATTGAGAGTGCAGTGCATAATGGACAGCTGGCAGCATTTGAATGGAGAGAAGGATCCTGGCATTATGGAGAGCTGAATATTTATAGGGCCTGTAGGGAGTTGTGGGAAGGATAACATAACCTCAGGGTATGCCTGGGCGGCATTGACGTTGGGTTGGAGACTGCTCACGGCAGTCTCTGGTATCTTTCTTTCTATTCTTGTCATCCATGTTTTGCTACTGTTTTTGTGTTTTTCCAGGAGGGTTTCCTCTGTTTTAAGGAGCTGAGCTCCCTTTTGTTGGATAAACCATACAGAGTGATTTTTCTACCACTATCATTCTTTTAAATTGAAGTAATCAATTTCCAGGAATATCATGCATAGATCAAAACTTAGACTAACAGAATTCAGTGTCTTTACAGTTTTATATTATACTTTCCAACCCGAAAGCTACATAATACGTGATTGTTAACAAATATTAGGATGCATTTTCTGTAATTTGTTAGACCTGGAACTGCATAGAGTAGGTTTTTTTTCATTTGTGAATTGTGTCTTGCTTTCATGCTTCTTATGCTTAGCCTTACTCAATCATGAGGTTGAAAAGTGTTGCAGTTTTCAACGACAAAAATTTTAAATACTTATTCCGAGTGTGTGACTTTTCAAATCTTATGGAAGGCCTCCATGTTGGCCAGCGCCTCAAAGCCCCTTCTCCTAAGCTACCTTCCAATAGAAAAACTAAAATTACTTTGAAAAGATACTAAACTTTCCTTCATTTATTTTTAGTTAAATTTTACAAATATTCAAATATCAGTTTTCTGTTCTTTAAAATTAATTTATAATTTATGCCAGGGATTAATAGATACACTTATATACTAAATAATAACACTCTAATGCTATACATTCTCTATATTTAAATTCAATTGCTATGAAGAAATAAAACTCAGCCAACCTTTTGAATTAATTTTTACCAAGATCTTTTTTATCACATCATAAATGTAAGCATTTTATTTGATTTATTTGATTGAATTTTGTTATAGTACTTTTGTTAGTTATCTGAACCAGATTTCACTTATTGAATTATTAATCTTCAGATCGGTTGATTTTTCCCCACTTTAGGATAGTATAAATCACTAAGTTGTCTGAGATTAATTTGATATTCGGGTTTGAAAGCATCTTTTCAAATAAAAATGGGATTTTTATGATAGATCCTTGTAATAAAGTCGCTAGTTTTTGCCTTGAAATTTCCACGTTATTGGAGATATATCATTATGAATTTTCTAGGTACACTTTTTTCTTCCCAGATTGTATATGTGATGTCTGTGTGAGAGTGGAAGGGAGGGAGCGCAAAGCAAGGAATTTGTCATTTAGGATTCATAAATTTATCTGAAATCCCAGGAGTTTAAGTTTACCAATTGAGTATTGACAATCATGCCTTTCTAACATGTCTTGAAATTAGGTTACTCCAGCTGCTGGCATAATTAAACCTGAGCAAAGCGTAGAAGTTTCAGTACGTCATGAAGACTTTCATTCCTCGGAAGAATCTGTAGATGGCATACCTCAGAACTGGTGGAGTGAAGACACCCGAGATAAAGAAGTGATTTTAGTTGTTCATGTCCAAGGCAGTTGCTCCAACCAAACTTACAGTCAGAAAATCCATGTGCGTCATTGCTTCTCAGGAAAGAAAGTTCGAATTGACACAAAATCCAACAGTGCAAGAAGAAATCAAGTAAGCTAACTACATATTACTACATATATTAGTTTCAGAAATTAAGCAGTCCCACTTATGTGGTTGATGGTTTGTGAAATTTGAAAAATGCCTAAATGGAAGGAGGGAAATGTCAATGACAGAGATGCACAATATAAAAAGCATTGTTTAAATTGTTGTTGAACACCTGAAATCACTGTCTGCTTTAGCTCTTACAATAGCTTAGATTGTCATAATCTCTTTCTATTGATTCGATGTTTTGAAGTCCTTGGAAAATATGATCAACTGATGGAGGCGTACCTCCTAACAATGATGATGATAATTATTATTATTATTATTATTATTATTATTACCGTTTTTCCTCTGATGCACAGTTTAGCTTATAAACTGTTTTGTGAAGTTCAAATTCAATTCACTCCATAAGTCTATTGAGTAGTTTATAATTAGCTGAATCTATACCCGTTTATAATTCACTACATATTATTGCTTCCAAATAGGGGGTAACACTAAATTGGGCTAAGACAGAATTGACTTTTTCTGGCACAACCGAGGCCCTAAGACCGAAGAAGTGAAAATAGACCGAAGAGGAAGAACATACGAAAGGACAAAACAAAGGCTTGGAAGCCTAAATTATCACATTATATTTGTCTCGTATGAGAAACCCGTGTCTTGTCTCGAGATAATAACGGAAGGACCAGAGCATGTTCTGTACTTGTTGGATCGGATGATTCTATCTAAAGAGTAGGGGTGTACATGGCCTCGGTTGGGTTGGGATAAAACGGGCCCAAACTCAACCTGTTTTTCGGCTGAATCATTTATTTGAATTCTAATCCAATCCAATAATAGTTCAATTAATTACTGAGTTGAATTAGGTTAACCCGATATATATGAATGGTAAAGTCATAAAATTTTGAAAATATAACAAAATGAAAGAGATGTTTTATAACACATATTTCAAAACAAATTCTATCAATAGAAAAATAACATTATATCATATAAAATGTATCAATTAAAGTATAAAAATTTTACAATGCATGCTAGAAAAAAAAAAAAAACTTATGAAGAGGTTTCGATTTCGAGTCGAGTCAAACCAACCGAAAGTATTATCAATAGTGTATTAGTTCAAATTTCACAACTCAAACCTAGCCCAAAAAGTTTCGAATTGGGACAAATTATTGGGCCGAGACGGGTCATAAACAACCCTACTAATTAGAGTATCTCTAGTGTTAATAAGTAACCTTAACTCAAGTAAGAACGTACAGAACATATTTAGGTGGGATTTAATTAGACTCAAACTTGATTCAATTTTTTTTAATCAGGTTATTTCTTTTGAACACAAGTCAAACTCAATAATAACTCGGTTAATGATTCAATCAATTCGGCATTTAAACAATATATATAACTTTAGACATTATGTAAGGTATAGTCATAAAATTTTTAGAATCAATAAACAAAATTTAAGAAATATTTTATAATACATATTTTAAAATAATTTCTATGAATAAGCTTTTTTACTGTTTTAAAATAAAAAAATATTATTTACGTATATAAGCCTTTTTAAGATTATTTTTGAAATTGTCCTTTTTTTTATTATAGTGAAATTGATTCAACTTGAATCGATTTCATTATAGGTCAAATTTAACATCGGAGATATGGAAATTAATTCAACTTAGATTGAATTTAACATTATTTAAACCCTAATCCTAAACCAACAACCCTAACCCTAAACCACTACCCTATTTAAACCCACTCTGAATCCCAATCGACTAGTCTTTTGTGTGTGAGTTTCGGGAGAGAGTTTTAAAAGAAAGTGTGTGAAATCCCGAGGCAATGTGTTGCATGTGAGTTTTGGAAGAAATTGAGAGAAAGTAAGTGAAAAAATGACTGAGAGGTATATACTTATTTATCATAATAGTGAAATTACAAATACAGATGAAGGTATAACCTTCTGTAGTCAAAACCCTCAATTTATGGTTGTTTATCCATATATTACTTTATTAGAGTTGTAGAACACAATTCTACAGAAGATAGGCCAACAAAGTAACAAGTAAATCATACAAGTGTTTTATTGGGTGTCCATGGCAATTGGGAAAAGGTGCGCTCCGCTACAGAAGTTGGCAACTGAGTAGCGATAATGATGTTGGGCTCATGTTCACTTTCCACGCCCAATTTCCAGAGAATCACATCATCGAGTTGTTCGTCGTTCTAAAGGAGTAGCACTTGAGCTATAATGGATCTACTCCTAATCTAGCACATGTTCTAGTGTCACAGTCGGTGCATACTCCAACTTTTGCGATGGCGAGTCCTGTTCAAAATGAAAATGTAGCTGATTTGATGGGTGGTCGAAGCTTCCACTAGCTTGTAATGCAGATTATGTAGCTGCTCTCACGAGTTGATCCTATTGCAGGTTATAATTTTATTGTTGATAATGGAGATGATGAATGAGCCGGTTGAAGTACCGTTTGATAGTGACAGTGGCTCGGATGGAGTGACAGAGCCTATTACACAGAGCTAACCATCTAAGACCCAATCTTAGTTCCAATCTCAATCAAGCAAGCATGTCTTCCATTATTCATCTTTGAATTTGGAAGCGACACATATAAGAGCTTTTCCAGGGTTTAGCATTGTAGATGGGGGTGAAATTCCGGCATTGACAAGAAAGAATGAGTTCCAAGTAGGGCAACAGTTTCATGACAAGAAATCTATCTTATTTGCAATAAGAAATTAAAACATCCATAGATCGGTTAAGTACAAAGTCTTCGAGTTATATCATATAAAATATCATGGCAAATGCAAGTACTTTGAAAATGTGTGTAATTGGAGCATACGCATGACATATCATCAGAAAAAGGAATTGTGGAAAATTCAAAAGTATAACGAACCATATATGTGTGTGTTCGCATCGCTTTCTCAAGACCACCCCCAACTAGATACTAATGTTATCTATGCCACCATATTTCCCATGGTGCAAGCTGATTCAACTATTTCAATTGAAGTGTTGTAGGAAGCAATGCAAAATAGGTTTGACTTCAAGATATCGTATAGGAAAGTATGACTCCCCAAGCAAAAGGCTATTGCTCAAATTTTTGGCAATTAGGAAGAGTCATGCAATGAGCTTCCGAGATGGCTACAAGGTCATCAAACATTTATGTTAATTACAATCTTTGAATTGTCAACTCTGCTATACTATGTAGGAAATTATGTTGACCACAACTTGGTGATATTCTACTACTTGTTCTGGACTTATCCACCATGCATTGAAGCATTCAAATACTGCAAACCTTTCATTTCAATGGATGGTACATATTTATACGGCAGGTATGGTGGGAAACTATTGATGGCAATTGCCCAAGACAGTAACTCAAATATTTTGCCTAGTATTTGCCATGATGGAAGGGGAGACAATAGAAGTGTGGTTATTTTTTTTTTTTTTTACACATGTTTAGCGACATTTAACATCACATGATGGCATTCTCATAATTTTTGACAAGCATCTACTATCAAAGTTGCTCTAAATGTGGAAGGTAGAGGCTGACATCCTCCACTGGCTCATCATGCATATTGCATTCGCCACATCATTTCAAACTTTGTGGTAACATTCAAGAGCAAAGATGCAAGAAGAGCTCTAACGGATACGGTCCATGCAAAGACTCATCAAGAGTGTCTTTATAACCGTAGCTTATTGAGATGTGAGAATCCATCCACGTGTGAATGAATTGATAGAATTTCCATTGAAAAGTGGGCACAACATGTTGACGAAGGATGTAAGTTCGGGCATATGATGACCAATTTGTTTATGTGCATTAGTGCTACTTTGAAGGGCACCTGGAATCTTCCAATTATGACTATAGTGAAGTCCACTTATTTCCATCATGCTGAGCTATTTGTCAACAAAAGGAGGGAAGTGGAGGCCCTTGCTGCTGGACAAATGTTTTCGCAGGCCTTACAACAGGGAATCGAGGAGAATAGACAGTTGATTGGTACCATGACGGTGTTTAGATTTATCCGGTCAAACTCATCATTTATGGTTGAAGAACTCAGACCAATAGGGGGTTAGAGTCAAAGAAATTATACGGTGAGCTTAACGGATCGATAATGCAATTGCAGGTACTTTCAAGTATTGCACTATCCATGCCGCCATATGCTTGCTGTGTGCGCATATACACGACTTGATTGAGCCAATTTTGTTGATGATGTGTACTGCACCCAGACTGTATTTGACATCTATAGAATGGAGTTTGCACCTATTGCCAATGAAAATTATTGGCCTCCATATAGTGGTCCTTGAATACAACCAAATCCGAACCTTAGGCAAGCTACTACGGGTCGTCCAATTTCAACCAAAATCCATAATGAAATGGATGCGGTTAAACTTGGGCAACCAAAGCGTTGTGGCCTGTGTAGGCATGCGGGTTACACTAGATGAAGGTGCCTAACCTTATATGCTTTATCCTCTAACCAGACTATTGAATAAAATTAGTTTTGTGTACCTATGAATGTGTTGCGTGTTTTGCAATCAGCTAATCGAACAATGTTTTATTGATGTAGTTTATTTTTAGTGTTTTATTGTTGTAAGTTAAATGTGTAGACCCAGCTAATCTAATTAAGTATGTTTTGATTCTTGATCATAGTAAATCTAATCTTTACTATTCTAAGTCTACTTTTATATTAATAACTTTGATTTATATCTTTGATTTTTCTCAAAAAAAAATAGTAGTTTGTGCAAAAAAAAAAAAGCGTTCATAAAATTAAAGTTTTCGCTCTTAATATTGTAAATTTTGATTTCAAGTTAGTAAACTCCTTTATCTTTACATGAGTGCATTAAATCTCAACGTTTACTAACTAATTTAAAATTTGGAGGCTTGAGAGTTGCTTGGATTCTAATTCTTGAAGATTTTGTTTTGTATCTCAATGCTTGAGCATCTGATTGCATGCCCCAGCACCCACTGCAATTTCAATTTTTCTCTCAGTTATGCAAAGTCCTAGCATCCAAGTCAATGCTTGAACATCCACTCGGGAATCTCATTTAGTTAAAAGAGGACTAACATATGAATTGGTTGCTAGTTAATTTGGGAAATTTAGTAAGTACATTATGGAGTAAAGATTGGTTAAGTAGGATTTCACAAGTTCATTGGAAGATCAAGTGAACTTGAATCCTTCACCTTCGTTAATATTTGTTCTCTTCCATAATTTTGACTATTCTTTGTTGAAAAACCAAAAATCTAAATCAATTACTTGTGCTTACTAGTGCTTCTTGTTATTTTTCATTAGAGCCCCCTTTCATCCTAAGTTTTCATAAACTAAATAGAAATTACTACTTAAATGATCTGATACACTTGCCGAAGGGTTGTCATATATCCCACTATTTAATTATTGGCAAAAACTATTGAGGGTAAAAGTAAACTACATCATATTTATAAAATTTAACTTGCAACACGAATTTTTTTCCTTTTTTACATAAGTACCAAATGGTTAACAATTGAGTACATGTATAAGTAACCAATACAAAAGGAAACTAATACAAAATAAGGGTCGGGAAACAAAAACTCCATGCCATATCTGTCGATCATGCCTACAAAAGGAAATGAAAATTTTCATATAACTTAATAACCAATATTACAACAAACATAAATAATTTAGATACACTAATACCATGTACTTGAGCCTGCTAACATTTAATGGCCTCCTAGGTCTCGCCTAGTGGCTGATAGATGCCCACCCGTGTAACAGCGATGACTTCGAATCTCCCGTCTTAACCTACATCATCCTTGGTCCTGCTCCTTTTAGTGACCCTACTCCTACCCATGCCCCTGCCACTAGTCTTGCTCCTGCTATTGGTCTTGAGTAGCCTCCTAAAAAATGTAGTCTGTAGTAAATACAGAGGACAGAGTCCTGGCCAGAAGATCAAATCCCAACATGTGCTGATTAGCAAGATCATGAATCGGTGACTATGACAGCTACATAGGATAAGTACTCGCCATTGTGGTCGTCAGGTCATAATTCAGATCTAATTGATCCAGCAATGTCAGTAACAATCTAATGTCAGTAATCGGTATACGTGCATCTCCTCTACGCATGTCTATTGATGCGTTGAAGGCACAAGTAGGTCAGGCTGATCCAGCAAAGCCTCAATCTTAGTAAACATTGAACCCAAACTGAAAGGGCTTAAGGCAGTCATGTTCCCTGCCATCTACCAATGGCTAGGTTCAGCATGGTCGAGTTCGCGCGGGGAGGGCAAGTTGCCTCGGGATAGGTGGGATTGGGAGTTGTTGCAATCCTTGTCACTCTTCGTATTCACTGGCTACTGGTGGCAACTCACACGTATCGCAGCAAGTAGTCGATACTCCAACACTGCCGATTTGGCACGTGAGATGGCCGGGGCACACCAGCCACTGGTGAGATATGGGCCAATACATCACCTAGCAATTCGACTTACCTCGGGTCATGAAGAATCGTATCTCCAGACATAAACCTCTGTGCAACAACTAAGTAACATATACTATACCATGAGGACGTGCATCCACTAACTGTGTCCCCATCAATATACAACCCCAACTGTAATGTAACATCCTAGAGTGCGATGGTACACTCTCCATATGATAGATGAAATATGTGCATCTCTAGACATCAGCGCTCAACAAAAGCACTAATCAACGCACGATCATACTCAAAATGGGGAATTAGCGATGCATACCAGAAGCCCACATCACGCATGTAGAACTCAATAAATGGATATGGCTTCAGTATGTTGTAACTCTTGCTGTGTAGGACTCGAGGCTGCTATATAGCATGAATGCACAAATATAAGTACATTAATGAGCTAAGTTATTAATTAAGTACAATATTATTCTTTAAGCTAATTTAACGATAACTCAAATATCTAAACTTATTTCATTACAAAAATAAGGTAGTCACTAAATTACAAAAATAAACTAAACCCTAAATTGTCATCAACAAAAATATAAACCTATAATATTTTTTAATTAATTACTATTACAATAAATTAATAAAACTAAGTTACTATTTAAGTATACTAACTAAGTTCGACAACTCAAATATCTCAACCTTTTTTACCACAAAAATAAAATAGACACTAAAATAATAAAATTAAGGGTTAATTACATTTTACCCCCTATATTATAAGCCATGTACACTTTACCCCTTACATTTTGAAAACGTGCATCCTCACTCTCTGCGTTTTATTAAATGTGCACTTTGGCCCTTTTGTTAATTTTTTCATCAATTATAAACAAAAATATCACACATTCAGTGTATCGAGTTACATATTTAGAAAAGTTCAGTGGGTCAATTTACATATGATCCAAAATTTAAGGGAGTATACTGCACTTATTTGGAGTAAAATGCACATTCGTGAAAATTTAAGGAGTCGGGATGCACATTTTTAAAATGTAGGGGGTAAAATACACATGACTTATAATACAAGTGGATAAAATACAATTAAACCTAAAATTAAATTAATGAAAATAAATACCTGTAATTTTTTAATTAATTATCATTATAATAAATTTACTAAATTAAATTATTAATTAAATATACTACCTAAATTAACCTATCTTACCCTAAATTAATAAAGTAATTTACTAACTACATTAATAAATAAATTAAATTAAAATGCAAAATAATAATAATAATTGAATCAAAATTTGAAATTATCCATGCATTAAGATTTTCAGAGATATGTCCAAACACATTAAGTGGATATAAATTGTTACTCTCCATCCCTCTTTCTTTCTCTATCAACCAAACCTTCTTCTATCATTCTCTAACCTCTCTCTACTTTTTTTTCAGTCTCTAAAACTTTGAACTTAGCACAATCGATTTAAATTCATAAGGGGGAATAGTGTGAAAATCAATTCAACTTAGATTAAATTCTACACTATTAATAGTGTTGAATTGATTTCCATCTGTCCGGTGCCAAATTTGGCTCGTAATGAAATCGATCCAACTTGAATCGATTTCACTATAATAAAAAAAATAACATTTTGGAAATAATCTTGAAAAGGCATATATATGTAAATAGTATCTTTTTAATTTTAAAACAAAAAGAAAGCCTTTGTGAATATAAAAATAACATCATATTGTGTAAAATATATTAATTAAAGTAAAAATAGTCTCATAATTTATCACTAATTTTGTTAAAAAAAAGTATAATATTTTAAAAGTCATGTGACTTTAGATTGGGCTAGACTAACTCAAAATATGATCTAAACTTGATCTAAAAATGCATTAAATAAATTTTGAAAGCCCAAACCCCTACCCAATTAACTTTAGGTTGGGATGGATCATCGGATGGACTTGAATCACAAAGACCTCTAGAGTCAAGTAAAAGAAACTATGCTTTTCTTTTTGTACAAGATAAGAACAAAGTATGGTAAATTAATAATAAATTAATGTTAGTTTTTAAGCCACTTAAACCACACTATCTCTTAGCCATGCTGCATTTTTTTCTCATCTAATTCTCTTGAAAGACATCCAAGAGAAGCTACAGTATTTGTGGCTATATCAAGGAGGAAGATGGGTATGATTGGGATCTATTTTTCTTCTCTTTTTTTTTCTTTGATTTATGTTTAATATATACATTTTGTTTATGAATTTGTATTTGTTAGATATGTTTGTTGGCTAATTATCTTATGCTAGAGTGATTATGTAACTTATGTTATAAATACGATTGTTTTGAGATTTCCAATCGTGATGAATTATTTCTTATTCAATTGAATTTCTATTATTCTTTCTTAATGCTATTTGTGGATTCGCAACCCATAAATTGGTATTGGAGTTATATAGGCAATGTGGAAACATGGTGCATAATTGAGACAATGAAATAGAAGTCTGAATTCATATTTCGTAGGGCTTTGTAAAGGGATTCACAAAGTAATGTCTTTAGTTTTAGGGCTCAAATTGAGGAATGAAATAAGTTCTAAAACCTAGGGAAAGTGGGTCACTAGAGGGATTAGGTATCACTTAGATTAGGAATTCCTCTTCATCACTTGATTTGATAGATGTTTGTTAAATTTAGGAGCATAATAAATTATACAATTAAGTAGGTGAATTTTGGAGCCATAGTGCTCTTTCATTTGATATCTTTCTTAATTTTTTTATTTGATTTTCTATTATTACAATTTTCTTAGATTTTATTTTGCTAATTGCAATACTCTCTTCATTTAATATGCCTAAATAGCTTCTAAGTTAGGGAATTGGTAATTAATTGAATCAATTCTTGTGAGAATGATACTCTACTCACACTTTATTACTTATATGACCTAGATACTTGCTGATGCCGCTGTCGCCTTTCCTTCTTAATAGAAGTACAGGATAAGAAGAGGAAGGGAGAACAAATAACCATAAGCGTATTATATGTTGTTTTATATTGGGTTCAAAGCAAAATCACGTAGTCATTGTAAAAGGTTTGATTAATATGTTAGTTCTTATAATTTTACAATACTCGAATTGCATATCTATATTATAAATTTGTATCTATAAGATTCGATATTTGAGGTTTTAATATATAATATTATTTACTTTTTATTCATAAAAATGTCATAGATTTAATGACTCGAAATATTATTTACAAGTTTTTTTTTTAAAAACTTACTAATAGATTAGAATTTTATAAGACTGTTAAATGACCTAAGAAATTTTAATTGATTTTCTAATAAAATATTAATACCTCTAATAGATAATATTTAACACATATTACAGAAGTAGTGTAAATATAAAAATTATATTTTAATTAATATATATCACTTTGATAATTTATCTCTAATATTAAATTTTAATAATCTATTTATAAGTAAATTTATAACATAAAATATATTAATTAATATATATTTGTATGCAAATATTTTTATTATATTTATATATTCACATTTTAAATCGATAATCATCCGAGCAAAGTACGGCTAAATATTAGCGTTTGAAGTGATCACCCTCAAAAATGAACATTGCATGTTCATTCCCTTATGGCCTTTTGCAGCCTATTTTATTTTGTTTGAGTACCGTAACACCCCAAAATGAAAAGACTATAATAACCCCTCTTATTTACAAAAAAATCTCCCATATTCTCTCTCTCTCTCTCTCTACATCTTTGGCAATTTTGTGCGTAGATTTCCTACTACAAGTATCCTTCAGTATGGCTGCATAGAATGAAAAAATAATCGAAAACTAATAAAAACAAACAAAAAACATTTGTCTTAATGTTCCAACAAACATTCAATCCAGTATCACAGTCTGATTATAATAACAAAAGTAATCAGCTGATGGGGATGGGAGGTATAACCCATGAACATGGGCAGTGTTCGTTGAAAATATCGTATTATCGAAGAAAAAACACATTTTTTGTATCAATTCTATTTTTATACTTACATTTATTTCATCGGGCAAGAACCATCGAATTCATCTAGAAGCACACAATTTAAAAAACAAATTTTTTTAAAAAAAACTCATTCGATTATTCCAAATAAAAAGCTTCTATTAACATTTGTCCAGAATATTACATCTCATCCTAAAAATATTAAATTTAAAAAAACTAAAAAAAACTCTAATTTCACATAAAAACTCTAGATCTAAGACCCAATCAACAAAGAAAAATCCCCTTTCTAAGAGCGGGTGAGCTTGGTAATGGCCTTGGTCTTTTCGGAAAAAGGCGCGTTTGGTGAGCTCACTAGGCAACACCAGCCGCACTGTGTTGTGGATCTCCCTGGACGTGATTGTGGGCTTCTTGTTGTATTGGTTGCCGGTTGCCAATGGCGTGAGTTGATGTCACAAGCGGTCGAGATGGTGAGGCAGTGGTGATGACGTGTGTCGGTGGCGGTGGAGACTATTTGGCGTGTACGATAAAGATGGAACGAAAATGCAAGAAGATGTATTTGTAATTTCAAAAATGTTAATTAGTGAATAAATTATTTAAAAAATTAATGTTACTGGTGGAGTACATGTGCTCCAAGTTATCTATAACTATCTTGAACTTATCTTACACACTTTTGACCGCTGGATCTATGTTTTATTTTGTTTTTCTTTGTGTATCAATGGCTTATAACTAGATGAACATTAAGGGGGTGTTTGGTTTGGTATTTCTTATTTTCATTTTTAGTAAAAATGAAAAATAGGAGTAGAAATATATTTGGTTGGATTGTTTTGAAAATATTTTTAGAAAATATTTCCAAAAATCAGTGAAATGTTAAAAACGCCAGATTCATGTTTTCAGCATTTTATGTCTGATGGTTGAAAATATTTTCACAAGACCTGCGGTGGCACGCTGGTAATATTGTCAACATTTTTCTCTTTGCTTGCCACTTGCCTGAGTTCGAATCTCAAGCAGCATAGAAATAAATTTTTTTCCTCCCCTGCTTCCTTTTCCTTTGCACCGTGTTCAACTGCTCCCCCCAAATTAAAAACACCCTACTCCTCTTCAATCAAGCAAAGGGCACACTCAGCTCACCACTCAAGGGTTGCTATCCACTACTCAATTTGGAAGACTGCCGCTCACAGTCGCCGGCATTCAGACCAACAACACCACCGCAGCCTTCCCTTCTCTCACCACGATCTTGGTTGTGTTTTCCTCCTTCACAGCCGCCGTTCAAAGTCCAGGACCACCACGCCCCCTCCTTTCCTTCCCCCTTATCTTCGGCTCAGCTTTCCTTGCTCACAACAGTTGTTAGGGGTGGAAATAGGCTAGGCGGCCTGCTAGGGGCCTGTGGCCTGGCCTATTAATAATACTCAGGCTTATTTTAAAGCCTATTTTTCTTATTAGCCCAGGCCCAGGCTCAATATAAAGACTATCAAGCCTGCCAGGCCGGCCTGAGCCTGTTAAGATTAGATACATAAATATATATATTATATAAATTATCAAAACATCTAATGCAAGGTTCGAACCCATGCCTTCTCACATGAAAAATTTTATTAGACTCTACACTTACCACTACACCATCACTTTCTTTTAGTCATAATACACACATTTTATAACTTTATATTTTCATATTATCTCAATATCATTCAAAACAATTAAACAAAACAAACCCTATTCTTTTCACTCCACTCCATACGGTCATTATCCCTTCCTTCATTCTTCACTGCGCAGCGCAACTTCACATTCTGCTGGGCTTCCATTTTCTGCTGCTGCACCACCGCACCGGCGTCGTCCTCCTCTGCAGCACCACCGCATTGTGTCATCCTCCTCTGCTCCACGTTGCCTTGCTCTGCAACCGCGTCATCCTGCTCTGCTTTGTGTCATCCTCCTCTGCAACTATGTCTTCCTGCTGCTGCAAGGCTACAATCCGTCATGAGTCAGCCGCAAGCCTGGCAATCGCGTCATCGGAGTCAGCCGCAAGCCTCGCAAATCAGACGCCGAGTCAGCTGCACTATCAGATCCTTGCTATCTTGCTGGTTTTGCATCTGTTTTAAGTATGTCTCAAAGCCTCAAACTACTGTGATTGAGTTTGTGTTAAAAAAAATTACACAAGACCTATATGCAATAAGGGAACTTTGGGATCAGTAATATGGTTTTCGATTTAATACAATGGATGAAGCTGCTGCTCTACCGTCTGGTTTAGGCACTAGTGGTTTCTTTTATTAATTTATTCTGACAAACGTTGTTTAATGTGGTTCTTTACTCAAGTACCTATGATTCAAGGTTTGGTAATTTGATATCAGTAACTTTTGTTGTGTACTATGTGAAAATGCACACTAATGTTAGTAATGCTGCAGAGCCTAAGCTATGCTTTTGTGAACTGAAAATAATTATCTCACAGGCTCCTGCGTATGGCTCTTCTGTTAAGTTATTATTATGGTTTTTCTTCCAAAACTCATGAGGGAGAACATTAATGCTTTTTCTTTTTTTCTTTTTATTTTTTAAACATTATCATCATGTTCAAATTCTAAGGTTTAGGTTGATGGCAGGTGAACTACAAACTTGTTGGCTGAATATTTCAACTTTGACAATGTTGAATTGTCAAAAGGATCTGAAACTGTACATAACATAATTATACCTTTTTCCAGCTTCTTTTTTAAATTGATCTAGCCTCCATCTTTATTGGCTCTAGTGGTTTCTTTAACTATTGATCAATAGTTGTGTGGTTCATTGTTCATTGTAAATTTTAAAATGGCAGTGATCTTTCTTGAATTAGCATCTGAATGCTTATCAAAATGTTAGCTTTATGTTTCTCTTTAAGCATATGAGGTTTACTTATTCTATGATGTTTTTGCTTTTTCAAATCTTCATTAGCTTTAGGTGTTGTCTATTTCTTGCCAGTGCTAACAAACAGTATCGAATTTTATATTACAGGTCTAGTTAATGTCATCTAACTTTGAGAGTGAAACAATGTCATCTACTTCTGCTCCTCCCAATGCTAATGAGGTTAGTCAATCAACACCAACACCAACGCCAACAGATTCAAGTCAACAAACTAATGATCAAAATGATGGCGATGATAGTGTCATCAAGAAGAATAGGCGGAAAACCTCACCAATTTGGGATGATTTTGATCAAGTTGAAAGTTCTGAAGGGGTAAAAGCTGTTTGCAAGTATTGCAAACATGTATTTTCTTACTCGGGAAAGGGAGCTAGCACTGCGCATCTCTGGAGACATTCCAAAGTTTGCTTACAAAGGAGGTTGCATCTTGCTTCACAACAGAAACAACCCACCATTCCATTTCAACCTTCCAATTTGAGTATTAATCCATTTGTGACCCCGGGTGCTAGATATTCTAATGAGAAGATGAGACAAATAATTGCTACTGCAATCATGGTACATGAGCATCCTTTTAACATTGTTGAGGATGAAGTTTGGATGTGGGGCTTTCAATATGCAAATTCTGAATTCCAAAAGATTTTTCGCAAAATAGCTAGAAGTGATTGCTTAGCTATTTATGAGGCAGAGAAGAAACAATTGAAGGTCTTGTTACAAAGTGTGAGCAAGATCAGTTTGACTACTGATATGTGGAGATCAAGTCACCAAGTAGCTGAATACATAGTTATCATGGGGTACTTTATTGATGTAGGATGGAATCTTCAAAAAAGAGTTTTAAGTTTTGTGAAAGTGCCTGCTCCAAGACATGGAATTGATGTGGCAGATGCTATTTTCAAGTGTTTGAAGACTTGGGGAATTGAAAATAAGGTGTTTTCAGTGTCAGTTGATAATGCTTCCTATAATGATTCATGTCTAAGGGCTCTTAAGGATAGCATATCGGATAGTAGTTCATTACCTGCTGGTGGTAGCTTGTTTCATGTCAGATGTTGTGCACACATTTTAAACTTGTTGGTGCAAGATGGCCTTGGTAGAATTAAGGACATTATTTATAATGTTCGTGAGAGTGTCAAGTATATCAACTATAATGATTCGAGGCTAAAAGCATTTTGTGACATTGTTGAGCAAAAACGTTTGAAATAGAAGAAGCTTATCATTGATTGTCTAACAAGGTGGAATTCTACATATAAGATGTTATGTGCTGCATTGAAGTTCAAGAGTGTCTTTCCTGCTTATAAGGAACAAGAGCCACACTACAACTATGCACCATCAGAAGAGGATTGGAAGAAAGTTGAGAAGATTTGTAAACTTCTAGAGGTGTTCAATTTGGCCACTCATGTCATTTCAGGTAGTGATTATCCTACTGCAAATTTGTATCTTCCTGAAGTTTGAAGAGTGAAACAAGTAATTGACAATGCCATAGAGGATGCTGATTTCTTCATGAGAGATATGGCAATTTCAATGAAGGAAAAATTTGACAAATATTGGGGGGAATGCAATATGGTAATGGCCCTTGCAAGCATTTTGGATCCTAGATGCAAATTATATGTTATTAATTATTGCTTTCCTTTGATTTATAAACCTGATTATGTGGCTTCTGAGAATGTGGATAAAGTGATGAACTGTTTGCAATTAATGTATGAGGAGTATGCTGACAAGTATAGGGGAGAGACAACTACTAGTCAGGAAGTTGACATTAGTGGCAACAATTCTGCCTCCAGTGTGACTAGTTCTATAGTTACTGGATTTGACCAAATCATGAGCATTGTTCGTGAAAAGCAAGCAATCCCTCCGATGAAATAAGAATTGGAAGTTTACCTTGAGGAGGGTGTTTACATTCCTGATGGTAGTTCTAGCTCCTTCAATGCCTTGGAATGGTGGAAAAACAATAGCCTCAAGTATAAGATTTTATCTAAAATGGCTGCTGATGTATTAGTTATTCCTATTTCAACAGTGGCATCAGAGTCCTCATTAGTGTTGGAGGAAGAGTTATAGATGAATATCGTTCTAGACTAAATGAAGACTTAATTGAAGCATTTATTTGTGGTAGGGATTGGCTTCGCAACAAGTATGGTTTAAAGAAAAAACCAAAGGTATATTTTTCATTGTTTAGATATTACCTTTTTTTTATAGTTATTATTTGTTAAATTGTGCTATGATCTAATGATATATTTGATTTCTTATTCTTTAAGGTGTTCGAACAAGAAGAAGAAATTACATTGAAGATTTGATTCTTTGCTCAGAGATATCAACCTCACTTTGTCTTGGTTTGAATTGTTATGTGTTGTTGTATTTGGATAATTTGGATTTTAGATATTGTCTTGGATAATTTGGTTTCTTTAGCTAACTTGTTAAATTAGTGTTTTGGATAACTGGACTGAATTGTTATATTTTATATATTGGAATTAGTTTGATTTTATCATTATCGACAGGTACATAATTGTTTAGTGGCCTTTCTAGATATATTTGTAGGTCTGGCCTGTTTTGAGGCCTGTATGATGCAAGGCCTGATTACAGACAAAAGCCTGATTTTTGGCCTGTTTAATGCTTTGGCATGTTGGCCTGTCTAAAGTGTTATAAATTACAGGCTTTGTACACAGGCCACAGGCCAGGCCAGGCTGTTGAACAGGCCAGGCTTAGGCCAAGAACAAAGCCTATAACAGGCCACAGGCCAGGCTCAGGCCATTTTGTTACTATACAGGCCTGGCCTGTTTCCATCCCTAGCCGTCGTTTAGACCGCGAGCACCGCCACAAACAAAAGGCACGCTCAGCTCACCACTCAAGGACTGCTCCCCACTGTTCAGTTTGGAAGACCATCGCTCACAGTCGCTGGCGTTCAGATCGACAGCACCACCGCAGCCCTCCCTTCTCTCACCACCGTCTCAGTTGTGTTTTCCTCCCTCACAGCCATTGTTCAAACACCAGGACCACTGCACCCCTTCCCTTCCTTCCCCCTTATCTCCAGCTCTGCTTTTCGTGCTCATAGCTGCCGTTCAGACTACGAGCACCGCCACAGGCCCTCCCTTGAGTCACCACTGTTTGGACTTTTGTTTGGTATGTATTTCCGGTTCCTCTCGTTGGATATGCTACTTCTCTGTTTTATGATCTTTGCTTCTGACTTGTATGATATTCTACTGTTGCTCTATTTGTTTCTTCTGCTTTTGCTTCCTTGTATGATATTCTGCTGCTGCTGCTGCTCTGTTTGTATCTTCTGCTTCTGGTTTGTTTGTAGATTAGTTAACCTTGCTTATCCATTATTAGTTGCCTTACTAGATCTACCATATTTATCAAAAAAGTAACCAAAATCTTTAATTATTTATGTATTGATCCCCATATAAGTGGTGTGTAAAACATATGTTAAAAATACATTTTTCACTATGAATATATAAGCAGTTAGCTCCCACATGATTTGTCATATTTGTTGTTCATATATTTTTTGCATAGATAGCCTTAATTACTTCAGATTTTGGATCCTGCTTATACTAATATGAGATCTGCTGGAACCATAATGAGAGGCTAGCACGGCTTTTTTCTCAGCAGCTATATCAAAACAAACATAGCTAGTTATATATTATACTGTTATCTTTGAAATTATGTTGTCATAACAAAAGAATAAAAGATATGGTGAACCGTAGATGTTTGATCATGGGATGCTTTTCATCTATTTCACAATCTAAAGGTTGTAATCTAGTAAAACTAAAGTACATTAATAATGAATGTGCTCATTTCATTCACATGGAATGAAAGCAACAGCTAAAGGAAGTTAATTAGGCTAGAAACAGAATCTTTATATGTTTAGACTTGGACTCCTTTGTCTCTTTGCTTACATGGATGGACTATCACCAGGCTCATCAATTGGTCATTGAATTTCATCCTTAGAGCCACCAATGGTGTTTAAATGCTCATTATCATTGCATATTAATTTTTGAAGCTTGTAGGTATATAAATTATTCTTTGATAACATAAATCAACCTGAAAAAACATCTCTACTTTATTCTCTGTCCAATCAAAATTTCCTTAGATGTTTATAATATTAATGTATATGTTGGGAGTCACAAGTTACTAGGGATTGGTTTGGTTCCTTCTTTAAGGATTGTCATGAGTTAGCATCTATAATTACTTAGCTTGAATCAAAACTTGCACTTATAGGATAGTAACTACCTCTAATTTCATACATGCTTTGGGTTTTGCATAATTACTTAGCTTGAATCGAAATTTGCACTTATATGTTGATATGGTTTCTCTTGTTTTCATTTTAGGCTCTAAAGTGCTTTTGGTGATAGGTTCTTGTCTTCTCTTTTTTTTGTTGGAATTACATACATCTATTGCTTTTTTTTTTATTGTTTTTGCATATATTTATGGCCTTTTATGAGTTATGTTGATAGCCTTCTATGAGTTATTTTGATAGTAATGCCTTCTTATGTGTTTCTATACTTAATAAAATACGAAATTATTAGCACAAAATGAGTGGAAAAAGTGTCAAGGGGGATAATAAGGAATGATCAGCACAAAACACAAAAATGTTCATTGAGATTGTTTATGATCGTGTCAAGAAGAAGCTATTACAAGCATCAATATTTAAGAAGCCAATATGGGAAGATATCAATGAATTGACTTCAATTAGTGGAGAAAATTATGGAGTGGAAAGGTTGATGAGCAAGTTTAATCGCTTGCGTATGCAATATCGCGAATTTTCAGCTTTGTTAGTTAGAACTAGAGTTACATGGGATTCAGAATCTAATAAAGTGAATACTCCAGAAGAAATATGGGAAGACATATATATGGTATGTTTGCTTTAGTTTTGTGTTATTGTTATATTATATTGGTTTATGTATTGGCATATGATTGAAAATATTTATTTGTATTTTGCAGAAAGGAAGGTTTTACAAGCAATTTAAGAAGCATGGATTCGAGTACAATTATGAAATTCTTGGTGAAATTTTTAATGGTAGCACAGCAACAGGGAAATTGAGTCATGCCTCCACTAAAGAGCCACCTATATCAGATGAAGAAAGAGAGTTAGAGGAAGATTTTCTTTCAAAAGGTATGCATGTTGATGCAAATATTGTTGATGTTGATGGTGATGACTCAGAAGAAACAAGCAAAAGAAAGAAAACCATTGGATCTTCAAGTGAACGTCGACGTAAGGAGGCGAAGAATGCAAGATTAGATAAATTTGAATCTGCATTGGAGAAATGGGCTGAGTCAGTGAGTGTCCGAACAAAAGTATCAAAGGCAAGGATTGAGAAATATAAATCACATGGTAGTCAAGCTACTAGTCCATCGTCGGATCCTTATTCTATAGAGGCATGCATGGGGGTGTTACATTCTATGCAAGATGTTTCAAGAACAATGTACAATAGAGCTGTGGCAAAGTTTGTACAAGCAGAATGGAGATGCATATTTATGACGATGGAAGCCGATAGAAGGATGGAATGACTTGCTGATCTTGAGTAGTTTGTTTTAGATAATTTGTATCAGTTTATGAATATTATGTTTTAAAGGCTTGCCTTTTTTTTAAAAAAATGATTGCTAGACTTTATATGATGTTCTAGTATTTTCCAGACTTTATGTTATGTTTAAAGATTTTATGTTCTGTTATGTTATGTTACATTCTAGTATTTGTATCAGTTTATGACTTGAGTCTTTGAAGAAGTTGTGCTATGTTAGTTTTAATTATTATTGTTATTTACATGTCTATTTCATTACTATTGTTATTAGTATTAGTTGATTGAATTATTTATTCATTGGAGCAGGAAAATATGTCTATTTCTGGATCACCTGATAATTCACATAGCACGAGTAGTGATGATCCAAATGAATTAGATGATGAGATGGGAGATATTATTATGGTTTGATTAATGATTGAATATGAAAGGGGCTATGTTGACAGGAGACCTTGCAGAACTTCTGCCTTGACTGGAAGGATGTATACCCTTGAATTTTTGGCAAGCCATGAAGCTAGATGTTATGAAAATTTTTGGATGGAGAAACAAGTGTTTATAAATTTCTACAATGCTTTGAAGGAAGTTGCAAATTTAAGTGACGGTAAAAGGGTCAGTGTAGAGGAAGGAGTTGCTATATTTTTTATCATTATCTGTCATAATATGCGTCATCGGGTTGTTGCCGAACGCTTTCAACATTCTGTGTATACTGTAAGCAAATGGTTTAGGATAGTTTTAAGGGCAGTAGGCAAGTTGGGCATACATATTATCAAACCCTAGAATTAAGAGACTACTCATCCACATATATTGAATAACTACAAATACTTCCCATATTTTAAGGTCATTATGCAATTCTGTTTTAATATTTATTAAATATATATAGTATTCATATTTGTTACAATTTTAAGGTAATTATGCAAGTTATAGCTATTTGCATATTGAATATATAATTAACTTGCTATTTATTCATATGGTAGTTTGCATAATATAGATATTTGTTATGTTGTGCACCAAATATAGTTTTGTGCCTAATGGATTATAATCCTATAAACAGAATGATCACAAGCATGGTAGTTCATATAAATTTAATTATATGGATTGATTTTTTTTTTCATGAAGAATTGCATTGGTGCTATTGATGGTACGCATGTATCTACTTGGGCTCCTGCTTTCAAACAAACTGCTTTTCATGGAAGAAAGGTTTTGATAACACAAAATGTGTTGGCAGTTTGTGATTTTGACATGTTATTCAGCTTTGTTTATTCTTGATGGGAAGGAATAGCAAATAATTCCAGGGTGTTTTTAGATGCATTAAAACCTGAAAATAATTTTCCAAAGCTTAGTGGAGGTAATATTATATTAGCATTTTTTCCCCCTTTCTCATTATTAATTTTATATTATCTAACATGTTCTTGGTTTATATGGCAGATCAATTCTATCTTGTTGATTCTGGATTTCCTAATATGTCTAGCTATCTTGCTCCATTTCATAGTACAAGATATCATTTGCGTGACTTTCGTGACAAAGGACGAGCACGGGGTAAAGATGAATTATTCAATTATAGACATTCTTCATTGAGAAATGTTATTGAGAGGTGTTTTGGTATTCTAAAGGCAAGATTCCCAATTCTAAAAATGATGCCAAATTATCCTGTTAGAAGGCAGAGGCAAATTCCCACTGCTTGTTGCACCATCCATAATTTTATTAAAATGCAACATGGAATAGACAAACTATTTGCTAATTATTCAGGAGAAGACCTGATTGTGGATGGACAAAATTTAAGTGTAGATCAAGAGGGTATCGATATTAATGCTACTGAAGCAATTCAAATGACATAAGTTAGGGAGACAATTGCTAATTAAATGTGGGATAATTATCATCGATGATTAATAATTATCATTTTTTGTATTTTCTTCTAGGATGACGTAGTTCTCTTTCTTCTTCTTTTTTTTGGTATGTCTTAGTTGGTTGATAAGCCAAAATATAACAAAGACTGTAATTATAGATTATACTAATTATTTTGTTTAATTATATCTCTTTTTAATGTAACCATAATTTACTTATTAATCAAATAGATTCTAAACATATTTTGTTATTACAAGTTTTTGCAATTATAGTTTCCTTTGTAGTATTTAATTATATAATAATTGATAATGATAATAAAATTACTTGAAAGTGTTATTTTATTCCTAATCTTAAATTTTTATAAAATTATTTTATTTTCATAAATACTTTTAAATTTATCTTAAATTTGTAAATAATCAAATTCATCAATATGCAAAAAAAAAATATAAATTATTATTTAATAATAAATATAATTTTATTATTTCAAATTTAATTTTAAAAATATATTTTAAAAATAGACAAATCAAACATATTTTTATTATTTTTTTTTAAAATAGACAAATAAAATACATATTCTAAATTCAAGAAATCTAAAAATAAAAATCTTTTCAAAAAAATAAAAATAAAAAATAAAAAAAGAAAATATTTTAATAAACCAAACTCACCCTAAATGTTCATTTTTGCAGGGTGATCATTTTAAACGCTACCAACAAATACTGTTTGTCAATCTCACATGCGAGGAAGCTGTGGTCATAAATTGAACTCAGGCATTGGAGTCAGACAACGAGAATCAGTGGATGGTAGAAATGGAATCGGTGGCCGGAAACCCTAATTACATGGTCCCACCCACCCCGGCAGTTGATCCTCCGCCTCAGCCACAGCCACAGCCACAGCCACTGTCGTCAACCCAAACCCATAAGCGACCCATCTTCTCATGTCCGATAGGGCCAGCCCTCAGAGTCACTACTGAGTTCGATAGTGATAGCGCAATCTTTTTCCATAAGATTTCTTGCAAGTTCTTAGACAGCCTCGCCAAGTTCAAGTTTTCATTCCACAATAACAGTAAAGGTGACGTCGGCGAGCCTCAATTGAGCTTCGTATCCAAGCACCTTAGCCTCCACTATGACCTCGAAGACCACAATGCTCTCGTTAAGAGTTCCTTCGATGTTGGTCCCAGATTGCAGGTTACAGCTGCTCATGATGTCAAGGTCATATCTCTGCCTCTGTTACTGTCTATATTCCAAGTTCCAGATTTCTTTATGTTCTCACTTTTGTGGATTTTGTTGTCCTAAGGCTCAACAAGGAGAGGTTACAATGGTTGCAAACGTGGCTGATCCTGGCTATGCGCTTGAACTATCAACACCTGTTCCATCGGTTGGATTGGTGTGTATAATCAATCGTGTTTATATCTTTTTATCGTTGTCAGTTTTGGACCTTTGCTTCTACTGTCACATGTAACAATTAAGTGGTGTAGGCATAGCTGTATTTTATAAGTTATGAATTTTGTCTCATAAATTTTAGTGTGTTGTGTATGCACTCTGCAACGAACCTGCATAAAAGTACATATCTCCATCTCCCTGGATTTTGTGGACAACATTGATTCCACATTGCTACAATCTGCAGTCCTGAGCTAATATGGTAACAAGATAATAACAGTACTTTTGATTGCTTGAATCCTCTGTTCTCGTTTTGCAGCCAAAAGCAACCTTTAGATTTCCTGTAGGTGAAGTTTCACTACAGGAGAAAGAGGCGGAAGTTTCGCTACAGGAGAGAGAGGCGGAGGAAGCCAAGACTTTGTTGTCAGTGAGTGGGATTCTCAAAGGTCAATTTTTTAATGGGGTCTGCACTTCTCAGTACAAGGATGACGAATTGAAATTAAGATATTGCTATAAGGTGATTTTTTGGTGAGCAGTGGTAATGTTTTTAGTATGTTATTACTTCTATTACTCTTTCATCATCTTCCCAACTTTTCTTTATATCATTGTGATCTTGATTATTTATTTATTTTTTCTTTTTGTATTTTCCTGGATCTCTAATATTTGTTATGTTAGTTGCCATTTATTTGGTCCATCATTGGTATTTGGTGAATTTTTTTTATGCTCTCTTGAACTTAATGTTGAATGTTTCAAATAAATGCAGGATGATGAAATGTCATTTATTCCAATATTTTCTCTCCCTTCAAATGCTCTCTCATTTGCCTTTAAGCGTCGGTTTGGTCCTTCTGACAAGTTAAGGTTAGAACACCCTCTTGAGAATCCAACATTTATATCTCCACCTTTTTTTTGAGTTTTTTTTTTTTTTTTTTTTTTTTTTTTTTTTTTTAAGGAGGAGGGGTTTGCTCTCTAATTTAGTCATAGATGATAAAGTTTTTTTTTTTTTTTTTTTTAAATCGGGAATGGGAAAAAGCTATAGGTCAAAGAAACAATAATAACTACATTATATGATAATACATGCTAATGGTGGTATTAGTGGTTTATGATTGTTTTCATACTACAGATTCTTGACTAATGTGTTCATTTTCTTTGATCTATATCATAACAAGGGATAAACACTTTACCAATATAGAGAGACAAATTGTGTCATTTGTTTAGAATCCTTGATGTGTTCATTTTTGAGCATATCATGTGCTAATGACTTGTGAAACTTGAGTAGTGGCACTTGAATGTTGCTACAATACTTGGCATAATATCCAGTTGAATAATCTAATTTCTTGGAAAGAGAATTGTTTTCCTAATTGCTTTCTTTCTTCCTTGCATTGCTGACCATGTCATGAAGAATTGACAAAATTTTATATTGGTTTTTGATTGTGTAACATAACCTTCTACTTTTATCAGTGTTTGGGACCAACTGTGTAGAGATTTGCAATGAAGTCCAATATGGGCATAGTTTCAATGGTGTTGCTGCTGGGATGTTACATAAGACTGAAAGTTGGGCAGTAAAAAGCTATTAAGAGAATAAGCTCAATGTTGCATAGACAAGAATATTGCATTAGATGAACGAGTCTAGTAGACATGATTAAGGATGAATGCATTAGTGAGAAAGTTGGAGTAACACCTATTGTGGAAACGATGGTAGCATCTCGTTTTAGGTGATTTGGTCCTATATGAAGAAGACCTCTAGCATGTTTGGTAAAGAGAGTAAATAAGATAGAGGGTTGCCAATAGTTAGAAGTAGAGGGAGACTAAGAAAAATACAAATGAAACCATTAAAAAGGTTTTCAGTTTAAATGGTTTGTTCATAGACATGATTTACAATATAACATATGGTGTCATTTGATCCTTGTAGCTGACCTCACCTATTGGGGTTAAAAATAAATAAATAAAGCTTGGTTTTTGTTGTTACATCCTTCTTGGCAATAATCTATGAGTGGTTTTGAAACATGGTATTAAAATTGTTTGGCAAGTAGTTTGGTGTTAGTTTGCTTGATTAGTTGATCATATTTTAAACATTCAGGATTAGATTGTGGGATATACTTGTCTATGCTTTTAAAGATAGAGTTTGCAGCATAGTAGTCAATTGCAGATAGCGGCGCAGAGCCGCCGATCCTGAAAACGCTATAGCGGGGCAGTGGATAGCGGGTCCCGCTATTTAAAATATATATATATATATATATATATATATCATGAATTTGTATAACATAGATAAATGTTCAAAAATAAGAAATCATCCACAATTAAACTCATTCATCGTCAATAGAAGGGCAGAAACAGCAATCCAATGCATAAATATTAAGTCCTAAGGGAAAACAGAAAACAGAAGGGAAAAAATAAGTAAATAGAAGGGCAGAAACAGCAAATAAAATTGGGATAGAAGACGGAAGAAATAGAGAATGAAGAGAGATGGGACGAAAGAAAGAAAAAAACAAAAAATAGAGAGAGAGGAAGAACAAAGTGCCGCTGCTGGAAACTTAGACCGTCGCTGCCGGTCTTGCCGCCGTCAATCTCACCACCGCTGGTCTCGCAGCCACCAATCTTGCCACTGCCGGAGGTTGGAGGATCGCCGGAGAGTAAGAGGGGTGAGGGGAGAGAGAGACCGGTTGATAGAGAGGAGGAGAGCAGAGAACAAAAGCCCTAACCCCACGTTTAGATCGGAGAAAACTGCGGGGAAGGTTCGAAATGACCTTGCAGCCCCTCTCAGATTGCCCTGAACAGTCCAAAAATAGGGGTATAACCGGTTTTTGGACCTCAACTGCAATAGCTGCTGCGATTTGAAGTGACACATCGGCAGTTCAGTCGCATCTGACCTCCGCTCCATCGCAATTGCATTGCTATCATGTGCGATTGACTACTATGGTTTGCAGGTAAGGGGAAAAAGTGAGCTCACTACCTGACAAGGTTCAGCAATCGTGTTGAGTTATGCATTGGCTACTCCCTCAATTTTTGTAAAAAATTGTAGTTGTAAGTTATCCTGAAATCACAGCCATTGTTAAAATTAGAACAAAGGTAAATGAAGTGATTTGTGCCATCATTGCTGCTATATATTCCTGTTTAAATAACTACTTTCAGTGGATAATTGTGTACTTTGACATTTTTGCTATCTATGCCAACTTTGTTTATAAAAATTTAAGCTTGCCTCCGCTGATGTGGCGTTTTAAATACTTTATGGATAGTTACTGGTACAATTGTGATTCCAACTATTGGAGTGCTGTCTACAAGCACACCTATGGTAAAGACTTCAAATTTAAAGCTGGCTATGATTCAGAGGTTCGTCTTGGCTGGGCATCTCTTTGGGTATGTTTCTCATCTTGCAATTATGGAAATTGTGCTTGATGTCATTATTGCCATCCTTGTTATGATTAAATATATTTTTTTCCTGGCTGTTTGTTTTGTACACAGTAGTTTCATGTTTCACAAATGCAGGCTTATTTAGGAAGTGATGTGTATGCTTAAACCAACATTCTCTTTTTATGTTTATTTGTCAAATTGGAAATTAAATTATGAATCGGAAAGCTTATTTTCCTAATTGTGAATCATAAAATTCATGGTCAATTATTTGAAGGGAACTCTGCATTTAACCATGCGAAAGTTGTCTTCTGCATATAGACACCCTGAACCTTAATTTTCTGCTAATTCCTCCTTAAAGTTTTACTATTATTGTAATAAATCCTTTTGATAAAGATCGGTTAAAATAAATGGTGAATTGATCATAATCCTTCATCTTTTTTAAATCATAACACTAAAACTTACCCTTTTTTAGCCAGACATGAAAGTGTTATGGATTAAAAAAGATGAATGGTTATTATCAATTCACCATTAATTTTAACAGATCTTTAATAGGAGGATCCATTACAACAATAACAAAACTTTAAGGATCAATTGGGACAAAGTAAAAGTTTAGGGTGCCTATTTACACAATTCATAAACTTTAGGGTCGTTAAATACACTTTTCCCTTATTTGAAATAGCATAAAATAAGTTTCACACAATAAAATGTTAAAGTATTTAAATATCAGCATTTTCAAGTCAGTCAACCCATTATATAACTAAAAAGATGAAATATAAACTCCAAACTAAATCAATATTAAAAAAGCACAGAAGATAAAAATCATTAATATGTAGTTGTTAATGAATATATAAATATGTAGAGTTGTTAAATATTATGAGTTTACATAAGAAAGAAAGAACCTTGGTGTTCTGAAATATTAATCATCGATCAAAAGTATTGTCGTTTGTGAATACTTGTTTTAAGCTCAGATATTTATTTATGTTTTATATCCTCTAGACATTATGTTGTGGACTTTTTTAAGCGTAAATTTCCTTTTCTTCGTGCTTAGGATTAGTCTCGTTGGTTTTTTTTTTTTTTTTTTTAAATATATATTTTAAAATTATCCATAACCATCATCAAAGATAGAGATAACTACAGTAGAGTAGAGCCAAATAACTTCTGGGAGGAGTTGAATGGAGGTGGTAATGTTTTGGTGTGCTGTTGCAGCAAGAAAAGCCTTGTTAGAGGGCTATGTGAAGGTAATGACTATAAAATAGATGTAGTTCAGAACAGCAAGTGGCATGAGAATCGCAGTGGAATTGTGATTCTAGCACTTCTTGTGTGATCCCAGGGATTTTTTGCATGTGATTCTAGCACAAAATGAGCACTCCACAATATCGTTGGGTTGATGAACTGCAATAAATTGTGATTCTAACAACCATGCCTTATATACTTACTCAAATAAATGCCTCTGTCAATGAAATGAACTAAAATATCGGAAGAGTTGTGTATTTTTAATTGTACCTTCTTTACTCTGTCTTTCCCTCCCTCTATTTGGCCTATAGTTGTTCATCACGCCTTATTGCGGCAGTGTATTACGGAGCAGCTGGAGCACATGATAGTGTGTTGTGCTTCAGTATTGTTTATTCTGCATCATGATAACAACAATATGGGTGAAGAGGAGATATTATAAAGAGCATGGAGGACAAGAAATGCTCAATACAGAGAGCACGAATATACAAAAAAAAAAAGTAAAAAAGCGATGCTTTCGAATCTCTCTGCATATTTGAGAGAGACACCCCTCTAAAAAGATTGCGCGCCTTGCACCAAGTAGAAGCAAGACGCCTAAGCCTATCCCACAAGACTTGCTTGTTCGAATGCCTACACCAAATACACCAAACAATGGTATAGACAGCACATTACCATAGAGATTTGACTCCCTTCCTCCTTTCAAAACTAGCAAAGCTAGCCGAGAAGAACTGATCCAAAGCTTTAGGACACACCTAACACTCACCAAAGATACCAAAGAAAGCATTTCATAGAAAATCAGCCATAGAACAATGCAAAAAAAGGATGTGTAGTCGAATCCGAACTAGCACAGCACATAACACACATATCAGGGAAAATTGCCTTATGTGGTATTCGAACCTGCAACATATCGTTGGTGTTAATTCTATTAAGTACAACTATTCAAATATAAACCCTTGCAATAGAGAACATATACAGACTGTAGCCCTTGCAAACTCAAAAAATTTTGGACATTAAGCTCAATCACCACCTCCATGCTTCCCAAGATTACCTCGGTCGCTGTTCTAGCCATACCCTGAATCAAAGATATATCGACCAAATAAGCTAACCTTCCTCCACCCCCCCCCCCCCCGGGGCAAAAAAAAAAAACACAAAACCTGAGACCCCTAAAAACTCAAACAATCACCCAACCACTTGCAAACAAGACCATCTGAAATAGGGAAGTCACCATCAAACCCACCCTTGTAAGTGTCACCCATTGTGCAACAAATCACTGCACAAGCAATCCGATAGGTACACCTTAGCCACCATGGCCGGATTACTCAAGCCGCAAGTCCACTAGCAAAAGAGTCCTAGTCTCTTGATTAAACCACCGCAGCTCCAATTGCTCCACCCTATGCTAAAAGACGTCACCTAGATGTCCAGCAGCATGAACCCAATATCGTTGTCACATGGCTTTAGGGGGTTTGTGGACCTTAAGTCAACAATGGTGGATTTGAAGGGTGATGAGAATTTGAGGGGTTTGTGGGAGTTGGAGCTGGTGGTTGAGTATGAGGATGAAGGGTTTGGGAGAATTTGGAAGAGGATGGCAAAGTGGTCATTTCAAGCTAAGATACCAAAATTACATCCTTGTCATTAAAAGTCACATGCAAGGCATATGGGTACTCAGTGCCATAATTTTTCAATAGACCATAAATGGTGAGGGTGCAAAATGTAGTGAACCCATATAAATTAAGGGAGTTCTGTATAATTTTTGAATAAGTGGTGGTGCTGGGTGCAAGGTAGCTAGAATCGAGATTTTATATAGAATTGGAAGAGGGATACAAAATCGTAAAATGTAGAATTGTAACATGGATAGTAAGATTTCACCAGAATACATAATGACATTTAGATTGAGGAGAAGTAGGAGCAGCATACCCCTCACCACTAACAGCACTTGAGTACATTTTTTTACCCCAAATGATAGCCTAATTAAAATACAAACAAGCAATGACAACCAAAAAAGAGAAATAAGAAAATAAAAATAAAAATAAAAATAAAGGGCAACAATGCACTGCCTAAAAAATAGATAGGATGAAAACTTGAGAAAGAAAGAAGAACACCACCTTCACGGCTTCACCGGACATCAGAAATTGTGGTGGTTAGTCGCGGAGTGAGCACAGATAGAAGAGAGAGCTCTGCGAGACTGAGAAGCAGGTGTATAAAGAGGGAAGGACGAGAGGCTCGAGCGAGGGGAACAGAGCTTCAATGGAGACTTGAGAGGGAGAGAGATCGATGGCAGAAAGATGGAGACATGGGGAGTGGTTTGCTCTAGAGAGGGAGAGGGTGAGAATCGTGATAATGGGAAAGGGTCTCACCTAGGGTTCCATCGCGGGTTAAGGTGCAATGGTGGGCTAGGTCGTTTTCTAAAACGGGTTGGAGACCCACCTAGTCCTGGACGCGTGCAGCACAATCGAAAATTGCCGATCCCATCGCACCCACGATTTTGTGTGGCGATCCCACGGCGAGTCGACGGAGGTGAGACGTCTAGTGGAATTGGGATCGTCCAAAGGCAGCAAGAATGTAAAATAGTGCGATTTCACGATTTAAATCGCAATTCTAGCTGACTGGGTTGGGTGGAATTATCACTAATTTTAGGATAGACAAATGTAATTTGCCTAAAATCAATGATGGTTGTGGAATAAGAATTGGGAAAAATCTTTATAATTGAGTAAGTGGAATAAGAAACCCTAGCAACCTGAAATGTGCAAATAGTCTAAGATGGCCTCGCTTGCTTTGTGGTTTTATAGTTGTAGACACCACATCACACTGCTTCCTATGTTTAAGGATGCATCTACTCCTTTTTAAACGGATTTATCTCCTTCAAAGTGCACCATGTACTTAGGAAAATAAAATGTACGATCATATCGGTTGATGAGAAAATTATGGGTTTAGGATTTTGTAAGATACTTATCCATATGACAGATTATACATGTACAATAAGTCAATGGGTTAAGATTGTGGAGTTTACTCTCTAAAGTGCAAGGCACATTTTAGAGGAACCAAATCCTTTTTAAACTTCTGGAACTGTAGCGGATCATTAAGTTAAAATGTCTTATTGCTTTACCCGATTGTCTCTTGAAAGTTTAACTGATTGTTTCTAATACTTGGGTAAGTTCTTCTTTGTACTAAGATTTGGATGTAATTCCGAAGCTAGACTACTTTAATACCTCAGAATTTTGTGAAATTAGAATCTAATTAAGTGCTGGGAGAGAGAAACTATTCTGAATGATAGTGAGTTGTGCGAAAAGTATGAGTTTAGTGTCTGCACTCTGTAGTCACCTCATTAGCTTCATTCAGGTTGGAGATGAAGATGGGAAAGCCAAAACTGCTCCGATGAAGATGAAAGTTCAATTCATGCTTCAAGTGCCACAAGACGACATAAGATCTTCAGTTTTAATGTTTCGGATTAAGAAGAGATGGGACATTTAATAGGCGGCTGACGCATTTACCTGCATCTCATATATAAGAAAAATCGGTACTTGCTTTTGGTGTAGTTCCAAGGTGTCGTAGTTCATTGCCACGAAGCTTCGTGCAAAAGTGATATTGACTATTTGATTGGTTGATACTTCTCTAAGTGATCCAATTTCTTAGCGGTGTGGCAACATCGTGCACTATGTTTCTGTGCACTATGTTTCTGTTAAGACAATTTTCAACCGTACACAATTTGTAAAGATAATATTCTGATTTGTAATTTAGCAGCTTAAAATTATCAGATGGGGACAATCCTGAAAGTAGTTATTATGCTTTTGGCTAAAGGCCATGCGACTTTACAAGTTCATGTTTTTTCCCCATAATAGAAAACAAATTTCTTTATACTTATGTGGGGTATACAGTTAAGGCAATTAGGTTTGAGCATGCTTCTGTGTTGTCTTTAGCTCTGCTGAATACAATGAAATACGAAACGCGGAGGAATTTCAGGACATAGGTTTTATGCAGAAGAGATGAACATTCAATTTTCAACGAAAGGTGTACCTTCGGAGTTTTGGGCAATTCGGACTCAGAAGGAACGTGAGCTCATCCAATGCGAGTACAGTTTCAGCTTAATTTTAAGCAAACTTTTCACCATTTCCGCATTCGGCTTTCCCTATGAAACAAGGGTGAGTATTGTCAATGATCAGCTGTGACCAGAACACAGCGACACAAAAGGGCAGTGTTTCAATTAAAAATAATTTTTCATACAAAATGTGCACGAATAAGCGCAGCCCGTTTCTCGTTTCAAGCAATTTTGAATTTGTCGACAATAACAAATGGAAACTATCACCGTTGAGAAGTTTGTTTTCGTAATGTCTGTATTTTTTTTTCTGTTTATTTAGCAGTCTTTTTTATTGTGTATCTGTCATTTCATATTAAGCATATTAGGATAAGTTTTGATTAGCAGTTATCTAAAAAAGATGTATGACATAACAGAATAAGTTGATATTATATATTATGATGTTATCTATTACTTGGTACAGATATCGTATTATATAAACATATCTATGATAACTTTTTTATATATTAGCTTTTACTGTATAAAGATATTTTACTATTTGTTTATATATATTTTTTTATTAAAATAAAAATTAAATAAATAATACAAAATAATAAATAATATGTTAAAATAGGAAATAATATTTAATATGAATTTATTATATAGAATAAAAATATAATTATATGATATATAACTCAATCAAATTTTAGAATATAAGATTAGGCCAGATTGAAATGCATAAAGAACCTCTCTTTTCTTTCATCTCTCTCATTTTATATTTATGAAAATAATGAAAAATAATTATTAAAAATGTATAGATAAATAGTCAATAATTTTCAATATAAATTATATATACATAATAAAAACAAAAAATAATAAATAATAAATACTTAAAAAATTATATTATTTTTAAATAAATAAATAAATTTTTATTATAATTTCTTTTTCTTGTTATAATTTATAATAAAAAACAAAAATATGAAAATATATAAAAGAGAGTATTATGTATTTATTATTTATATTTTATTAAAACAACAAATATTTATTAAAATTATATAAATAAATAAATTATAAATATGATTTAATATAAACTATGACTATATATAATAAAAATAAAAATATTTCAAATAATTACATTTAAAAATAAAAAAGGCATTTATCTGTTAGTTTATAACTAATAAAATCACTATTTTTATTATAATTTTTTATTAAATTTTTATTTTTGATTAAAATTATTTGTAAAAGTGAGAGAATAATATTATGTTATAAAATATAACATCTTAAACTATAATATACTAAATACTACATAATATTAAAATTTTATCAGACCTTATATAATCAAATTTTATACTATCAAATCTTATCTTATTAGGTATGTCAAATGAACTCTTAAATCATAAATGTGTAAGCGAAACTTAGAATTGTTTGATCAAAATATAATTTCCTAAAAAATAAGACGATGGAAAAAATTAGCTCCCATTAAAAAAGAAAAAAACAAATTTAGCATCTTTTATATAATATATATTCCAAGTAAATTTTATTAAAATTGAATTAGGTGTGTGTTTATAAATATATTCTTTTTCATAAAACCCTTCCAATACTCAATAGATTTCATTTTATTAGTTTAAACGTAAAATAAAAAATTTAATTTCGATAAACTAACATTTTACATTGTCAATTAATTATATTCTTTCACTTATATGACTATTCAAGTAGTTGATGGTTGAATAATAATAAATGATTGAATATTTATATAAAATTCTTTTTATATTAATAGTGTATACAAATTAAATTCTAAAATAAATTAGTCCAAACACCGTAAATAAGATCATATGACATATATAATTATTTATTAGAGATTAATTTTGATGTACTAACCATGCAAAAAAATTTTACATAATCATCTAATCAAATTTTTATATTTGTAAAAGTTTTAATTTTGTAGGTGATTGATTCAAATACTTTTGTTGACATGATAATATATGACTGGATATCAGTATAATTTTTTTTTATATTGATAGTGTATACAAATTTAAAATACAACTTTTTTTTAAGATTAATTTTTATACACTATTAATTAATGTAATTACTCTATCATTCAATCATATGGTTCTATTTGTAAGATTTTTAAACTCATGAGAGATTAAGTCAAACACTCTCTTATATGGCAATATATAATTGAATTTCTTTAGAAAACTTCTATTTTTTAGGTGAAGTCCACTAGACACTAAACTGAGAATCCCTCTAATCCGAGTTGATTTGAAGAGGTTCGAAAGGGGGGTTTCGATCTTCTAACAGGAATTCTTTCTATTTCTAGTATAATTAGAGCAAGACATATTGTTTGGAAAGTTTTGAAATTGAATTCAATTTCCTGATTTGAAACCAATTAAAAGCATGAAATTAAATTTTAAAGAAAATTTAATTCTACAAAAAATGGTTAAAATTAAATTAGACTAAAATAAATCTAATTTGTAATAGTAAATTTAGTGTTAAAAATTAATATATCAAAAACATCTTTAACTATATCTAATATTTTTTTCTTTCTCTTCTCTTTAATATTTATTGAAAGACAAAATAATCAAAATGAAAATTTTAATTTATTTTTATATATATTTAAAATAATATAATTAAATTTAATTCTAAAATTTATTAATTTATTATAAATATAAGAATTTAAGTTATAATACAATTAAATTCAAATACATATCGAATTGAATTGAATTGGATTGTATTTATTTTTTTCATTATATACTTGTTAACTTAACCAGAAGAAGGGTGGGACCCCCTCCCTCCGTGCCAGGCGCTCGAGTCTCAACCTTTACAGTTTGAAGGAAAAGGTATACAGATAATTTTATCGTGGAGAAAGCAGGGAGAAGAAAGAAAAGGGAGGGAGAAATAGAAGAAAAGAATTGGAAGAAGAAATGAATGCAATTACGTCTCTAAGTCCTACCATTACCATCATCACTTCCTCTTATCTCTCCCCACATTATTATTATTGCTACAAAGACAAAGCAAACCCTAGTTTCAATGCCCTATTTTACTTCTCTCTGTCTCAGTCTCAGTACAGACGCCTCGGTAACTGGAACAAGGCCACACCCAAACCATTTCTGTCAAGACGGACGGTATCTCTTTCTCTCTCTCTCTCTCTCTCTCTTCCAAGCTTTGAAACATATATAGACGATTAATGCAACCTTGTTAATTGGGACTATGTTCAACCCAAACGATTGCTTCAAAACTCCTTGATTTTGAATTTTAATCGAATTGCTCAAATCGAGAACTGAAACTACTACTATTATCTTCTGTATTATTATTTAGAACTATAGTTTCATGTATCAAGCTGCTGCCCAGTGCCTAGTAAGATACACTTGTCAAGTCTAGTGTTATCATGTAATGGAAAAGTATGCTGTGGGTAGTGTAGTGTAGGATTGGTTTGTACAAGTTTCCTGTTCTTGTCAGCTTGATCTTGCATCATCACCACTTGTGGCTTGTGGGCAGTTGTTGTTCACGAATTTTTACTACCAGGGACTCTGTTTTTGTGTACTGGTATAGTGGCTTTATGGACATACGAAGAGAGATCAAGACAGATACAATCTGGGTTACCAATTCGAGGACCGATTAGGCTTATTTGGTTCTGATGAAGAACCAGGGACACAAATTCCAACTCAGGCTCAATCAGTTGTGGAAGGATCAGGGACAGTTCTGGTGTCACAGTTCAAGCCTGTTCCTGATGTTGATTATCTACAGGTTTTAACCATTCTGCTCCAAAACCTATTTAAATTCTGAATAATAAATTATAAACAACAACAAAAACCAAGTCTTGTTCTATTGGTGGGTTGGTTACATGGATTAGATGATGCTATAATGTCTATACTAATAAATTATAAAAGTCATTAAAATTGGAGTTTGAATTTGATCCATTGTGAGTGCAAGATTTTTTACGGATCATCTAACGGTGTATTGGCTCGTCAATAAAAAAGTTTAGAGTTTTTAAGGGCGTGCTAATGAGTTTGATTTTTAAAGGGAGAAGGGAAGGGAAGGGAGAGGCTACGGGGTTTTACCCCTGTTCACGAGTTATGTATTTTAGGAGGGAAAGGCTTTTGAGGGTTTTATTAACCCCTCAAAACCCTCCATTATCCTTATTTCATGGTTCCCCCAAATTGGGGATTTCTAATGAGATTATTATGTAATTTACTATCTTATGCCTACTAAAATGTTGAAATGTCATTTTTACCTATGTTATGAAACATAATAATTATATTTAATTATTTTGATAAAAAATAAAATTATAAAAATACATTATGAACTCTTTATTTCCTTCCCTATATCTATTTTACACTCACAAACAAGGGTAAGATAAAGCCCTCTAAACCTCCTCTTTTGTTAACCTTCCTTTCCCTTTAATGCCCCTCCGTTCCTTTTCCCTTATAACTCGCAAACATACCCTAAGTAGTGGTTGTGAACTTGTGATAGTCAAACTTCGATAATGATTTGGAAATGTATGACTGGGTAAATACTTTAAAGAAGTTTTACATTGGTAGTGGATTAAAATTAAATCCTAGAAATTTTTTTGCAGTCATATCTAAGCTTTTCCTAATAGTATATGTATTTTAATGAAGTATTACATGCACTTATTTTTCACTTTTGACTTTGCAATTTGGTATAACTGAAAAATATTCTTGTTGTTGCAACCTGAAAGCAACCTTAGATGTCTACTTGACATTAATTTACATAATATCTTGAATAAAGTTTTGATTTTTGACAGGAGTTATTGGCCATTCAACAGCAAGGACCTAGAGCTATCGGCTTTTTTGGAACACGGAACATGGGATTCATGCACCAGGAGCTAATTGAGATTCTTAGCTATGCTATGGTTATAACTGTAAGCTGCCGTGACTTCAATCAAGAGTATCTTGTAATATGATCGATAGATCATGTGCTTGCTTGTAGATCACAGTTTATTCTGATTAGGATTTTCTCAGTATTCCTATGGCTATGTGTCTCACAACTTCTTGTGCCTTTGTTTCTGTAAATTTTTTTCTGTAGAAAAATCACATTTATACATCTGGAGCATCTGGGACTAATGCAGCCGTTATCCGAGGTGCTTTGAGGGCAGAGAAACCAGAGTTGCTTACAGTTATATTGCCTCAAAGTTTAAGCAAACAACCTCCTGAGAGTCAGGAGCTATTGTCAAAAGTAAGGTTTAAGTTTGAAGTGTTTATGCACCTTCTTTCAGGTTCAAGTGTTATATACATTTTTTAAATCAATATTTTTCGTATGCTTTACTTATGACTATTTTTAACCGAGGTTGGTTTATTTGTAGAAGATCTGTCCTTTCTGTCCTTGTCTCTGCGATTTGTTTATCCTCAAATAAGAAAAGATATTGCATATCTTTTATTTGTTTATGTATCTATCTATCTATCTATCTATCTATCTGTACTATTTCAAAGGGGATTTTTCCTTTGGTCTCTAATTTTTTGTTTCTCCAAAACTTCTACTATTAACTACTGTTTTAAATACTTGAAGATAAATATAAATATAAAAAATAATAAAATTATAAATACTCTAACTCTCCAATCACAAGTTACTTCAATTTCTTCCCAACTTTTTACTATATAATTATAATTATAATTACAGACCAATTAAAATTCTACTCATTATTGTGTATTAATAGGAAATAGAAAATGTTTTAATATTGATAAATACGCTAGTATAAAGCTAAAATGCATTTAACCCCTTCCAGCTATAGGTTATTTGCGGAAAACCCCCTTGTGGTTTGAGGCTTAATAACTTGCTTCCTTGAAATTACTAAATGTACAGAATAGTGTGAATTTAATCACTTGTGCATGTGCAGAAAACCCCTTGTAGGGAGTCCACATGCATGGTTTGGTAAGTTCAAGGAGTTGCACTGCTGAGAGGATTTTAGTTTCTCATAGCTCCTTGGCAGTTTGTCTCTCTGGTTTATCTTCTTTACACCTCCCATTTCCTTGAATTTGGGTGATGGTTCTTGAGTAAAATTATAAGAGGATATTTGGGTAGGAACTGTTCCACTTTTCAAGGCTTTTAACTAGAATTTTCAATTCTATGCATAATGCCCGTTTTTCAGTCTCTGTTATGTACTTTACTTAACCCCTCTTGGAGAGCCTCTTTTGCTTTTATTGGAGTCTGTTCATTGTTGTTCTGTTTAACGCATGTTTTTTTCACCTTTCAATGCCAGCCATGTTTCTCTAAATAGTAATAGTGAGTCTGCTGTTAGGAAGTGGGAAAGATATTTTTCAAAATTTAATTTTGATCCATTGTTTGTGCAAACCTTTTTTGCATTATGTACTGACCATGCATTGCTACAACACTAAAAAATGTGCCCCATCAGTATAATTTAACTAGTGAACCAAAATGTATCAAAGAAGTATAACCTAAACGCACCTTATTTTTTTAAAGTGACAGAGTGCTTCCCATACCACTTTCCTAAACAATCTGCGTTCTAGGTAACTGTAAAAAAAATTTTACTTTGAGGATGTGTTTGGTGTGGGGTTAAAAGTGGGAGAAAATTTTCATGGATGAGGTTTATGTGTAATTTTACAAAATAAACTTCATCTGTGAAAACTTCTCTCCCATTTTTACCCTCTAACCAAACACAACCTGAGAGTGGATTGAATTAGACTCAATTCTTTATACCCATTGTGAATAGGAGTAAAAGATGATCCTGCCTTATGGATCTAAGATAGTTATTCCTAATGCACAAGACTACATGTGATATAAGGTGTAGGGAGGGTCAAATTTATGCAGCCTTGTCCCTGTAAGTGGAGACTGGAGAGGCTGTTTCCATAACTAGAACTGATGACCATCAAGTTACAAGGTAGCAAGTAGCAACCTTACTATTGCACCATTTCTCACCCTCTCTGTTGGGCCATCTATGATTTCTGAAAATTATTGTTGTAGTCATCTATATATAATAAACTTGGCACCCTTTATTGGTTTTGGTGGGAAGAATTCAAGACCATTAGATTGATCAAGTTATTCAAGTTTGGCCATTGGATCATTGAATATTCTCTGTCTTTGACTTTTATAAGAATGTTTCAATGCCCTTAATGCCCCTCTCTCGCACATGTGCTTTTTGAATTGAACAGTGTTATCTAGTATGAAAAGAAATTAAACGAAACTTGTAAGAATTACATGGAAGTAGTATTACTAATAGCAAATATTGTTCAGGGAGAAAAAAAATCAGTGGTTCATATTATTCATAAGTAGTTCTATAATAGAAGTTTTCATAAAATTTGGTATAACTGTTTTGAATTGTGTGTGAATGCAATTAATGCATCATTTTCTATTCCCTTCATATTATTAATAATCTACCATTGGATTGTTTAAATTCTTTAATTTATGGCCATTGGCTTATTACTATCTATTTAACATAATTGATTGGCATATATTTTTCTTATTTGTTTGGTTTCCATTTTTCCTCCTTTGATGAATTAGTTGAATTTCTTTTTTTTCCTTCCTCCCTCAATGTATTGATACATGTGCTGAAAATCCCAGTTGAAAATATTGGTCTAAAAAAATTTTTGGAATTGGTAGGGAACACCATGATATTTTGGAATAAGAATTCATAGTTGCCATAAAACATCTCTCCCAAAAGTTTAGCTATTAGTTTGAGGCGCATGAATAGTTTTATATCTAACAAACCTCCTCACACAAGTCCATTGGGCTTGAATCGTGGGCAATGTATAGGCTCATCTTGTGCTGAAATTTAACTTTTTATTTTGAAGAATGGGGGGCAACATAGATCAAACTCTAGAGTCTAAACCATTTGGTCACTGATGCCATATTATAATTGAAAGACTTGGACCTAACTTAACTCAAAAAGCTAGCTCAAGGGGGGAGGAATGCCCAAGTTATTACAAAGGGTTCTTTGGTCATATCCCTAACTAATGTGGGACTTAACACACCCCCACTACGCTAGGATTGGTCATTTAGACTGTAGTTGAACCTTATCTCTGTTACATATACCAGTAGGGGTAACTAATTCTATTGAAAAGATTATGAGGAACTTTCTTTGGTCTGGTGCTTTCAATAAGAATTGGGATCATTTGGTGAGTTGGGAGGTGTGTTGTCGCCCTAAGAAGGAAGGATGCTTGGGTCTTGGCAATTTTGTGTCTAAAAACGTTGCCTTCGTAGTAAGCATGGCTTGGACAAGAATGGTTGGGATGCTAATACTACTACCCAAGCTACTCATTCTAGCCCTTGGAAATTTATTCTCAAGGTTATATTACCTTTAGATCCTTGCTGTCCTTGGAGGTAGGTAATGGCTCTTGTTTTAAATTCTTGGGAGGACCATTGGGTAGGAGATTCCTCATTTAATCTAGCTTTTCCTCATCTTTATCACCTATTTTCTTCACATAATTCTCCTATCCAAATTTTTTACAATGTGCAGGACTCTACTTATTCTTTGAACTTCCATTTTTTTTTTTTTTTCGAAACCTAAATGATAAAGAGTCCTCCTAATTAGTGGTCCTTTTGAGTTTCCTTGATACTGTTTTGTTGTCCTCTAGCCTAGATAAAAGGTTGTAGTCTATTGATCCCTCTTGATTGTTTACTTGCGGATCTTATTTTCAATTCCTAACTCATTCCTTAAATACAACTTCTTTCCACCTTGATAAACTTATATGAAGTCCAAAGCTCACTCTAAGGTCAAATCCTTTAGTTGGACAACTGTGCTTAATAGAATTGATACCAATGACATTTTGCAAGTTTGAAGGCCATATAAGGCTATTTCCCCTTATCTGTGTTATGTGTCGACTGAATTCAGAATTAATATCAATATCCCATTTGTTTTTGCATTGTCCTGTGGCTGATTTTTTATGGAACACTTTGTTTGGTACCTTTGGGGGGGTTAGGTGTGCCCTACAATCTTAGATCAGTTCTTGTTGACTAGTTTTGCTAGTTTGGGAGAAAGAAGAAAGCCAAATCTTTTGTGACAACGTGCCCTATATGCCATTGCTTGGAGTATTTGGTTGGAACGTAATTCTCGAACCTTGAGTGATAGATTTTTAGACAAGTATGTTTTGTGGGATAGGGTTAGGCATTTGGCCTCTATTTGGTGTAAATCTCATGATTTTTTTTTTGAGGAGTTCCCGTTTTAGACATGTTAAGAGATTGGAAAACTATGCTTGATAGATAGTTTTTGCATTCTTCATTTGTTTGTTTTTGCTCTTGTTAGGAGGATTTCTTGTCCTCGCACCTTCTTGTATTTTTCTCCTCTTCTCCTTAGTAATATTCTTCATTTATCCCCCCAAAAAAAAAAATTGCAGTGTTGAACATTTGTAGTTAGCCCAACATTAAGCATAGAGTAGAACTGGTCATCTGGAATGTAAAGTTTGCAGGATTGGACATTTATGGGTTGCCGAATATCAAGCATAGGATAGGCTATGATACCATATTATGAATCATCTCTTACAAAGCTTAAGCTATTAAATAGGCTACTAGAGGCACGTGAATGTTTTTATATCAAACAATAGCAACTAACCAAATTTCTGTTTAATTCTTAGATTGTTCCTATTTTACTTTCTCATAAGCAATTGAAATAAAAATAATTTCAATGTGACCAAATTTGAGATATTTTAAGAAACAACTATATCATAATAAAAAAATCACACAGAAATATGCACCCATGCTAAGCACAAGTGACCATTAACCAACTAGTTTACTGTTTATATTTAATCAATGTAAAAGGGTAACCTCCTTCAAATTTTTATTAAACATCAAAGCCATTCTCCCATTTGGTAGGGGGCAAAAAATTCTGAGTATATCATAAAATCCTTGAAAACACAAATTCCTACAAATTTTGACAAAACCATTATCTAATCCTTACCAAAATTCTTGTCTTCCTTCCTCCCTATAAGGATTTAATTTCAACAATTGAAAGTATGAGGAGTCTCTTTTCAGCCTCCAAAATACCTTTTTCTTCTTCCTCCCAATACAACTTTTTATTGGTTGTTAAAATGTTTTAAAACTATTTCCTCACCATTTGCTTTGTTATAAATACATATTTTCCCTAAAAAGGTGAAAATTAGTCCTAACTTAGAAACTTCTTTATATTATTTTGGGTCCGTAAATACTAAAATTATTTTTAATATTTACTAGGATTGTGAAATATTGATCCAATTTCATGTAAACCCTTAGCTTCCAAATATTTTATTTTAGTGAGATCAATATTTTATTTTGATCACAGTCATTGATAAAAAATATATATATTTGGCAGCTTAGGGTGTTCATAGAAATTGGATCAGTATTTTACTGGCCTATGATATGACTGGTGTGAGAACATATGGCGGTGCTACTGAAGATTTTCCTATAATTATTGGATTGCATCAGGGGCCAACTTGAAGTCCCTATTTTTTCACCTTGGTCTTGGATGTGCCTAATAATCTATCCAAAACAGTGTCATAACACATGCTTTTTGTGAATATAATGTAAATTCAGTAAAAAGCATGCTAATTCTAACCTCGAGGTGAAAATTATATATCATAGCATATCACAAGTCTTATGGTTTAAGTAATTTTGGATCCACAATACAGAATGATAGGAAAATTGAGATGTATACCATAGGGTTCAAGCTGGACAGATGAAATAGAAGAGTGCTTTGGATGTTATTCATGATAGAAAAGTGCTGCCCAAATTCGAGGAAAAAAAATTATTACATCTATAATATCCATGATGTTGTACGAGATTGAATGCTAGACTTAAAACATAATAAGTTTGCAGAGATAAGAATGTTGCATTGGATGAGCGACCATACTAGACAAGATAGGTTAGGAATGAATGCATTTGAAAGTTGGGATAACACATATTATAGAGAAGATGGTAGAATCTTGTCTTTGATGATTTGGTGAAATAAGAAAAAGACTCTAGGAGCCCTAAAAAGAATGGCAGATCAAATGGAGAGTAATCCAGTAGACAAAGGTAGAGAGAAATCAAGAAAATTATAGACAAAACCATAAAAAATGATTTAGTTTTAAATGGCTTTTCTACATACATGGTTTACAATAGGACACAATAGTGTTGTTTGATTCATGTAACTGACCTCAAGTTTGTTGGGGAAAGGCTTTGTTGTTGATGTGCTCAATATTCAGAAACCAGATTGGAAGCAAGAGACTTAAAAGAGACTTAAAGGTTCAAATATAAACTGCGATTTAAGTGTAGTCTTTTTCTGCATTTGATTGCATCAAAATGTGTGCTTGAAGGATGTCTCTGCCATTATATTTGCTTTGGAATAGGCTTTTTTTAAGCTTGTCTTTGGTGTTTTGGCTCTAGCTGTTTGAATTCTTTCTTTCTTTCTTTCCCTTTTCCCTTTCTTTCTTTCTTTTTCCCCACTTTATTTTTTCCTTTTTGGGGTCGGAGTTGAAAAGAAGAGAGGAAGAGAAGAAGTTTTATATTTTTTTGGGGGGGGGGGGGGCAGATTTATATACCTCCATACACTGTTTTTGGAGTAGATAACAATTCGATGTGCCTGTTAGACTGATTCCTGGTTTTTGTAGTGAGACCAGGGATTCTTGGGATAGAACAACATCATTCTAAGAAAAGGAAATTTCAAGGAATGGCCGAATTACAAAACCAATTTGATATGACTGATTGCTAGTTTTTCTGGTCAGACCAGTCAGGCTGATCCAATTTTTTAATCGCTGGTTGTGATTTCAATGATTTTGTTCGACATGCAGGTGAAAAATGTGATAGAGAAGCCCTACAATGATCATCTACCTCTAATAGAAGCCAGCAGGTTTATACTGGCTCTTGTATTTCATTTTGGATTAAATACTGGCACAAAGTTTATGCTCACTTAACCAAAAAAATTTATGCTCGCAAACTCCCATGTGAATGTAAAGTTTATGCGAATATCATTGTTGGTCATCTTATTCTTGAAAAATTAAATTACATTGAAGGAAGAAATCATGTACTTAGGAAAAGACAATATTACAAGTGAGTGGTGCTGTTTAATATGGGTGTAGTACCCCATTAAAGAACTGATGGCATTAGGAATATTTTTAAGTACTAGTGTAACAATATCCTGTCTCCAAGCCTACCCATATTTGTGTTGTTTAAAAACTTGCCCGTTGGGTTTTACAAAACATTTTTCGTTTTTATTTTCTACTTTCAACACCTTTTTTTATTCTGTTTTTAGTATTTCTCTCACAAAATATTGAAAACAAAAAATAGAATGAAAACAAGATGACAGTTTTATATTTTGTTTTATTTTGTCATGCTTAGTCCGATGCAAATGACGGTTCAGTTTGTTGGCCAATGTGAAATTGATAAATTAATTTAGTATTGGTTGCAACTGTTTGCCAGCTTGAAGTTAACTTTATGAGCATGCTATGTTTTTATAGCAGTAAGATTAAGACATTATTTTCTCTTTATTTTTTTTTTTAACCCTCGGTCTGATCGCACATTGTCTCAAATGCAGGCTATGTAACATGGACATCATTTCACACGTGCAGCAAGTCATTTGCTTTGCTTTCCATGATAGTCGGTTGCTCATGGAAACTTGTCAAGAAGCCAAAAATCTAAGGAAGATCGTGACTCTCTTCTACCTCGACTGACACAATTTTTATGCATAACAATACATTATTTGTGTGCATAAGTGGGGTCACGAAGAGAATAGTGTTTAATTTTTGGCTTGTAAATTATAATATTAAATAAGATATTGCTTTAACTTGCTTCTTAGAAGATCAGTTAGGAACGTACGTTAATGTCATTCTTGAAGAATTGATTATGGATACTTTTTTTTTTCCTTTCTTAGAAAAAGAAAGGGGCCAAGAGAAAAGAAAAAAGAAAGTGAGAGGGAGAAAAGGGAGGGGGGGGGGAGTGTTTCCAAGTGGACTTTTGGAGTCATTTTTTCATGGATAAAGGGCAACTTTTATATTTATTTTATGAAATGCTATCATGAAATTTCAGATGGTAATTTTCCCTGAATAATTGTGAAACGCAGCCGAAACATTCCTATGGATTGAGAATGAGAATTATGGAATGAAATAAAAATGGAAATATTTTTATGAATTAGATTTATATGTAAAATTATATATGAATCTACTGTGAGAATCTTTTCTTCATTTTTATCACAATACCTCACTTAACCAGATTGAAAATGAAAAATCTTTCATAATTTTTATTTTTGTTCCTAGGGCCAGGGTAAAATGTTATTCACTTGTATGAGACTTTGCCGTTTAAATAAGGCAGCTGAGTTCTCTCCAAGATGCTAGTTTGATTTCTTATAGCACTGTCTAACTTATAAAGCGAAACTATTGAAAAAGAAATCTAACGAGTAACTCAAACTGATGCTGTGAAAAATTATTAACTAACATTGAATCAAGTGTACGTTTGGGAATCCAAAAAAAAAAAAAAAGCGCTGTTTGTCCAAGAATAAGTTGTTTTAAAAATTAAATTTTGTTCGGGTAATTTTATTGCAATAGATTATAATTCATAGAAGATAATTTAAGCTGTTTGATAGAAAAAAAAAGTAAAAGCAAAAATTTTAGCATTATGCACTTATAATCTGTATGTATAATATTTACACCATTTGAAAATTTTTAAACAATCTCAACGCCAACAATCATCAATTTTTTTACCAAACTTAATAAAATTTTCGCATAGCTCTCCTCACCTATGATGTGGAACCCCGTGGATATAAAGATCCAGAAACCCCAGGCACACACTTTGATAGAAAATAAGATGTAGAGTAAAGACCCTCCCTACTAAACCCCCAAGAAACCTGTCCTTGGAAACGTAGATAACAGGGAGAAGATAGAATATTCTGCATCACACAGAACAACATGAGGAAAACCTCACAATCGTATTGGTTATCAAACCATGATAAAAACTATATCATCAAAATTCTCCATTGTTTATAGGCCAAGTTGCCTATTTATACATAAATCCTAAAATTGAAAATTATCTAACTCTATCTAAAAGATCTGATTTGAAACTAAAATTTAAAAATTAAAGATATGATTCTATTCTAAAAGATTTATTCCTAACTAATTTAAATCAGATTTGATCTTTATAGATTAGATCATATTTGATTTAAATCCTAAAAGACAAACTGAATCAATTTAAATCTAAACAAACCTAGATTAAGCCAAAACAAATAAAAAATGAATCTAAACACAATCTAAACATATGTTCAATATAATCAAATTGCTTGCTCCCCAAGTTACTTTAATTAAGCTTAATTCCTTGATCTTCAAGTAACTTGAAATGAGCTCTTGGATTGCTTGATCTTCAAGGCAGAACTGACTTGCTAGAAACAAGCTATTTTCCAGTGTTGGAATGACCAAATTATCCTCTTGAGTATGTATCAACCTACCTCTTTTCTACTCACCAAAAATCTTTCAGCCTAACTCTCTTTCAATCTTGGAAACCCTCATTTCTCCCTATCAATTTGAACATCTCTCCTACATCTCAAAGAAAGCTTTGAACCAAGCATTAAATATGATAAAATGATTGAGAAATTAAATTTATTCACATAATGTGAACAAGGTATAAAAATTTAAATCGTCTATTAGATCAAATAAGGCAGTGATTCAAAAGTTTACTGGTTCAATTGATTCAATTGATATAGAATCGAGATGTAATAAAATATATATAAATAAGAGTTTAATTGCTATAATTTTATATTGTTATTTAATTAAATACTTATATTTGTATGATTTTTAAGATAATAGGTAATTAAGTCAAATATTTTTATTAATATAATAATATATAATTAAATATTCATATAAATTTTTTTAAATTAATAATATATTCAAATTAAATCTACATATTTATTTATTTTAATATAAAAAATTGACTTTGAAAACTTTCAAATATATATTATACCTAAATTTAAAGTAAATAAATTAATCAAAACTTAAACCTCTCACTGACATACACGCAGATATATGGAGAAATACTTATATGATTTGGGAGCAATATATGATTGTGTTTCCTAACTAATTATATAAATATATTTTTTATGGGATTCACCATTAGCACGTAATCTCATAAAAATACACTTGTATGAATGGATATGTGTGTGGCGAATGTGGCCAAACCCAAAAAATTGAATAAAAAAATAAATGGATGCAGTTGAAGATATAGGTAATTCTCTCTCCTCTCTCGTACAAAGTACAAACATGGAGCCCCTCAAACTCACCAATCTCTCCCGCTTCACCATTTTCTCACTCTCACCCAAATTTCCCTTTGTTTGTTCTCTTGTATCAATCAATCTCTGATCTCCCTCTTAAACCTCCACATCACACCTAACAATGATGTCTTCAGCAGCTTCACCGCCGCCCCTATTGAAGGATGATTCTCAGCGGCTTGCGTTTGGGATGATGGAGGGGATGCCGAAGTTGAGGTATGAGAGCAAGGGGCGGCGCGTTTGGGAACGGAGAGGATTGGCCGTTTTTTGTTGTAACTTTTTTTTCTACGAACCACTAACTCTTGAACCGCTCCAGTTCAGGCAATTTTGTGGTTTTGCACAAGCTTATCCAGCTCAATACTGATTTTTCAGTTTCTAGCTTTAGTAGTTAACCGGGGGGTCCGCTTTCTAGTTCAACCAGTCACATCGACTATTTTCATATTATTGGATGTGAAAATGTGAAAAGGATTTATAGCTAGTGTTTAATTGTTAGAATCTAATTTAAATATATTGATAGTATAAAATATTTTTATACTGTCAATCAATAGAAATAGTAGAAAGTGTCAACTTATATAAATAATTATTTATTATAATAAAAGACCCACCATGATTTATCAATTTTTTTTTTATTTATATTGATTGACAGTGTAAAATAATTTTACATTATCAATGCATACCAATTAAACTTTAATTGTTATATATTAAATTATATTATTATTTAATTAAATATTTATATTTATAATAATTTTAAGATAATAAATAATTAAATTAAATATTTTTATTAATATAATAATATATAATTAAATATTTATATAAAATTTATTATTATATATTAATAATATAAAAAATTATATTATTATTTAATTATATATTTATATTTATAAAATTTTAAGAATTTAATTTAAATATTGTGTAAAATAGTTCTATATTGTTAACCAATAAAAATAGTGGAAAGTGTCGATTCTTACAAATAATTACTCATTATAATGAGGGGCTCATTATGATTTCTCACTTTCTCCTATTTTTATTGGTTGATATTGTAAAACTGTTTAATACTGTCAGTATATACTAATTAAACTCTAATTTTAAATATAATAAATAGTTAAATTAAATATTTTTATTAATATTATAATATATAATTAAATATTTATATAAAAATATTATATACACTATATATATATATATATGTAAATTAAATTTTTATAGTTATATTATATAAGAAGCATGTTGGTGAAAAATAATTAATATTTAATTGATATACACTGACGGTATAAAATTTTTTTACAATATCATCGAATTATATACTGTTATATAAGTAAACATATATAACATTCACTCCATTTACTACAATAGTCATATAAATGAAAAAATATAATTAAATAATAAATATTATCAATATATATATAAATTAAATCGAATTAATTATTAATTTATGGCCAAATTTCTCAATTTATCCCTATCAAACAAATTAGTTCTCAAAAAAAATTATTTCGTAATTCCTGAATATTAAAAGCATAAATAAATTATTTCCTTTTCAATATTTTTTAATGATTCAAAGGACAGATTCCTTCCGTCCACCATTTATGAAATTCGGAATATAGTTGTTGATAAATTCCCGAACGTAGCACACGAATCCACGATTGATGACGACGGCACGCGAAGAAAGACAAAGCGGTTCGCTGCCTAAGGGCATATGGTATCAGAATCAGAGCTGATCCAACCCAACCCAACGCAGGCAGAAACAGAGAGAGAGAGAGAGAGAGAGAGAGATGCCGCAGCCAAGCAAGGAGCCTTGCAAGAAAGAGGCCTGCGATATTCAAGCTTGCCTCTCCAAGAACAACTTTCTCCCTCAAAAGTAAGTATGCACCTTTATTCCCCGCGTTCGGCGATTTTTCGCTCCTGTTATATGTGGTTGTGTTCTTCCCCCCTCTTTGATCATAATATTGTTTCAATTCTAATTTTTGTTTGATTATCACGAAGATGCATGCTTGAACGTGGAAATGATTTATATTCTAGCAGTAGCTATCCAGGAATCAAATTCCCATATGTCTATGCTTTAGGCCCTCCCTGATTCACGTGATGAGTCATTATCACATCTTCGATGAGTTTCATGTTTGTTTCTACTATGATGGTTCGCTCTCACTGAAATTTCGACTTAAAAATTTTCTGTTATCCAAAGATCACATCATTTAAGTTTTGAAGCCAAGGTTGCACTGATTAATGGTTAGTTTGCCTTGAGGACATTCATATAATCACAACTTGCAATGAGCATACTTCCACTAATACTGTAAGTCTCATCTGGTTGGTCTTTTAGTTGTGATTGATGATAGTATTCTCTCTGGTTACTAGTAGGAACTAACGGATTTGTTGGCAGTGTGTAAAGTTTGGTTTGCATTGTTTGCAAGTGCAAACTTGGAAACTTCATTCAACCGTTCATGTTGTTCCAATGATAGGAACCTAATACATTCAATCATTCATCATGTTATTTCCAGATTTGACATCATAATTAAGTTAGAACGCGGTCAGACAGAGTCTAGTGTCGAATTTTAGGTTGTAGAGTAATAGGGCACATGATTTCTCCGACTCGGATGCCAACAGTTAGGGCAATGCCTGATATTCATTGATTATCAGTTGCGAACTCAAAATATTCACTGTTTTGCACGAATGGTTTCAGATGCTGAGGGTGATTTTCTCTTTTCTGTATTCAAGTTAGCCTTCTGCTTTAGGCCTAACACTGTAACATACATCAGTTTTACCTTCTGGTTGGTTTTTCATCAAAAGGCACGAGTTTGACCAAAAGAGAAGAGAGGGGGTGGGGAAGGCATGAGTATCAAGTAGCAATCACAAATTCTATAATATTATAAATAATGTTATTTGACATTAAAAGTGGATATTATAAAGAAGGAAACATATCATCTGGTGGTAGTTGGTGGGAATTTTTTTCTCTCTTTATGGTGTCCAATTTTTTTGCTCAAATAATAATATTATGACTTGTTCGGACAAAAAAAAAATTATGACTTGTGAGAATTGATTATTATTATTATAATTATTATTATTGCTGGAAGGAGGAGAATGATATAATTATATTATTGTGCTGTAAGTGCTGGTCTGACCTTGACAAAGCAAAAGGTTGGGTTTGTATTAAGAATGGGTAGTGTTTTTGTTCGGAAGCACAGTGTTTAACATTCCTTTTATTCTTTTTTTTTTTTTTTTTTTTACATGTTGCTATATTCTGCAATCTTAATGATGTAATTTTCTAATACTGCGTTGTTCTTAGAAGTTTCTCATAACTGCTTTCATACTGTGTAGGTGCATTAAAGTCATTGAACTGCTGAACTCCTGTTGTGAGAAATGCGATTATAATTCAACTCATTGTGCTTCCCTTTCTGGACTTTTGAAGCAAAAGCCCAAGTAAGAGCTGGGTTGGGTTATACTGTTGGATCAATTATAACACTAGCTTCTGGGAACCCGAAACATGGTTACGTCGTTACGGGTAGTTTTTCTTTTCTTTATTTTAATATACGCACACACGCATTGGGAGTAGTTGAGCCAAGAAAAAATAGTGTTTTTAATCAGTACTCTGAGCACATTGCTTAATGAATAAAAGAATAGCAAGTATTTTTTTATTTTACATGTATCCTTTTCATTAAAGGTAATTTTGCTTGAGCATTTAAAATTTTATACTGGTTTAATTCTTCCAACATCGATTATTCTATATTTAAGACTTGAATCCAAGACCATTGAGTTAAAAAAAAAGGGAATATCTACTATTTCAACTGATCACATATTGGTAATAGCAAGTATTTATTAACTACCAAAATATTTAATAGATTGGAGAATTTTTTTTTAATTTTTAATGAATGAATAAAAAATAATAAGTATTTATTAACGAGTTTAAACAGTTAAGACATTGGAAAATAAAAAGTCATTACTTTTCATTAAATACTTGCTATTTTTTCAATTTAATTCCTTGACTAACGTCTTGCATTAGTTAGAAGGACTGAAAAAACAAACAAAAGTTGGGATATTTTACCTGCTTTTTTTCTTCTTTTTTTTTAAGGGTAAATTATATTGAATTCTTGTGAAATTAGATAATATTATACACGATATCTTTTAATTTATCACACCTATATTGGCACTTCTTATAAGATATTCAGTGTTATGTTTACATATTAATGTCATATTTTATAAAATACAAAAGTATTGAATATATAACCTAAATCTCAAAATAAATTAATATATATTTATGTAAATTGCAAAGTTTGTGTGTAATATCTACTAAAATCAACATGTTTACCCCCATTTTTTTTTCCAATTTGAATTAAGAACAGCTTGATCAGTGCATCATGTTACTGGTGTGCTTTTCCTACATACATTTTAGGTCTGTACCTAAAAAGAAAAACATGCATTCTAGGTGCAAGTAATAATCAATAACTATGAGTTTTCAGAAACATTTGTAATTTGTTGTTGTAATATTTATATTTTCATTTTAAGTATGTAATTTCATTAAAAAATTGATCGGGATGCACTGTGCCCATATCCAAATCAATTTTTGAAGTCACGAACTCAGCAGATTAACCTGATAGTTTTAAATTGTTTTTCAAATATTTTCTTTATGCTCAATCAACGAACTAATCGATACTAACACGTGTAGTTAATTTGTATTGAATTTAATTTTCATATATTGTCAATATAAAAAATTTTACATAGATATTTAATTATATATTAATATATCAACAAAAGTATCTAACTCAATTACTTGATATTTTAAAATATTCTAAAATATTAAACAATAACATTTAAAATAAAATATATTTAGCCCCCTTAAAATATCAAAAAATTATACTCTACTCCATGAATTTTCAAAATTTACACTCCACCACGTTATCGTAAGGCCTAAGCCCTTGTTAACATATGTTATCTAGCTCCTTTTCACATTAACTTTAATTTAACTCAATTAGTATTATATCAAAGAGTAAGTTAACCAAACATCACCTATCCTAGTTAAGTGATCATATACACATGAATTGAAGAAAGTAAATGTCTACACCACTACTCCTCATCGCTCCCACAATTCAACATCTACCATCATTCCCACCACTCTAACGAAGTGAAATGCGACACCATCAACACGAAGAAGAAAGGAACTTATGATTTTTATCATAGTATACTTTAGGCAATTCAAAAGCAAAAAGCTTCAATATATGATTTTAAGCTTCAATTTTGTTACATAATATTTGTGTTATTTTTTGGTGTTTGGGTGAAAGGAACTAGCTTTGCATAAATAAGTTTAGGTAGTGAAGAACATGGCAGAGTTGTAATAGTAAGAAAAATAGAGAAGCCAAAAGGTTACAAAGCGAAAACGTAAAGTACATTTGTGAGCATGGGAAGTGCTATGCTGGCAAGCACACTTTGGTTGCGACAGAAAAGCATGGTAAGGGTGCTTGATTTTGTTGAATCTTATCATTTTATGGGTTCACTTCTCTTTTCTTTCCCAAAAGCCTCATTCTCTCTCCAATAGTTTCCTGCCATAGTCAAACAATTTGCCACCAAAAATTGTTCATCCAAACAACATCATTGTCATCACCCTTAATCACCCTAAAGATGACATAAATTTAGGTTTCTTCTTCTCTTTCCTCTTCTTACTTTTTTTTTTTGGTTATTAAGTTGAGATATGTCAATTGTGTTATAAGATTTGCTTCTGAACTAGCTACTTGAACTCACTTATATATACAACACTCAATGTTCATGCTGTTTTTTGGTGTCTAGTGTTTTGGGTAAATGTTTTTGTTATAGATTGGATTGTTGCTATATACTTGTCTTAGCTTTTCAATTTTAAAAGTAGAGATTGTGGCTTTATTTATTTGCTTTAGGCCATAACGGTCATATATCTACAAGGTTATATTATTATCATTATTATTTTAATGTTTTTAAATAGTTTACTATGGTTTAGAGGAATGTTCTGTTAGTTTATTTTTATTGAGATTAAGGATGGAGTGCATATATAAAGCTAATGAGGTGAATTGTATTCGAAGAGATAATTATATTTTTCTAGAGTAAACCCCCAAATCATTCTTCAAAAATATTTTCGATGAACACATTGGTCCTTAACAAAAAATAATCAATTATGTGGGTCTTGATAATTATAAAAATTAGACACTTATGGTCCTTAATTCACTTGTAATTGATAAAAAAGTCTAATATAAAGATAAAATAATGACTAGGACTTTTTTAATCTTATCTCACATGACATTCTCTAAATGCACAATTCATATAACTTAAAATACCTATTCCAAACACACCGTTGTAATGCAAACTTTCAAAATGGTGCATTTAGGAGGGATTGTTAAAGTTATTGAAACTCTGCGTTTAAAGAATATCATGTAAGATGGAGCTAGGAAAATTCTAATTATCATTGTATTGTAATTGAGTCAAGGACTATGATATCTAATTATTGTAATTATCAGGGATTAAGAAACTAATTATTTTTTAAGTAAAATCTCAAATTAGCTTTTGAAAGAGTTGTGAGACATTAATATAGTCTTCGAAATATTAAAATTTATTTCAAGTTAGTCCAAAAGATTAAAAAAAAAATTGGACTAACTTGAAAATGAATTTGATTTCTTTGAAGGCAAAATTGATATCACAAATCTTTCAAGGATTATATTAATATTCACAACTCTTTTGAGGCTAAATTAATGCTATAAATCTTTCGAGAACTAAATTGATGTTCCACGACTTTTTCAAGGACCAATTTGGGGTGCATTTGATTTATGAAAATATTTTCTATTTTTGTTTTCTGTTTTTATTTTTTGAAAATGATTTTCATCTTCAAATTTTCAAAATTTAGGAAATATGTTTGATTAATAAAAGTAGATTATATTTTCAAATAGAAAAATGAGAGAAAATACGTTTGATTTGTTTGATTTCAAAATGCCATACTCAATTAAATTTAAAATAATAAAATTGTATTATATATATATGTATATATAGTTTATCCACCGAAAATATTTTTTTTATGGATATCCAGAAAAAATATTTACTAACATAATAAATAGTTCCATAAGTTACAAATAATTTTAATATTATATGATTCCAATTCAATCATATTTTTCATTAAATCCTAAATTCAAGATGACAGTATGAGGAATTTTTTCATGTGATTATGATTAGTGAAATAGAATGATCCAACAAGAAGTTTTAATCACCCATGTTAGTGATAAGAATACATTCATAACATGAAATTCATTTAAATACGTGATGCAGCAACTAGCCAATAATTGGGCCTATGGCGCAGTAGTATTGTGTCTTGTTGAGTGCGTTTGGACATGGGTTCAAATTTGACAACACATAAGTTTGAATATATATATATTTTTTCTATTGAATTGTTCAAGCTTTGAAGGGGCAGCGTGCATTAGGGAAGAGAAAAAAAAAAAAATTATAAGATTAATCTCTTTAGACTATTCGATTGTGGAACATTATGATGAAATTCCTTCTATTTATCATTGTGCCACTACGTTTTCAATTAAAAATATTTTCAACCCATATAAAAAAAACTATGAAAATATGAAAATGACATTTTTAGATTTGTGAAAACATTTTCAACAAAATTAAATCAAACATATTTCTATGTTTGTTTTCTATTTTTGCTAAAAATAAAAATAAAAATAAAAAACATGCAAACAAACACTTGTTTATGGTGTGTTTGATTGGGAGGAATTTGAAAGGAAGGAGAGAAAAAAAGTAGGAAATTAAAAAGAAAGGGCCATTTTTCTTTATTTAATTGTAAAAGAAAATGCAAGAAAATGATTGAATAATATAAAAAAGGTGGTAGGCCACCCAAAAATTTTTCCTCCCACAATGGGATGGAAAAGTTGGGGGGAGGCGACGTTTCAATAATGCTCCTGTAGCATAGCTTCACTTTAGCACGTTTTGTGTATATATATATATAAAATAGAATTGTTTATTTAAAAAATAATAAGAATAAAAAAGCTTAATTTTTATTATATTTATTTACATTACGTTGATAGATAAATTTATAATAAAATTATATTAATTTTTATATTTTTATTAATTTTTTATATAACTTCATATTATAATTGAAATAATCTCTTAAAATAATATAATAATATAATTATTATTTGATATTATTATTTTTTTCTTTTTCTCACTTTTTTGTACAAATAATAAGAAAAAATAATTCTTCTTATATTTTTTTTTCTTTCATCTAAACATATTTATAAAAAATATAAATTTAGTCAATTCCTTTCCATCCAACTTCTTTCTTCTTGACTTCTTTCTTTTTATTTTCTTTTTCCTTTCAAACAACGCCTTAAGGTTTTACGTTGCGTGTTGCAATGGTCCGGCATCTCTTTTGGAGTTTTTGATGGTTCGCATATTTTAACTATTGGATGGAGATTCATTAAAATCGGACGGTGGAGATTGAATCCAATTTTTAGTGTTATTAAATTTGCAAAAAGAATCCCATGTATTTAATATTGCAAAAGAGTCTCTCACACTTTATCAACTAGAGATGTCGCTGTTGGTCGATTTTAGGGTTCGTATGAGCAGCAGTTGATTCTGTTCCAAGTGCAGGGCCAATTGAAATACTTAATTGTTGTGTATAAAAGATCATTGAGCAATAAGCATATTAGATGGGTGAATTTGTGATCAAAGTGCAGTAGAAAGAATTTGTGCGTATGGGATGAAGATGTTGTGGTTTGCCTTTTGTTTTTTTCTTTAAAATTTTCGTGCTTTTGGAGCTTGTGATGCCACACACAAATTTTTTGACTTCATGCTTTCTTATTTTGGTTTATAACAAATGTATTTCTAGTTTTGATTTGACGCAAAGTTGTGTAAGTTTAGTTTTTTAAGTGGCGATGTCTTGTTGAGCGATGCAATGTGGAAACTGGTCAATTTCTATCATGTTAAAGGGTTTTGGAAGCATTTGAGAGACTTAGACGTAAATAAAAATGTTGAAAGTTGCTTTAAAATGCTTTGTCTTGTTTGGTTACAATTAAAAACAAGATTACATGAGGCAACTCTCCATGAACAAGTACCAATTTCTTGCTTACTCTGAGAGTTTAGTGGCTGCTGCCTTAGTGCGAGCACAGAGCCGCTTCATAGCAAATTAACTCCCTCTGGTAACGTGCCAGTGAAAAGGGCCAGACCTTTTTCTTTGATAAAAAGACACATTAAGTCCTCATTAGCAATCTTAAAGTTAAACTCACATACGGGGTGTCATTTTTGTAAATATATTGGTGGACTATAAGAGACTCCAAAACACATGCGGGACTATGTTAACACGCGACGGGTTTTACTCGATTTTTTTATTTTTATTTTTTATTTTTTATTTTTTATTTTATTTTTTCGGGTCGGGACCAATGTCCGCTGAGAAGAGTGTCGATCTTGAGTTCTACTCTCTACTCTTTTAACACGTATTTCATTGTATTTTATTCTATTCTATTCCGTTTTCATCGATGTCAATCCAATACAAACTGAGGTGAGTGCGCGCATAGACGATAGAAGGAGCTGTGGCGTTTATGATCGGGAGAAAGAGAAAGGCGGAAAGAAATATCAAAGATGCCGCCGAAAAAGAATAAGCGGAATCATAAGCAGAGCCCAAAGCCTCAGTCTTCATCTTCGTCTTCGTCTGCTCCGAGGCTGCAGATTTCGGCACAGAACGAGAACCGCCTCCGCAGGCTCTTGCTGAACTCGGCCCGGCCCACCCCTGCGTCTGCGGCGGATGATACCCAAACCCATACCCTAACAAAGGCTCAGAAGGCCAAGAAGCTCAAAGCTGTTTACGAGAAGCTCTCTTGCGAAGGTTTCACTAATCACCACATTGAGCTTGCTCTCTCCGCTCTCAAGGTAGAGGAGGGGAGGGGACCCTTCCTCTCCCTCTTCTTCTTTCTCTTCTCCCGAAATCTAATACATGCCTACCTAGTATTTTAACATGCTCTCTATTTCCCACTAATGTGAGTGAAGGAGGGTGCTACATTCGAATCAGCTCTTGATTGGTTGTGCTTGAATTTGCCCGGGAATGAACTCCCACTCAAGTTTTCTAGTGGCACTTCTTTTCATTCTGCTCAAGGTATATTTGTTCTTCCCTTGAGTCAGTGTGTATTATAATCTTAGCTTACCTTTTAGTTTAGTTTATAAACTGTTCGGCATTATGGAAGTCGGTTGGATGATTATTTTTTTACTTTTAATTTTAATGTCTTGTTAGGGGGTTCTGTTGGTGTTATATTAAATAAACGGGATGATTCGACTCCTTCAGTCAGTCCATCTACTACAACTAAAGAAGAAGCTCCAGAATTTCCAGTTTTGATTGAGAGACATTGGAATGATGATACTTTAGATTCTCGCCATCCATCTCAAGCAGATTGGATCAGGAAATATGTCGAGCAACAGGAAGAGGTAATTTAAGTGCAGACATATGAGTGCCTGAAAGCATGAGGTTGCTTTTACTATTGGAAATAGAATTGATGATGGCATTGTATTCTATCATAATCCTATACAGATTGCGAGAATTCTTTTCATTTTTCAATTTCAAGTGTTTCATTCTATGAGGTGCTGTCTTTTGGTGGGAAGGGAGAACCTCATATTTCAACTTTAGAAATTAGTTAAATGGAAGTTTCCTAGCACTATCACTGACAAGCATTTCCTGGAATCAAGGAAGAACGTTTCTTGTTCTGCTGATCGATTGTGGTTTTCAGGTCAGACTGAGAAAAATATGCCACGATTCACGAATCTGGTTGGCTGGGCTTGGACTTACCTCTGACCACTCAGTTGGCATTGTATGTGCTAGAAACTGGTGGTCCTTGTAATTCATCAGGGATTGGCTGTTACATGACTAAAAGTAGTTTGCAACCTGCAACCAGAGCCCTAACTTTGGAGTTATAACAAATTAACAACAATAGGGGGTCTTGTTGATGTCAGCTGGCTCATCTGAGCAATTGCTCTGGTTGTTCTTTTTGTTCTCTCCTAGGATTAGGGCCAGAGTTTGGTGAACAATCCAGAGCTAGGTTAAGATTAGGTTTTAATATCATGTCAGGAGAGAGAAGCACATATATAGATAGAATTTGTCAAGAAGGCACATTTCAACTAAAAGGCATGTCTCAGGTAGATGCCTAAACCTCTATTTGTATTGACCATGTGATTGAACATTGATTCATATCTCTTGAACTGTCTTGTAAACATGTTTTCACATTCTATAACACCTTAAGAGATACAACGGGTATTGTTTATTATTCATTGCTTGCCTGTTTCCATTTTCTGGTTCTTGATCCATTACGTGTGATATTTCACTTGAAAAAATGCATCTTATAATAAAACTGGCTGTATTTCTTTTGTCTTGAAAATTTACTGATTTTAACTCTGGTATTTTCAGGATGAATCTAAGACTTGGGAAGATGACATTTTTTATGGGAGTAGTGTCAGTGCCACAAAGGAGGTATTTCTCTTTTCTTGAAGATTAATTGGCTGTTGATTACAACCTTAACCCATATTCATCATTATAGCATTATTATGGTTAGGGTATTATAAATTCAACTTTAGACACTCAGTTTTGCATTTTTGTTTAATAGGTACTCATTTTGTTTCCTCTTTGTTGTTGGGTTTTTGGTTATTTGGTACGTTTTGGTTATAAGTTACTTTTGTGCTTTGATTTCTTATCAGTCATATGTGTAGTTGTCTTTGTAATCATTTTCATTATTTCAAAACTTCTGTTTATAACTTCTACAGTAAGCATTTGTGAAGTCCTTTGACCCTTCCTCCGAGCCATTTGTTAATGATAATTAACTGATGCTGCTTCCTAGATTAACTGGCGTGACTGATGGAGTTGTTTGCTTCGACAGTGAACTTTTCTAGGTAGTTTGATCAGGTTAGATTAAGTCTATATATTAATAGTAACACAGGTCTGTTTCTGCATCTAAGAATTAAGAGTGTAGGAACTAACTGTTAGAAAATTTAATGTCGTCGTTTTGCTTGGTCTCTATTTGTTGTGTAGTGAGAATGCAATATTGTTTGCTCAACTCAGATGAGATTATCATTTTTTTTTTTGTTTTTTTATCTTAATAGACCTGCGAACCTAGGTCATATGATGTTATTGCCAACGAGTATCTTGCTGCAAGGTTAGAAGCTACAAAAGCTAAGGAAAAAAGAGACAAGAAACGTCAGGAGCAGGCAGGCAATATCATCCGGAAACTGAAGCAAGAGTTGTCTGCTCTAGGTTAATTTGAATTTCTTTTTTATTTCTATATTTTTTGTGACCTTTAATTTGTCTCATTTGATCTTACAATACACTGAGCAGGATTATCAGACGATAATTTGGCCTTACAGTATGAGCAACAAATTGGTTCTAACACTTCATCTGAGAGAGCATCCACCGGTCGTGAGCCTTTTGAATGCTTTAAAGAAAAAGCTCCATGTGATGCTGCAGGTTATTTGGCCACTATTTTGCCTTCTGATGGAACGGTAATTGATGGAAGTGATGTGGAGCCCCATAGCATGGAGGAAAATAAGTCGTCCTCGCTGGTTGTAGATGTTGAAGAAGATTCTGTTGAAGGCGAGGCTGAAGAGATTGAACTTGGTGGTTTCTTCTTGGAGGATGTGCTATCTAATGAAATATTACCTCCTGACATTCTGAAACTGCAGAAACAAGAAAATTTTAAAAAACTATTTGAGAGGAAGAATTTGGAAAAGCTAGATGGCATTTGGAAGAAGGTAAGTTTGTAGGGTACACTTCATGACTATCTTGATGATTGATGTTTAATGTACTTTATGTGTCTGCCAGCTACTCTCAATATCTTTCTGATACATTAGAGTTAGAAGAAACACATTAATTGCATTGGGTGGGGGATGGGTTTATGGAAGGTATGAAGACATTATATGCTATATTGAAATTGAATTGACTGATATCTAGTAAGATGGAAGGAATGTTTTCATTATCATGGATTTGCATATGTTGTTTACCTTATTGTAGCCTTTTTTTACTTTTTAAAGGTTTCTCAATTTTTCAAAGAATAATGCTGCAAACTGTATAGCTTTTGGGATAAGATTAGGTCTTTGACTTTTATTTGGTATAAAGTACATAGGCTTTGTAATGGGGTTTCACTAACAGATATAATAATGGATTGGAAGCTTTTCCTTGGTTTCTTCTTCTTTTTTTTTTTGGATAGAAAAAGAAATATTATTAGCAAAGAAGAGAATGTACAAAAGAGGATAAGATATCCTCATAAGTGCAAAATATACAGCTAAGACCTAAAGGGATAGACCATCTAACAAAGCATGCCAATCCCTTTGAATGTCAATTAGAGGAACACCATTAAATAGACCATGAGCTGAACACCAAAGGGAGGCTAAAAAGGTAATCCTATCCCAACCAAAATCAATAGTCGAAAAGGATTCATTGAAAATCCTAGTATTTCTTTCCAACCAAATACACCAAAGCATTGCAAAGATTGAAGACTACCACAGAATCTTAGCTTCTATATGTGAGACAAAACCTCTGAATTTAATGAGCAAGAATTGGTGTAAGTCCATAGGGCAGACCCATGATTCTCTAAAGAAGCCAAAAAACTTGGTCGAAATAGATCTCGCCGTAGGGCAATGCAAAAAAAGATGAGCCCCTGTCTCGGAATCTAAACCACACATTATGCAGGTGTTAGGGGACAAAGTAATGAGGGGCCTGCGCTTCTGGAGCATGTCATCAATGTTAATCCAGTTAAGAACAGCAGTCAAAACGAAAGTTTTGATCTTTGAGGGAAATTTAGATTTCCAAATAAGCTTATCTAAAAGAAATCTTTCTATGTTAGGAGATGAAGTCAAAATGAAAATAGGATTTACATGTAAACAAACCAGAGGAGTCAAAAGTCCAAATCCTAATATCTGGGGCACTAGCTAGGTGAATAGGATTCAACAAAGGAAGAAGGGACTCTAATTCATTAACCTCTCTATCATTCAAGTTTCGGATATAATGGAAGTTCCAAGAAAGATCATTTTGAGAAAAAAAATTGATTAACAGAGGCTTTATGTAGGGAGGATAAGCGAAAAAGCCTAGGAAAGGTAACAAAAAGGGAGGCACTCCCAACACAAATATCTTCCCAGAATTTAATGCGAGATCCATCACCCAAACGGAAGGACGAGACCAAAAAGAAGGTAACCCTTGAGAGATGAATTTCCAAGGACTATTATGAGTAACCTTACTTGTGGAGTTGGTGTCCCACCCATTTGGATGCAAGCCATACTTACTTCGAATGATTTGGTGCCACAAAGAATGTGGGTGTAGAGGAAAGCGCCAAAGCCACTTAGCTGCCAATGATTTGTTCTTGGACACTATATTACCCAGGCCCAGACCCCTTTCATTTCTAGGTTTACAACAAACCTCCCAACTAACTAGGTGATCTCTTCTGTAGTCCTAGGCCCTAGACCAAAGAAAATCCCTCATGAGCTTTTCAATATTTTGGGCTATAGCCATAGGAATATGAAATAGGGAGACATAGTATAAGGGAATGCTAGATAAGCATGATTGAATGAGAGTGATCCTACCTTCTAATGAGAAGAAGGCACTTTTTCAACAATCCAATCTCTTAGAGATTTTACACACCACTGGATCCCAAAAAGATAGCGCATGAGGATTACCCTCCAAAGGAATATCTAGATAAGTGATAGGCTAGTGAATCACTTGACATCCTGCCAAAGAGGCAGAAGCGTTCATAATCTGATTATCCACATTGATACCCAGAAGACCGCTTTTTGCCAAACTAATCTTAAGACCCAAGATTGCCTCAAAGAAACCTGGAATAGTTAACATGTTAACAAAAGACTCTCCATCTGGCTTTAAGAAGAAAACTGTGTCATTAGCAAACTGAAGGTGGGAGACAACCACTTGCTCCCCACCAACAATAGGACTCTTCCCCAATCCATTATCGGCAGCTCTTGATACAAGATGACTAAGCACATCTACCACCAAGGTGAAGAGAAAAAGAGATAGAGGATCGCTTTGTCTTAATCCTTTTTGACCTTTGAACCAGGATCTGGGTTTACCATGAACAATAACTGCAAATGAAGAAGATGATAGGCATCCTGAAATCCAATTTCTCCATCTCTTCTCAAACCCTTTCCTCTCCAAAACTTTATCCAAAAAACCCCAACAAACATGATCATAAGCTTTCTCAAAGTCTACTTTAAAAACAATACTTTCTTTCCTTTGAGATCTAACATCATCCACCACCTCATTAGCAATAAGGGCTGCATCAAGAATTTGCTTACCAGGGACAAAGGCACATTGGTTTTCAAATAGTATCAGAAAGAGCCTCACTAAATCTGGTAGCTAGGACTTTTGTTATGATCTTGTAAAGATTGGTCACCAAACTGATGGGACGAAAATCCTTAATCTGAATGGATCTTTCCTTCTTAGGGATGAGGGAAATGAAGGTTGAATTCATGAAGATTCCAATCTTACCATTAAGGAAGAATTCGGCAAATAGCTTAAGGAGGTTAGGCTTAACAATATTCCAACAATTCTGAAAGAAGGCAAAGTTGAAACCATCAGGACCAAGCGTTTTTTCTTTCCCCAAACTAAAAACAGCCCTATGGATCTCCTCCTCTTCAAAAGGCCTTTCCAGCCAAGTCGACTTACCTAGAGAAATGGGACACCAATCCAAGTCATCTATGGAAAATCTTTTGTAAACATTTTAGCATTAAAACTAGAGGTTTTTAGAAGCTATCACCTCAATATCTCTGGAAATACCACCATCCTTGAGCTCTAACTCTTTAATAAGGCTTTTTCTATGCCTTCTAGAAGCCACTTGTGAAATAACCTCATCCTTAGCCCATTGAAATTTCATTTTTTGCCTTCGACTAATCTCTTCCTTGGCTAAGATTTCTTCAAGATCCAGCCTTAACTTCTTCAACTTTTCATAAGATCCTCGAAAGGATTTCCTTCTAACTCCATTCTATCCAAACAATCAATCTCTTTTAAGATATTTTTTTTCTAATACGAATATCTCCAAAAATAGTCTTATTCCACTCTTTAAGTTTATCCTTAAGAGTTTTTAATTCCTCATAAATTTAAATCTTTCCCACCTCTTTGCAGAAGAACTCCAAATATCCTTAACAAAGGGGATAAAAGAGTAATGGTTGCACCACATATTTTCAAACTTAAAAGGGATAGGACCCCACATCACCTTACTGGATTCCAATGCAATTGGAAAATGATCAGATCCTTGACGAGGCAAACTTTCTTGAATGAGGTTAGGGAAAACATCCTCCCAAGCTGAGGAGAAGAGGAACCTATCTAATCGAGAAGTAACGATATAATGTCTTTTAGCATATTAAGTGAACCCGGCATTGGAAAGAGGAATATCCTTGACATTGCGCTCCCTAGTAAGGCTATCAAAATCCTTCATGTAAGAAGTAAGACGATCTTCGTTCAACTTTTTAGTTGGAGATCTTATGACATTGAAATTACCACCCAAGTACCAATGCAATCCACAAAAATCACACAAAAAATCTAGCTCATCCCACAATAAAGATCGCAACCTAGGGCTATTTGGACCATATATTGAGGAAATCCACTGCTAACCTCTCCCTTTATTATCAGGCAGAACAGACACAAAAAAAATTCCATGAATGGATTCTACCTTAGTTTCAAACCTAGTGTCCCAAATAGCCAACACACCTCTCGAAGCCTCAATAGAAGGTAAACTATCTCAACCCTTAAATCTAGACTCCCAAATATCCCTAACAACCAAATCATCCAAAGTCTCTACTTTAGTTTCTTGAAGCAGAACAACATCCTAAGTAGCTTTGACAATGGTCTCCTTCACTCTTTTACGCTTAGCCTCGCTATCCAACCCTCTAACATTCCAACTGAGGATCTTGATCGAGAACCTTTCCCATCCGCTTACTCGCCTTGCCACCATAATTAATATTAGAGGCCAACCGATCCAACTTTTTAATCAACCTCTTTTTCTTCCTAGTATAAGTTGCCAGGGAGTCAACTAAGGGGCTAGAAATGCCTAAAGAGCTGACTACTGTCACCCCCAACTCTTGAATTAGAGGGTGAACCTAGATTATTTTGAGGTTTATCATGGCAGCCAATAGCTTCAACGCTTTCCTCAACCTTGTCTTGTATGGGCAAATCATTCAAAGACAAAGGTAGATTTTGCTGTTGAATGGGGAGAATACTATCTCCTTGAGATGAGCACTCAACTTTGTCGATTGAAAAAATCGTAGAGTTTTGAACCCAAGTTGGGGAAAGAGATGGAAATTGGTCATCTACATGAGGATCTACATGAGGAGGTTTAGAAAGGGTAAGGAGATAAAGAAATAGGAACACGTTCTGTATTAGGCAAAGCTAGAATTTGACCGCTTGTACTCTTAACAGGATTAACACCAACTTCCACGCTAGAAAGAAGGTTCTTATCCTCTATTCCACCTCTCTGTTCAAAAAGTTCTGCAACTCCTTCCAACTCTATATCTTGTTGACATAGGCTCTTGTCTTGATAGGGAAACTCCTAATCAAGCGCTGGAAGCTCCTGATCAAGCTAATATAAATTTTGAATCAGCAAGCCCTCCTCTTCTAGGTCATCCGACTCGAGGCAAAGATTAGTGTCTAAAATTTGAGATGAGGAATCCGAGTCGGAGACAAAATAAGGGGCATTTGAATCCTGAACTTCCACCTCTTTTGCTTTAATATCTGTGTTCCCTATTTGTGAAATATTCTGTGGATGTGAAAGAATGAGGGGAACAATAGCACAACCCTTAGCTTGAGAAGATGCCTCTCGACGAGTTGGAGAGGACTTTAGTTTTTTGGATGTAGGAATAGCTAAAACAAATGAAGGAGGGGAATGAATGCATAGAGGAGCATCACCTAAAGGGCTTTTCTCCTTCACCTTGGGGACCCATATTTGTTTAAGGATTGCCTTCTTTTTCCCACTTCTTGTACATGGGCTTGAAGTCAATAAAACATGAGAAGAAGAGGCACCTGTTCCCAATCTTGAGAAGACACTCAACTTGGGTCCTAATCTGGAAAAGACATTGTCTTTGGGCCTTTCTGATACTTCACTTTGATTGATCCATATAACCAATCTTTTCCCATTAGGAGTAACATTAATTCTCAACAATTGTTTCTCCTTGACAACTCCCTTCTTGAGCATATCTGCAAAAGATAAACCCCACACCAAATGTTGTTGTGGTTGTAAAGAAGGTTGTTTGTGATGAAAGGTAGCTCCCTTTGACTGACTCACCACCAACAAATCAGATAAGGCCTTCCCGAAGTGATTCCAACCAGCCAAAGATCGACCTTCAGGAACAATAATAGAACTTCTCCTTCCATTGTCGAAAAATTCAATCACTAGCACATAATGTCCTTTACTGTTCCAGCCATGGCAGACAACAAGCACCTTACCATCACTTTCAAAGCGCCTTCTAAAAGAGGTGCTGGCAAACAAGGTTTTATCGTTAAATGTAGACAAGAGGCAATATGATGCACCTATGCCTAGGCAAGGGTTTGATAAAACCTCAGCCCCTTTCTTTAATATGAAAAAAGAAAGGATTCCCATCATCCTCAAGAATCAAATCAAAGCACTTCGTCTCAATAACGATCAGTTTGACTCCCCACATTAAGGATAGCATAAGAAAGATGATGAGAAACAAGCATAACCTCTAGAAGAAAGAAGAAAAGCTCTGTCCGACAGCCTCACCAGCCAAAAGAGACACAGAGAGAGTTGAAGAGCAACCATAGGAAGTCGGGACCGAACAGCAAGATGGATCCAATGGAGGGAAGTCGCTAGAGAAGATGCCTGAGAAACGAGTAAGCAAATAGTGCAGGTACGGGCTTCCATGCGCTGCATGTGTGGCCAAAGTGTTGGTAGAATGTGGGGTGCGTGAGAGCGCGTGATAGAGCATCCGGTTACGGCGCTTTGGGGGTTTGCTGGATGGCCAATGGGACCTTCGAAAGGTACTATTCTCAGCTCCGGTGGTGGTGCTTAGGCAGTTCTTCTAGGCGGAAAGACAAAACGTGCATTACCTAAAATTTGAACATTCTCTCTTTTTCAGACTCCGTAGTTACATGATATTTACTCGCTTTTCCTTGGTTTCTTTCTGTTTTGTTCCTTTGTTTAGGAGCATTCCTTATCCACTCTTCTCTGTTATTTTTTCCCCCTCTTCGTCTTAATGAATTTCTTCTTTTATATAAAAGAAGAATTTAAAATACTTGTTCTGTCAGTTGTTTCTGAGCATTAAGTGGAAAATGGTGTGTTTGCATTTTTTGATTTGGGTATAATATATATTTTGCTATAATCTGACGGTATTTATTTCTTATGTGTTGTAATTTAAAAAATGATAGGGGGACCCCAAAAAGATCCCAAAGGCTGTTCTTCATCAACTATGCCAGAAATCAGGTTGGGAAGCTCCAAAGTTCAATAAAATTCTTGGCAGAGGAAAGAATTTTGCCTATAGTGTGAGCATATTGCGTAAAGCTAGTGGGAGGGGCAAGAGCCGAAAAGCTGGGGGACTCATCACACTTCAGCTTCCAGATCAGAATGAAACCTTTGAATCTGCAGAGGTGAGTCATCCTTATGCTTCTTGTTGAAAGGGAGAATTATTGGGGGAATTTGTGTTTGGGCTGCACTCTTTATTTCTTAGTTATAGCTTAATTGCAATCAATTGATGGAGGAATCAAGGGGTAATTAGGAGTTATTTAAAAGCTAACTTTTGGCCTAATAACAAGTAGCTAACTTTTAGCCTAATCACTAGCTAATCAACTATGTGACTATATATTCTAACGTACCCTTGAGCTGAAGCCATTAAGATTTTAGCTTGCTTTAGTTAAACCCACACAAACAGTGGCAAACACAGCCATCCTATCCAAATAGACCCCAAGCACTCAGCAACCTATGTGGGAATAACACCAAATAGGCCAAATACAAGCCAAACAGCAGCAGATCCACACAGAGGATAAGCTGCAGTGGAAACTCATCCTAGTTTCCTTTGCATGCTAGTTTCGTCAATTATGATAAATGATATGGGATCAAATTCTTGTTTTCTGTCCATATGATTTTTGCAGTTTTCACTTGATTGCAGGATGCACAGAATAAAGTGGCAGCATACGCTTTGTTCCAACTGTTTCCTGACATCCCTGTTCATCTCCCAATTACAGAGCCTTATGCTTTGCTTGTTATGAAGTGGATGGAAGGTCGTGTTTCTTTCTTATTTATAAATTTTATTAAATGAGAAACTTTGATTGCTGTCATTCTTCACTGCAGCTGTCTTTTTATTGGTTTAAATCCTTGAACCATTAATATATGCAATTTTGTTCATAAGATATCTCATTTCTAAACTTACAGGGGAATCATTTGGCAAGCTAGAAGACAGTGAGGAGGATCACAGATCTAGTTTTGTGGATTCATTATTAAATGGTGATGGTTCAGGTGCAACTGCATCTGTTGATGTTACCGATTATAAGTTTCCACAAAATTTTGGTCGACTTAATGAAAATAAAAGTTCAGCCTTTGTCAGTCATCAGCCACTTACTCAGGGTAGGTTGATCCATGTTTATTTAAATTAATTTAGATTTGGAATTTATTCATTCATTTTCTTTCTGGCTGGGTTTTCATGATGATTTAATTTATTTAATTATTTTAAATCAGCCCGACCTTATCTTAAAACAAAATATTTCTTAGAAGTATGAAAATTTTAAGATCTCTACATACATTGATTGCTCTGGCTGTCTTTATCTTTATTCCTTTGTCTCTAGTAATTTTAACTGCTTTTCACTCTTTTCTGTGCTCTCTTCTGAGTAATATTGGGGGATATTGTAAGTGAACAGAACGTAAGATAGAAGTGGAAATAGGAATAAAGTAAAACGTGCATTAGTAGTGCTTTGATGGAAATCCTAAACTTTATGTAATATCACTGTCTAAATTATGTGTCTTCTTTCTCTACTCCTCTACTACACTGACAATGAACCCAAAGCCAAAGCTGGCATATTCCAACTGTTCTTAATACCAGAAGGAAAGGAGCAGGTGCTAACTTAACATCGCATTTTCATTTGAGTAAAACATCAGCCAGCTATAGATAAGAACCCTCTCCTTCTCAGATCCAATTAGTCTATCCCCCTAATATAATTCTGCCAAATAAGCAAAAAATTATAGTGAACTAAGAGGGAGAGAGCTGTACTAAATTGCTTAGTTGTTGGCATTTTATTTGTGGGGGTTGGGAGGTGGGGGGGGGGGAGTGAGTTTTGCAACCTGTAACATTATCAAAAGATTTGATTCCCTCTTTCTTGGGTTCCTCTTCAATATACCACAAGTTATGCGGTTGAAGTATCTCTGGTCTATCATACAAGATGATGAAGAAATAGAGGGAGAAGTGAATTATAGGATTCAAGTTGGGTGGTTGAAATAGAGTAGTGCTTCAGGTGTTATTTATGATAGACAAGTGTCACTCAAGCTTAAGGAAAAAATTTACTGTGTAATTTTAATGCATACAATGTTATATGGGATTGAATGTTGTCCATTAAAAATTCAACAAGAGAATAAGCTTAATTTTGCAGAGATTAGAAAGCTACATTGGATGAGTGGATGCATTGGATAAGATAGGATTAGAAATGAATGCATTGGAGAAAAAGTTGGGGTAACACTTAATGTGGAAAAGATATGGAATCTCGCCTCAGTTGGTTTGGCTATTTGAGGAGATCTATAGAAGTTCCATGAAGAAATGTAGATTAGATGGAGGATAGCCCAATAGTTAAATTAGAGGGAGATCAGGAAAACTATAGACAAAATATTGAGAAATTATTTGTCTGGATACATAGTTTATGATAGAACACAATGATGTCATTTGATCTATTTAGCTGACCCCACTTAGGTGGGAGAAGGTTCTGTTGCTGTTGTCGTTTCTCAAATTTGGGTTGTTAAAATTCTATGTGCAATTGAAGTCACCTTTAGTAACATCTGTTATTTGACTTTGTCAAATAACTTCACAAAGGAAAATGACTATAATGCTAAAAGCCCTTTCTGAAAAGCTTCTTAACCTTGTCTTTCTCAATAGTTTTAATTTGGTGGTAAATTTTTTTGATAAGAGAATAATATTACTAAGAAGAAGAAGAGAATATTTTAATTTGGTAGTGAACTGTATTTGGCTGCTGAATAAATTGGCTACACACCCACTTCCCAGATTCTTATCTGCAAAAAAGGCCTTCTTTAGGAATATTTGACTGTTTCAAGTAACATTACTATGGAATATGGTCATCACATGAAGAACAGTTACTAAACGCTACCTGACCCATTTCCCCACCAATAATATTAATTCAGTAGTTGAATTGTGTGCGACTGCTGAATAAACCTGCTACATCATCTACTTCCCAAACATGAAGGGCCTTTACAAACCTTACATTCAATGACACTGATAAACAACTAGTATAGAAACAAGAAATGGAAGAAAACTCAAGTATTATTAATACTCTCAAGAAGAATCAAGTGGGGACTCTCTTGAGGAAGATGAGGAACACAGAGTACCAGTATAAGAAAGAAAAATATCCTGGATGTTAGAGAGATCCAATCTCTCCCAAATCACTAATTTCCAAGTTCTAGAATGATCCCCCCTACACTCCCTTCCCATACAAATATCCCTCTCTCACCAAATCACTTGGGATTCTCCTCACCACCCAGACACGGACAGCTCAACAATTCTGTTATGGAGATGTAGGGCCCATTGTTAGGCCCAAATCCTCATTCCCTTGCATTCCCTCACTTTGATACAATACCCTTGAACTTCTAGAATCCCCCACAGTTGCTCCCTTGTACTTCTTTCTAGTTTAGACCCTGCTGCATTTAGGTTGCTTGCTCACAACCTGAGGTGAACTAACATCACTCCCTTGTAGAAGAGCCACCTTGTCCTCTAGGTGAAATGAGGGAAAATGCTCCTGAATAGTTGCTACCAGCTCCCATGAACTGTCAAAGTTAGGGAGATGTTGCCATTTAACTAGCACCTCCAATTGATCTTGTTGGTTCTTCCTAATAGCTAGGGTTTCAGCAAGTTTGACATTTAACTCCCATTCTTTAATCAAATTAAGGGGCAATGGTTGGCTTTGCACCCCTGGGGAAATACATTTCTTTAGAAGTGAAACATGAAAATAGGATGCACGAAAGCATCTGGAGGGAGCTGTAACCTATAAGCCACTTTCCCAATCCTCTCAATCACATCAAAAGGACCATAGGATCTAGCAGGATAGCTAGAATCACGATTTAAATCGTGAAATCGTATGATTTTACGTTCTCGATGCCTTCAGACGATCCCGATTCCACTGGTCATGTTGCCTCTGTCGACTGGCCGTGGGATCACTGCACAAAATCATGGGCGTGGTGGGATTAGCGATTTTCGACCGTGCTGCGCTTGTCCAGGACTGGATGGGTCTCCAAGTTGTTTTAGCAAACAACCTGGCCCACCATTGCACCTTAACCTGCTATGGAACCCTAGGTGACACCCTTTCCCATTGTCGTGATTCTCACCCTCTCCTTCTTTGGAGCAAACCGCTCTCCATGTCTCCATCTCTCTGCCATCGATCTCTCTCCTTCTTAAGTCTCCATTGAAGCTTTGTTCACCTCTTTCGAGCCTTTGGTCCTTCCCTCTCTACACCCCTGCTTCTCAGTCTCACGGAGCCCTCTCTTCTCTCCATGCTCACTCTGTGGCCAATCACCACCATTTCTGTCATCCGGTGCAGCTGTGAAGGTGGTGTTCCTCTTTCTTTCTCAAGTTTTTGCCCTGTTTATTTTTCGTGCAGTGCATTGTCGCCTTTTATTTTTATTTCTTTTCCCCCTTATTTCTCTTTTCTGGTTGCTGTTGCTGCTTGGTCTTTTAATTAGGTTATCATTTGAGGGTAAAAATATGTCTTCAAGTGCTATTAGTGCTGAGGGGGATGCTACTTTTGCTTCTACGCCTTAATCTGAATGTGGTTATGTATTCTGGTAGAATCTTACGATCCGTGTTACGATTCTATGTTCTACGAGTTTGTATCCCAATTACGATTCTACATAAAATCTTGATTCTAGCTGCCTTGGTATCTAGGACTAAGCTTTTGATTAGCTCTTGCTGCCAATGATTTCAACCAATATGGTTGAACCTTCAAATACACCCTATCTTCAACTACATGATTCACCTCTCTCCTCTTTTGGTTAGCATACTTTTTCATCTTGCATTGAGCTTGTTCCAAGTGGAATTTCAGCTCATCAAGCATCAAATTCCTCTCTCGCAGCAAAGCTTTCACCTCTTCCACATTAGATGGAGCTTCTTCACCTCTTATAAGGGTCGGGAGTTCTTTCCCATAAACAGCCTTGAAGGGAGTCATCTTAATGGAGCTGTTGTAGTTGGTGTTTAACCAATATTCTGCCCAACTAAGCAACTTAGGCCATGGTTTGAGTTTGGTTCCTGAAAAGCACTTGGGATAAGTCTCCAAACAGCGGTTAACAACCTCTGTTTGGTCGTATAATTGGGGGTGGTAGGCTGAGGAAAATTTTAGCTTAGTTCTAGCCGATTTGAACAGCTCCATCCAAAAAGAGCTCATGAATACCCTATCTCGGTCAGTCACAATGGAGCTAGGAATCCATGGAGTCTTACGATTTCCTTGACAAACTCTGCAGCTACCCTTTGGCCATATATGGGTGAGCAATGGCCACAAAATGAGCATACTTATTTAATCAGTCTACCGCCACTAGAATGGTATCCACCCCAAAAGCTTTAGGCAAGCCTCCAATAAAGTCCATAGACAAATCTGACCAAGTTTGAGAAGGAATGGGTAAGGTTGAAGTAGCTTAGTCGAGCTCAAGGTTTGATGCTTGTTACGCTGACACACGTCACAAGCTTGGATGTATTGATGAATACTCTTCTTCATCCCCTCCCAAAACAACAATTTGGATAGCTGCTTATAGATTCTGAAAAATCGAAATGCCCCCTATTACAGAGTCATGAAATTCTTGCAGAATGATAGGAATCCTAAGAGAATCCTTAGGAATCACTAATCTGCATTTATGGTACAGCCTCCCTTTTCTTCAAAGTATAACCCAGGTTACTGTGTTCCTGCTGAAGCAGATCTTGATTGATGCCCTTGAGTTTTTCATTAGATGTATTTCCTCTTCCAAACCACCCTAATCCTGAAATTGAACCACGGAGATTGGAGCAAATTGGAGTTTTCTAGATAGAGCATCAGCAGCTCTATTTTCGCGTCCTGATTTATACACAAACTCGAAATCAAATCCCATCAACTTTGCTATCCAACACTATTGTTCTCCCCCCATCAACCTTTGTTCAATTTGATATTTGAGACTCTTTTGATCCGTATGAACCACAAAGTGTCTCCTAAGGAGATAGTATCTCCACTTTTGGATAGCAAGAACCATGGCCATCAACTCTCATTTGTAAACTGATTTCTTTTGAGCCCTCTCTGACAACTTTTGGCTCATATAACCAATCGGCCTCCTTTCTTGCATAAGGATAGCACCCAAGCCATGATTGGAGGCATCTGTTTGAACTACAAATTCTTTGCTAAAACAAGGTATTGCTAGAACAAGAGTTCAGTCATGGCTCTCTTCAAGCAATCAAAAGCCATTGGTGCCTCCATACTCCAATGAAAACTATCTTTCGAGTAATTTGGTTAAGGGCCAAGCAATCTTACTGAGTCTTTTACAAACCTTCTATAATGCCCAGTTGAACCCAAAAATCCTCTCAATGCTTTCAAATCCGTGGGGGCTGGCCACTGCACCATATCTTGCACCTTCTTAGCACCTTAACAGGGCTAGAGTATGGACTAGAGCTAAGCTTAATGATTCCAGCAAATAACATTTCTTCGATAATCTTTTCAATATCATTTTTCTGGTAATAAGGATACCTGTAAGGCTTGATAAGTGGGATTTCAGCACCTTCCTTAAGTCTGATGGCATGGTCATGCTCTCTTTCTAGGGGGTAGTCTAGTAGGTAACTGAAAACATCCTTAAGTTTTGTCAACAAGCAGCTGAAAGCTTTCAATTCCCTTGAAACTGGCCTCAACTCTGGCTCTGTCTTCATTGGAGCGACAAGTAACCTTCTCTACCATCCTTCAGCAGTTCAGTGCCTTGAAGGTGGATTTCCATGAGGATTTTGCTTTGCACAGTGAAGGATCTCCTTTAATCTCCCATAAAACTCCATCCTTTTTACACCCAAACACTAATTTCTGAAAATCGGCCTCAATCTTCCCAAGGGTGGCTAGCCAATCCACTCCAAGAACTACATCAGTCCCTCCTAACTCCAAAAGGAAAAATGATTGTCTTATCTCAATGCCTTGCACCCAAGCTAAAATTTCCTACAAACCCCTTGGCTTGATTCTAGCTAGCCATTTCCCACCTCCATTGCATACTATGGACATATTTGTCAATACCATGAGCCAAAAATCTGCCATAAATATACTCATTTTATTTTGCATATATTTTTTTTTTTTTTACTTTTATTTGAAAGTATACTTACTTTTTCACTTAGGTCTTTATTTATCTGATGTTTTCTGTGAAGATTGACTTGTCATCGTAGCTCTACTTCTTAAGCCTATCAAATTTAAAACTAAATTCAGCAGCCACATTCGCACAAAACTATTATATATATGGCTGAAACAGAACAGGGGAGAAAAAGGCTGAAACAAAACAAAATAGGAAAAGGAAAAACGGGGGGCCTGAAGTAGAACCCAAAAGGGAAAGAAAAAAAAGGATGTTGAAACAAAACAGAAAATGAAAAAAAAAAAAAAAGAAGGCTGAGAGAAACAGAATAGAAGAAGGAAAACAAATAGAACAGAAGAAGAAACAAAAGGAACAGAACAAAAGAACAAAGAGTGGGAGAATAACACTACTAGATGTTGGGTTGAGGTCACCACTGCTGGGAGGAGGTGACCGCCGGCAAGTGGCGTCATTGGAATTAGGCTGTTGGTGATCGCTGGGGTCTCTGGGTAGGGTTTGAGCAGTTGTTTTGAAACCCAAAAATCCCTAAAATATCTTCAAAAACAAAAAAAAAAAGGCACAGGCCGCTATTTCCACCACCGTGTCGGCCACGATGACCTGCCACGATAAATTGCCATGCGGTATGCCATACACCTATCCATGGCAGATTCGTCAATTTCTGCCATGCTATGGCCAATTTTTAACAACATTGACTTTGGAGTCTTCGCTATCTCTAGTTTCAGCTCCTTAGCCATAGTTTTGGAGAGAGAGTTGCAAGTGTCAATCCCTTACAGCTTGAGAAGGATAGATGCATTGATTTCATCTCCACTGCCACTTGTTCCCTTTCGGACTCAACTTCAGTTACTTACTCATTTGATGAATCTCCATAATCTTTCAACAAAATCAGCTGGTTGTGCTTGAACTTATATTTGTGCTTCGAATCCCACTTATTCCCACATTTAAAACAAAGACCCTTCTTGCTCTTGTCTTGCAACTCCGCCTGAGATCCCCCTCCAAAATTCTTCTCTCCATTGGTTTCTCCCACCTTGCATTGGACTATAATAGAATTCTAGAGAGAAAATAGAGAAGATAGAATTGCTAGAAATTGAAATGATTTCATTATTACCAAGAAAGATTACATTAGGACCTTATATAGTGTAAGGAAGAGGAAAAGGTAGTTACAATATCGGGTCTTAAGATTAACTTGGCTAAAAGCGGTTTAGTGGGTATCAATGTGGATGATCTTATTATGACCGCTTTTGCTTCTTTGGCTGGATGTCAGGTGCTTCAGTGGCCAATCATTTATTTAGGCATTCCTTTGGGGGGTAATCCTCATGCTTTCTTTTGGGGATCCTGCGGTGCGTAAAATTTCTAAGAGGTTGGATTGTTGGAAAGGTGCCTTTTTATCTTTGGGAGGAAGGATCACTCTTATTCAGTCTTGTCTTTCTGGTATTCCCCTATACTACCTTTCCCTCTTTTGGATTCCTATAGCTGTTGCTCAAAAGATTGAAAAGCTCGTGAGGGATTTTCTGTGGTCAGGGGTTGGGGACTCTAGAAAAGATCGCCTAGTTAGTTGGGAGGTTTGTTGTAAACCAAAAAATGAAGGGGGTTTGGGCTTAGGTAATATAGTGTCCAAGAACAAGTCTTTGGCAGTTAAGTGGCTTTGGCACTTTCCTCTACATCCAAATTCTTTATGACACCGAGTTATTCGAAGCAAATATGGCTTGCATCTGAATGGGTGGGACACCAACTTAGCTAGTAGGGTCACTCATAATTGTCCCTGGAAATTCATCTCTCAGGGGTTACATTCCTTTTGGTCTTTCTTGTCCTTCCGTTTGGGTTATGGTTCTTGCATTAAATTCTGGGAAGATATTTGGGTCTGGGATGCCCTCCTTTCTGTTACCTTTTCTAGGCTCTTTCGTTTATCCTCCCTGCATAATGCCTCTGTTAGTCAATTTTTTTTTTTACCAGAGTGATCTTTCTTGGAATTTCAATTTTATCCGAAACTTGAAAGATAGAGAGGTTAATGAATTAGAGTCCCTTCTTTCTTTGTTGAGTTCTATTCACCTTTCCTATGCCCCAGATATTAGGATTTGGATTCTTGACTCCTCTGGTTCTTTTACTTGTGAATCCTATTTTCATTTTTTGACTTCTTCGCCTAACATAGAAAGATTTCTTTTAGATAAACTTATTTGAAAATCTAAATCTCCCTCAAAGTCAAAGCTTTTGTTTGGACTGTTGTTCTTAATAGGATTAACACTAATGACATGTTCCAGAAGTGCAGGCCCCTCATTGCTTTTCTCCTAACATGTGCATAATGTGTGGCTTAGATTCCGAGGCGGGGGTTCATCTTTTTTTGCATTGTCCTTCGGCGAGATCTATTTGGGGTAGGCTTTTTGGCTTCTTCGGTGAATCTTGGATTTGCTCTATGGACTTGAAGCAGTTTCTTCTCATTAAGTTCAAAGGTTTTGGCTCTAGTAGAGAGGCAAAAATTTTGTGGCAGTCTTCAGTTTTTGCTGTACTTTGATGTATTTGGTTGGAAAGAAATGCTAGGATTTTTAATGATTCCTTTTCGACTATTGATTTTGTTTGGGTTAGGATTATCTTCTTAGCCTCCCTTTGGTGTTCAGCTCATGGTTTGTTTAAAGATGTTCCTCTAGTTGACATACAAAGGGATTGGCATGCTTTGTTACATGGTCTATCCTTTTAGGTTTTAGCTGTATATTTTGCACTATTGTGAGGATTTTTTATCCTCTTTTGTACATTCTCTTCTTTGCTAATAATATTTTTTTTACTATAAAAAAAAAACAATTTGTTAGAGACAGCTGGCACTAATTGCCAACACCTAACTACTTCTGACTAATAGTGGAGGCTAATCCAATGCTCTAGGGTCTAGGCTATGCTAACCTACTTTATCATGCCCCCTCAGTTCCGCCTAGGGCTGCTGATCCTTGGTGAGCTACTACAGAGCCTTGACTCTCACTTTGTCTCTTAGAGTTGAGAACTTGGACTTGGATACTGCCTTAGTTAGTAAATCAGTAGGTTGATCAGATGATGGAACATAAGCAATTAGAAGCTTCCTTGTCATGATCGTTTCTCAAACAAAGAATAGGCTTAACTCCATGTGCTTAGTTCTGGATTGTAGGATCGGGTTGTGTGACAATATGACTGTGCTCTAGTTGTCACAATGGATGATAGGTCTTGAAGAAGGGACCTTGAGTTCTTCAAGAAGGGATTGGAGCCACATAATCTCAGCTGTAATGTCTACTAGGCTTCTGTAGTCTGCCTCGGTGCTGGATCTAGCCACCAGAGGCTGCTTCTTAGACCAGCAGGAAATTAGGTTTGGGCCAAGAAAGACATGCACCAGAAGTAGACCTCCTGTTGTCAATGTCAGATGCCCAATTGGCATCACAAAATCCTCTAAGTCCTAGGGGTTGGACAGGCTTGATCAAGTGTAAACCATGATGGAGAGTGCCTCCTAAGTAGTGAAGGATGTGCTTGACTGCCTTCCCGTGGCTCTAATGGTTCTGCCATAAACTGACACGCCTTATTCACTAAAAATGAGATCTTAGGTCTTGTAACTATGGCATACTATAGTGCACCCACCATAGTCCTGTAGAGTGAGGGGTTGTCAAATTTATAACTCCCATGCTTGGCGAGTTTAAGTCCTGAAACCGTAGGTGTAGAAATGGCTTTGGCTTTATCCTCCTTGCTTCTGAGCAAGAGATCCTGAATATTTTTTTGCTGAGAAAGTAGTAAGGAGCCATCAGCAAGATGATGCACTTCTAGACCTAGGAAATAGTGAAGCAGCCTGAGGCCTTTAAGGGAAAACTTAGAGTGAAGTTTCACGATGAGATCTTGAATAAAACTAACAGAGGCACCTGTGATGATGATGTTATCTATATAAACCAGAACATAGATTGACCCTGTGCCATGTGAATGAATGAACAGGGAGGAGTCACATTTGCTCCTTGTGAACCCAAATTTGACTAGTGCAACAGCTAACCTCTCAAACCAAGCCCTTGGGGCTTGTTTTAAACCATACAATGCCTTGTGCAGATTGTATACCAGGTTAGAACCATTTGAGAAACATTCAGGTTGTGTCATATAGACTTCTTCAGTGAGAATGCCATTAAGAAAGGCATTGTTAACATCTAATTAGCGAATAACCCAGTTTTGGGACAAAGCCAAGGTGAGAATGACCCAGATGGTTGCTGGTTTGACAACAGGGGAAAAGGTTTCTGAGTAATCAAAACCGATTCTCTGGTGGAACCCTTTGGCCACTAACTTGGCCTTGTACTTGTGTCCCGAGCCATCAGGGTTATGCTTCACTCTGAAAACCTACTTGTAGCCTATTGGTTGCCTATCCAGAGGGAGTGGGACAAGAGATCAAGTGCCATTTCTTTGGAGCACATGGAACTCTTAGGTCATTGCTTCAAGCCATTGCGGTGAGGCAAGAGCTTCAGAAACTGTTGCGGGTTCTGAGTGAGTGAGTAAGCCTTGAGGTGAGGGAAAGGGGTTAGGGAAAGGAACCTTGGACCGAGTGAGCATGGGTTGGGGTGTAGGATTGGATGAGGGAACATAAGAGTTGGATGAGGAATGTAGGGAAGGAAAGGAATTAGGAGTACAAGGAGAAGGAAGGGAGGTTGGGGAAGAGGGGATGGGGCTGTGATGTATTGGAGAGTTACCAAGGGTATTGATAGCCATGGGTGTAGGGTGCTGAAAGGGGGTAGAAGAGAAACTACTAGGTGGAGAAGGCATGGGAGAAGGACAGTGAGAGATGGTGGGTGGCTTGGGGACAGTGAGGGGATAATTGTGGGTAATTTGGGGCTGTGGTGATTGTATTTCAGAAGGCTCCTGAAAGGGAAACGTAGTCTCATGGAAAATCACATCCTTGGAGACATAGACATGACCACTAGAGTCCAAACACCTATAACCCTTGTGGTGAGGGTTGTACCCTAGAAAAGTACACTCTAAGGAGTGGAACTGAAACTTAAGCCTATTGTAGGGACGTAGAAAGGGATAACAAGCACAACCAAAGACCCAAAATGTTGAGTAATCAGGTTTCTTACTGAACAGACTTTCAAAGGGGGAGGGGGATTGCAAAGAAGAGGGAGGTATGCAGTTGATGATGTGGGTGGCAGTGGTCACTGCAACATCCCAGAACTTTAGAGGTATAGAAGCTTGGGCTAGAAGTGTCAGCCAAGCTTCAATGAGATGCCTGTGTTTTCGTTCAACAGTGCCATTTTGATGATGTGTGAGGACAAATAAGACGATGTATAATACCATGTTCTTGAAAAAATTTAGTGAATGCATGAAACACCCCCCCAATCTGATTGCACAGATTTAATTTTATGTTCTAATTGTAATTCAACAGATGTTTTGAACTGAAGAAATGCATGAAAGGCTTCAGATTTGGTTTTGAGCAAATATACCCAAGTAAAATGAGAAAATGCATCAACAAAAGCAATATAGTACCTATAACCTTGTGAGGAAACTACTAGGGCAGGACCCCACAAGTCAGTAAAAATGAGTTCTAGGGGAGAGGTATAAGTGTTAGATGAGGGATATTAGGGCAGACAATGTGCCTTGCCTAAACAACATGCTTTACAAACATCAAGAAGCATTTTATTAGAATATGGAATTTTACAATGATGTAAGATATGTGAAACAACATGCTGAGAGGCATGACCTAATCTATTATGCCAAAGTTCAAAAGTACAAAACCATTATTGAGTTTATTACAAGAAACAATAGAAAATTTAGGTGAAGCAGAAACAGAATGATGCAAACTAGGAGAGCAGGTCCTTGAAGATGCTGATCTAGATGTATGAGGGGATAGAAGATGCTGTAGTTGGAAAGAATTGAACCGATACAGTACATCCTTGCCTAAAACACCATGCAGCAGCACTTCGTTAGTATCTTGTGATTTAACAAAGCAATGAAACGGATCAAATTCAAAGAAAACACAATTGTCCCTAGCTAACTTGCTAACACTAACTAGATTTTTTGTAATGGATGGAGCATAAAGCAAATCTTGTAACCTGAGGGATCTAGAAGAAGAATGACGTAACATAATGTTAGAATGTCCAATATGAGAGATGTTTAGACGTTGTCCATTCCCTATATGGAGCTGATTTGCTCCATGGTGGGGAGAGGAGTGTGCAGATTTTGGAACTCTGGAGTCACATGGATTGAGGCACCAAAGTCAGGATACCAAGTTGCATCAGCCATGGAATCTTGTTTGGCTATAGAGGTTGAGTGACTGTAGACCGAGGATGCTAGACTAGGAACCCTAATAGGAGCATAAGAATAGAGAGAAGTGTTTTAAGGTGGTGGTGGAGGTGGTGTAGTCATGAGGGAAGGAGGATATGAGGTGGTGAGGTGCACATATGGTGGTTGTGGTGGTGGAGATGGTTGAAAGTTTTGGTGTAAGTGGTGCCAATAGTTGAAGCTCATGTGGCCCAGCTTGTGGCATAGTTGACACTGAAGAGAGTTGCGCCTAAAGGAACGACCACGGCATCTACCACCGCGACCGTTGGATTGGCCACCGCGGCCACGACCACCGCAAAATCCAGGGGACAGTTGAGGTGCCTACGGATTCAATGAATCACGAGAAACTTGATTCTAATCATGATTTTCTACATGCGCTTGAGACGCCGCCGAAATCATCTTTTGTTGTGCTTGTTCTAGGCGAGACTCATAAGCTAGGAGAAGAGCCTTGATCTCAGCTACTGAATACAGATCCACACGCATGTTGACAGAGGTGGCAAACGCATCGTATTCTATTGATACGCCTCCGAGGGTGACTGCAATATGCTCAGAATCAGAGATTGTGCATCCAATAGAGACCAAGGCATTAACAAGAGCCTGGATCCGAAGAAGGTACTTTGGGACCCATGTGGATCCCTTGGAGGTATTGCGAAGCTTGATCTTTAATTGCTGTCTCTTGCACGCGTATGAGAGACAAAGTAGATCTGAAGCTTCTCCCATACTTGCCATGTAAAATCGCACTTCACAACCTGTGTGAAGATTGATTCGCTCATGGACGTCATAAGCCACGAGAGCAGAAGCTGATCTTGCTAATCCCATAGCCGGAGCTCCTCTACGACACAATCTTAAAGCGCATCTTCCAGTGAGGCAAAATGAGGTGCAATCTTGGCAGCACGATCGATATAATGGCTATGATTGTGGCCTTTAATGGCCGTGAGCACCTGGCGACGCCATAGTAGAAAATTCTTCTCCTCGAGCTTGATCACAAGAGGTTGAGAGAAGGAGACACGGTGCGGTGGTGGCAGGGAAGTTGGAGGAATTTGTGCGGTGGAGGGAGAAAGGTTTTGCACTGGAGCGGTGGTGGCACCGACCGAAGTAGTTTTAGAAGGATCCATAGCTGTGAGCTCGTTTAAGCTCTGATATCATAATACAATTCTAGAGAGAAAACAAAGAAGATAGAATTGCTAGAAACTGAAACGATTTCATTATTACTGAGAAAGATTACATTAGGACCTTATATAGTGTGAGGAAGAGGGAAGGGTAGTTACAATTTGTTAGAGTCAGCTGACACTAATAGCTAGTGCCTAACTGCTTTTGACTAATAGTGGAGGCTAATCCATTGCTTTAGGGTCTAGGCTATGCTAACCTACTCTATTAGAGTACGCTTCCCACTGCATCTCTGCCTTCAGGTCCACCTTGAGTTGGGTGTGGGTGTTTAACAAACCCACTCTTTTTGTCCGCCAACGTAACCTCTTCAACTTTCCACTCTCTATTTTTCTTCCAACATAAGAGCCTTGTCATTGATCTCCTCTAAAGTAGCTAGGCTTAGACTCTTCGCTTCAACCCATATTGGGCCCTTTAGCCCATTAACAAAAATACCCTTCAGAATTTCAAGGTCAATGCCTTTCATTAGGCTAGAAATTTTCTCAAACAAATCAATATATTCCATCACTGGCCCATCTTGCTTGAGCTACAATAATAGCCCATATGGGTCCTTCAACACCCTCGATTGGAATTTCCAAAGAAGGGCCTCTCGGAACTCACGCCATGAACGGTATGGGTGTTGCTCCTCCCACCTTTGATACTAGTTTAAAGCTCTCCCCTCTAATGCCACAAGAATGAGTTTTGACCTCTCATTCTCACGGATTTAGTTGATGGTAAAATACCGTTCTAGGTAAAATACTGTTCTACCCGAACCAACTAGCTCGACATGTCCTTGATGGAAAAAATGGGGAGGTTCATCTTCCGTAGTGCCTCATGGTGTCAAGGTGTGCAGCTTCCCCCAGTGTTTTCATCCAACGAACGATTTGGGGGTCGGCTCCCCCAATGGGTACTTCCCCCCGACCACGATGAGCCACCGTGAGAGCGGGTGAGTCATGTTCCTTGTGCCAGCGCCAATACGAGGGATGCTGCTCGGATCTATGCAGTGGTGTCATGCATGAGTGGCTCGACTCGCAATGCCAACAGTCATTCCTGTTGACTTGGTAGTGCTTGTGCTGCGGTGGTGAATGACTGCAAACTCGAGTCCGGTGACTTCTTCTCGGCAACTGCATGACCTTGCCCATCCTCCTTTCCAAGCTCTCCATTCTTGCGTCCATGGCAGCTTTAGTGCGCAGGAACCACAGTGTTTAAAAAATGGCTCTGATACCAATTGATAAACAACTAGTACAGAAACAAGAAATGGAAGAAAACTCAAGTATTATTAATACTCTCAAGAAGAATCTAGCGGGGAATCTCTTGAGGAAGATGAGGAGCACAAAGAGTAGCTGTCTTAGAAAGGAAAATATCCCGGACGTTAGAAAGGTCCAGTCTCTCTCAAATGACTAATTTCCCAAGTTCTAGAATGATTCCCCCTACACTTCCTTCCCATACAAATATCCCTCTCTCACCAAATCACTCAAGATTCACCTCACCACCCAGAGAGGGACAGCTTAGCAATTTTGTTATGGAGATGTGGGGCCCATTGTCAGGCTCAAATCCCCATTCCCCTGCATTTAGTCACTCTGATGCAATACCCCTGAACTTCTAGAATCCCCCACGGTTGCTCCCTTGTACTTCTTTCTATAGACCCTGGTGCATTTAGGTTGCTTGCTCACAACCTGAGGTGGGCTAACAGACACCTTCTGATTTTAGTAATTAATGATTTGACAAATAAAATGGTCAACTGATAAAGTTCAAAGGGGTGCCACTTATGTGTTTGATTGATGGGTAATAAAATGCAATTATCTTTCTGTGTTATTATTATTATTATTATTATTGTTTTTATTATTTTTACGAATTTACAATTTCATTATGCAGGAGAAACCTATAGCAAGGAAATGGTGAATACTTATTTGAGACAGGAGCAACATAATAAAATGAGAACACAGAAATACCAGGTATGTCTAAATTTTTCTGATTTTTCATTAATGGTTTTGTGTAGGTCTTTTTTTTTTTTTTGGGAAGCAATTTGAGCACTTTATATTAGCATATTAATTCCTATTCATCATAAAATGAAAACTATTCCTATCGAATGAGTCTTCCAGCTACAAATAATTTGTGATTTGGAATGTAAGTTCATGGATTGTATGATGGAGAACATGGAATGTAAGCTCAGCAAGAGGTGCACAAATGCTAACTTAGTGGTGAAAATTAGAGATCATACTATCCCACAAGTCAACACTATTTAAGTAGCTTGGGTTCATTATCTAAAATGACCAGGAAATAGAGTGAGATGCAAACCTTAAGATTTGAGTTGGGTTGATGAAATGAAAGAGTGCTTCAAGTGTTACTTATAGGAAAGTGTTACTCAAGCTTAGGGAAAAATTTTACTGCACAGTTATAAGGCTTGTAATATTGTATAAGATTGAATATTGGACAGTAAAAAGGCCGATTAGAGAATAAGCTCAATGTTGCAAAGATGAAGATGCTGCAATAGACGAGTAGACTTATTAGACAGTATAGAATTAGGAATCTATACATTGGAGAGAGAATTGAGGTAGCACTGATTGTAGAAAAGATGCTAGAATTCTGCCTTAGGTGGTTTGGTCTTATGATAAGAAGACTTGTAGTCTTAGAAGAGTAGATTAGGGGTAACCCAGTAGGTAGAGTTAGAGGGGAGCCAAGAAAAACTATAGGAATCATTCAAAATGACTTAGATTTTAATGGTTTGTCTATAGAAATGGTTTAGGATAGGATACAATGGCATCGGTTGATCTTGAAGCTGAAAGTTTCCCAAAATTCCAGTTCAATTGACTTACTCTTCTTTATTGGGAAAAAGGTCTTTACAAGTACTGACCTAGATGCCTATTTTATGCTTCAGGATATGTTGAAAATGAGAGCTACACTTCCTATTGCTGCACTAAAGGCTGATATATTGAAATTGTTGAATGAATATGATGTTCTTGTTGTTTGTGGGGAAACAGGCTCTGGAAAGACAACTCAGGTGACAGTCTAGCTATAATTTGTGATGGGTCTTGCCTACTTTATCTACTAATGTTTATGTTTTCAGTCATTGGCATTCTCCTTGCTTTCAGAATTTGTTATGGAGTGTCTACAGCTTCTTTTCTGACTGGCATTTAATGTAGGTTCCACAATTTATATTGGATGACATGATTGAGTCAGGACGTGGTGGACACTGTAATATTGTATGCACACAACCAAGGAGAATAGCGGTGGGTACAAGATCTTCTGCTTGCTTATTTTACTAATATAATATCTACTACCTTTTTCGGTTGTATATTGGCAGTCTGTTCTGTCCCACATTCCCTGTATTCTACATATTTACTCATAATGGTTTTATCTTGTCTTTGTTACTTTCTTGATGCATGTTAGGGCTAGGTTTTCCTGCTCATCATAGTTTGATATGTAATGCTCCTTTTTTTTTAAATTGATGGACTGTGTAGTTGCAAAATATAAACCCGATACATTATCTTAAGAGCAAATGAAACAATGTGAAATCATCTTGGATTGTTTGGATAATTTCAAATGTTTTGTGATCACTTGGTGAGTTGGGAGGTGTGTTGTTGTGCAAAGAAGGTAGGGGGTTTGGATCTCAGCAATTTGGTGTCTAAAGACACTGCTTTGGTAGCTAAATAGCTATGGCATTTTTTCCAAATTTGTGTCTATCTGTTATAGTGAGCTAAGGTACTCACTGTACACATAGGAAATCCGTGTAGCTGATTTTGATATGAGTTGGTGATGATTTATGCCAGGATACCAAGGCGACATCTAATCTATTGAATTTGTAGGAAAATACAAGTGAAGTGGAAGTGAAACAATATATCTGGAACAAATGCTTAGGCTCAAAATGTTTGCCTGGTATAGTTATGACCAGCACTATATTTACATCACCAGGAAATAAAAACATGGCATAATTTCAAGAACACGATTAATGCTTAGGAAATCTTAGCTATTTCCTGAGACTTCATTTTTCCAATGCCATATTAATTATATGGCATTAACACCTTCCCATGCCACAAATATTAATAACATGATAGCTACACGTTCTGATAGCACACCATCTATTGTGATTAGGCCCCCAAAGTACAATAAGGTCTATTATAGAAAGAGGTACAAAGATGCACCCGTGGGGTATTCTAGGAAGCAACCAAATCAGCAGCAAAGTGAGGAATTGCATCAGAATGAGGAATTGGGCCTGACAGTGGGCCCCACTGTGGTCTAACAAAATTGTGTTGAGCTGTCCCATGAGGAGCCCGAGAGATTGTGGGTGTGGAATATTTGTATGGGAAATTTGTGGGAGTGGGAGGTAGGAAAGGAATTGGGAACTAGACCTGGCAGAGTCTTGAGCCTCTCTGATGCTTAATGATTATCTTCTTCATATATTGCCATACTGTGTCTTTTCTTCCTGTTCCTCAAGTAACTCTACATTGGGGTTTACTTGAGAGGATAAAAAATACTTGAGTTCTTCTTCTATTTCTATTATCTGTACCAGTAGCTTATCAACGGTTACCAGAGCCACTTTTCTGGGAAGCTGTGGACACCTATTGCTACGCTCAAACTGCCATGGATGCTAGGATGGAGAACTTGGAGAGGAGAATGGATGAAGTTGTGCGGTTGTTGAGTTGGAAGGGCCAGTCTCAAGCTCGGGGAAGATCTCCCCCACGGCACAAGGCCCAGAGAATGAATGAAGCAGAACGTTGGCGAAGGGAGGAGAGCCAATCGCGCATTTCACCATCCTGGACATCTGACCACCGAGACAGCTGCGATTCCTACTCTCGTTGTGGGGGGAATGCAACTCTCCAGGATCATGGGGACAATCGGGTTGGAATGAAAGTGGATCACATTGGGGAAGCCGGGCACCAAACGATTTCTGCGATGGCTTATGTGGTAGCCGCGCGCCTCAGTACCATGACGGAGCATGGAAGATGGAGCTCCCAGTATTATCACATTCCAATGGCAAACTTGTCAATCACATGCATCGTTTCTAACCTTCCCCCTCAAGCTAAAGCTTGCTAAGCTTTAAGCTTGTTACAAGTTAATCCATTAACAATAATAAAATATAAAGAAGCCATCATAAAACATGAGTGGCAGGACAACTAATACTAGAACGATCTTCAGCATACACTTCCTCCAAGTTTAGCAGCATTTGAAAGCCACTGGATGGGATTAGAGTGCCTAGGAAGGTCGTATAACAGGGCCCAATTGCTTGCAATGCCATGTAATGGGGCCGAATTGCGGGGACTACTGTCTAATGGGGCTATATTGCTGGGAATGCTGTAATAAGCAAAGGCTGAATACATCAAAAACTCACTTGCCAGGGAAAACAAAGTATTCAGAGGTAGTAGAGGATGAATATGAGGGAGATGCCATATGTAATGACTGGAGAACAACAAAAATTTCTTCTCAAAGGATTGAAACACAAACTTGAAAAAAAACCAAACAGACGATGGGTTTGATAGACACATGACAAAGACGAACCTTGAAGCCAAACAGCTGAAAAGTGAAAATTGAGAATGGGTGATGCTAGACTTAAGATTGAGCTAAAGACTTGTTTTACTAGACCAAATACTAAAATGACAGACTCAAAGAAGAGTGGAGGCATAGGAAAAAGTAAATTATGGTAGGTAACAGAGTATGAATAACAAATGAGTTCCAAACTATAGAAAGTCTGCAGTGGAATAATTGATACACAAGTCATGGAGAATGGTATTGCATTGATACCATGTTGAATTTGTAGGAAAATACAAGAGAAGGGGAAATTAAACAACATGTGTGGAAGAAATGCTTAGGCTCAAAATGCTTGCTTGCTATAGTTACCAGCAACATCGCTGGGAAATAAATACATGGCATAGTTTCAAGAACATGATTAATACCCAGTTATTTCCTTAGACTTTATTTTTCCAATGCCATGTTAATCACATGGTAGCAACACATTCTCATGCCACACACATTAATAACATGATAGCTACACATTCCAATGGCACACATGTTAATCACATGCATCATTTTTAACATAATCCATGTAGTTGACCCAACCTAGTGGGTCAAAACTTAGTTGTTATTGATGTTAAGTGAATAGTTAGCACTCTGTTATAGAATTCGTTTATAGTTACACTGTTATGATTGCAGCACATGTATAAAAGTTGAAGCACGCACTGATTCAATCATAATGTGAATAATGTATAGTTTAAGATTCTGGTCTCTCTCAGATTCTTTCTCTCTTCTTTCACTTTTGTACACTTACTTGGTATAAAGATACTTAACTATAAAAAATGATTTCCTTCAAATGCTTGTAGTTTCAATTGGCTCTCTTATGTTTTGACTTTTTCTTCCAAATATTAGACTTGACTTGCCAAAAATTGCCTTTCTTTCATTATAATTTTATGCTTTTGCTACAACGTCTGCTTTTCTGGGAAACATAAAGTGGGCATTTCCACATACATTTTACCTCTGGTTTATGTTTTGTGCCTTCTGCCTTGTGTTTTAGGCTATTTCTGTGGCTGAAAGGGTAGCTGATGAGCGGTGTGAACCTTCACCAGGTTCAGACAGTTCCTTGATCGGTTATCAAGTTCGTCTTGACAGTGCCAGGTGTTCATTTTTATATTCAACATATTGTTGTTAAATGCTTATTGAATTAAAAAAAAAACGGCTTATCAACCCAAAAGACCATGAATTGCTGATTTTGTTGCGAACTTTTAGTCTCGTAATACTGAATTGCCTGCTTTCTTTTATTTACTTAATCCAGATTTGGACTTTGAACTGTGGTTTATCAATTTTTTGCTTTTAATAGAAGAAGAAATTTGTTGAGAGGTGGAGAAAGAAGTGATTTATCAAATATATTTATGGTACATTACTAGTTGATTATGTTTAAAAAAATGTGTTGGTATGCAGGACCGTGATCCTCCTTTTTTTGAAAAATTGTTACTGATGGATGGACAGAAAGTATTCTGAAATGGAAATCATTGTTTTTTCCATCACATATGTGCTGATTTTTTTTTTTTTTTTTTTTTTGTAATTGCAAGTACTAAGTTATTAACTACTTGTTCTCATGTTAGGAATGAGAAAACAAGGCTTCTGTTTTGTACAACAGGCATCCTTCTGAGAAGATTGATGGTAGGTTATGCTGTTGAATAGTATGGCCAGCCTGTATTCATCTTGTATTCGACCTGATGCATGCATTTTAATGACAAGACCAGTACAAGTTCAATAGCAAATATATATATATATATATATATATATATATATATATATATATATATATTATTGTTTTCAATTTTTAGTTTTTCTATTTTTATTTTGTTTTCTTTTACTCTTACCCAATGCTAACAATTCGAGTTCTGGATGTTTGATTGCTTAGAAACCATTTTTTTATTTCCACCCTTTTCAATTCTTTAAGTATGTTTTCCTTTTTCTATTTCAATTGTCATAGTGGAAGGTGATGCATACATTTTGGTTTTAGACAAATTTCCTTCCGTGAATTACTTGAAACGCATTGAGTCCCTACCTATTTATAGATACTTGTATCTACACAGTGTTGTGCATGAATTTGTACTTGGTCTTTTAAGCTACATAATCGTGATATAAAAGTTCATACTTCCAATTTAAAGCTACACAATCATGATAAAAAAAATTAATATGCAATTATGCTCATACTTATGAAAGTTTTTCCTCTCAAACTAAATGTGCTGACATGTTGTGGTACCATTTCACTTCATTTCTTAATTAAGTCTGTCATATTAAAGTTTGTAAATCACAAATACTAACAAAAAAATCCAAGCATCTGCTCGATTTTTGTGCTAACAAGTTTTAAGGGTTTTTTTTTTTAATTTTTTATTTTTAATCAGACTCACAAGCAATGAGGTTTTTTATTTTTAATTTAGGAGTCTTCTGTGGGACTATGTATACCTCTCTAGTTTAGAAGTGTAAGTGATGATTACTTTGAGAGGAAAGAACAGATTTCTCCAAAGATCAAAAAGCAAAATATCTTCACTTCTTACACAATGAATTTGGTTGTGTCTAAAGAGTTTTTGTTTTTTTTTTTTTTTAATTTCTTTCCTTCTTGCTTTATTTTGTGTTAATTTAGCCACACTAAGGATAATTCTTGGTTATCTTACTGAGAAAATTGATTGAAATTGAAATGTTGAATTTCAAGAGCTCTTGTCTCTACTGTCTAAGCATCCTAGAAGTCTTTAAAGGAAATAGTTCACTGTATGTAAATAGTTATCAAAATATAGTTACCAAACTATATTTTCTTTTTGTTTGTTGAAATATTATTCTTTAACTTGTTCAAATTGCAGGGGGACCAAAGTTTTACTGGCGTCACTCATATCATAGTTGATGAAGTTCATGAGAGGTCTCTATTGGTCAGTTGAATCAATTAAGATGGTTTACAATTACAAAACATATGTTTGAGTCTCTTCTCTTCTTTAAAGCTATGTTAATCTCATATATTTGCTTTATTATGTCTTGCACAGAAATTGTAATAACCTCTTCCCTTCTTCGAAACTATGTTAATCTCATATATTTGCTTTTTAATCTTTTATAGGGTGACTTTCTTCTAATTGTTTTAAAGAATCTAATTGAGAGGCAGTCCACTGAAAGGTCTACAAAACTCAAGGTCATTCTAATGTATGTATTTTTTGTGTTTAATTCTGTTCCAACAATTATATTACGCTTGCTTTTATTGAATTCCTTTGTGCTAAACTTCCTTCTGTCTTATGTGGAATATTAATGATCAGGTCTGCTACTGTTGATTCAAGTTTATTTTCAAGATACTTTGGTCATTGCCCTGTAGTTACGGCAGAAGGCAGAATTCATCCAGTGTCAACATACTTTCTAGAGGATATATATGATCAGATCAATTATCGACTTGCTTCAGATTCTCCAGTTTCTTTAACATCAACATTTCCCAAAGAGCAGGTAATCTGTGGCTGGCTCTAGATTACTGTTACTGAACTTTGATTTTTTTATTTTATTTTTTTGGGATAAAAGAAGAATATTATTAAGGAGAAGAGAAGAAAGTACAAGAAGGTGGGAGGACAAGAAATCCTCCGAACAAGAGCAAAACCAAACAAAAGAAAAAGAAAAAACTACCTATGAAGCATAATATTGTTGAATTGATTTGACCCCTTTATTCTTAATAATATTGTTGAATTGGAGCATGATTATCTTTTTTCCGTATGTGAACCATTCCTTCTAGCTGTTGTCTATTTATGTGACTTAGAGAATGCTCTGAGGGTTTGAAAAATTAATATAGCACCATTCTATTATCCATTTGCAAAATTAATGGTATGGAAATAATAAAATTGAATCATGATGTTTATGTCAAAGCAGTGGATGAGATTTTTTAATGATTAACCTTGCTCTAATTAATGAATTTTTGCAATTTAGAATTTGCAGAGACGTCTTGTGACAAATAGCAGGGGGAAGAAGAATCTAGTCTTATCTGCGTGGGGTGATGAATCTGTGCTCTCTGAAGAGCATATTAATCCATATTTTGTTCCAAGTTATTATCAATCATATAGTGAACAAGCCCAACAAAATCTAGTAGGTCCTGTTTAAGATGCAACTCTGCATGCCACCCTAAGTTGTGACTATAGTTTGACCATTCAAAATTCTTTTTTATACAGAAAAGATTGAACGAAGATGTCATTGATTACGATCTTCTTGAAGATCTGATATGTTTCATTGATGAAACTTGCGGTGAGGGTGCCATCCTTGTATTCCTACCTGTAAGCCTATTTGGGTAATCTTCAAGCTGGTATGTTTACCTGAATTTTCTTGGTATGAGTAGTTATCAATTTTTTTGTTATAATTTGACGTGCCAGGGAGTGTTTGAAATAAACCTTTTACATGATAAGTTGGCGGCTTCGTACCGATTTGGTGGGCACTCTTCTGAATGGGTTATTCCGTTGCATTCTTCGGTTGCATCAGCTGAACAGAAACGGGTGTTTTTACGCCCTCGGGGAAATATACGTAAGGTGAGTTTGATCCTTATGATTTTATTCTTACAATTAGCATTATAGATCACTAATCTAATATTTATTGCTTTTATTTATAATATTCCTAAAATATCCTTAATTAAAAACTTGTTATAAATTTACGTATATTGCAACTCGTATATTTTAAATTTATATTTAATAATTATACTAATCTAATTATCATTAAATATAAAAATAAAAATTAACTATAGTTAAACTTCTAACTTAATATAAAAATTAAGTTATTAATCTAATTATTCAATTGAATTATATTAGTCAACTTAAATATAGCAAGGATTTATTTTTATAGTATAAATTTATATAAATAACTTTACGTTTTATTAGTCAGCTTAAATCTAAGTTAATTTTTATTATAGTTAATAAATTTAAAATGAAAATTTTCATATTCACGATACCCTTTTAAATCTCAGATTTGGTTGAGCTTGCTTGAATCGAAAATATGAATTAATTTAATCTAGGTTTATGAAGAGATATCATAATTGTATGTTAGTAAACAGCTATCAAGCTATTTATCATGCACCTATTTGGGCACGAAACATATATATATATATATATATATATATAGGTACAAATAAGTATCAATACAACAATATTTTCACTCACACGATATATATATAGTAACTCTTCATAGATAATAACCTAATTAGTAAAATGCAAGGAATAATCATTATTTTTTAATTAAATGGGAGGAATAATAATTTTAAACTTATTTTGGAATAAGTGTAAGTTGCAATTAATGTTAAATTACCCTTTCGTTAAATGCAATATTTGCCGCTCATGTAATATTATTGTAATAATTACGTATGTCTAATTTAAAAAATCAATTTTTTAAATGCATCTAATCAAATAATTAACATTAATTTCTACTATAAAAAAATGTCTGATGCTAAATTTAAGTTAATTAATATAACTTAAATTTATTATGGTTAATAAAAATTAGGACAAATTACATTAATCTCCCCTGAGGTTTGGTGAAATTCACTGCAACCTTCCATATCTCTGTATCTTGTAAAATGTGATACTAACCACCACTGTAAATATAACACTGACCTCTCGTTGACCTCCCTTAATCTTTCCCTAAAGGGATGTCAGTGTATCCTGGACAAATACAAGGGAGTCACGGTGAATTTCACCAAACCTCAGGGGAGGTCAGTATAATTTGTCGTAAAAATTAACTATACAATTTATTGACTTACAAAAATGTATGTTGTTAAATTTATTAATCTAATTATTCGATTGAATTATACTATAAAAATAGAATTTAATTTAAATGCATTGATAGTGTAAAATAATTTTACATTGCCAACCAATAGAAATAGTGGAAAGTGCTAACTCACACAAATAACCACCCATTATAATGAGGGACCCACCATGATTTTTCACTTTTCACTATTTCTATTGGTTGACAGTGTAAAACTATTTTACACTGTAAGTGCATACCAATTAAGTTAGTAGTTTAGTTATAGATAATTTTTATATTTAATATTAATTAGTATAATTACTAGATATAAATTTAGAACATGGTGACAATACATTATAAATTTAAAACAAGTTTTTAACTGAGAGCAGTTTAGAAATGTCACAAGCAAAAGTAATAAATGAGGAGTTGCAATAGATGATTGGGAGTGGAGTAAACCCAATCACCTGAGTACCTACTTCACTTCATATAGACCTTCTTGGCCTGATGCTCCATTAATGATATGATGCTCTAGTCATACTATCCCAAGTCCCAACAACTGTTACATGTAGCTTGTGATTGTGAAATAGACTAACTACCCTCATAGAAAGAGACATTTGCTATTAGGGGTGTATAGGAGTTGATTTGGTTTGAGTTTGAGTGAAAAATAAATTCGAATCGATTGAATTTAATTGAGTCGGTTTGGTTTGGTATTTAAATTTTTTTCCAACAAATTTGAATCAAACCAATCTGATTCGATCAAGATCGGGTTGGTTTGGCTCGGGTAATCGGGTTGAACTAAAAAATAAAGAATTGTATTTTTTTAAAAAATTTTGTTCTTATAACAACTAACAATAATATAAAACTTGATTATAATATACTTATTAATGGTATAAATAGATAAATTTCTTAAACAAAAATTAACAAAGAAGATAAAAAGTGAATCTATTACTATTAAGTGCAAAACTTTGAAAGATTGGAAATAAATAAAAAAATTAGTTAATTGGGTGATCAAATTGAGTGTTTGGGTGATCAGGTTGAAAAATCATAAATTTAAAACCAAAGCAAAAATAAATTTAAAACCAAACCAATAATAATTGGTTTGGTTTAGTTCCGCCTTAAAATGAATCGATTACTCCAATCGATCTGAACCAAATCCATTAGTTTGATTTAGATTTTCAGATTCATTGGATCAAACTGATTTGCTTACAACACTATGTACTTTCACATTGGAGGATGAACGACTAGCCAAAGCCTGTAGTTTAGAGAAACATGGGGGAGCAGTTGAAAGCTTTTGCTATACCTTGCTTCCAGTCAAATGATTGCAAAATAATTTAGTTTCCTATCAGCCAACAACAACAACAACTAAGCCTTTTCCTATTAAGTGAGGTCGGCAACATAGATTAAATGACACCATAGTGCTCTGTCATATCATAGATCATATTAATGTTTAAACTATTAACTTGTAAATCTCTTTTAATTGTTTTATCTATAGTTTTTCTATATCTCCCTCTACCTCCAGTTAAAGTACTATTTGATCCACTGTTCTTATTGGGGCCTCTACATGACTCCTCCAAACATGTCCAAACCATCTAAGGCGAGATTTTATCATCTTCTCTACAATAAGTACTATCCCAACTCTCTCTCTCTATTGCGCTTATTCCTAATCCTATCATGTCTAATGTGACCATTCATCCATTGCAATATCCTTATCTTTGCAACCTTTAGTTCATTTTTTTGTTGACTTTTTACTGCCCAACATTCAGTCTCATACAATATTGTCGGCCTTATAGCTATGCGGTAAAATTTACCCTTAAGCCTTAGTGTTACTTTTTTATCACAAATAATACCCAAAGCACCCACTCAGCTTGAATCTTATGATTTATGTCTTCCATTATATCTCTATCATTTTGGATTATAGAACCAAGATACTTAAATCTTGTGACTTGTGGTATAGTATCATTCCCGATTTTCACTTCTAAGTTAGAATTTGTGCATCTCTTGCATACTTTGTCTTTCTTCTACTTATACGAAACCACATGAGGAAGTTTCTCTCCATAAACATCTCATTTATTTCTTCTCTTAATTCTCTTACTAGGACTATATCTGCAAAAAGTATGCACCACGGCACCAGGTCTTGAATATATTCAATAAGCATATCCAAGACTAGAGTGAAAAGATAAGGACTCAAAGTTGACCGTTGATATAGTCCTATACTTATAGGAAAATTCTTTGTTGTCCCACCTTGCGTTCTCACGCTAGTTGTGATCCCATTACATGTTTTTGATTACTTGAATATAGCCTATCCGAACTCCCATCTTCTCTAATACCTTCCATAGGACTTACCTTGGCACCCTATCATATGCCTTTTCTAGATCGATGAAGACCATATGGAAATCTCTTTGTTCTTTCTAATGTCTCTCCATCAGTCTCCGTAACAAGTAAATCGCTTCCATAGTAGACCTTTTAGGCATAAAGCCAAACTGGTTCTCCATGATATGATTCTCGTCGCAATCTCTGCTCCATTACCCTTTCTCGTAACTTCATAGTATGGCTCATGAGCTTAATCTCTCTATAATTTGCATAGTTATGTATGTCTCCCTTGTTTTTGTAAATTGGGACTAAGATACTCTTTTTCCACTCATCCGGCATCTTCTTTGACATTCGAATCTCATTAAATAGCTTTGTGAGCCAACTTATGCCCTTCCATTCTAGACCTTTCCATACTTTAATAGGCATGTTATTAGGGCCCATCACCTTACCATTTTCTATTTGTTTCAAAGCCTCATTGACCTCAAACTCTCGAATTCTACGATAAAAGGTAAAATTTTGGTCTTTCTTTCTTGTCTTTAGCCTATCAGATTGCAAAAGGGTCCCATGTCCTTCATTAAACTTCTTGGTAAAGTAACTCCTCTATCTTTCCTTAATATCATGTTTCGTGACCAACACTTTACCCTCTTCATCCTTAATGCATCCTACTTGGTCTAGATCTCTCATCTTTCTTTCCCTGCTTTTTGCTAGTCTCTAAATACCCTTTTTCCCCTCTTTAGTGCCTAAGGATTGGTATAGCCCCTTAAACGACCTAGTTCTTGCTTTGCTCACCGCCTTCTTTGTTTATCTCCTAGCTATCTTATATTTTTCCCTATTTTCAATATTTCTACCCAAGGACCACTATTTAAAACACTCTCTTTTAACCTTAACCTTATCTTGCACGTTTATGTCCCACCACTAAGATTGCTTACCTCTTAATCCAACGTCTCTAGATGCGCCAAGTATTTCTTTTGCTACCTTCCTAATCCTTCTTGCCATCTTGTCCCACATTTCATTCGTGCTTCCTTGTGTCCCCCAGCTTGCTTCTTCTTCAATCCTTCTTTGAAAGGTTCTCTACTTTTCACCCTTCATATGTCACCACCTCATCCTTGGAGTCTTCTTGTGGTCATTTCTCCCTACGCTTCTCATAACCCCTACATCCATTATTAAGATCTATGTTGAGTTGCCATGCTCTCTCCAAGAATAATTGCAATGTTTTCTATCCGTTTTTCTTATGAAGAAGGAATCAATTTGTGTGCATATCTGCCTACTCTTGTAGGTTATAAGGTGCTCTTCCTGTTTCTTAAAATAAGTGTTAACTACAGTAAAATCAAAAGCTAAAGAGAAATCTAATATAGTTTTACCCTCTGCACTTACTTCTCCAAAGCCGTATCCTCCATGCAACCCCTTATATCCGCTAGCTTCTCTCCCCACATGACCATTTAGGTCTCCTCCTAAGAAAATCTTTTCTCCTAAAGGTATGCACTGGACTAAACCTTCTAGATCTTCCCAAATTATTTTATGATGTTCTTCTAATCCTACTTGTGGTGCATAAGCACTAATGACATTAAAGGTATCTCTTTCAACTATAAACTTTAGTGCTATGATCCTATCTCCTAGCCTTTTAACCTTTACAACTTCCTTCTTCCAGTATTTATCCATAATTATACCTACTCTATTTCTAGATTTTGCCTTACCAGTGTACCAAAGCTTAAACCCTGAAGTATCAAATTCCTTAGCATTCTCTCCTGCCCACTTAGTTTTTCGTAGCACATAAAATTTATCCTCCTCCTAATCATGGTGTCAATTGTTCCCATCAATTTACCTATAAGTGTGCTTACATTCTGAGTCCCAAAACGTAACCTATCATCATGAACTTATTTACCTGCATCTATTCACAAAAATGCGGAAACCCTTGCTTATTTTGCACTGCATCCAAGCATCCAAGCGCTGATGCAACCACTCTTGCTCATTTGACACTATACTCGAGCCATACAGTGCATTGCTTCCGGGCAACGACCTTGCATTTACACTATCTTGTCTTTGATCCATGTGATAAAGGTTCGACTAAATTTTTATGTTGGTTGTCGATGGCCTAACACAACCCTCCTCTTTTATTCGGGCTTCGGATCGGCTATGCTAAGCTTTGCAATAAAGCTTAACATAGGTAGATAGTGATCACAACCCTCCAAACAACTAATGAGTGCCGAATATTGCCTAGGTTCTACTGATAGCTCTCCCTATCTAGGAATAAATTAGACATGTGGATCCATGGTTTCGCCTTATGTTGGAAATATGGCATGCCAATTTCTTCCAAGTTATCCAGACTACTAATTATCTGCATATGTTGGAGGTAGGTAATGGTTCTTGTTTTAATTTTTGGGAGGACCATCAGGTAGGAGACTTCTCTTTTAATTTAGCTTTCCCTCGCCTTTATTGCCTATCTTCTTTACATAATTCTTTTTTGGCTTCCCTTTGGTGCTCTGCTCATGTTTTGTTTTATGGTGTTCCTTTAGCTGATATTAAAAGGGATTGGCATGCATTATTACATAGTTCATCCAATTAGGTCTTAGCCATATCTTTTGTATCTATGTGAGGATGTCTCATTCTTTTTTGTACATTCTCTTCTTTACATAATTCTCCTATCGATAACCATAATTTTTACAGTGTGTAGGAGTTTACTTATTTTTTAGACTTCCACTTTTTCCAAAACCTAAATGATAGAGTCTTCTGTATTAGTGGTCGTTTTTAGTCTCCTTGATACCATTCTTTTGTCCTCTTGCCTAGATAAAAGGTTGTAGTCTCTTGATACGTTTAATGTGTTTACTTGCAAATTTTATTTCTAGTTCGTAACTCATTCCTTAAAAATATAACCTCTTGCTCTTTGATAAACCAATTTGGAAGTCCAAAGCTCCTTCTAAGATCAAATGCTTTATTTGGACAACTGTACTTAACAGAACTACTACCAATGACATTTTGCAGGTTGGAAGGCCACATAAGCCTATTTCCCTTGATGTGTGTGTTATGTGTGGGGTGAATTCAAAATTAGTATCACATTTGTTTTTGCATTGTCCTATGGTTGACATTTTATGGAATATGGAATTCTTTGTTTGACATATTTGGTGAGTATTGGGTGTGCCTTGCATCCTTATATCAGTACTTGTTAGTTTTTCTGATTTTGAGAGATGAAAAGAGGCCAAATTTTTGTGCATTGTGCCATATATGCCACTGTTTGGTCTATTTGGTTGGAGTGTAACTCTCACACCTTCAATGATTGATTTTTAGACAGGCAAGCTTTGTAGCATAAGGTTAGGTGTTTGGCCTCTATTTTGTATAAAGCTCATGATCTTTGTAGTGAATTGCCCTCAGATATGTGGAGAGATTAGAAAGCTATGCTTTATTAATAGTGTTTTCTTTTATTTGTTTTTGCTCTTGTAAGGAGGATCTCTTGTTCTCCAATCTTCTTGTATCATTCTTCTCTTCTTAATAACGTCCCTCCCCCCCCCCCCCCCAACAAAAAAAAAATTTAAAAATAAAAAATTATCTGCATACAGCAACTATTTCAACAGATTTGAGATATTGCAGATTGCCTATATTATGGTTGTCGTCTATTCTAATATCTTAAAATATGTTTTGACTTTTGTCCTACTCCTAGGTCATCATAGCCACAAATATAGCAGAGACCAGCATAACAATTGATGATGTGATATATGTAATTGACTGTGGAAAACATAAGGAGAATCGATATAATCCACAGAAGGTATGGTTTCTTTCGCATTTTGAAATGAGCTATTTTGTTATTTTGAAATGTCAATGGCATATAGATAGATTTGTTCATAGAGGTGTTGATGATACACATTGCCATTCAAACTTTCTTTATCAGCTGCATTGGACTGCTAAAGTTTTTAATTTTTCACCTCATACTAAAAGCTGCAATAGTAGTACTGAATCTGGCTCCTTTTAATTTGCGTACGATTCAGCAATATACGGTTTTACACTTGTTGAAGTACATGGAATGAAATGGATCCATTTACCTAATGACAGTATATTTTTGGAAAGACTAGAGTCAGCAAACTGAAGTCCGCTCAGTCACCCGTCAGTCACCCATATCACCCACCTTTGAAATTCCTTTTATAATGCCTGGGGCTTTATCAATGTGATACACAGTAGTATTAATTTCAATTTCAAGGTCTTTAGATGTCCAACGTTTTTACTTTTTGTTCAAGGCTTCCAAATGCTGTTTTGTTGTTCACTATTGCTTGCAATGATAGACCATCTTCCTTGGTCACGGAAGATGATCATTCTATCCTTATCTTGATCAGTTAACCTTTCATTGCAACGTCTCCAACATCTGAGTTTCCTTGCCAGCCATGTTTTATGTAGTTATAATTATCTTATGGTTAAGGGTCCATTGGTAGCACGCTTAAAACTTTATAAGCTTTAGGTTGAGGGAGATTGTTAGAATATGTGAAAGCATCTTATTGTTCTAATCGTATCTTTATCTTAGAATATCAGAGTACTTAGTAATAGTTTCTATTTTTCCTTATATTTAATGATTTGCTTTTTTATTTAATTTGGATTTGGAGTCTAGTGTTATTATAAATTGGTAGCAATACTTTGTCTTATACATCACATCACACTATATCAACATATTGTCTTATTTTTCTAGTCTTTATTCTGTCTCTTCCTCCTTTCTGCCCTAAAACTTGTAATCTCAACACTTACAAACACACACATATATGCTTTGAACAGGATAATATAACTAGTTATTATCTGCTATTATTGTTTTATGGTTGGTTTAGAAATTGTCTAGCATGGTTGAAGATTGGATATCTCAAGCTAATGCAAGGCAGCGCCGGGGTAGAGCTGGACGTGTAAAACATGGAATTTGCTATTGCTTGTACACTCGTCATAGGTTTGAAAGACTCATGCGTCCTTATCAGGTATATATTTTGATTTTGAAAGGAAAATGCTTAAAACTTAAGAAGGCACCTTAGCTCTATGTTTTGTATTTCCATCCTCCTAATATGCTTCATTTTCCTATACTTTTATGTTATATTCTTCTTATCAAGGTTCCAGAGATGCTTCGGATGCCGTTAGTTGAACTGTGTCTGCAGATTAAGTTGCTGTCTCTTGGTTATATTGAGCCGTTTTTGTCCGAGGTAAACAACTATATTTTTGGACTGAAAAATGCTCTCTCAACAGATTATCTGAACAGTTTTCTTCAATATCGTTCCATCATCAGGCTTTAGAACCTCCCAAGGTTGAAGCAATGAGCTCAGCAATATCCTTGCTGTATGAGGTACCCTATAGTCTATTTTTCTATATCACTGATCTCAATGTATGAGTCATTTTGGATTTTGATTTTTGTATAATTCTTGTTTACTTTGATTTATGTAAACTATAGTGTTGGTTTTGATCCCTGGCTTTGATAAATTCTGCTTCTTGTTAAATTGATCAACAGAGGTAGCAAGGTTGCTGTCTCCTGAATTTTCATTTTCTTCTTTCTGTTCTTAATATAATTTCCTTATGCTGTTCCTATCGATAGAGAGGAATGACAGAATTTTTTAGTGCCTTATTCTAGCACATTATTTAATTTGGGACATAATTGCTACTGTGGTTTGTTTCTAGTGTTGGAATGTGGCTTTTCGGAGTTGTTTCTATCTTTCTGTATATCAGATAAATTGATGAACTTTTACTGTATTGAGATATTTGTTAATATGGTAAATCAAAATGTTACCTGATCTTTGTATATGTTTGCTTTCAATGCAACCAAATGCTGTAGGTTGGTGCTCTTGAAGGGGATGAAGAGCTGACACCGCTTGGGCATCATTTGGCAAAACTTCCTGTTGATGTCTTAATTGGAAAGGTGTACACCAAATAGTTCTGTCTATAATTTTTTTCTTCCAACCATATACTTTGACCTTAACTATACGTATATTCACTACTTATCAGTTATCACTCAAATGAATCACTTGCCTTTCATTTAAAAACTTGCCAAATAAATTAAATATTTGATGCAGACTTAATTTTGGGTATTGAAACTCAAATCTAGTTCAAGTGTCGACCATGCCACTTAAAAGGGTCAGCTGTATCTTAGAACTGCCCTTCTGTTTTGATGTCATTATTTGTTTTATGTTACTCCTTGTAAAGCTTTTGTAAGAGCTATATAGGAAAGTTTGTCCCTTGTTGAGAATAATGCATGTGACTGAGACTTGGTTTGGTATTGCTGTGGCTTTTTAAGAGCTGCTGAGCTCTCTGAACTCTCTAAAAGCAGCTCTCAAAAAGCTATAGTGATACCGTTTGGTAAAATAATATAAAAATTGCTCTTAATAAGCAGAAGTTATAAACGTAGTATTTGGTAAAATTGCTCTTAAAATCTAAAATGATTATAATAGATATAAATACTAAAGAGAATAATTTCTATCTTTAATATCATTAAAAAGAGTAAAGTTATATTAATCTTTTAAATTTTGTGGAGCACAAGCCAGCTCTGAAAAGTATTCTATGAGGAGTTCCGAGAGCGCCCCTTAGTTTTTAAAAGCTAGGAGCAAAGCACCTCAATTTTTTGGCTTACCAAACAGAAAAAATTGGCTTATGCTTTTCATAAGTCAGAGCATCCGTTTAGAGAGCACTACAAAACTAGGCCTAAATGTATTCAACCATGTGATGAGTATGATGTTGGGAATGATAGAAATATTGCATCGAAAATAGTATTAGTCCTGGCACTGGAACAATAGGAGTCCTTGGAAAAAGCTTAAATCCTTATTATTATTCTTGGAAGAGTAAATTGTATTTATTCGTATTTATTTCCTATTGTTTATATATAGTCCTGCCAGTTTTGATACTAAGCTGGCACTGATTGAACCTAAGCAATTCAGCCACAAATAGTTGTTTCACTTTCGCTCATCCTCTTTTATTTTTCTACAAATTCAACATGGTATCGGAGCAGTACCATCATCTGTGAGCTGTACTGTTCCTTTCTGCTGCTGAGCTCCTAAGTAAAAATTGGATCTCCATTGTTGAGTATGCTTTGAGAATTTCATGACATTAAAACCGTGTATCTTTTTCCACCTCCTTTACTTTTTCTCTCTACATTCTTCTCTGAGTTGTGAGTCAGTCCGACCACTTCCATGTCATCTTTCCAGCAGTTTTTTCTCGTTCAAACAGCCACTTCTTCACTGCCAGCAAGGTTTGCAGTGATTTCTCACTTTTCGGTGACTCTTTCAGCCGGCAACAACACCATTGGAGTCACCTCCGCATCCGCAACCAACACCTGAAACCACTTCTCTGACAGCCATTCCACGCACCCTCATGGCCATCTCCAAGTTTCTGCATGTCTAGCCATGTACTTCTGTATCCACTGTGTGGCGGTGCATTTGGGATGCCCATCAGCCACAACTTTGTTTGCTGTCATTGCCCTTTCCACCCTGTTAAACTTTTGCTCTTCCTTCTCTTTTATTTTTATACTAATTGAACATCCCTCTTCCTTCCCCTTTAACCTTTGTTTAGTTTTCAAGTGTTCACTACTTCATCATTGATCTTGATTAGCTTTCAATGCATAAGGTGGGTCTCTCTGTTCAATTCAGGCTTAATTGAAACAAAATGAACGTGCATATTTTTTTTCTATGCTGGATTATGCTTTGATCAGGTTGACTAAGCTCTCAAATGCACTGCAATTGCAGAAGTTGGTTTAAATTTTCTTCTGCAGTTGATACTTTTTACATTTGGGATTATTTTATTGATGAAGTCATTGGCCATGTCATTCACAAGTTTTTCAAGGTTACATGCTTGTGCTTTTCATTTTTTTTTGCTTTAAGATGTTTATTAATTATCATGAGCATCTTGTTCAGCTAAAAGTGCTGCACTTTGCCTTGCTTGTCTCCCTGCTTCTGGTAAATGTTAATGCTTTATATCAAGTTTATTGAAAACAAGGTGCTGGCTCAGTTCATTTCCATCCTACTGTGCTCTGCATTGCTGTTGCATACAATGTGAATATATGATATAAGACACATTGAGCCAGCCACTAATGATGTGTTGTTTCTGTGATTGCAGATGATGCTGTACGGTGCAATATTCGGTTGCTTGTCACCTATTCTTTCAATCTCTGCATTTCTAAGCTACAAGTCTCCATTTGTGTATCCGAAGGATGAGGTCTTCTATCAGTGCTAAGATTTTTTTGCACCGCTTTACATCATTATATTGAATTTTGAACAAACTGTTGTGTGGATCTGCAGAGGCAAAATGTTGAGAGAGCAAAATTAGCATTGTTGAATTATAAGCTAGATGGGCCTGGTGACACCAACGATATTGATCAGCAATCTGATCACTTACTAATGATGACAGCTTATAGAAGATGGGAGAGGATTTTGACTGAGGTCAGCATGTGATTGTAGCTTCTGTTTTATGTATATCCTCTAATTGTTATATGATTACTTTGGTTGAGGCACATGCTAGTTATTTTCCTACTATCTCTAATGCTCCCTATAATCTGAGATTGCACATTAAGCAACCCTGTTAGAAGAAAAGACTACCCTCCTTATTGCGAGTAAATAGTATTGTTGTTATGAGGGGAACAAATAAAAAAGGAAAAATAGAAAACTGTTCTTTCTGATCATTATCAGGGTCTGGTGTATGCATTTACCCATAGAAACTCATTTGTTTTTGTCATTTCATAGGATGGTGCTTCTTTCAGAACACATTTTTAATCACTTTTTAATTTAAATCTGCAGAAAGGAGCTAAAGCAGCACAACAATTCTGCAATTCATTCTTTCTGAGCAGCTCCGTAATGTTTATGATAAGGTGTTCTATCCTTATGGAGAAAGGATCTAATGCATGACTCCTTGTTTCTCAACCTCTGTTTCACGTTCTCTGGCCTAGCCTACCTCTGTTTTGTCATGCTTTTATTGTTATTGACTTATTGATATTGGTTATGCTTTAGATCAGTGATAATTGTGTCTTCAAGCTATGATTTTTGACTATTAATGACGAGAATATGCATATTAAAAATTTATTTGCATTCTATAATATTTCATTTTGCTAGAGGGAGAGGGAGATCAGAAAAACCATGGGCGAAACTATTAAAAGAGATTTAGATATTAACGGTATAAATATAAACATGATTTATGATAAAACATTATGGCGTCGCCTAATCCATGCAGCCGACCCACCTAATGGGACAAGTCTTTGGTGTTTGTAAAATCTTTCATATAGCATCTGGTCTGCCTCTACGATCTGCTATGCCATTATATAATTTTTTTGGTTTGGCCACTCCATGCCACTCTCTGGGATTAACTATGGTTAAGTATCCAATGGCCACAATTGATTCACACAATCTAGTCCTATGGCAATAATTGATTCCCATCAAAAAAAGGGAAAAATGGTGTTCCTTTAGCCAACTTACAACAGGGTCCGCATCCTTTGTTGCATGATTTATCTATATGCTAAACTGTATTGAAGAATGTAGATATCCCTGTCTAGTCAGATTTGGTAGGAACTATCTAGGAGAATGAGCTAACTCATCACCACTGATTTTATATAAACAGCACTGTAGATTGTTACCTCAGAATGATATTATTCACTTCTCGCATCAGAAATGGATCTCACTCTCTCTCATCTTTCTCTGATTTTCTTCTCCTTTCCTGAAAACTTTCTATCTCCTCTATGAATTCTAATACCATACACGATCTAGTTGTTAATTTCTTGTTTCTTTATGAGGATGCGTTATCCTCCTTTGTACTCTTTTCTTCTCTTCTAATAAGATTTCTTTTTCTATAATAACAAAAATAATCTGGAAAATTTGGATGGAAGTGGTTTTTTGTAGTAACCCAAAGTAAAGGGTGTATGTTATGCAATTGTGGTATTGGTATAAGTATATGATCCGATGTCCATGTGATGTGCTCAGTTGGCAAATCTGCTTGTTGATATATCTATGTTTTTTTGCTTTCCTTTCTGTCAATTTTTCTTCTTCTGTACTTCATATTGTTTTTCCCTTGATTTTTGGGTTGATCACTCTTCAGGTAAAAGATAGCTTTTTCTTCCACAATTTCTAATATTGTTTTTCAACCCATCAATTATATTGCAATACCTCAAAGAAATTGACAGAAATTATATATTTATGCTATTTCAATATATATTTGATTTCAATCCTCCCACACCTGGAACAAATTTATGTTATGCATATATTAAAAGGCATGTTAATCCAATCTTTTGTTTGTAAATTATGTATTTTTGTATGAACTCTTCTCAAGTATCTGTTGTATTTGATGATATATCAGGGAGATGAGAATACAGTTTGGAATTTTGCTAGCGGACATTGGTTTCATCACTCTTCCTAAACATGATCAGGTGTGCTGTCTTTCTTATTCTTGAGTAATGGCTGGTCACTGTTGATTATTGACCTCATTTGTATATTGGTGCTGAAGATCTTAACATTGAGGTACAGATTACAGAATGCAGAATGGTCTTTTTAGTAGGATTAATTTATTTCTGTCCGTGCTAATAGAAATATTCTTAGCAATTATAGCTGATAAGCTTGTGCTTTTCAAACCTATAGGTGTATTCCTTTCTTAGCAACTACTTGTGTTTATTAAACATGTCAAGTTAATTATATTGACATAAAAGACCGTTGATCTAGAATCAATTGGACGAAAGTATAAAGGCCATTAGTGATATCATTTGAGGATTGCTGTAAAGCATTTGGTAGTTGCAATCTCCAGTATGTCAATATAGGACAAATGATGCTTCAATTTGTTGTTTAGAGACGTTTTATGCGCTAGCTGTCCAGAAAAAGCTGTTATAAGCTATTTCTCCCAAAAGTTTAGCTGTTGGGTAGAGATAAATAAATAACTTTATATCTTTACATGCCTCTTCATGCACAGAGCTGCCTACTTTGTGCTGAAATTTAACTTATTTTGTTTAGAAGAATGAGGGCTATAAGATTCGAACTCTAGACCACTTGGTCATAGAGGCTTTTATACTGTGTCATGAATCATTTCTCCCAAAAACTTAAGTTATTGGATAAAGGCAAATGAATGAATTTATATCTTAACAAAAGTGGTGAGGCTATTTCCAAGATCTGAATTTATGACTTCTAAGTCACAAGGTAGCAACCTTGTTGTTGCGCCAAGACTTACCCTCTTAATAAATAGATGACTGGAAAATTACTTATAAATTGATAATATAAAACTTAAGCTATTGGGTAAAGGCAAATGAATGAATTTATATCTTAACAAAAGTGGTGAGGCAATTTCCAAGATTTGAATCTATGGCTTCTAAGTCACAAGGCAGCAGCCTTATTGTTGCATCAAGACTTATTGTAAGAACTGGTATCAGATAAGTAGATAAAAGAGCAGAATCTGTATGAAATCCAACTAACTCTGTCTTTATTGTGAAACCAAGAGAGAGGAAAAAGAAAATGCTTTGAAATTCAAAAACTCAGAGCGCGCTGTTTGTCCTTCAACCCAAGGAGATCCGCTTGAGCACCACCACCGGAGCTCAACCTGCAACATGCGCCTCCTTTTCGGAGGTCCCATCGGCTGTCCTGCCGACCCCCAGAGCACCGTCGCCGGAATCCGAGTCGCGCTCTCATGCACTGCTCCTTCTGTCAGCATCCCGGTACATGCGCCGCACGTGGGAGCGCGTCCTTGCTCCGGCTACTCTCCCCTTTCTCAGACATTCTCTTCGGCGACTTTCTGGTGAGTTCCCTCCTCTTTTTCCAGCTTGCAGTACGGATTATTGTTCCAATTTTTACCTTTCTGTAGTTTGGTGGGTGTGGCTGCAAGTCAAAACTTCCTCTTCTCCCTTCTAGAGGATATGCTTAGCCTTTCTTCTGCTATCCTTATTGGGGGGAGTTAAATTGATTGCTATTGAGGCCAAGTGCTTTGATTTGATTCTAGAGGATGGTAGGAAGCTTTTCTTTTTTCAGATTACGGAAAGGGGCCGAGGTTTTATTAAGTCCCTGCTGTTGGGCAGAGATGCATCGTACTGGCTCTCATCTACATTTAAAGAAAAGCGTTGTTTGCTAGCACCTCTTTCATAAGGCGCTTTGAAGGTGAAGGTAAGGTGTTTGTTTTCTATCGTGGTCGAAACAACAAAGTGCGTTATGTGCTTGTGACTGAATTTTTTGATAATGGAAGGAGAAGTTCTATCATTGTTCCAGAAGGTCGATCTTTCGCTGGTTGGAATCATTTTGGCAAGGCCTTATTTGATTTGTTGGTGGTGAGTCAGTCTAAGTGAGTTACCTTTCATCACAAGCAACCTTTTTTTCAACCACAACGACATATGGTAGGGGATTTATCTTTCGTAGATGTGCTCGAGAAGGGAGTTGCCAATGAGAAACAGTCGTTGAGAATTAGTATTACTCCCAATGGGAAAAGAGTGGTCAGATGGATCAGTCTAAGTGAAGTATTAAAACTATCCAAATGCAATGTCTTTTTCAGATTGGAACCCAAGTTTAGAGTCTTCTCAAAACAGGGATCAAATGCCTCTTCTTCTAATGTTTTATCTGCACCAGGTCCATCTACAAGAAATGACAAAAAGAGGGTGATCGTTAAACAGATTTGGGCGCTCAAGGTGAAGGAGAAAAGCCCTTTAAGTGCTCCTTTATGCATTCTTTCCCCTCCTCCTTCTGTTTTGGCAGTTCCTACATTGGATAAGCCTGAGTAACCTCCAATTTGTCAAGAGGCATCTTATCAAGCTAAGGATTGTGCTGCTAGTCCACCCATCCTTTCTTATCCAGAGAAGACTCTACAAATAAGGAACACAGTTATTAAAGAAAAGGAAGGGGAGGTCCAGGGTTCAAAAGATTCCTTTTCTAACTCGGACTCCGATTCTTCGTCTTCTTCGCTGGATTCAAATGACGATCTTAACTTCGATTCGGATGACGCAGAAGAGGAGGGCTTATTGATTTAGAATCTATAACAGCTTGATTAGGAGATTCCCAAGCTAAATCAGGAGTCTCTTGAGCAATACAAGAGCCTATGCGAACAAGATAAGTAGTTGGAAGGAGTCGCAGAACTATTTGAGCATAAAAGCGGAATAGAGGATGAGAACCTTCTTGCTGGCTTGGAAGTTGGTGTTAATCCTGTTAAGAGGACTAGTGGTCAAATTCTAGTTTTTCCTAATTTAGGGAGTGTTGCTCTTTCTTCATCCCCTTACCCTTCCAAATCTCCTTGCATAGATGACCAATTTCCCTCACTTTCCCCATCTTGTGTTCAAAACTCTTTGATTTTTTCAAGTAACAAAGGTGAGTGCTCTTTTCAAGGAGACAATCTTCTACCCACTCAGGAGTCAAATTTGCCTTCATCCTTGCATGATTTGACCATAGAGGGCAAAGTTGAGGAAAGCGTTGAAGCTATTGGCTGCCATGATAAACCTCAAAATAACATAGGTTCTCACCCTTTAATTCTGGAGTTGGGGGTGAAGGTAGTAGGCTTTTTAGGTGTTTCTAACCCCTTAGTTGATTCCCCGGCAACCTATACTAGGAAGAAAAAAAGGTTGATTAAAGAGCTGGATCGATTAGCCTCTAATATTAATTATGGCCGTAAGGCAAGTAAGCAGGTGGGAAAGGTTATTAATGAAGATTCTTAGTTGGAACGTTAGAGGGTTGGGTAGCAGGGCTAAGCGTAAAAGAGTGAAGGAGACCATTTCTAAAGCTTCCCTTGATGTTGTCTTGCTTTAAGAAACAAAATTAGAGATTTTGGATGATATGGTTGTCAGGGGCATCTGGGAGTCCAGATTTAAGAGTTGGGAATGTTTACCTTCTATTGGGGCTTTGGGAGGTGCGATGGTTATTTGGGATACTAGATTTACTACTAAGGTTGATTCCATTCATGGAATTTTTTCTGTGTCTATTCTTCTTGATATTAAAGAGAGAGGTTAGTGGTGGATTTCCTCAGTTTATGGTCCTAATAGCCCTAGGTTGCGTTCTTTGTTGTGGGATGAGCTCGGTTTTCTATATGGTTTTTGTGGATCGCACTAGTACTTGGGTGGTGATTTCAATGTCATAAGATCCCCGTTTGAAAAGTTGAACGGAAATCGGCTTACCTCTTCTATGAAAGATTTTGATAGCCTCATCTGGGAGTGCAGTCTTAAAGATATATCTCTTTCCAATGCCAGGTTCATTTGGTCTGCTAGAAGACGTTATACAGTTGCTTCTCGATTAGATAGGTTCCTCTTCTTCTCAGCTTGGGAGGATATTTTCCCATACCTTGTCCAAGAAAGTTTGCCTCGTCAAGTATATGATCATTTCCCTATTGTGTTGGAATCCAGCAAGGTGATGTGGGGTCCCACCCTTTTTAGATTTGAAAATATGTGGTGCAACCATCACTCTTTTATCCTTTTTGTTAAGGATATTTTGAGTTCTTTTTCTGTGGAAGGATGGGAAGGATTCAAATTTATGAGGAAATTAAAAGCTCTCAAGGATAATCTTAAAGAGTGGAATAAGAATGTTTTTGGAGATATTCTATTAGAAAAGAAAATATCTTGAAAGAGATTGATTGTTTGGACAGAATAGAGTTAGAAGGAAATCTTTCAGATGAGCTTAGTGATAAGTTGAAGAAGTTAAGGTGGAGGCTTGATGATATCTTGGCCAAGGAAGACATTAGTCGGAGGCAAAAAATGAAATTTCAATGGGCTAAGGATGGGGATGCCAATTCGAGGCTTTTTCATAGGGTGGCTTCTGGAAGGCGTACGAAAAGCCTCATCAAAGAGTTAGAACTTGAGGATGGTGGTATCTCTAGAGATACTGCAGTGATAGCTTCTGAGATTTGTAGTTTTTATGCCAAATTTTTTACAGAAGATCCGCTTTCTAGACCTTTTATAGAGGACTTGGACTGGTGTCCCATTTCTCCAGATAAGGCGATTTGGTTAGAAAGACCTTTTGAAGAGGAAGAGATTCATAGGGCTATTTTTAGCCTGGGGAAAAGAAAAAGTGCCTATTCCTGATGGTTTCACCTTTGCCTTCTTTCAGAATTGTTGGGATATTGTTAAGTCGAACCTCCTTAAGGTGTTTGCCGAATTCTTCCTTAATGATAAAATTGGAGTTTGCATGAATTCAACCGTCATTTCCCTCATCCATAAGAAGGATAGATCCATTAAGGTTAAGGATTTTCGATCCATTAATTTGGTAACCAGTGTTTATAAGATCATAACCAAAGTGCTTGCTTCTAGACTTAGTGAGGTTCTTTTTGATACTATTTCTGAAAACCAATGTGCCTTTATCCCTGGTAGGCAAATTCTTGATGCAGCCCTTATTGTTAATGAAGTGGTGGATGATGTTAGATCTCAAGGGAATGAAGGTCTTGTTTTTAAGGTAGACTTTAAGAAAGCTTATGATTATGTTTGTTGGGTTTTTTAGATAAACTCTTGGATAGGAAAGGGTTTGGGAGGAGATGGAGAAAATGGATGTCTGGTTGCCTATCCTATTCTTCTTTTGCTGTTATTGTTGATGGTAAACCCAGATCCTGGTTTAAAGATCAAAGGGGATTGAGACGAGGAGATCCCCTATCTCCTTTTCTTTTCACCGTGGTGGTTGATGTGCTTAGTCGTCTAGTTTCGAGAGCTATTGATAATGGATTGGTGAAGGGCCTTTCTGTTGGTGGGGAGCAAGTGGTAGTCTCCCACCTTCAGTTTGCGGATGATACTGTTTTCTTCTTGAAGCCAGATGGAGATTCTTTTGTTATTATTTTAACTATTTTGGGTTTCTATGAGGCTATTTCGGGTCTTAAGATTAACCTAGCTAAAAGCGGTTTAGTGAGTATTAATGTGGATAATTGTATTTTGAATGCCTTCGCTTCTTTGGCTCGATGTCAAGTGCTTCAGTGGCCCATCTCTTATTTAGGTATTCCTTTGGGTGGCAATCCTCGTGCACTTTCTCTGTGGGATCCTGTGGTGGGTAAAATTCCTAAGAGGCTGGATTGTAGGAAATGTGCATTTTTCTCTTTGGGAGGAAGGATCACTCTCATCCAATCATGTCTTTCTAGCATTCCATTATACTATCTCTCCCTTTTTCATATTCCAGTGGCTGTTGCTCAAAAGATTGAAAAGCTCATGAGAGATTTTCTTTGGTCAGGGGTCGGAAACTCAAGAAGAGATCACCTGGTTAGTTGGGAGGTTTGTTGTAAATCGAAGAATGAACGGGGTCTAGGCCGAGGTAATATAGTGTCCGAGAACAAATCATTGGTAGTTAAGTTGCTTTGGCGCTTTCCTTTTTATCCAAATTCTTTATGGCACCAAGTCATTCGAAGTAAGTATGGCTTGCATCTGAATAGGTGGGACACCAACTTTGTAAGTTGGGTAACTCATAATTGTCCTTGGAAATTCATCTCTCAGGGGTTACCTTCCTTTTGGCCTTTCTTGTCTTTCTGTTTGGGTGATGGTTTTCGCATTAAATTCTGGGAAAATATTTAGGTTGGGAATGCCCCCTTTTGTTACCTTTCCTAGGCTTTTTCGTTTGTCATACCTACATAATGCCTCTGTTAGTCAATGTTTTTCTTAGGGTGACCTTTGGTGGAACTTGCATTTTTTTCCGAAACTTGAATGACAGAGAAGCTGATGAACTAGAGTCTCTTCTTCCTTTGTTGAATCCTATTCGCCTATCCCATGCCCCTAATAATCGGATTTGGACTCTTGACTCCTCCGGTATTTTTACATGTATAACCTATTTTCAATTTTTGACTTCCTTTCCTAACGTAGAAGGATTTCTTTTTGATAAACTTATTTGGAAATCTAAATCTCCCTGAAAGGTTAAAGCTTTTGTTTGGACTGCTGTTCTTAACAGGATTAACACTACTAACATGCTCCAGAAATGCAGGCCCGTCATTGCTTTGTCCCCTAACATGTGCATATTGTGTGGCTTAGACTTCAAGTCGGTGGGCTCATCAGTTTTTGCATTGTCCTTTGGTGAGATCTATTTGGATTAGGCCTTTTGAAATCTTCGGTGAATCTTGGGTTTGCCCTATGGACTTACAGCAGTTTCTACTTATTAGAATCAGAGACTTTGGCTCACGTAAAGAAGCGAAGATTCTGTGGCAGTCTTCAGTGTTTGCTGTGCTTTGGTGTATTTAGTTGGAAAGGAATCCTAGGATTTTTAATGATTCCTTTCCATCTTTTGATTTTGTTTGGGATAGGATTATTTTTTTAGCCTCCCTTTGGTGTACAGCTCATGATCTGTTTAAAGGTGTTCCTGTAGCTGACATTCAAAGTGATTGGCAAGCTTTGTTACATGGTCTATCCCTTTAGGTTTAAGATGTATATTTTGCACTATTGTGAGGATTTCTTATCCTCTTTTGTACATTCTTTTCTTTGCTAATAATATTTCTTTTTCTATCAAAAAAATCTATATGAAATCCAAGGAAAAAAGAGCAATACCAGTGTAGTATTAGCTTCCTCCCTCTGCTGTATTTCTTATTCACAGAAAACAAAAGAAAAATGTATGAGAACTAGCTAGGTGTTCGAGAGACCTAGCACCCTTCTAAGTCCAACTCTATTCCCACTTTCTGAGATGCCCCCCTCAGCACTCTCCCTCACCCCCTATACTTCCCTCCTCTTCCCATAACAGAATCAACAATGCATTCTCCCTCCCCACTAACCTTGCCAGCTGGGCAAAGTTAGTTACAAGTCCCTCCCAACCCCGCTTGGCCACATGCCTTGTCCGTGTCATTCTCTCTCTTTGTATGCTTTCTACTATAGACCTTAGCATAAGATGAAACCAAATTACTTGGGATAACATTACAAGTGACAGGGGTACGGGTAGCATTTGGGGTCCTAACACTTACCCTCTTAATAAATAAATGACTGGAAACTACTTATAAATTGATAATATAAAAGTTCAACTGACAGTATGAAACCCCTTACAATGCTACATGTTTAGAGATCAATATTATGTTCATATAAGATTACTTTGATAAATAAAGGAAATGTCGTTTAAGAGTAGAGGAAAGTTAAGATGGGTTGATGGTGGGCAACTGCCAACTGCATCAATGAATGGTAATGTGATCATGTTTACCATGAAAATTGTTGGCTTATGGGGTGCGTTGACCCCAGCTGAGTAATGCTGTACATTCTTATCATCAATGTGGCTGATGAACATAAGGAAGACAAGAATTGTTGTCAAATGCAGTACTTGTTGAGCTGAGCATGGCTGGGGAACTTGACTAATGGACAGTAAGGATAGCAGTTAGCTTTTATCAAAGGTATATGGAATAGAGACATTTTTGTTTGTAGTGGAGTGTTTGGACTGGTGAAAAAATAAAAAATTAAGGTATGTATGAAATCTGTGTGTGTGTATCTCTAATGGAGACCTGATCAGTGAGATCAAGGAATCTGAAAATGTACAATTATAGCAAAGGATATTCAGGAGGCCTCCCTTTCCTCTCCTTACTCACACTTCAGTATTCGCACTCTACCTCTCTCTGTGCTGTTATCTCACCCCCCTGCACAGATGATTTGTGCATACTCCCTAACTCCTATGCACAGAAAGCACTCCTCGTCCTTACCATTTGGCCTAATCATTGCCTGGCCCATTCCCCCGTGCTCCTCCTAGTATAGGCCTTTTGAATGAATGGTCTCTTATCATGGAATTTTTGATTTTTCGTAACTTGCCAGCAGATATACTAATGAAACCATTGAACCAAGCATAGGGAAAAAGAAAAAGAGAGAAGGAATGCTAATGTTTAATGAATAATATGATATTGTATTTATTTCATTTGTGTCATCTGCCAAAAAGACAAAGGAACAATATCTATTTATACTAGTAGTTAGGTTTGTAAGAGATTAAATCAGTGATGTGCCTCTATCTTATAGCATAAGCTTTTGGGGAATATGATTCATGATGTGGAATCAATGTCTCTGTGACCAAGGGGCTGGAGTTCAATTCTTATTGTCTCCATTCTTCTAAATAAAAATTAAATTTTAGCCCAAGGTAAGATGGGCTTGTAATGTTCATGCTTCAAGCCCAATGGCCTTGTGTGCAGGGTTCATAAAATGACTCTTATGCTTCTATCTAATAGTTTAAGCTTTTGAGAAAAATAGTTCATGATAAAGTTAAATACAAATAATGCAATAAGACTCCTAACTCCAATGAAATAAGGAAACTAAAGAGTTAACAACTTCAAGGATTTCTCCCCGATTATTGGTCGAATTAATCCCATAATGTATCTATAATTTTCTTATGATATTTAACAACCTTGTAAATAATAGCAATAGTCATCATCAACCACAAACACCAAGCCTTTTTCCACTGGGTGGGATTTGCCATGTCTTAGATAAGCCATTTAAAATTAAGTCCTTCTTAATGGTTTTATCTATAATTATTCTTAGTCTCCCTCTACCTCTAATTATAGGGCTGCCTTCCATCCAATCTATTATTCTTGCTGGGGCTTCCACCAGTTTTCTTCTCATATGTCAAAATCATAGTTCTGAAAACTAGACCAGACCAGCCAATTAGACTGGAAGAACCCGGTCTAGTCATGCCAAAAAAATTGGAACTTTGAAAATTGGCTTCGAACTGGTTGGGAATCGATAAACTGGCCAAACTAGAAATGCAAAATTATTATTCGATAATCAATAGTGAAGTTGATAACTTCATTATGGTGAAAGATGGGCAAAAATACATCTTGATTGGCTAAGCTAAGGATTACTAGACCTCTTATTCTCTTAAAAGGAGCCCAGATGAGATAAGCATAAAGCAATGTGATACATGGTATTTATAGAAGTCTTAATAATGAAAAGCTCTTGGTCTATGGGACTCTTTGAGTGTTTTATATAATAGTTTTAAGAGTAAAAAATTCAAAGTTTAAGCAATGTGGGACTTAGTGCTCTACTCGTGTTGGTTATGTTAATGAATTAATATAGTATTTTTTCTTTTTAAAACTATTTTTATCATGTTAAAATTTTATTTTACTATGTATTTGTATTGTTTAATAATTTTTATTTATTTCATGACATGTAATTAATCACATTTATATACATTTATATATAAATATATATATTTTATTACACTCTGATTGAATTGGTTGAACCAATAAACCTTTGAACCAGTATCTTGTCCGGTTCAATACCTAGTCTAATTTTCAAAACCCTGGTCAAAATCATCTAAGGTGAGATATACTATCTTTCCCAATAGATGTTACCTCAACTTTTTCTCTAATACAATTGTTTCTAATATTGTCCAGTATGTTCTCTCATCCATTGCAACATTCTCCACTATGCAACATTGAGTTTATTCTTTGCAAATTATAGTAATAGTCATTTTCATATAAAATTGTTGGAATGTGGAATATTTAAAATCCCTGCTTCTGCATTAAAAATAGGTCATTCAGTTTAACTGTTGACTAGACTCTTTTGGTTTGTTTCCTTTCTCCATTGTTCATGTTGGCATCCAATGTTAGCTGAACTCTTCTGTGTGTATGTTTCCCGTGTTGATCAAGTGATTTAGAAAGTTATAAAGAAAGGGAGATTGCGCTACGTGAATTTTTGTTCTGACCAATAGTCTGAACTACTCCAGGTGGATCGGAGGAAGATAGGGAATCTTGACAGTTGGCTTGCTGATGGATCACAACCATTTAATGCATATGCACATCATTCATCAATTGTGAAGGTAAGGTTTGCAGATATTCTGGTTGTGACTATCAGGCAATACTAGTTTCTTGTTTGCATGGGCTTTTCAGCTGATGTTCTGCTACATATAATTTGACATTTCACATACTCATACTGTGATCTGATCTGTGATTCTTTTAATTTAGCGCTTATTTCTGTTTTCCACATGCCATGTTTAATTTCATGTTGTCATTTCCATCATCTTGCAGTGTGCTGAGTTTATGCCTTTTCTATAAGATCACCTTTGATAATTGCTTTTCAAGTGTAACATGTGCAATCTATTGTTTTTCTTTTTTTAAATCTCTAAACTCAACCAATGGAAATATATCAAAGTTATTTGTTATGAAGTACGGATATAGATACTAGATACAAATGCGATAAAACATGGATATAGGGATATAACAATGTTTAAAAATTATAGGACACGATACAACTATAGTATAACATATAAAATTAGTGAAATATTAACATAAAAGCATAAATTAAAATAAAGGAATAATGATTTGAATGTTAGCATAAATTCTTGTAAACATACTAAAATGCATTTCTTTTATTGTTTGTTTTAGAATTTCCATTTATATAGGTATAAAAATGCAAAAAAAAAAAAAAAGGAAGAGCAGGACTTTTTAAAATATAATTACAAGTATCTAAAAATATTTGTGAAATATCTGACATCACATATATACGATATGGATACGGCGAGTATTTTGAAGTATCCGTGCTATATAAATTATTTGTTGCCGCTACAGAGTGGATGGATATTTCCATTTTTACCGATTCAAAGGAACACAAAATTTAAATCTGAACAATGAATGTCATTTTGTAGCATGCATTGAATGGAGCATAGCAATTAATCTAAGCGCTGTAAATGACGAATCACTTTGCCCCTTAAGTGAAAGGCTACCACAAGACTCTGCAAAATTGAAGCATGCTGCTTTTTCAATTCTGTTATTTGTTAAATTTTATTGGATCTTACCATGAGAATCAAAACATTCATATCATTCTTTGGATTTCAGCTTACATGCTTGTCAATGTAACTTTTTTATGTGGTATCCTTCCCTTGTATGTCTGACAATAAATATTTTAGTTCTTGTTGCATATAATTTGAAATTGTATTCAATTATTGTTTATGGGAAATGTGAGCGTCGCACTAACTGATTTCTACATCACTGTTTATATAATTTATCCAGTACTGGGATCAGTCCCTGTGCTGGGCCCCGTACGTGTGCAAGACCCATCATATTTTTTGACCAATCCTATGCAAGAAGTAGAAGCGGTATAAAAGTGATGTAGAAAAAGTGCTTGTGCAGATATCACTCTATTTTTTTGTGCAAAGGTCTCTGAGAATACCCTTGCAGGCTATACTATGTGCTGGTTTGTACCCCAATGTAGCAGCTGGTGAGCAAGGCATTGTTGCAGCAGCTCTCAGCGGCCTTAACCTGTCTTCTAACTCTGCAAATAGTGGTTGTACAGTCTGGTTTGATGGAAGAAGAGAAGTTCATATCCACCCTTCTTCTATCAACAGTAACTCAAAAGCCTTTCAATACCCCTTTCTTGTCTTCCTTGAAAAGGTTTGTGAGCAATCTTTAAGCGGAAGTTTGTTAACTCACCTTTTTAGGATGAAATGTTGCTTCTCATACATGATTTTGGAAATGTAGTTCATTTTTATTGCTTGTTCATAAAATTCGTTGCTTTCAGATCAATGTAATATTATGATATATATTTATTTACAAGTCTAAAAGTATTGTAGTCAACTCATGACTATTGTTTCGGGTGAAAATGAGCCGAGCCAAGTTGAGCAGGCCCCCAAGCCTAAGAAAATTATTTCATGCCTCAAGCTTAGTTCACTCTTAGCTCATGATCTGTTTAAGCTAAATGAGCTAGGCTTCAATCTTATATCCAATAAATCTTTTCAAATATTTTAATTATACTTGAAAAAAATAATTACATTAATATCTACATCCATTTTAGATTCAAAGCATTATATTTGTGTATGGATTCGCACACAAGCTAATAAGCCAAACATGTAAAAGCTCAACCTTATTTAACAAATGAGCTACAATGCTCAAGCTTAGTTCATTAGCTTGTGAGTCTAGCTTATGGAGCTCTTAATGAACTAAGCTGTAAGTAACTTATAAGCAGGCTCAACTGATGTCCAATATTGACCCAAAAAAAAAAAAAAAATAGTTGATAAATTTGCACTACATAATTGATAGATGTTATTTCTAGAGTAATGCACTGTATCTCACATTTCTTCTTATATTTAACATTGTCCAAAAGTTCAGCCAAGTTCCATTGGGTCCTCAGCTTGTATTATGTCAGCCACTCTCGTTTCAAAAAATTCTTAGTTTAGTCTTTTGTGTTCTTTGAATTTTTTTTCAATGTACTAGTTTTCATATGATTATGCATGTTGTTATATTTGTGTAGAAGTAATTCCAGCAATTGAATTACTGGGTTTGAGATATACAGCTAACTATTGATGTTTCAGGTTGAAACAAACAAAGTATATCTACGAGATACTTCTGTCGTTTCTCCATACTCTATTTTGCTGTTTGGGGGATCAATTAATGTTCAGCATCAGGTACATATTCTGGTTCTCGTTTGGCAATAAATGATGTTTATTTGATGGATAAAGGACTAAATCTTAAAATGGAACAGTTACTATCTTCTTAGGACGTAAGTCCGAGCACCACATATTTAGATGTACTCCATCTCAAAATGTTTGTTGCCATAGATAAACTATATTGTTTTAATTTATCTGTTATTTTAGAAAAATCAACATCAACAACAACTAAACCTTTCTCCACTAGGTGAGGATGGCTATATGGATCAGATGACAGCATAGTATCCTAACATAAACCATGACAACAGCCAAACTGTTCAAATCTAAATAATTTTTAATGGTTTTGACTATAATTTGTCTCTTTCTATTTTTAGCTATTAGGCTACTCTTCATCTAATATACCCTCATTATTAAGGCTTTTACAGGACTTCTCCACACATATCTAAACCATCTAAAGCTAGATTTACCATCTTTTCCAAAATATATGCTACACCAATATTCTCATGCATTCATTCTTAATTTTATTTTGTCTAGTGTGACCACTTATCCAACGTAACATCTTTAAGCTTGAGTGGTACCTTTTTTATCACAAAATAACTCTTGAAACACTTTTTTATTTCATCCAGTTTAAATCCTATGGTTTACATCTTCCTTTATTTACAAATCAATGAAATAATTCTTCGCATTTTCTTAAGGTAATTCTTCTCCAATCAATGAAATAATTCTTTTCCAACTTTATCCTTTGTCTCTTGGCATTTCCACCAAATGATATGAGAGAGAATATTAAAGAGGTGTTAATATTTGAATAATAATTAATTTAGTCAAAGATATAATTTAAATGGCTAACAATAGGTGAAACCATTAAGAAAGATTTAGATTAAAATAGTTTGTCTATAGACATCACCTAATGGAAAAACCCTTCATTGTTATTATTGCTGTTGAAGCTATGATTTCCTACAAATGAGACTAACAGCTTTCTTAATCCTTTGTGCACAATTAGCTTAAAGGATCGATATTTAAAAATGGAAGGAGTGTTAATTAACATTTAGCAAGGGGATGTTTTGAGCAATAAATTATTTCATAAATAGGAAAAAAAAGATTTTGCTTATATTGTTTAGTGCTGCCCTTTCTAAACAGTAATTTTTGTTTTGGTTTATTTCCTTCCTCTACATGATAGACTGGACTGGTCACGATTGATGGATGGTTGAAATTGAGTGCACCTGCCCAAACAGCTGTGTTGTTCAAGGAGCTGAGACAAACTCTCCATTCCTTTCTGAAGGAGCTGATTAGAAAACCGGAGGTACCATTTATTGCTAATATCCATAGTTAACGATAATTTGGATTTTCATTTCTTGAAGCTTTCTTATTGGTTGATATATTTGCTCAGTATCTGTGCCCTGATCTAGATGGTTTGACTAATTTGTTTTGGTGGTTTTATTTGTGTACCTTGAGCTCATAATTGTTTCATTTGAATTTGAACTAAGTGTACCCTCCAATTCACTGACAACCTGACCCAATCTTCTGCTTTCCAATTGTCAAGAGAGTTTTATTTATGCTCTATTATGTCTGAAATTTTTTAGCCATTTTAGTACTTAAATTGTATACAAATAACTCTGGAAATGTATTCGTTGACGTAATGCTATTTGTTTTAGTAACAATACCATTGCTGCGTGATTACTGCTTTCAACATGAGAATAATCCCTGGGCTTTGTTTTGCTTTCAGGATGCGCTCGTTCAGAATAATGAGATCATTAAGTCTATCATCAATCTGCTGTTAGAAGAAGGCAGCATGCCTAAATGATTGAGCAATGGGCATCTACTCGTGAGCAAAATCATTTCTTTAGATTACAGGTGCTCCAAGGATAACGTGAAAGAAGGCTGATGATAGTCAGTCTGTTTGAGAAAAACGAGCTATGATTTTTCCTCCCTGAAATTGAAATTATTAAATGCTCATTGGTCCTTGTGGCCTCTCACGGTCTTTGGCCTATTGAGTATAAACTCTGACCAACGGAGTCAAACTGACTGGTTCAACCATATCGCTGATCATGTCTGAACTTGAGCTCTTGGCGTAATTTTCAGCAGTTATGATACAATGGCCATTAATTAGCTTTGACATAATTAGCACAACTTGTTTTTATTATAAGCAACATTAAGTATTAACGAAATAGAAAAGAATAATTAAGTAATTTAGAGTTGATTATGTTAAATTTAATTTTTAATAGATAACTTTCAAGTGTACCATTATTTCATTAAATATTCATGTATCTATTTAGGGATTTCTCATGCATCCATATAAAATTTAAGGGTATGAATATATTTTAGTCATTTGTGGCTAAAAATTAGTTATTTTTCACTAATTTAAACTATTAAACTTTTAGAATTATTTTTAATTTTTTAAAATTTATAAAACTTGTGATTAATTATGTCCCTTGAATATACATGGGTACAGATATTATATGAAAACAAGGGTAAAGAAGATAAAAAAATTTCCATTTATTTAATCTTATCATGATCTCGAATTGTCGGTTTAAATTAATGACCTAGTGTCCAGCCTGAGATGACATCCGGATAAGAGCTTTGTAACTTTTTTGCCTTGGTATTTGCGTGGCTTCCGTTTATCTTTCATGCCGTGTTGACGTAACAAGAAACATTTTTTGAATTCATCGTCCGATCGCTTTGTGTGTGTTTGCTACTATTAGTGTGTGCAAAAATGATCAATCCAATATATTTCAACTATAACATTATGATAATAGGTTTTACCTCACGTTTGATCTAATGAAATTTATGCAACATGACCGAAAGATATAAAAAAAAAAAGTTTATTCAAAACATATCAACTATATAAAAAATCAAGTATTAACTATCTTAGAGGTTAAATTGCAAAAAATAATATCTTATATACCTGTTGCAATATAATACATCTTAATAGGTAAAAACAAAAATAGGGTGCATAATTTCATGAATCTTAATAAAAAATGCTTTATAAGCAAAATGCAAACATGCAATAGAATCCTTTCATTTACATATAAGTATTAAAAATTAATGCTTGATTTTCTATCATGTCAAAGTCTGTTACCAGATATACTTCTTCCAGAAACATAATTATTACATCATAGTTAACCTCCAACCACCACCATTATTTCATAATAGCAATGCAATTGATACTAAATTGCGTGTAAAAGGGAAAATTTTAATTCATGGCACAGGAACATTCAACTAAATACAAATCATCCATGTCGAAACAAGAAAGAAAGAGACATGGTTCTACAACTAGCTTCAACTTTGCCATTGATAGTGACATCTTCACTTAGCAACAAGAAAATAAATATCATAGACCCAAACATCAGAATCACAGAAGGAAATTCACCAAATTAAAAGGCGAAAATAAATATTAACAAATGGCATAACACAAAATTGGTAAAAAAATCACACTAGAATAGTAATAGCTTAGTTATGTCTTATAGAACAAAACATTCACAACTTTACCCTTGTTATGTAATTGAATGACAGAGAGACACTTGGAAACATCTTAATGTCACTTTAGATGAACCTTTGTTGTTTTGCTTTCAGACTCCGAATTCCATCACAATGCAGCAAGTCTTTCTATTTTTCCTCCCAAGCATGCAGGTTGAAATCGCGGCTCTGGTGCATCTTCTTCTCCACTTCCGTCCAATCGGAGACACAAGCCATGACACATGGATGATGGGAAAGGCACCATTTGGGGAAGGGAAGGGCCGCAACAGAGGAACGAATGGAAGGGCACGGTTGAAGCGTGGAGAGGGGAAGGCCGTCACACAATGGCTCATCTCGCGAGTAGAGGGGAGGGAGTTGTCTTGCCTTGGCGGGAGAGAGCTTCAGAGATTTGTGCCATCATGGGTGGGTGTTGGCTTTCTCTTTTTTAAATTTTTGCATGCTCCAGCTTCTATTTTTTTATCTCCGCTAATCCACCATACACCTAATATAATCTACTCCACATTAGCATCCTCCCCAAACGTACACCTCCATCCCGTCACTTTTTGCATTTTGTCCGTGCATATGCGTCGCTTATGCACGTCCAAATATCATATCTTGGAATATTATCGTAAACATTTATAGCACTCCATAAAATATTGTAAGCAGTGTCGTTCCATCTTCGAACGCAGATGATGGTATTCCATTACACCTTCAAATATATACAACAAATTGAATCACACAATCTATATTCTTGACCCACACAAATTATGGAATGGGACGATGTTATTTTTATATAATGTAATTGTTTAATTGGTTTTTCGTTGATAAACAAATAAAAGACGATAGCCTTGCTTCTCGATCTCAATTCGGGAAATGGAAGCAGTTCCTCTTATGGACTCTCAAGATTTTTAAATAATAGGTAAAATAAGCAAAGAAAATAGAATAAATATAAAAAATAAAAGAAACAAATTCAAGTGAAATGAAAAGGAAGATTAAAGCAACTTGAATGAAAGGAAATTATGAACAAACACCAGAACAAAGCGAAGCAAAATTGAAATGAACAAGGTAAAAAAAAAGTCAGAAACTAAAATAAAATAGTAATGAAATGTATGAAGTATATGGACTAAAAGCATCATAACATTGAAATATATGAAGTACATAAATTAGAATTAAAAGAAAAAAAAAAACTGGAAAGAGATAAACTAAAAGTAATGAAAATGAAACTAGAAAGAAGATGAAGAGAAAATAGGATGGGATGGAATACTTGATTTTCTCTTGTATATCCATTGATATTAGAACGACAAAAGGATGTGTAAGGTACTTCTTGAAGTATTCCCCTCTTTATTCTAGTCCTACAAATCTTGCTTATAAACAAAAGAAATCTCTAAACACTAGATTCATTATCCTACATTCTTCAGCTTCAACCTCAAACCATATCCATTCTTTGATCTCACATTCTGAGTTATGCATGGCCTTTCTAATATTTGGTTCCTAAAAATTGGTGCATGATCCATTTATTGCACCATGTGCTTCCAAAACCTTTGGCTCCATTCAAGTTATTGTTGCTCGACATTATCAATTTGTCAAATGAACTATTAGTGTCGAACACCTTTGGCTTCCTTCAGATTTTGCCAAGTCAATCAAGCCATTTCTACTTCTCAACCATAGCTTCTCTGTCGAAGGATCAACTTGTCGAAGGACCAACCTATCAAAATCAATCATTCCATTCTCCTCTTGAATTCCAATTTCAACGTCGACTGAATTTGCCAAGTGCGCATGCATTTTTTAGACAAATCATTTATGCGAAACCAATCATTCACATAAGACAAAATAACGTGCCCAAATTCGCTATACTTTGCTAGGTCAACATTATTTTATTATTTTGCTTGAGACTTGCATGAATCCTAGCGTGCACTTTGATGAATTTTCCATCATATATTTATAATAAAAAAACCCACTTGTATGACGCAAATGTTTTTATTTGCTTTACCGCGTTATGCATCTATAACCTAACTACTTCGATTTACTTTAGTTATTTAATCACTCTTATTGATAATAAGCCTCACTAAGATTTGTCGAAGACCCTAACAGTAATTTTGTATTATTTATGGTCAAGACACACTGTATTATATATTTTTTTAAAAAAAAAGTAAGCGTAGATAGAAGATGTAAAGAAAATTACGTATAAAAATTATTTTCTTATGAAAAATTATGTTCAACGATTTTATTTTTTCAAAGAAATTCAGATATGGGACTCATTTTGTTTTCGTGTATATCTCACCTCATCTGTGGAAGAAGCTTCTGCTGTAGGGCAGAAGCTTTGAAAGCCGGGTTCACTTTTGGGTACATGAACTGATATAGAATCGGGAGGAGACTCTTTGATGATTGCTGATTCTTCGATCATTGTTCTATTGACGTTACTTTGAGCCTTAGGGAGCAGGTATTTCTTGAACAGACAAATAGTTTGAGACATGTCATTTATGGATGTCAAGCAACACTTTTGAGGCTCCTTCAGTGTTGCTATCTCATCACAGTAGCTGGATTCGTTGCTCTTAACTTTGCATCCGTGAATTCAACATTTTGGTTAGAGTCTTCCTCCTTTGTTAAGCTGTTTGCCAAAGCTGAGACGCTTAACATGGCTCTCCTCTCTCCTGTTCCTTCTCCATGTAACAAAAACAAATGATGTCTTTTATTTAACTAGAACAACATGCATCGAGTTCTCAATTTATGCTATTTCTCAGCTACAACTGAGGCAAAATTTTATTGCATATATAACAACCCAAAAATAAAATTAAATAAATCCTTTTGTTCATATAATCAGGAATACCTCATAAGGTTAAAATCCCAACAACAGGGAAAAAGAAAAAAAGAAAAGAAAAGAAGTTTCTCATGGATGAGAAATGTTTTACCTGCGGAAAGTGATGGTGATCTGTTCTCTCACTACGTATCCAGGCTTAAACCGCAGGTATATCCAGTTGCTGTAAAGACTACAGACATAGTGGATTGAAATTGTTGTACCAAAACAAAACGAAGTGGATCGAAAAATAACGCCTGGAAACGATGTCGCGGAGCGGGCTTTTGATGGAATCGAAATGCAGTTTTAGACTTGAGTTAGTGTATGGAATTGTGGATACTTTGATGGCAACTGCAAGCATGTGTGTGGCTTTTCTGTGCAATGCAACATTTGCCACGTAGATAGTTCCAAAGTTCAACTTTGGTTGTAGGGTATTCGTGTGTCTATATTCAATGGAGAAATTCTTGTATACAACTAAAAGAGAAAATTGTTCTATACTATTTATTTATTGGTGATATGATTGGCCATCTTTTTTTTATTTTAAAAACGTTTAAATATTTTCTAAATGGATTTAATTTTGATAGGTTGACTATCATTCAACTATATATTACTACAATAGCAAATATAGTTAACTCACACATTGACAATTTGAATGGCTATAAATACAATTTGATTGGAGAACAATATCTATGTACCAAAATTAAACTCTTCTCAAATAACCATAAAGGCATAAAGAAAAGAGAAATGCAAATTTGAGCATAATGTTATTTGAGCATTCATCATGTAGATTTTCAACCTCCATCAGCGATAAGGCAACTTCACTGCTGGCAACATATATCTGGTCTTGCTCTAAAGAATAGGTCACTTTGACGCTACCAAAAGAAAAGAAGGGAAGGGAGGTCACACTCCACAGGATTAGGCTCCAATCCAATGGGACTTCTCCAATACTGGCAATGGCTCTCCTGCCTACTTCAGGCATCCATTGTTGTGTATCAGATGCCGTGAAAAATTTTTGAATTTTCAACATAATTTAATTCAAGGAAGAAATTTTATGAATTTTCGACATAATTTGATTCAAAGAAGAATGCCATAATTTCTTAAAGCATTACGAAGTTGACATCTATTCTCGTAACAAATAGATAGAGAAGGAGAGCTCGGTAACACTTGCTACACGTGCAAATTGAAAAGCCATGTATAAGTTGTTGCTCAAGATATATTTTCTACATGCTGAAGAATGATCCCTTTGTAAGTACAAATATTTTCTGTGTACAAGTATAAGGGCATTAACATGCACATATATAAGCATAGCCCCCTCAACCTGACTTACCACAACAATACAAGATCTCAATTAAAGGAAAAGGAAGAGGCAAAGAGGGGCATAATTATATTCTTTTTTCCTTTTCTTTTTCTTTTTTCTCTTGCTTTCATATTCCAATTGCATCAAGCAGCTGGGAATGTTGAGACACTGAAACTAATGAATTTGCCACAATTGCACCACTAGCAGCGACTGCTGGGACTCCAATGCCAGGAAAGGTGGAGTCTCCACAACAATAAAGCTGTGGGATGGGAGTTGAATGTCCAGGAAAGTTTTCTTTACCAGCATGCACTGCTGGCCCATATGTTCCTCTGTTCCTCCGAATAAACCTTTGATGTGTCAGTGGACTTCCAACTAACTTCACTTCACATTTCTCCCTGCTGAATCCTGGGCCAAGTGCTCGCTCCACAGCTCTCCACATTACCTCCGATCTTTCAGCTTTAAGTTTTCTGTACTCAGCACTCATACGATCAAGTCCTTCCCACAACTCGAATGGTTCAGTTCCTGGCATATAGGCATGTAACACATGTTTCCCGGGTGGGGCCACATTAGGACTAAGCACACTAGGTACTGATATCAATACAACATTCTGGTCAGCATCAACACCTCTTCCCCAGTCATTTACAACTATGTGATGAATTCCCAGATCATTACGTATACCCTGGCCATTGAGACATTGTGACAATGTTATCAACTTCAGTAAATGATTTAAACTTTAAACAGTGCCCTATTACCGCTACTTGAAACTTGAAGACGCAACCAGCATGAATAATATTTACTTATACCGCTACAACTTTGAGGGCCCCAAAAATGATTCTATGGTATAATAGGAGTGGAATGCACCAATTCCCAGTAAAGAAATAACCAGGGATTGGTGAAACTGTGTTTTCTGCACTGCCATCTTGTTGGAAGGCAGTACGTGAACTGACCTAAGACATGAATACAATGGGCATAGTATCGACCCTCATCTCTTATTTATCCACAGCTTCGAGTGAAATAAATCAGAAACACAGGAAAACATTCACCAAAATGGCAAACCTCGGCATCAAATCCCAAATGGAGATGCATGAATGATTCACATTGAGGAGTCGTGTTAATCCTATCTGAGTAAAACTTTGGAACAACTTCTTTAGGTAGCAAATTTAAAGTGTCCCACATTGATGCATTGCTGACAACAGCCTTTTTAGCGCGTATGAACTGCAAAATACATAAATATTCAATTCAACAAAAGAAATAAAATACAAATGTCAGTCTAACTCTAACTAAAGTTGATCTTTGTGCCTTTTCTTATCAATCAAAGTATACTCACTTGACCACTTCTCAGCTTGACTCCAATGGCTCTGCCATTTTCAACAACAATTTTTTCCACATGACTTCGAAGAGAAATCCGTCCACCAAATTTCTCAAGTCCTCGTACAAGAGCATCAACAATAGCAGCACTTCCATGAAGGGGGTACTCCAGACAGCATCCTGGTTTGTACCATTCTGCAAACATGTAAACCTGAAAAGTTGGGGAAAAAGAATTGTTTAGACATCAATACAACAAATTGTTAGTAACAAGTTACAATATATTGGTATAGTGTTTCAACCAGCAGTGATACTATTGATTTAGACGATGATTGAAAAATGAAAAGGGTCAATCTTCTACTGTCAGTTAATGGAACTGGATTCAAGATTTAACAAGACATTTACATGCTATACACCAGCAAGTACCTGATAAGAACTTTGGGAGAATCATATCACAAAAGCTAACTATTGTGATAGGAGAGGCCAAAGCCTTATAAACCCCACATCGGAATCCCATACTCTCATACTTCCAATATGGGACTCAAGTCCCATACCTTGCAATTGGGTCCTAACATCCCATCACACTTCATAGCCCCTTTGACTAGTCCCAGCTGAGAGACATGGTGGAAGGCTCTAATCCACCAATTGATAAGAACCTTGTGAGAACCACATCACAAAAGCTAGCTATTCTGATGGGAGAGCCCAAGGCCTTATAAACCCCACATTCGGAATCCCATACTTCCGATGTGGGACTCAAGTTCTATACCTTGCAATTGGGTTCTAACAGTACCATTCACTATAACTTTAAATTTTTTCTATAAAGATCGATAAAGAATGACAATTATGTAAAAACAATCTTAATGCCATCAATTGTACCATTTCACTCACATAATTTTATGCTTTATATATTCAAGTTCAGAAGAAAAACTTTTTGAGCTTCTTATCGTCATAATCAGGAAATTGATGTACTAATGGAAGGCTTATGAATTAATAATTCTCATTCTATTTAGAAATTAGAATTAAGAACTTATGGATTACTGCAAAAGAGGGTTGCTGACGAATTATTTAACATACAACAAAAATGATGTACTGTTCTGTAAATGCTGTGGAGCAAACCTCTTGAAAGGAACTTAGTGGCCGATTTAATATCTGAATAAATTTATCTAAATTCAAATTGTCACATTTGCATCTAAAAATGACTGCACATGCATGACTCAAAAATCATAATGATTATTTCAGATAGGTCAAAGAGTAGTCCACAGTTTCATATGTAGTTAGTAGTTACCATCTCTGCAGAGAGTATACCATTAGTTTTCACCCCAGCAAGCAAGAATGACAGTAGGTCAATCCAATTCCTTATGAAAGGGTCTTTCAGTTCCAATCCATCAAGTATTTCTGAGAAAGGTCTGAGAAGTTTTGTAGCCCCGAGAGCACCCTGGGGTCCCATTTGAACAAAGGATTTTATGAGAGAAGGGGCATATCTAGCTGCTGCAGTGGAAAGAACGCCTAAATCTCCTCGAATAGATAGAGGGGGAAGAGCCATTGCAGCTGTGGAAAGTGGAAGTACAGCATCCTGTCAAAGAAATTACAATTTTCTATATAAGAGACAACAAAGCAACTATATAGATGTCAAGCTTGTCAACTTTTGGATATGTTTGCATTAGCAAGCAGAATAACTCACTAGAAGTTTCTTCCATTCTTGTACAGCATTTGGACCTGCATACTTGTCAAGGTCCTACATATGATTCAGGTAATAAGTATAAATTAAAACAGTGAAAGCAGAAAGAAAGAGATAAATAAGAAAATAATGAATATGCAAGTTACTTCCACCTTGAAAAATTCTGTAGGCCCTATGCGCGACAAGAATTCACCTTCAGGAATGTAGACCATCCATGAATCATAAGTGGCACATGGGAGAGACTCGCTCAATGCATCCAAAACCTGAAACCAAAGAAGCGAATTCAAGTCAGCCTTTTAGTTTTGGTCCAATCAATTCAAAGCATGAAGAAATGTCAGTAGTGTTTGATATTGAGATATTTACAAATTAGACTTGTTAATTGTGTTAACTATGTATTTTTTCGGTTCAAATAAAGTTTAGTTAGTGTGTTGTTGGTGGTTGAACTTAGTTGGTGTGAACCATACCCACTTGCTTGTAATATGTTTTTGCTCCACACTTATACTATTTGATAAATGAAGATCAAAAAACATATGCATTCTACCACCAAAACTATAGTGGTGGTCTCTTCTCTGTTCTCTACCCTTGCTATTCTTGTTTTCTTTACATGGTATCAAAAGCTCCATTGACTTTGAGTGTCTGAGTGTGAGAAAACCAGGAAAAAAAAAAAAAAAATCAACAGAGAAAACCACAAACATTAGTATGGCATCCAACAACTACTCCTTACCTCCTGCATTTGTAGGACAAAATTACCATGTGTGGGTGCAAAAATGAGAACTTATAGAAACCAAAATTAGTAGTGGACAACGAAGGCAAAGCACTTGGCATCATACAAGCAGCACTACATGTAATATATTTATCAAGATTCTGAATCTTGAAATTGCAAAGGAAACCCGGGACAAACAAAATGAGAAGTTCCAAGGTAGTGAAAGAACAAGGAGGATGCAGTTTTTGAACTTGCGGAGAGAATTTGAGCAATCCAAATGAACGAAGCTGAAAAAGTAAAGGAGTTTTCATATAGGCTTTCAAAGGTTGTGACACAGGTCAGATTGCTAGGTGAGAAGCTTAGTGATCAATGGGTTGTGGAAAATATTTAGTGTGTCTTTCAGAGATGTATAAGTCAAAAATCTCTTCTCTTGAAGGAAATAAGGATTTTTCTCTTCTATCACTTGCAAAGATTGTGAATATTTTTGCAAGATACTAAACAAAGAAGATAAGCAAGAATCGGAGATAAGGTTTAAGGCACATCAGAAGGAGCATTTGTGGCAAGGGCCAAAGGAAAACAACAAACACGTGGCAATGGAGGGAGGAAGCAACATGGAGAAATAGGAGAAAGTTACAAATCTGGAGAAAAGAAAGAAAAATAATGACCTTCATCTAATTGCAAGAAGAAAAACCATTCTGAAAACTATTGTTGGTTCAGGCCAGGATTCGAATGCAGGTCCTGCAATCAGTTTGGTAATGTGGAGAAAGTTTGCAGAAATAGAACAAATCATTTAGGACAAAACCAGCATGGACAAGAAACTCAAGTTTCTGAGTACAAACATCAAATAGATGAGGAGGAACATTTATTTGTTGCCTCTAGCATTGCAACTAAAACAGCAAATAGTTACCGATTGATAGTGGATGCACCAACCAAATGACAGTGAATGTCAATTAGCTCAAATACTTGAGGAAGGCTAGCTCCTCAATGATAAAGCTTGGAAATGGAGATGTCATAAAAGATGAAGGACAAGGTTCTGCTGTGATCAAGATTCAAGACTATTGCAGATAATGAGATCATTCCCAATGTTTCTTATGTTCCAAACATAGAACATAATAGGTTGAGTCTTGGACAAATGTTGGAAAATAACTATACTATGACTTTTAAGGATCATACCAACAAAATCCTAGATCCTAGTGGTTCTGAATTAATGTCAATAGCAATGAAAGGCAGTTTTCATTCGGATCTTAACCTTGATAAAGCCATATCTAGTATAGTTAATAAATCAATTATGAACCAAAAAGTGTTGAACTTATTTCTACTGTCTCCAACAAAGATGTAGTGAACGGCGATGGCAATGCCAACGGTGGCAAGAAAGAAGGCCTGAGTACATCAATGAAAGATACCCTTATGCACTTTATCATAAAACCATGGCCGCTTTGAAATTCAACAATACCCACTTAAGTGGTGAAAGCATCAATCTTGAAGAAACTAAAAGAGATAATGAAATTGGTACTATGATGAATCTAGCTGGTTTTAATAGGAACTGAGCTAATGGGTGCATTTGTATATGCTTCTTCAAGGGAGAGAAGTACTTTTTTTCGAAATTTTTTGAAAAAAAGTACTTCTAATATTATTTGCTTGTGCTTTTCTAAAAAACAGAAGTGAAAAATAATCGGTTTTTCTACTTCTTTGAAAAGCAAATAGAGAGCTGCTTCTCCCAAAAGCAAAAACAGTAGAAGAGAGAAAATGACCTCGAATTTTGAATTCATTATTTTTTCATACTATTTCACCATTCTATCCTTAACTTTTTCTTAAAAATACCACTCCCTATCTACTAAATTGTAATTTTATACTGAAAAATACTTTTATATTTATCATATCCAAACAATTTAACAAATTCTAATTCTAATAAAAAATACTTCTATAATTATCTCCAAATGCAAAACAATTTTCTACTTCTACTTCTGCTTCTACTTTTGAAGAAATATTTCTTCCAAAATTCTAACCAAACGGACCCAATTTTGTTTGGGAGATTATCCTATTCAGTCTAAAACTATGAAGCGTCATGCTATTGGAAAACCAGAGAAGTTAAAGAAAACTAACAAAAAACACTGCATGTCAGAAAATTACAATGCAAACATCATGACCACGATCTTTCTTAAGGGCAAAACCTGAAGTACTGTGATGAAATCTTGAAATAGTCAAGAAAACTGTCAAGGAGGATTGTTAGATATTGAGACTTTTCTTGGTATTTACAAATTAGACTTGTTAATTATGTTAACTATGGTAGGTAGAAATGAATGATAATCCATATTTTCAGAAAGTGGTGGTACTTAGTCATTGTGAACCAAACCCACTTGCTTGTGATATGTCATTGCGAACCAAACCCACTTGCTTGTGATATGTCATTGCTCTCTCGCCATCTACTTTTTGATTAATGAATATCACAAAACATATGCATCCTACCACCCTAAACTATATTGTTGTTCTCTTCTCCGTTCTCTACTTCACATGAAGTAGCAGTAAAGGACAAGGCAAAAAAATATAAATTATTATATATTGCTAATGCTCTCTTCAATCTTCTAGATAGTTCGTCAAAAAAGGAAATACCTGGGCAAGAGGATTGGCCTGAGGACCCCTTGATTGCAAGCCAGAGAATAAAGACGGCCCAGAATCAAACTGGTAGCCTTTGATATCAAAAGAATGGGCAGCTCCACCAGGTAGGTCATGGCTTTCCAGGACAAGCACATCTTGCTGGTATCTTGCTAAAAGTGCAGCACAGCACAGTCCACCTATTCCACTCCCAATGACAACAACATCAGCTTCTGGCTTCCACTTGTTTTGTTTGAGGGAGACAAAACCGGTGGAACTGGAAGAGGAAGACAGGTCCTGATGCTTCGACTTGGGAACCCTGCCACTATCAGTGTCAGACACACTCAGTCTCAGAGGCGTAGTAGGATATGGATATCCAAACAAACCAACTGCCATCATCGCACTCGTGGGATGGAAATTGGAATGAATGAATGGCTTCATATTTGGCTGGCTTGTTTGTAACTTCTTTCGAGTTTAAACTTGGAAGTTGGAACACCTCGCTGCCCTTCTCACTTGAGATGTGTTGAGTTGAGTTTGAAGCTGATATATTAGCCACGTCACCACAAAGTTCGTTTGTCAGAATATCCTCTCTTTCTTTAAAACTTGGTGCCGGATACAACAGTCCAACATGTGTTTTGGACTTTCTGGTAGTCCAGCACTCACAACCGTTAGATGGAGTTTTAATAAGATCTCACGGCTATTATTTCACCCGCTTGTTAAATGCTTAAAATTTAGGAAACGTTTACGTTGGTCCAAGCAATAATTTGGATCACTGATCATCCAAATTTTTGCCAGTCACTAGTCGGTTGTAATGCGGTGAAAGACAATTTTGTCCATTTGATAATGTTATTTGACATTTTGCTTCTAATGACTTCTCACCTCTTCTCGTTTGTGTTCGTTCCTTTTCTCTCTTTGTCTCTCTCTTTCTTTCTCATGCTTTTCCCTTCTTAGTCGGAACTTATATTTCGCTAGAGGAATCAGCCGACAAGTACCATACAAATCCTTCTTGTTAATAAACCCTTATTCTAACTTATTAAATAGCTTTTAATTCAATATTTCATATAAGATTTATTATTTTAATATTAGTATAATATATTAATAAATTATTATAAATATCAAAATAATTTTTATTATATTATTAAGTTAATTAAACTGTTACAAGTATATATATATATATATATATGCAAAACACAAGTGTTATTATTAATAAAAATATTAGATTAAATTGTTTTAGATAAAGCCACATGGTTAAACACAATTCGTAAACATTTTGAAAAGAAAATTACGATTGAAAGCCAAAGTCGTGTGTATAACCTACGGCTTATTATTTACCTTGTATTTATATAATATTAATAAATATTTTAAGAGATAATATAAAAAATTCATGTGAAAAAATATATATAAAAAACAAAAAAATCTCAAGTTGGTTCCTGTCAAAAATAATATCAAATAAATTGGTCCCTCAAAAAAAAAAAATATCTATGGTTCCTAAACATTAAAAATGTAGGATAAGTTAGTCTCTTCTTGATATTTTGTTAGATCATTTTATTTTATTTATATTTTTATTAGGGACTAATTTAAATTATTTATAAATCATTACAGATCAATTTGTCCTAAAAATCTTTCGAAAATATTAAGGAGGAAATAACTTGTTTGACGTTTGAAATTGGCAAGAACTACGAGTTGATTTTTTTTTTTCTGGTACAGGGACCAATTTGTCCATAAAATTAAGAGAAACCAATTTGAAAATCTTCTCTATATAAAAAATATGAATTAAACTTTTTTAAACTCAAACTACTTATATAAGACAACCCCTTAAATATAAAGGATACAATTATTTTTCCTCTTACTTATAAATTAACTTTTTTCTTTCTTTCTTAAAAACAATCAAAGCTTTTTATTTTATTTTTTCAAATTCTTCATCAAAGTGGTGGCCTATAGAGTCGCTATTAGGGGTAGTGGTAAAAGGTTTAGATAATTTATATGAGGCTATATATTCAAATTAACCTTAGCTCCACCCATATACCAAACAAAATGGTGGCCTATTAGGCATGACTTCATATTACATAAATTTATCAAAATAATCTAAATAAAAATTAAACTATTTTTTTAATAGATTTTAATGTGTACACAATATTAATAAGCATAGTTTAACACTCTTATTTCGATGTTATAGATTTTTTTTTTTGTCATGCAATGTTATACACTGAAATTTTAACCTTACAATATGACAAAAGATTGATATGATGTGGCACAAAAAAGGTTACAATATATATAAAAAAAAGTTATAATTGAAATAAATAATGTATACTCAGAGATAGAAATGTTACAATGATTAAGATAATTGTTATATCCAATGGTATTGCATCTTGAAAAATGACTAAGAACCCTACACATCATTACAAGGCTATATGATAGGAGTGTTTTTTAGAGACCAAAATTGGTGGTAATTGATCCTTTAATATAAGGGAATTGTGAAATGATTTTTAATAAATTTTTGAGGCCTTTGAACATAGCCATTTTAAAAATGAAAGATTGGAAAAATCATGAATTTGGAAAATTTGGACTAAAAGCCAAGCTTTGACTTTTGATATTGAAGGATTTTGATTTTGATTTTTTTATGTTTTATTTAAGTCCAAACTAGGGGTATTTTCTTATTTATGTTTATCTTCTAAATTGAATAGATTGTAAAATAAATGGGGATATTAACTTAAAATTAATAAATATAAATAAGCGATGTAACAAGTGATAGTGGTAGAGTCCGACTAAGTTAATATAGGTCCAACTAATAAAAGACTATGCGTTTTAATTTAAATCTTGGGTAAAAATTATATGCAAAAAAAAAGAACAGATCTAATTAGTTAGGCCAAATTTTTTATTATTAGTTATACATAGATTAAAAGAAATAAGAAAAAAAGTAATTAGTTATTCCATATATATTTTAATTTTAATTAGAGATGATAAATCAGATCAACTTGCCCTGTTAATAACCCGTCCAAAATAAGGCATGCACAGGCTAACCCACCTTAGTAATATAGGTTGCATTGCTATTTCATTCTGTTTTTGGGTAAGTTGGCCGACTAAAATTATTATTATTCATTCTTTATTTTTTTTTATCATTACTATTAATTTTTCATTAAGATATATCTTTTCTGCTTACAAAATTTTCTTAATTATTTTTTTTTCCAATAACGTCCTGCTAAAGGACAGCGGGTAACAAATCGTTAATTGAAGAGCGAATAAAAGAATAATAAAGATACATAATATTAATTTTTTATTTAAGGGAAAGATAGGATAAACAATTCAATTTTTTTCTGTTATTGTTTAACTCTCACTTTAAAATCTATGAAATATATTCTCTTAAATTAAATTATATTTTCTTTTAAAATAAATATATTTACACAAATTTTGTTTCATAAAACTTATTTCTTGAATAATAATTTCATACATAAGCAATGAATGGTTCTTCAAATATATAAATTAATAATAAATAATAAATAATATTTATTAATAAGTAATATTTAATATATATTTAATTATATATAATAAAAAATTATAATTTTGATAACTAATATTATAATATCGAAGTTTTTTAGCCTTCAATTGAATACATACAACTATGTTTACTGAATAACATATGCTATATCATATTTTGTTCTAATTTTTATTTTCAAAGCTGTTTCAAAAATCCTAATTATTCATAATCAGCTACACTAATCGTGTTTATTATTATTATTATTTATCTATTACTATAGCTATAGTAATTACTTTAGCGATCATTATAGTTATACTATTGCTATTATTATATTAATGTTAATCCTTAATTGATTACTTGGGTCATTAATAGTTCAAGATATCCTAATAACAATTGGTATTTCTTATTTAATTATTAATTATTAACGGTATATATTAATTAATAATATCTATTCATTTAAAAATATATCTATACATAATGGTAGAATGTTATTGCGTCATGCGCCGGGGCATGCAATGTGCAACTGCACACCTTAGCTATATGCTGTCTGCATGACTCAATCTACAGACTACAGGATGCCCACTAACGTCATTTGACAATGCAATAGTTTTTATTTCTTAAATAATTATTTGATAATCGACAGTCCATCGATGGTCTAACAATATATTTTATTACATAAGATTTTTTGTATGAAATCTACGCCACTGCATTATTTTTTTCAATATCTGAATGGCTAAAAAAATTTAGATCACCAATGATCCAAATTATTACCTGGACCAACGTAAACGCTCATCAATTGATTAGTTTTGCATAGGAACCCCGCCCTTCGTCTTTTGGAGCAGGGGAAGACGGATTGCTTTTGGCTGGCGACGGACTCTTTCAAGATAGGTGGTGTCGGAGATTTGACGTCCTCCTACATGGAAAAAGGTGCAAAAGAGAGCAACATTAGGCTAAATACAACACATTACAATGGACCATGAATTTAAGAAGATTTATGAACCATTGTGCTAAATCGATCACCAATACATTGACAACATTTTATATCTCATTTATAGCTACCCAATAATAACCAATTAATCATAGGAAGCGTTTACATTGCTCCATGGATCACCCATGATCTAGGATTTTATAACCATTGGATAGTTAAAAATTTAATCTGATGGTTATAATGCAATGAGATATTTTAGAGTAATAATATAGTTGAGAGGACTATCATGAACTACAGGTCAACTAATAAGGTGGTATCTAACATGCACTTCAGAGTCCAAGGTGCGCCATGCACTAAGTGATCCAACACACAAGATCTGCTAGTATATCCATGAAGCAAATAAATGATAATACATTGTAAAATTTTTTATTCTTTTTTTTTTTTTTTTGGTGTGTGGGGGGATAACAGCCAACAAAACTTCCTCCAAGTTCTTGGCAATGAAATAAAAAGATCATTCAATACATTAATGGGTATAAAAGGGACAATCAAGATCATAGATAGAAAGTTAATGTGTTTTTTGCAATTTTAAATTTTTAAAAAATAAATGAAAAGTGGAGTTTCTCTTAAGGTCCCCAAAGCCTCTTCCACCTGCAACCATGGATGACTGCTCGACAAAGCTTGCGACAAAGGCAGCTATTGGGTTATTGGCCATAGGGTCGCACACGGTGCTCATGGAGAAGGAGATGGTGGCTCATGGTGGTTCATGGGTTGACTGTGTAGAATGGGTGGCAGCGGCAGTGGTTGAGGTAGAGAGAGGTGAAGCAACGGTGGTGCGAGTAGGTTTAGGTAGGTGATGCATGGTAGTTGATGATGGTCTTTGTGGCTGAGTTTAGGTGGGTTTGGAGGTGGTTGACTGGATGATGGTGGGAGGTTAAGTGTGACATAGAGAAGCAGCAGGGTTGCGCATGGTGGTCACAGAGAAGGAGGCCATAGCTTGTGGTGGTTGAAGGTGGACAAAGAAATTGGTTTGTGCTTTCTCCCACAATATTCCTCCCCAAGGACCCCAACCACCCAATCCTCCATTCAAACTGCACAGGACCTTCTGGAGGATGACGAGAGGATCAACAACCATGATAATAATATTAAGAAAATGAAAAATAATGAGAACAATAGAAGCTAATCTCTTACATTAATTTTCCAGTAAAATACAATAAAAATTAGGAAAAAAAAGTTATAAACTTTGTACACCCTCAAAATCACACTCCACACCTGTTGACAATGGCCATAGCGAAAGGGAAGTGAAATTAGAAGAGAGATTAAGAGAAGTTAATGTGTTTCACTTATATCAGGTGTATCAAAACATCTTTCATTCTATCTTTTGGATCAAGGTGGTGCATGATGCACCTTGCTTCTTGAGATGCGCCATAAAACACACACATATTACAAAACCTAATACTGGTTGGTGACCGGCAAAAATATTGGATCATAGGTGATCCATGGAGCAACGTAAACGCTTCCTTAATCATAATATATAACAAACCTCTAACTCTCAAACTTCATTAATCCTAAACTCCATGAAATAATCTATCCATTTATACCACCACTGATCTGTAATAAGTTCACAACAAAAGATTAGCAATATAGAACACATGCACTCAAACCTCGATACTACACGCATAGAAGGCCACAAAGTAGACATTCAACAAGTAGTATTCCACAAATCCTCCTTCCCAACTACTGACAGCCACCAATCCACCCACCTACTTCCTTTATTGCCGCCATGAGATGTACACAGTTGCCAAGGCTTGCACGATTTTGATGTCGAAACCCCAAACCCAAAGATTGATTCACACCTTCTCATATTTGATGCTCTATCCTCTGTTACAAAGATCGAAAATCCCGTATTAGTCATTTCTAAGGCAAAGCATTTGTAAAAGGGCAAAATGAACCTCAGTCACTTCCAACCCATATAAAATCGCTCCAACAACACGCATGACATACAACCACAACTATGGTTGCAAAAAAATTACATCAAGCCCTCTATTGCAATTTTAAAAACAAAGGCATCGGATGACTTTTCCCAATATCTTGGAGGACCATTAGAAAGTCCGAAACATGTGGCAGACTATGTTAGAACGCACCTTAAAACTTTTGGAATCCTTGAAAACTAAGGTAGCTGATATAATGGTCCGTCATATTTAGGAGCATTAGATGATCCATTTTTGTGGATCATTGGATTCAATTTAATGACAATCGAATGGCCCAAATTAAATTGATGCATAAATGGACCCTAAATCATATGGAGTATTGTACTTACACTAGGAGGAGGAATCCTTCCTCTCTGCACTCTCCTTCTTCATCTTCCAATCCAAGCTGCCAAAGAAGGATCCCCTTCATCCACCTTCCCGGATCCTTCCAACCTTCTAGCCTAAGCAGCCCGCCTAGACCGCCGCATCGCCACCGGGCCCCTCGCCAGAGTCTTGGTGGCCATGAAGGAAACATATGCACCGTCGACATGCCGTCCACAGGCGAGTCCCACATCCGGTAGGGTACCTGCCGCCTTTCGACACCACCACCGTGAAGAGGGTGAAGGAGCTGGGCACCATTGTTATTGGCAAGACCAATTTGGATGAGTTCGGCGTGGGCAGTACTGTTGAAGGTTCTGCATTTCAAGTTTTTCAATTTCATTTTTTTTTGGGTTTAGTTTCAAGTTAATTATGTCTCTTGAATCATTGTTCATATTAAACTATTGTAATAATATATTGCTGCCTTGTAGTGAATTATATTGTACTGCATTTTAGTTTTTTTAAATTTATTTATTATTTATTATTTTATTGTTCTTTATGGTTTAATTTGAAGTCCAGTGTCTTGTGTTTTTCCAATTTGAATGAGCTTCATGGCAGGGTTTAAAAGCGAAGTATAGTTGAAGGTTTGACCGCTAAGGATTATTCTTGGCAACGTCTTTGGCGACAGCTCGGAATGGAAGATGAAGAGGGAGAGTGCGGAAAGGATTTAGGAGGATTCTTCTTCTTGGAGGTAGATATAATGCTATATGTGATTTAGGATCCATCTATACAAATATTTAAATTTGGCAATTTGATTTTCATAAACTGAATCAACGGTGAAGAAAAATGGACCATCTAATGATCCCAAACATGACTGGACCATTTTATCCGCCACCGAAAACTAATAGCCACTTGACAAACTACTCTCTTATCCTTTTTAATGCAGGAAGCAGAAGCGCCAAACGACGGCATCCAATTTAGTCCCACCCTGCTTTTGGACCATGTGATGGTCCATACTTATTTATCATTAGATTAAGTTTCAATAAAATCTAATGGTTGAAAATTAAGTTGGTTTATTTTGTTGTAAGATTGAGTAGAACCACCATAAATGTTTGTCCACTCCCAAAATTACCCACCACTTATCTAGAATCCCTATGTGATGGCGCCACCACCAACCCATATCACCACCTTCCACCTCACTTGCAGTTGTTCTACGTTTTTTTCATACCTAGCCAAATAAATCAACACAACCTCGTTAGTTTCCTCTAACTGAACAATTCTAGTTTCAGAGCTGCTGCTAAAGCCGTAAAGCCTAATCTTAATCCGAGAATGGATTTGTTTGATTTTGATGAAGATATTGTGAAAGATATCACCTTAAAAAATGTTGAGACATCAATTTCATCAAACAAAAAGGACGAAACTTGTGAGAACACATCCTCTAAGACTTAGACACACTTTGCATATGAAGCATCAAAATTTTCAAAAATTAAAAAAGTGGGTTATAAACATTGGTCGCCCATTCTTTAGGAATGTTAATTGCAAAAAAATGGGTGAAATACAAGACAGATTCAGTGGTGGCGATGGAGCCAGCAAAGGCAAGCAGTGGTGTCGAAAGAGGGCGACGATGGTGGCCAAGAGAGGGAGGGTGAAAAAGAAAAAAGACGAGAGATTGAAAGAAGCAATTGACGGTGGTGAGGTACCATAGTCTCACAAACTAACAATTATATATATATATATATATATATATATATATATATATATATTTTTTATCTTAGCCATTAGACATCATTAAACTAAATCTAATGATTTATAAAATTGGACCATACAATAATCCAAAAGAAAGAGTGGATCAAATTAGGCAGCACCTCATCTCATGAATCTTTTAGTTCCCGATGGAGTCTGTGCTGGACCTGGTTGAGTTAGTGAGCGACCAATTTGGTCACAATATTATTATAATAAAATAAATATTCAAATGACTTTTTGGCCCTTTATCATCAACTTTCCTACCCCTCTCTCTGTCTCCTGTGGCCCTCACCCGTGCAGCCAGCCACCACCATCTATTATTTTTCTCTGAAAAAATAACACCCGTTGTTATCACAGTAGCCATTGCCTCCTTCAAGACATTCACCCACTTGCATGCATCCCCTTCAACACAATCACCCACCTTCGCACAGCCCCATTGTTTTGAGGGTCCATCCTCACAAAATGGTCCAAGGTTTGGAAAACCATTCCCTTGCAATCTGACATAGAGAGGGCAAGAAGGATCATTTTGCTGGGTCTTCATAGTTGTTTTCAATAAGGACGAACCCCGGTTGTAGTCATATCTCCAGAGAAATTATCTCCACTTCACAAGAAATGAAACCAAGTGAAAAAACAATAATAAAAAACCAAAAATGATTCCTTTACATATGTAAATATTTTACAGATCCAATTCCAATGTCCAATATACATTGTAACAACAAAAAAATACTAAATTTAACCCCTTTACTTTTGGAGCAAGACAAGCCATGAACGGGGTGGGAGGCCATGAGAGGTGGCGCCGGACGCCGAGGCGGTTGCGGTGGTGGTGGCGATGACGTGGGTGGAGGGGGTATGCAGGTTGGCGGAAGTAAGGTGAGAGAGGAGGTGAGGAGACAAATCTAGAAGAAAGAGATACGAGGGTAAAATGGATAATTTAATTTTTAATAAATATTAAAATATAAATATTAACTATTATAAATGTACTCTTTTATAATAAAATACTTTAATATCAATCATTGAATAAAATTTTAATAGCTGAAATTCAATAACCAAGTTAATCACTAACTCAACCAAGCCCACGACAGGCTCAGTTCCCTTGTAAAACTTCATTGAACTGGCATGTAAAGTAAAACCTCTGATCCCCAATTCATCAGTTTCTAATTACGTTGGAACTCTTAAGATTTCACTTTGGTATGAATTTTTTTACCACATTGTTCTCCATTAGAATCGTAGACCCAGAAATTGTAGCCAGCATTGTAAAATCCTAAAGTTGGAATATATATTTACATAATAATTTGTTACAAATTAAGAATTAAAGTTCCTTTTCCATTCATGACTTTTTATCAAAATACTTTCCCTCAATTTTCAACATCGAACGAACTAGTTACTCTATTAATGTCGCACTACATTTTTCTATTAGCCACAGATTCTGGTAACTACGCTTTTCCATTAGCCACAAACTGTGATAGGTGAAACTGAAAAGTTAACCAAAACTAAAATATGTAAAAACAATTATTATAAATAAAAAATTCCCGAAATGACAAACAAAATAATTCAGAGTAATTCCCTGTTAGTAACTTCTTTATGCTAAATATTCAGAAAATCCACGCATTAAATGTTTCAGGTTATAAAACTAAAGTTGGAATGCAAATTTATATGATAATTAGTTACGACTTCGGAATTAAACAAAACTATTTTCTATATATAAAGTTTTATATCAAAACATAAGATTGTCAAATTTAAAATTTAAAATGTCATACATATATGTCAATATAACTTCTTAATAATGCACCAAAACTTCATAATAAGCCAGCACTCCAGTGGCTTAGAACATATTCAACTAAATACTACATGAAGCTGATTGAACACAAATTGAAATCAAACCAATTGAGCACAACAAGGATGAAAAATATTTTGGTGATCTTGAAGCACGTGACTCTGCTCCCAGCAAATAATATAATGCCATTTTAGATCGAATCGACCACCAACTTATATTTTTATCTAAAATATTATTATATTATTGACTGTAAATATAATCACATGATACTCCAAAACCACCCAAATATTTCTCCAAAAAATCATCAAAAAATTGAAGTTAAACCAGTGAGCACACCCAAGCAGAAAGTCAAATCCGTTAGCACGAGGCCACCGATTAGCACAAGGCCTGGAGCAATCAAGCACGAAGAAGACGAAGTCGAATTCAGGAAGCCCCAAGAGAAATTGAAAATTAGGATTCAGAGAGAAAGAAAATAAGGTTCAGTTCATAGAAATGCCACAAATATGTTTTGGGGGGTTTGTTTTGGGGGGTTTGGTTTACTGAACCCAACTTTGTAAAACATCCGGTTCGGTCTTAAAACCAGTATTAAAAAAAATATTCAAGATGTAATTTTTGGAGTGTGGTTTGGTTCAATTAAAAGTTAGGCTTGGCTTGGTTTGGTTTATGGTTATTTTGGCGGACCATCGGAGCGGTAACGGAACACCATTGGGATTTCTCTATTTCCAGCTTTTCGCCACTTTCAATCAATCCGCTTGAACCCATAACTCGAGCCACAGAAAAAAGAGAAGAATCAGGAGATTTCATAGATGCTTACATGCATACAAAATATAGCACTTGTGTACGAGTCTTGCTAAAATATTAAGGTAGAAAAATCAAACACTATATATGTTTCAATGTTTGCTCGAATCGAGTACAGCTAATACTTCACTGTAACTTAAATAGGATAGAAACCAAACTCTACCAAAAACGAAGACAAATAAAACCATACCCTTTTCACGAAACAAATGTTCACTTGAAGCACTTCGCATCCAAAAGAGGCTCCCCCTCAAACGGTTCATGATCTTCAATCATCTGATTGACACGCTCCTTTTGAGATTCATCAGATACGTCAACCTTAGTCCATTCATAAAGCTCCATGTCATAGCATTCATCAATCACAAATTGTGGGATTTCTTGCCCACGGAAAAGCCACAACCCCTTCACCTTAAACGGTGGCTCTGATCCAATCACAAGCATCTTTCCAAATGCATACTTACGGGCCAAATCCATCCGCTGAAGAAATCCACCAACCTTGTTCAATGTCACAAAGGAAACAGTGTTCTCATCATTGTATTTGTAATCACAGAACCATAGAGAATATCCCTCAGCATCATACATGTCCCAAAATCCTGCAAGATTTAAATTAAAAAAAAAAAGGATTTAAAGTAATCTTACCTCTGCATGGCATATAAAAATCTGGACATCATTTTCACATCAAAATAATTAAAAAAAAAATTCTGGACATCGTTTGCAACAATATTTGTAGCCACAAATCTTGCAAACGATAAGCTACAATCATAATCCAAACTTCAAAATAAACAAACGACCCATAAAGGATACAATAACAATACCTTTGATTGCAACCTCGCGGAAATTGGTTTTAGTGTTTGAGTAGAGCCTTTTCCACTCATCCAGTATCATCTTACTTGGAGGAAGAAGATCAAGAGGATTCTTAGGTTTGGGCTTGGGCACCTCCTCCTCTTCTTCTGCTTTGGGCTTTTCTGGCTCTTGCTTGGCCTCTTTCTTTGCCTCTTTCTTTGGTTCATCCTTTATCTTGGGCTTAGATTCTTTTGGGTGGGAAGGCTTCTTTGCAGAGTGAATAGGGGGGACAGCTTCAGTCTGCTTGACCTGGCCCAATATCTTTCGGAAGTTCGGCTGATTAACCAAGGTCCAAAAGTATCTCTCAACATGAGGAAACTCGGAGGTGAAACTCTTCACTAAGATATTAGTGAAACCAAAGTACAAATTGCACGTTGTTATGATGTCAGCCAGGGTCACAGAATGCCCAACCAGGTATGTACTGGAGGCAAGGTGAGTGTTCAAAGCACCCAAAGCTCTCTTCAGTGCAGAAATTGCAGCTTCCTCAGCCTTCATTCAGACACATTTAAGATCAGGCTTTATGGCAACATGATGTTAAAAAGAATCCAAAAATCATTAACAAAATAATGCAGCGACTTTGACCTTATGAATTGAACATACACCCATTATTCATCACATAATACCATTAAATTGCACACAACTTTCCATCACCCTTGATGTGATGCTGTTAACAGTTAACACATATCTTGCATCAGGATAAAAGAACTAAACTAACATTTGCAATCCGTAAGCTGGAGAGGGTATTAGTAACCGGCACATTGTCCCGAAACTGCATAAGCACTTACTAATACCCAAAAAAAAAAAAAAAAAAACAGACATTTTGCATGGATAGTCAACATGCAGTTGCCATATCAATTCTGCACATTAAGAACTTCCACTCAATTTCAAATGTAAATTAACATAGAAAATCCTTTGTACACAACTTACTGGAGGAAGATATGGCGCTCGTCCCACTCTTGGGGAGTACCACTTAATAAGATTAGCATCAATCTCCAATGATGAAAAATCAATCCATTGTTCAATGAGGCCCTAAAACATCAAAGCATTAAAAATACAAGCAGAAAATATAATAGCAATACAAGCAGCAACTAGTAATAGTCGCATACACAGAGCAGGCATACTCCAGAATACAAAAATAAGTGAGAATTTCAAAAGGGAGAAGAAAATCCTTACATAATCAATAGACAAAGAACCATATAAAGTGTTGTCACCCTTCAAATGAGCAACTGCAGCAAACCAGCAGTGCCATCAAGTATCCACCGCATGGGGATAATTGTATATCAACATGATTGGATTAGCTTATGTAAACCCCTAAACCATGGCCTTGGGATTTCCAAGTAAATCAAACACTGTATATATAAGCTTACCATAACGGGCAATTGCATTGCTCTCAAACACGGGACCATCTGGTGTTTCCAACACAGGAACCTGGAAGAATAATTATCTAAATAAGTATAAGGTCAATCATACACGGAGCTTCTCATCGGTAGACCAATATGATACCTTGCCAATAGGATTCATCTTGAGAAATTCAGGAGTTTTATTAGAGACACCCATCTCAAAGTTGGGGGCCAGTTGAACTTGCACACGGGCATACTCCGCTGCAATGAGCGTCTTGTAAGCATTTTTGTTTGATTTCCCTGCATGCAGGATCTAGAGAGCGATGAATGAATTAGATCAAAAGAGAGTAATAGTGAGAAGGCAATAAAGTAGATTAAGAAGAGTATAGTCCAAGTCAATGAGTGATAGCATAGGGGCGGAGCGGAGCAGAACCAAACAAGTAAAGTTTAAACCATTCTTGTTGATTTGATTAGCTTTGTTGCTTCCCTCCCCGTAGTTTCTAGTTTCTAGTCTTAAATCTAAAGACTAAAGGAAATAAATCAGCAACATGAATGAAAGAAGATTAGTCAATCAAGTTGTAGTGAGTTGATTATGAGAGTGGAGTGACTCACCAGCGCCATGGCTTCAAGGAAAAACGTGCCGCTCTTTGTTTAAGATCTGGACCTGTTCAATTCAACCAAAACATGAACATGAATGACAGATATGATGAGGATGAAGCATAAGAAGAAACAGGAACAGGGAAGCGAGAACAAGAGATCTTACAAGCGTTCTACCGAAGCACGAGAGGAGTCGAGTGGAGTGAGGCGCCCCTTCTTAGATGAGATGAAATGAGATGCAAGCCAACTTCTCCTTATTAGGGTTTTGTAGTCACTCGGTCACTACTCAGCATTGGGCCCTTTCTCGCGGGGTCGGGTTTTCTATGGTCTGGACTATCCGTCCTCACCCCTCACATCACAATTCACAAGAACTTTTTCATGAGATTTTCATTTTATTGACTAAAAATAATAATAATAAGATTTGGATTTAATTAATATATATTATCAGTGTAAAATAATTTTATATAGATATCTAATTATATATTATCATATTAGTAAAAATATTTAACTTAATTACTTACTACTTAAATGATTATACAAAAGAAAGGCTTCAATTAAGCGCATTTTACTATATTCCGCATTAAAAATAGTGCACCACGCACCATGTCATCAAAGGGTCCATAATTAATAGTGTAATCCTAAACCCTCAACCTAGGATTCACTCTCAAATTTTCTCTTTCTCTATAAAATTTTCACTTTCTCCACCTCCATCTCGCACAGGCACCACCCCCACGCCACTACCCTAGCCCCTGCCCCACTCCAGTAGAGGAAACCACTGTCACAACTACTGCTCCTCTACATCGACTTCTCCTAATCTTCCATCTACCACACCATCCTCAAGAAACCCTATGCCCTCATCGACAATGATGGGTTGTCATCTATGGGCGTTCTCTCACCGCTGCTCGAGCTGAATGTGGCGATGAAGTCGACGAAGAGGGCTACCATTGTTGGCACCTAGCTTCACTGCCACTACACCCAGATCTTGCAAATGTCAAGCTAGTCTAAGTTAAAATAGGGGTTGTAGTGTGTGGAGCAATTGAATGGGGTGCAAGGGAGTTGGCGGGGAAGGGGTAAATGCTACTAGAGTGCCTCTCCGATGCATGCTGGTGCTTTTTAGCCACATCGCTACTACCGTTGTACGTTGCTGCCGCCGGTGCTTCTATGACATGCTGTTGCCCATGCTTCTTTGTGCAAAGACCACCGTCGTTGCCATATGAGAGTTTTCAATTTTAAGGGAGTACTACGATGCACCACCTGATTTAAGTGCATGGTTACTCCAACAGTTTAGATGTAAGACAACTTCAAGGTACTTGAAGCACCATAATTAAACTCAAAAGATTTTCACTTTAGCCCTTGTTGAAATGGGACTAGAACTATAGGGGTTTTGTGCCCAATCTAGAGATGGCAAACATACACGTATTTGTTGGATAAAACTAATTACTTCGCTAAAATTGACGTTTTTGAGCTTTATTGATTAATTTGTTTTTGAGACTAATTTGTTTAATCCACACCAGTTAATTCATTGTTTGTTGTTGATCGAGATGAGTTGGTTGGTGGAATTAATTTTTCAATGAGTAAATTAATATTAAAAACCATTGATAATCATTATTTAATAAAAATGACTAAATATATTAAAATTAGAGTTTAATTGTCATGCACTAATAGTATAAAAGAGTTTTATATTGTCATCCAATTAAATGTTTGTATTTGTAAGATTTTTAATGTAGTGGATAATTGGGTCAAATATTTTTACTGATATAACAATATGTGATTGAATGTCTGTATAAAATTTTTTTATACTGATAGTGTATATAAATTAAATTCTTAAAATTATTATTAAAAATTTATTAAATATTAATTAAGGAGAATGATCAAAAAAAATTTATGGATACATAATAATATCTTTAAACTATTTTTTATTATTTAAAAAAATTAAGTTGATTTCTAGCAATTATAAATAGTTTTGCAGGAGGACATTAACGAGGACTAATAAATTCAAGGGGAAAAAACATTTTACCTTTTCAAATTATAGGTTATATATATTTTAGCTTTTATATTTTAAAAAAATATAAATCGATCCTTTAAATTTTTTTAAATATGCAAATTAATTCTTCTGTTAATTTTTTTATTAATTATTACTAAAAATAGCATATATTCAATAAAGTTTAAGATATTAGGTTATACGTTCAGTAAAGTTTAGGAAATCGATCTGCACCTTTTTGAAATGTAAAAACTAAAATATACATAACCTATAGTTTAAGAGGGTAAAATATTTTTTTCCTTCTAAATTCAATCTCTTTATTGTTTGGAAAAATAGTGAAGGTGCTATTAATGAAGACCAAGGTGTTCTTGAAAGTGGTTGGTGAGTGTCACCTTGGAGAATTTGTCAATTGGTTCCATTCCCCTGTTATGTGCTTGCTTGATTTTGAGGTTGGCCAGATTACTACTGTGATTTTTGGCACCATTAATAGTGTGATTGGGCTTCAATTTCTCGTGATTAGTTTGTCTTCTTAGAGAAACTTCAATCAAGTTTGAGGCGGGTGATAAACAGGGTTGGGGGCTCATGTAAGCAAATATGTCTCTTGTGACATTAAATATGTGTCTTATTTTATTGGTTTAATAAATAAATAATAAAATTAATAGAAGGAAAGTTATTAAGGTAGTTACCAACTTGATGGAAGTTGGTTTTTCAAAAAGTGTTATATCCCATTAACTGGTCCTATTCCTCCGTGGAAGTCTCTTCTTATTTTTTTAACCATCACTAATGAAAGAAGAAAGTAAGGAGAAGGTCAAGGAATAGAAAAACAATTTCTTGACTATTCAATCTTCTCAGTTTGCTTTTCATCATCTTCATTATGGATCAAGGTATGTTCTTGGACTCCATAAATTATTGTATGTGCGAATCATAAATTTCAAGATCCTTTTATTTTGATATAATGATAGTTTCTGAATTAAGAACATTGGAACAATAACTTACATGTGGTATCAGAGCATTGTTGTGAAATTTGTGATTCTCCATGAATGACTATTGTTTGCCCAAATTTCCATGAACCCTAAACTATGAGATTGGGAAATTTTTTTTTGTGGGGTCTTTCCCCTGCATTGTCGAATTGAGAGAGAAATCACATTTACGATATTTTATATTCTCTCATGAAAGTTTATGTTCATTTTGCAATATATTATTAGGTTATATGAATTTGTTGTTACAAAATGAAGAATTGGACTCTAAAATGAAAGTTACGTAAGTTCACTGTATATGTTCAATATTAATGTGACATTTGCAAATGCTTTCAAAATGAAATTTGTTTCAACATTAACGTGATATTTGTTTTACTATTATGAATGTTTTATGGATCAAGTTGCAAGATTCTTGAAATTGATGCTTTTGTGAAATCATCATCAACGTGAAAACATGAAATATTTGGATTTGGAATTATTGTATGTGAGATTTGTTAATCACCAAAGTGGTCAAAGCTGAAAGTTGTTTAATAATTCCAAATTCATGATGTTTTCTTTCAATTACTCATAGAATGGATGCTAAATGATAGTTATTTGTGTATGAGTAAGTTGAAGTTCATTGTTATAAGGATCACCCAAAGATTGATTAATTATTCTTATAATTATTGAACATGATTGTAATTGCACTGATAGTTTATTTATATATCCAAGGATAATAAATATTTCTAGTTAGTGCACGTATCATTTCCAAATAATGTTTAAATTTATTAGCATCATTATGTTTATCGTATGTTGATGTATCACCCAAAGGAGAGCATTGATATACATTGAATGTTTAAATATTTGTTGTCTGAATCTATATGGTATGTTATTTTATGACTCAAAGCATTAATGTTAAGCATGTGTTAACTGCAGTAACTATCCCTATATCATTACATTCGCATGCTACATCTGTTCCAATTTTTAATGGGCTAAATTTTTCTGATTGGTGTGAACAAGTCCAATTCCACTTTGGTGTATTGGATCTTGATTTAGCACTGCAAGTTGAGAAACCTGTTGCTATGATTGATGAGAGTAGCAATGAAGAGAAAGCCCATTATAAAGCTTCGAAAAGGTCAAATAGATTGAGCTTGATGTTTATGCGAATGAGCATAGCAAATAACATCAAATTTGCTCTTCCCAAAATTGAAAGTGCTAAAGAATTTATGAAATTTTTGGAATAGCGCTCCCAAACTGCTAATAAGTCTCTTGCTGGGACATTAATGACTACTTTAACCACCATGAAGTTTGATGGTTCTTGTAGTATGCATGAGCATGTCATTGAAATGACAAACATTGCAGCAAGACTTAAGTCATTGGGAATGGTGGTGGATGAAAATTTCCTTGTGCAATTTATTTTGAACTTGTTACCATCTAAGTATGGTCCTTTCCAAATGAACTATAACACCATGAAGGATAAATGGAATGTGCATGAACTGCATAGTATGTTAGTTCAAGAGGAAACTAGACTTAAAAATCAGGGAAACCACTCCATTCATTATATAAACCATCAGGGAGTTGGAAAGAAAGTTAAAAAGAAACATGGAAAGGGAAAAAGGCCATTAAAGACTGCTAAGTCCTCTTCCAAGATTCAGAAGAAAGAATCAAAGAACAAATGTCATTTCTGCAGGAAATCTGGACACTTCCAAAATGATTGCCCAAAGAGGAAGGCTTGGTCGAAAAGAAAGATAATAGGCTTAATGTTTATGTATGTTTCGAATCAAATTTAACTGTAGTTCCCCATAATACATGGTGGATTGATTCTGGATGTACAACTCATGGTTCTACTATGATGCAGGGATTCCTTACAACCCGAACCATAAGCCAAAATGAAAAGTTTGTCTACATGGGCAATGGAGAGAAAGTTCCAGTGGAAGCTGTTAGGACTTATCGTTTAATTCTAGACATTGGACATCATTTAGATTTGTTTGAAACCTTTTATGTGCCTAGTATTTTTAGAAATTTGGTTTCTTTGTCTAAACTTGATGTAGCTGGATACTCTTTTAAGTTTGGTAATGGTTGTTTTAGTTTGTTTAAGCATACTTGTATGATTGGATCTGGTGTACTTTGTGATGGTTTATATAAATTGAAATTAGACAATTTGTATGCTGAAACACTTATGACTCTGCATCATAATGTTGGCACTAAACGTAGTTTAGTGAATGAACGTTCTGCTCTCTTGTGGCGTAAATGATTGGATCACATTTCCAAAGAAAGAATGGAAAGGTTGATAAAGAATGACATCCTTCGAGATTTGGATTTCACTGATCTTAACATTTGTGTGGATTGCATGAAAGGAAAGTAAACAAAACACACAAAGAAAGGAGCCACAAGAAGTACCTAACTTCTTGAAATTATACACACTGGCATATGTGGGCCTTTTAATGTAAATTTTTTCAATAAAGAAAAATACTTCATTACTTTTATTGATGATTATTCACGTTATGGTTATGTCTGTCTGCTACATGATAAATCTCAAGTAGTTAATGTCTTGGAAAAGTTAAAGGCAGTTAGACAAAAAGGTGAAAATTGTTAGATCTGATAGAGGTGGTGAGTATTTTGGAAGATATGATGAAATTGGACAACACCCAAGTCCATTTGCTAAGTTCTTAGAAAGGCGCGGCATATGTGCTCAATGCACAATGCCAGGTACACCAGAACAGAATGGTGTATCAGAAAGGCATAACAGAACATTAATGGATATGGTTAGGAGCATAATGAGTAACGCATCTTTACCCCTATCATTGTGGATGTATACTTTAAAAACTGCCATGTATTTGTTGAACAGGGTTCCTAGTAAAGCAATTCCAAAAACTCCTTTTGAGTTATGGACTGATAGGAAACCTAGTTTAAGGCACCTACATGTTTGGGGATGCCAAGTAGAAATAAGGGCCTATAATCCACAAGAAAAGAAACTAGATGCAAGAACAATCAGTGGATATTTTATTGGTTATTTAGAAAAATCAAAAGGGTATAGATTTTATTGTCCTACCCATAATACAAGAATTATTGAAACTGGAAATGCTCGGTTCATTGAAAATGGTGAGACCAGTGGGAGTGAAGCTTCACAAAATGTGGAGAATAAGGAAATTAGAGTACAAGTTCCTCTTTCTTGTGCTTCTAGCTTTAGACTTGTTGTTCCTCATGTTGTTGAACTGCATAACAATCAAGAAGAATAAGAAGTTATTGATCCCATGGTTAACAATGAGCCAATAATAGAACAACCACAGGAAATAGCATTGAGAGGATCTCAAAGAGAAAGAAAATCTGCTATTCCAGATGATTATATAGTTTATCTACATAGGTCAGAAAATGACTTAAGTGTTGATGATGATCCAATTTCTTTTTCCCAAGCCATGGATTGTGATAATGCTGATAAATGGTTAGATGCCATGAAAGATGAGCTTAAATCAATGGAACATAATGGTGTAGGGGACCTTGTGGAATTACCTGAAGGGTGCAAGAGAGTTGGGTGTAAATGGGTCTTTAACACTAAATGCGACTTTCATGGTAACCTTGAACACTACAAAGCTCGTCTTGTTGCCGAGGGATATGGTATTGGTTATAAGGAGACATTCTCACCAGTTTCCAAGAAAGATTCTTTCAGGATTAGCATGGCTTTGGTAGCTCATTATGACTTAGCGTTGCATTAAATGGATGTGAAAACTGCCTTTCTAAATAGGAATTTAGAGGAAAATGTTTACATGGATCAATCAATGGGGTTTTCAGTCAAGGGCAAAGAACACATGGTGTGTAAACTTAAGAAGGCAATATACGGACTCAAACAGGCTTCTCGCCAATGGTTTCTCAAGTTTAATGATACTGTCATGTCTTTTGGATTTAAGGAAAACATTGTTGATCGGTATATATATCTAAAGGTCAGTGGGAGTAAGTTCATATTTTTGGTCCTATATGTTGATGACATCTTGCTTGCATCTAATGACCTTGGTCTATTAAGTGAGACTAAGAAGTTTCTCTTTAGTAGCTTTGAAATGAAAGATATGGGTGAGGCAAGTTATGTGATTGGAATAAAAATATTTCGGGATAAATCACAGGGATTGTTGGACTTGTCTCAGAAGGCATATATTAATAAAGTCTTAGAGAGATTCAGAATAGGAAATTGCTCAGCAGCACTGGTTCTAATTCAGAAAGGAGACAAATTTAGTCTCATGCAATGTCCAAAGAATGATTTGGAACGAAAACAGATGGAAGAAATTCCATATGCATCTATTGTTGGGAGTTTGATGTATGCTCAAACATGTACTAGACTCAATATCAGCTTTGCAGTTGGTATGCTTGGCAGATACCAGAGTAATCCTGGATTGGATCATTGGAAAGCTGCAAAGAAAGTCTTAAGGTATTTGTAAGGGACAAAAGATCACATGCTTACTTATAGGAGATCTGATCATCTTGAGGTGATTGGATATTCAGATTCAAATTTTGCCAGTTGTGTAGATACAAGAAAGTCTACATTTGGGTATTTGTATCTTTTAGTCGGAGGAGCAATATCATGGAAGAGTGAGAAGCAGTCAATCATTGCTTCTTCCACCATGGAGGCTGAATTTGTGGCATGCTTTGAGGCCATAGTTCGAGCTAAGTGGCTGCGGAACTTTATTTTAGGGTTTGGAATAGTTGACAGTATTGCTAGACTACTGAAAATTTATTGTGATAATTCTGCAGCAGTCTTCTTATTTAAAATTGACAAGTATTTTAAAGGTGTTAAGCATATGGAATTGAAATACTTTGACATTAAAGAAGAAGTATAGAAACATAGAGTGTCAATCGAACACATTAAGACCAACCTTATGGTTGCTGATCCATTAAAAAAAGGGTTGCCGCCCAAAACATTCAGTGCACATGTTGAAAGAATGAGCGTTGTTGCTAAATAGGCATTATTGTATATATTATGATGTTGTTTGTGTTTTATGTACTTTGACACTTTAAACTCATGAATAGATGTTTCTGCGTTACCTATTTTCGAGTTTGTGTACATTATGGAGTCGGAATAATGATAACAAGTTTTGTCTTTGATAAGGGTATTATTGGTGGACCAATTATATTATGTGTTGCTCACTCATAGATCATGTTAAGGATGAGGCTAACCTTGTAGTACATGGAAGGGACTATGTCGGTTAAATGGTGTACAACCGCAATAACTCATTTTAGTTTTATTCTTGATCATGATGAATGATGTAGCAAGTGTAATTGCTTAATGCGTATTATGATAGTTATATTTATTAAACCATAAAGTGAAATAATGACACATGAGACAAGTGGGAGAATGTAAGAAAATATGTCTCATGTGGTATTAAATATGTGTCTTATTTTATTGGTTTAATAAATAAATAATAAAATTAATAGAAGGGAAGTTATTAAGATAGTTACCAGCTCGATGGAAGTTGGTTTTTCAAAGTGTTATATCCCATTAACTGGTCCTATTCCTACAGTGGAAGTCTCTTCTTATTTTTTTAACCATCACTAATGGAAGAGGAGAGTAAGGAGAAGGTCAAGGAATAAAAAAATAGTTTTTGGACTATTCAATCTTCTCAGTTTGCTTTTCATCATCTTCATTATGGATCAAGGTATGTTCTTGGACTCCATAAATTATTGTATATGAGAATCATGAATTTCTAGATCCTTTTATTTTGATATAATGGTAGTTTCTGAATTAAGAACATTAGAAACAATAACTTACAGCTCAGTCATGGGCAACGGAGGTCATTTAACAATGAGAGGAAAATTGTAGATGCTAAAAATCTACCTAAATTAATGGTTTAAGGGTATTATTCATTTATAATTTTACTCCTAAAGCCGAACCAACAACAAGCTATATACTAGTAATAGTGAGGGTTTGCGAGCTATTGACAATGAGTTGAAAGCATAAGTGGTAGAAAACAAAAATTAAAGAATAATCTAAGGGTATTAATGTCTACTTATGAAAAGATTTTTGTCTTTCTCCTTAAATAATTTTTTTGACGTACTTAATTAATGTTTAATAGGTCCTTTGTAATAATTTTAATATAATTGATCATTTTATTAATTAATCATTGTTAATGATCCTTATATAGTTAAAAAGTAATATAATAGAATTAACTAGTTATGCATGTAAGTGTGTAGTTTGATCCACTTACTCCCTTAATTTCGTTCAATTATAAATTAAGTTAAATCTTTTCTCTTAATCTAAATTTTTAATTTATTAAAAAAATTGTATCCACTCATAAGATGTATATAATCAACTATTTCTTTTGACAAAAACTCTATTTTGGATTTGAACAAAATATTATAGGATAAATTGGTTCCTTGAGACTTGAAAGTTAGTTCGAGATCCTTTATTATTCAAAACATAAGAGACATTTGTCCATTCGTTAAACATCTGTTGTTAAACTTACAAAAATATACATGTGGTCTATTAACTGTGTGACATGGCTTATTTTGTGTCATGTTGAAAAGTAACAAGGCAAATTGGTCATTAATGAATTATAAAATATTCAAATTGATCTCTATTATCATCTTCCTTCTTTTCAAATCCTAAATTCCAAAATGTCATCTCCCTCTTCTTAGTTTAAGCAAAAACCTAAACTTCCATTATTATCTTGTTCCTCCTCATGTCCTCCTGCTTTCACACATCTTATAAGCAAGGGAGGAGAGTGATAAAGTAAGAGATTATAAAATTAACGAAAACATTCAAAATGATAATAACAATAAATAATAAATATGAAATGGATTTGATTCTATTTTGTTGATACTGAATAGGAAATGAAAATAAATAGGGTATCTAAAATTATTTTTTATATACATTATCTTCTAAGTCAACAAAATTGTTTTACTAGTTCATATGCATTTTCATATAACTTTCTTGAGAAAATGGGATTGAAGTTAAAAAAAATAGCAAACTTAAAAAATTCTGTAATGGGAAAGGTAACTATAGTTTTACCATCTTCACTATATTTGATCTTATCAATAATCAAAGTATTAAACGGACAATTGTTTGAAATCGTTATTTTCAATCTTCCTAATTTCATCCCAACCTACTAGTACATTTGTTTCAGAGGCGAAGGTCTTTTAAATTTTTAAATTGATGTGCTGTAACTTGTAAGTGCTCAAATGGGGGAGAAGGTACATAATATACTAGTGTTAATTAGCCAATGTGTAGCAATAACTGCAATTTCATTCATGGGGTCGCTAAAATTTTCACTTTGATCCTTCTCGGCATAACACTATAACAAAAGTCCCTAGTCAGCTTGCCACTCTAATTTATTATTCATCTTTTCTTGTTTGTTTAATTATTCATCTTTATTACAAGAGAATAGGCCGGCAGTTAAGTGGACTTGCCTGAAAAGCATCCACAACGAAGGAAGTTGCTTTTTGGGTTACCTTTACTTTGGGATACTATGGCCTAATTTAATAGTACTCTCTAAAAGGGTATTTTGATTTACAAAAAATATAAGTTAATTTTTTTTATTTGATAAGCCAAAAAGCTGATATGCTTTTGCTCCTGATTTTTAAAACAAGGGGGTGGTCTTGTGAGCTCTTATGAAGTACTGTTTAAAACTGATTTGTACTCTCTAGAATTTAAAAAATTAATATAACCTTACTCTTATTAATGACATTAAAAGTATAAATTATTCTGTTTAATATTTATATCTATTATAGTCATTTTAGATTTTAAGTATTAATTTATCAAATACTATTTTTGTGGCTTATATTTATTGAAAGTAACTTTTATATTATTTTACTAAATGATACAACTATGGCTTTTCAAAAGCAACTTTTAGAGAGCCTAAAATCTCAGTAGCTCTCAAAAAATCACAATAATATCAAATCAAACCTAGATCATTGGATGCCAAGCCATCCATGCAAGGGCTAGGCACAAACTCCTCGCTATTATAAATTAAGGTAACTTCAGAGGACTTTGGTACATTTTTCTTTACAAACTCTCCTTTGCTTAATTTGTAATTGTGTGAATAGATAAATGTCATAAATAATTGTAAGTAAAGAATATAGAAAGTGACTTTGCTAGTGGAAGTTTAATTTCAAAACTTTGAAAGTTTATAAATAAATTTAAAAAGCATAGTTAATTAGTTAATTGGGTTGAGTGTTCAAGTTTTTGATTGAAAAATGGTTAAATATGTTTTTGATCCCTGAAAATATAATGACTTTTGATTTTGGTCCTTGTAATTTTTTTTTTCAATCCAAATTTTTTTAAAATATTTAGTTTTAATCCCTATCTTTATATGACTTTCATTAAGTGATGATGTGGTCAACAGAACTCCATATCACACTTGCCACATCACCCAATTTTTTTACACATTACTCATTCCTTCCTCCACATCCCCCATCTCATCCCTTCTCCTTCCTCTTTTCTCTCCTACTACCACCACCCCCATTTTCTTCTCTCTAGCCCTTCTTTCACCACCACCACCACCACCACCACCATCATTGTAACATCCCCATTTCTACCTAAGCTAATTAGCTCGGTGTTTCCGGCTAATTAGAGGGATTAGCGATTAATTGAGAACTAATCGATTAATCCCGAGAGCAAGAGCTTAGTAAATTAAGTCTAGCCAAACAATTTAGTCATAATGTCCTAAGCGTTTTAATAAAACCTTAATCGTCTAATCCTTAATTACTCGAAGGTGCCAAAACAAGAGTAAGACAATCTAACCTTACTAATTAAGTTTATAATGATTAAGACAACTCTTGAAAAAATTAAACCCCAAATTAAGCATATGCTTAACCGTAATGCAAGACATCATAAAAGGTATAATTGACAAGAGTTAACTCATGGGTAATTAAGCCAATTAAGTTAAACTACATTTAAATAATTCTAATAACATTTAGAGATAAAGGTTCTTCCATGCATATGCCCTAGAAAGACCTACCAAGGAGGAGCAACATCTCACCCTTCATTCAAACTCTTTAATCCTACACCATTAGATCAAAAGCCAAGACTAGGATCCTTGTCATCCACCATTAGATCTTGACACTTGGATGAGTCTTAGACAAGCAACCAAATCTTAAGAGGGGTACTCCCCTTTAACCCCTAGAGAAAAGCTTAAAATGGACATTAGAATGCCTCCAAGACTCAAGGAAAAACAACTCACCCTTTTGCCCCAAGGTTTTTCCACTCTCTTGCTTGTTGTAAGAAGCAAAGTCCCATCACTTTTCCCTCCCTCTTTTGCGCCACCTTCAGCCATACCTCTCTCCTCCATTCATTTTTCATTTCCTCTCCCAAAGACACACACAAAGCTCTCTTCTCTCTTCAATTTCAAATTCTCCTCCTTCTCTCTAAACTCTCTAACTTCCCTCTAGAATTCTCCCACTTCTCTCATCCTTTCCTCTCCTCATCCTACTCACAAACTCTTCAAGAGCCACCATTTCTTGCTCTTGGAGAATCAAAGACACTCACATATCAAGCCTCTTCCAAGATCCAAGAGGAGGAGCACCACCACCACCATCATCTCTTTTTCCATCCCAAGTTCCTTCAAAGAAAGCTTCTTGGTAGTGACTCTAAACTTCTTTTTCTCTCTTGTTTTTCAAGCTTTAGAACTCCTATGCTCTCCATAGCTAGGTGGTTTTAAAGATTGATTATGGGCATCATAGCCATTCTTGTCATAAAATGAGATGTTGTTGCTAGTATGGTTGTTTGTTGAAAATATGTTTTCGGTTTGGTGTGATGCATGGCTGAATCCACTATTTTTGAACTCCAACATGTTAGTTTTTCACTAAACTTCCATGGTATATGAGTGTCTTATAACTTGAGAATGGTTTCTTGAAAGTGAGGTTGAGTGTTTTGGAGAAAACATGAGAAAAAGCAAGACGTGAATCCTGGATTTTCTGACAGTCAGTAAACCGAACGGTATAACTTTTTCCAGAAAACTCAGAAATGAGTGGAACCAATTTTATATGAAAATAGACTCAAAGAGCTTTCCATACATATAAAATACATAAGATTCAGAGTTAAAATGAGTGAGATGTGATTTTTCAAAGTGGACTGTTCTCGGGTAGGTTTCTGCCTGGGCAGTCTACACTAAAATGAGTATAACTCAAGCTACAAAAATGATTTTTGAGTGAGACCAAGTTTCAATGAAAGCTAAGACATAGGGGAACAGACCCATAAAACAGTTTTCTCAGATTCCTTCTGAGCAATTATAATGAGAGGTCACAATCCACTGTACCAGTCCAAGTAGAAACTGAACAAGTCAGAATAAAATATGCATAACTGGAGTTAGAAAATGAATTTTTGAGTGGGACTTCTTTTGTTAAAAACTAGACTCAGAACCCTATAAGCATATAAAATTTCGCATTAAAATGATAAAATACCAAATTATGGTGAATTTTTAAAGTTACTGCCTGGGGTAAAAGTAAAACTGTCAAAATTTAACCTTAAGTAAAACTATGCATAAGTGACCTAAAAGCTAAAAGGGCTTAACCTAAAGTAATGAAACTTCATAATTTACTTAATGAAGACTAGATGGAATAAAATACTAAGCTTGCCTAATCCTTAATAAAAGAAGCAAATAAAGCGAAAAACCGAATGTAAATGTAGTTAGTGTACTAGATTAAGTTCATAAGATTTTAATCAAACTATAATGCAAAACCTAAACCATAACTCTTCCAAATTTAAAATATGAAAATCATATAAGTCAAGTTAGAATAAATGAGAAGAGGAAACCAATAAAATGAAAGCCAATGTAAAAGCTTGCATCTAATTTACTAAGCTAAGCTCATAAGACTTTGCTTGAGAATATGCCTACGATTAGGTTGCAAGTATGATGTGATGATGATGTGATTATGATGCCATGATATGATGATATGATGTGATGATATGATGATGATGATATGATATGATGCTTTGTGATACTCTTGGTATCTTGTCTGGCAAAATTTTGGGAAAGCTGCGGTCTAGCCAGATTATCTTCTTAGAAATTTTGTAGAAATTATGGACTTAGAAATATTTTGCATCATAAGTTTAATAAGGAAAGATTGGATAAAGTATGATCCTTCAAAATGGAAGGTGACCTAATTTAAGTTTCCCCTCACCCACGACTCACATGAGGCATGGCATGACCCAGCTAGTGTGAGTATAGGGGATAGGGCTTACATGAGGCATGGCATCACCCACTAGTGTAAGTGCAGAAAGTCTATGGTGGCGGCGGCCACGGTATGAGCTCATTACCACTTATGTTTAGTGGGTGGAAAGAAAGGACTTAAGATAAGTCAAGTTAAGGAAAGAAAGGGACTTGGTCCAACCCAAGTAAAGAACATAACTCTCGATCTGTTTATATATGTTATGAATAGTCATATAAGCTTTCATGTATGCCATGATGATGTTAATACAACGAGGATAGGTACTAAAAATGGGTTCCACTTTGATAGTAACGTTTTGAAAATCAAATAATTGAACCTATTGTATGCCCACAGTTTTCGTTTAAAAACCGAAGTGGTGGACGATGACGATGACACCGGTGTGTCGTGGTCGAGTCCCACCGAGAAATCTTATTTCTCATCCTAGTTGTTTTCCGTCTCGTCACCAGATACTCATGGAGCCTCACGTGGCGTGGAGCATGGAGCCTCCCGACCATGAGTGGGCTTATGATGAGGATGCCCAGGCTATGGTGGCCACGACCACCACGGTAGTTCGCACCTACTTCTATCCGGTCGGGTTTTTGAACAAGAGGAGCCAGAGATTCCGCCACCCCATGGGCGTATCTTCTTCGCCACGCCTTGGACAACCATTGGGTCCTTGGGATTTCCGCCTGAGCCATTGCCCGAGATCGAGATGGAGCCTATGTCTCCCGGTCTACCCGTAGTCGGAGCCTATGCCGCCAGAGGTTCCCGTGGTCGAGGTGAGTTCGACGGCCACCCTAGGTCGTAGCGACTTCGCCGCCACTCCCGAGTATCGGCTGTCGCGTCGAGGAGGATCCCTCCGAGGCACGTTCCTCGGTGGGCAGCTATGTTCCCGCCGTCGCGTCCGTCAGATAGAGGTGATCGAGCACCCCCGCATCATTCGCACTCGCGCCCCGAGGCCGAGCAAAGATGGGGACTCGACATTCGAGGACCCGAGTTCCATGGAAGAGGCGCAGAAGTCGACATATGTCTACGAGGGCTTATTTTGATTTGTGCTCCCTAACTCTTGTATTTCATTTAGTATTGTATCTCATCAGACTTGTGTACCTTTGATATTTGGGGCCATGGCATGACCATGAGTTTCCTTTATATGTACTTGCTTGGATATTATGAGATTAAGTATTTTATGTAATCGATGTTATAATTTGAATGTATGACTTTATGATTTATCTCATGTTCCATCCATTTATATTGAAATCTCTGCGATACGTTAGCTTCATCGCTATCTTCTCGCAAGGCTTTACTTTTTAAAAGCAACGACATATTTCAAAAAAATTTTCTTGTATTTTCCGCGTAATTTAATTTCAAGTAAAGTTTAGTGTTCCACGAGCATAAGTAACAACTAATAAACGCCGTATACGACTTAAGCGTAATATGGATTTATTAGGGTGTTACATTATGGTATCGAGCGATTCATCTGTTAAAGCCTGAGGATTGGGTGACTATGCTTCAAGCATAATTCTACGTGCGCTATGTTAAGTCGTGCTAAGAATCCTGCGTATGATAGGATGTAGGACTTAGAATGCATGACCGCCATGTGAGATTGCCTTTAGTTCTTTGCCATGCTTATGCTTGATATTGGGCCTGATCAACTCGATATTTTGTTTTGGTGTGTTCAGGAACTAATGGCAACTCGCAGACGTGCCGCCCCTGAGCCCAGCGACAACACGAACATCGCTGATTTCATGAGGACCTTTCAACAGATGGCGAATGCCATGCAAGCTCAAGCTACGGTGAACACATGATGGATCGCCTAAATCGGAGGTCGTAAGAGTCCGTCGGCGGAAATGGGGCAAATACGGAATATCAGAAGTTCGCGGAGTTCCGCAAGGCTAACCCGCCCAGTTTCAAGGGGGCCTTCAACCCTGAGGAAGCTGATGAGTGGATTAAAGAGATCGAGAAGATCTACTCAGTGCTGACTTGCTCGGAGACCCAAAAGGTGGCCTTTGCTACCTATATGCTGAAGGCGGATGCCGACTCGGTGGAAGGGGCGAAGAGCTTGATGGAAAGTGACCAAAGGGAAATCACTTGGGACGTCTTCAAGACAGCTTTCTACGAAGTATTTCCCGATGTCGGTAAGGAACGCAAAGGAGATGGAGTTCCTGAGGCTCTACCAGGGAGGTATGGCGTTCTTTGAGTACACTGAAGTTTGAGGAGTGTAAGTTCTCCACGCTATATCAGTGAAACCCGTGAGCCCTGGAAGTGCATGAAGTACGAAGGAGGTTTGAGGTCTGACATCCTGGCATCAGTGGCCCCGCTGGAGATTCGGAACTATGCGGCCCTTGTCAATAAGAGTCGCGTGGTGGAGGATCGCAACCGCAAGTGGCTATCCGTAGATCTAAGCCCATAAGAGGAGGCATCTCAAGGGCAACACCAGAGACAAATTTCACAAAAGAAGCCCTACCGTGGCGATGGTTCTAGAGGCAACACCACAGAGACCTCTGCCAATCCTCCAAGACCCGCCACCACCTCCGGCAGCAACCAATTCCGTTTGCCCCAAGTGTGGGAAGCAACACAAAGGGGTTTGCTACGCCGGGCAAAACGTCGCCTGATGTGGACAACCCGCCATTTTGCCAAGAATCGCACGAAGGACACATCGCCCCAAACCGCAACGCCAAGGAGGGTCTTCACCATGAATGCCGAGGAGACCACTGAGTCTGGTGATCTCATTCGAGGTAAGTGCGAAATAAATGGTAACATCTTAATCGCGTACTATATGACTCGCGCTACGCATTCTTTTATTTCTCATGATTGCGTAAGTAGATTGGGGTTGTCTGCTTTCGAACTACCTTATATGTTGCTTGTTTCTACTCCCACTGGGAAACCAGTTAGAACTTGTCTGTGTTGTTTGAAGTGTCAAATTCATATTGAGGGTAGGACTTATGAGTCCGATTTAATCTGCCTTCCTTTGTCTGGTTTAGATCTAATCTTAGGCATGGGCTGGCTCTCAGCCAACCATGTTCTGTTAGATTGTGCAGCCAAAACAATCGTATTCCCTTCCTTACCTTCTAAACCTGTTAGTTTAAGCTTGAAACCTATCGTGTTATACTGTTGTAAGGCGAGAATCAAGAATACGTTCTCCTATCGGCTAGTGAGGTTGAACTGGAGCAAGCTCTTGAGGAGATTCCTGTGGCGAATGAGTACCCTGAGGTCTTTCCTGAGGATATTCCGGAGTTTCCCCCGGAGAGAGAGATAGAATTCTCCATAGAATTGGTGCCAGGGACTGGACCAATATCTATTGCACCCTACCGAATGTCCCCTTTGGAGTTGGAAGAGTTGAAGACCCAATTGGAGGAATTGTTGGAGAAGAAGTTTGTGCGACCGAGTGTCTCACCTTGGGAGCCCCGGTCTTTGTTGTCAAGAAGAAGGATGGAAGCATGAGGCTGTGCGTGGATTATCGGCAGTTGAACAAGGTCACAGTGAAGAACAAGTACCCCTTACCAAGGATAGACGACTTGATGGACCAACTCAGAGGAGCAGTGGTGTTTTCAAAGATAGATCTAAGGTCGGGATACCACCAAATTAGAGTAAAGGAGGAAGATATTCCCAAGACGGCCTTTAGGACTAGATATGGGCATTATGAGTTTAGAGTAATGTCGTTTGGATTAACCAATGCCCCGGCTGTGTTTATGGATTATATGAACAGGATCTTTAGGCCGTATTTGGATAAGTTTGTGGTGGTCTTTATAGATGACATCCTCATCTATTCAAAGACGAAGGAGGAACACGAAGAGCATCTTCGGATGGTGTTGGGAATCTTGAGGGATAAGAAGCTCTATGCGAAGCTATCGAAGTGTGAGTTTTGGCTAGAAGAAGTGAAGTTCTTGGGTCACGTCGTGACTAAGGGACGGATATCCGTAGATCCGAGCAAGGTGGAAGCTGTGATGAATCGGGAGAGACCGAAGCGACGGTGACGGAGATTCGGAGTTTTCTCGGCCTAGCCGGATATTATCGGAGGTTTATAAAGGGATTTTCTCAGATATCCCTACCTTTGACTAAGCTCACTAGGAAGAATGCTGCGTTTGTGTGGATCAAGAGTGTGAGAAAAGTTTTCAAGAGTTGAAGGCGAAGTTAACTTCTACACTGCATCGGGTCCTGCCTGACCCTAAGGGAGCCTTTGAGGTCTACTGTGATGCCTCTGGAAGAGGGTTAGGTTGTGTTTTGATGCAAAATCGAAATGTGGTAGCGTACGCCTCTAGGCAACTGAAACCTCATGAAGTCAACTACCCGACCCATGACCTGGAGTTAGCGGCCGTGGTGTTTGCCTTGAAGATATGGAGGCACCATCTATATGGAGTTAGGTTTGAGGTATTTTCGGATCACAAGAGTCTGAAATACTTGTTTGATCAGAAGGAGCTTAACATGAGGCAGAGGCGGTGGATGGAATTCCTGAAGGACTACGATTTCGGATTGAACTACCACCCTGGTAAGGCCAATGTGGTGGCGGACGCACTGAGCCGCAAATCATTGCATGTGTCGTGGTTGATGGTCAAGGAAGCGGAGTTGATTGAGAGCTTTAGAGACTTAAATCTCGGAGTTACCCTGACCCCTCGTAGCATAAGGTTGAGTCTGATCAAGGTGACAAGTGAGTTCAGAGGGCAAATTATGCAGGCTCAGGAAAAGGATGAAGAGTTCTTAAGAATTGTAGCTCAAAGTGAAGGAGGGAAAGTCAAAGAATTTACTCAAGGCATTGATGGCGTATGGAGGTATCAAGGGAGGATATGCGTGCCTGCTAAGGATGACTTGAGGAGGACAATTGTAGAAGAAGCCCACAAAGGTCATTTCACCATGCATCCTGGCATAACGAAGATGTACCAAGACCTCAAGAGGATGTTTTGGTGGCCAAGCATGAGACGAGACATAGCAGATGTGGTGGATAAGTGCTTAGTTTGTCAAAAGGTGAAGATTGAGCACCAAAAACCCTCAGGCATGCTGCAACCATTGGAGATCCCTGAATGGAAATGGGATGGAATCTCTATGGATTTTGTGATGGGTTTGCCCCGAACCCAAGGTGGATTTGATGCCATATGGGTCGTTGTGGATAGATTGACAAAGTCGCCCACTTCTTACCCATAAGGGCGAATTATCCTTTGGATAAGCTAGCCCAAATATACATCCAAGAGATTGTAAGATCGACGGAGTACCGCAACCATTGTGTCGGACGAGACCCAAGGTTTAGCTCTAGGTTCTGCGGAGCCTTGCAAAAGGCATTTGGGACGAAAGTTTGTTTAAGTACACCTACCACCCCCAGACTGATGGACAATCGGAAAGAACCATACAAACCCTAGAGGATATGTTAAGGGCATGCGTAATGGATCGACCCTAAGTTGGGACAAGCACCTACCCCTCATCGAAGTTCGCCTACAACAATAGTTTTCATGCTAGTATTGGGATGGCACCTTATGAAGCTCAGATGGTAGGAAGTGCCGATCTCCGCTTTGTTGGTATGAACCGGGTGAGCAAAGCCTCTTAGGGCCTGATCCGTTAGAGAAACCACCGAGCAAATTAAGAGGATAAGGGAAAGGATTCTCACAAAGACAAAGTCAGAAGAGCTATGCGGATAAGAGGAGGAAGCCAATCGAGTTCCAAGAGGAGAACACGTATTCTTGAAAATCACTCCTACAACAGGCATAGGTAGAGCCCTTAGAGTCAAAAAGTTGAGTCCTCGCTTTCTTGGCCCTTTGAAATCTTGAAACGAGTAGGAACAGCTTGCCTACCAAATAGCGTTACCACCTCATTTGTCAAATCTTCACAATGTCTTCCATGTCTCCCAGTTAAGAAAGTACAACTCCGACCCCAATCACCTTCTTGAGCCGGAAAGTGTACAGCTAAGGGAAGGCTGACCTTCGACTCCATCGCTATGAGAATCATAGATAGGAAGGTCAAGCAAATGAGGAACAAGTCTCAGGCCCCTAGTGAAAGTGGCTTGGGAAGAGGACACTTGGAAGAGCACACGTGGGAACTCGAGGCAGATGCAAAGAGATTTTCCCCACTGCTGATGTGCAACTAATTTTGTGGGCAAAATTCTTTTTAAGGAGGGGAGTAATGTAACATCCCCATTTCTACCTAAGCTAATTAGCTCGGTGTTTCCTGCTAATTAGAGGGATTAGCGATTAATTGAGAACTAATCGATTAATCCCGAGAGCAAGAGCTTAGTAAATTAAGTCTAGCCAAACAATTTAGTCATAATGTCCTAAGCGTTTTAATAAAACCTTAACCGCCTAACCCTTAATTACTCCAAGGTGCCAAAACAAGAGTAAGACAATCTAACCTTACTAATTAAGTTTATAATGATTAAGACAACTCTTGAAAAAATTAAACCCCAAATTAAGCATATGCTTAACCGTAATGCAAGACATCATAAAAGGTATAATTGACAAGAGTTAACTCATGGGTAATTAAGCCAATTAAGTTAAACTACATTTAAATAATTCTAATAACATTTAGAGATAAAGGTTCTTCCATGCATATGCCCTAGAAAGACCTACCAAGGAGGAGCAACATCTCACCCTTCATTCAAACTCTTTAATCCTACACCATTAGATCAAAAGCCAAGACTAGGATCCTTGTCATCCACCATTAGATCTTGACACTTGGATGAGTCTTAGACAAGCAACCAAATCCTAAGAGAGTACTCCCTTTAACCCCTAGAGAAAAGCTTAAAATGGACATTAGAATGCCTCCAAGACTCAAGGAAAAACAACTCACCCTTTTGCCCCAAGGTTTTTCCACTCTCTTGCTTGTTGTAAGAAGCAAAGTCCCATCACCTTTCCCTCCCTCTTTTGCGCCACCTTCAGCCATACCTCTCTCCTCCATTTATTTTTCATTTCCTCTCCCAAAGACACACACAAAGCTCTCTTCTCTCTCTTCAATTTCAAATTCTCCTCCTTCTCTCTAAACTCTCTAACTTCTCTCTAGAATTCTCCCACTTCTCTCATCCTTTCCTCTCCTCATCCTACTCACAAACTCTTCAAGAGCCACCATTTCTTGCTCTTGGAGAATCAAAGACACTCACATATCAAGCCTCTTCCAAGATCCAAGAGGAGGAGCACCACCACCACCATCATCTCTTTTTCCATCCCAAGTTCCTTCAAAGAAAGCTTCTTGGTAGTGACTCTAAACCCTTTTTCTCTCTTGTTTTTCAAGCTTTAGAACTCCTATGCTCTCCATAGCTAGGTGGTTTTAAAGATTGATTATGGGCATCATAGCCATTCTTGTCATAAAATGAGATGTTGTTGCTAGTATGGTTGTTTGTTGAAAATATGTTTTCGGTTTGGTGTGATGCATGGCTGAATCCACTATTTTTGAACTCCAACATGTTAGTTTTTCACTAAACTTCCATGGTATATGAGTGTCTTATAACTTGAGAATGGTTTCTTGAAAGTGAGGTTGAGTGTTTTGGAGAAAACATGAGAAAAAGCAAGACGTGAATCCTGGATTTTCTGACAGTCAGTAAATCGAACGGTATAAATTTTTCCAGAAAACTCAGAAATGAGTGGAACCAATTTTATATGAAAATAGACTCAAAGAGCTTTCCATACATATAAAATACATAAGATTCGGAGTTAAAATGAGTGAGATGTGATTTTTCAAAGTGGACTGTTCTCGGGTAGGTTTCTGCCTGGGCAGTCTACACTAAAATGAGTATAACTCAAGCTACAAAAATGATTTTTGAGTGAGACCAAGTTTCAATGAAAGCTAAGACATAGGGGAACAGACCCATAAAACAGTTTTCTCAGATTCCTTCTGAGCAATTATAATGAGAGGTCACAATCCACTGTACCGGGAGTGAACCTAGAAACTGAACAAGTCAGAATAAAATATGCATAACTGGAGTTAGAAAATGAATTTTTGAGTGGGACTTCTTTTGTTAAAAACTAGACTCAGAACCCTATAAGCATATAAAATTTCGCATTAAAATGATAAAATACCAAATTATGGTGAATTTTTAAAGTTACTGCCTGGGGTAAAAGTAAAACTGTCAAAATTTAACCTTAAGTAAAACTATGCATAAGTGACCTAAAAAGGTAAAAGGGCTTAACCTAAAGTAATGAAACTTCATAATTTACTTAATGAAGACTAGATGGAATAAAATACTAAGCTTGCCTAATCCTTAATAAAAGAAGCAAATAAAACGAAAAACCGAATGTAAATGTAGTTAGTGTACTAGATTAAGTTCATAAGATTTTAATCAAACTATAATGCAAAACCTAAACCATAACTCTTCCAAATTTAAAATATGAAAATCATATAAGTCAAGTTAGAATAAATGAGAAGAGGAAACCAATAAAATGAAAGCCAATGTAAAAGCTTGCATCTAATTTACTAAGCTAAGCTCATAAGACTTTGCTTGAGAATATGCCTACGATTAGGTTGCAAGTATGATGTGATGATGATGTGATTATGATGCCATGATATGATGATATGATGTGATGATATGATGATGATGATATGATATGATGTTGTGATACTACTCCTATACTGTCTGGCAAAATTTTGGGAAGTCATGGTTCAGCTGCTATGTCGCCAAATTTTGTAGAAATTATGGACTTAGAAATATTTTGCATCATAAGTTTAATAAGGAAAGATTGGATAAAGTATGATCCTTCAAAAGGGAAGGTGACCTAATTTAAGTTTCCCCTCACCCACGACTCACATGAGGCATGGCATGACCCAGCTAGTGTGAGTATAGGGGATAGGGCTTACATGAGGCATGGCATGACCCAAATAGTGTAAGTACCGAAAGTCTATGGTGGCGACGCCACGGTATGAGCTCATTACCACTTATGTTTAGTGGGTGGAAAGAAAGGACTTAAGATAAGTCAAGTTAAGGAAAGAAAGGGACTTCGGTCCAACCCAAGTAAAGAACATAACTCTCGATCTGTTTATATATGTTATGTACAGCCATATAAGCTTTCATGTATGCCAAGCTGATGTTAATTCAACGAGGATAAGTACTAAAAATGGGATCCACTTCTGATAGTAACGCTTGAAAATCAAATAATTGAACCTATTGTATGCCCACGCGCTTAAAAACCGGTGGTCGGGACGATGACGATGACACCAGTGTGCCAGGGTCGAGTCCTACTGAGAAATCTTATTTCTCATCCTAATTGTTTTTCCGACTCGCCACCAGATACTCATGGAGCCTCACGTGACGTGGAGCATGGAGCCTCCCACCATGAGTGGGCTTATGATGAGGATGCCCACGCTATCGCGGGCCACGACCACCACCAGTAGTTCGCACCTACTTCTATCCGGTCGGGTTTTTGAACAAGAGGAGCCGAGATTCCGCCACCCCCATGGACGATCTTCGCCACGCCTTGGACAGCCATCGGGTCCTTGGGATTTCGCCGAGCCATTGCCCGAGATCGAGATGGAGCCTATGTCTCCTGGTCTACCCGTAGTCGAGCCTATGCCGCCGCCGCCAGAGGTTCCCGTGGTCGAGGTGAGTTCGACGGCCACCCCTAGGTCGTAGCAGCCTTCGCCGCCACTCCCGAGCATCTACCGTCGCGTCGAGGAGGATCCCTCCGAGGCACGCTCTCGGTGGGCGCTATGTTCCCGCCGTCGCGTCGTCAGATAGAGGTGATCAGCAGCACCCTCAAGCATCATTCGCACTCCGCTGCTCCCGAGGCCGAGCAAAGCATGGGGACTCGACATTCGAGGACCCGAGTTCCATGGAAGGGGCAGAAGTCAAAGATATGTCTACGAGGGCTTATTTTGATTTGTGCTCCCTAACTCTTGTATTTCATTTAGTATTGTATCTCATCAGACTTGTGTACCTTTGATATTTGGGGCCATGGCATGACCATGAGTTTCCTTTATATGTACTTGCTTGGATATTATGAGATTAAGTATTTTATGTAATCGATGTTATAATTTGAATGTATGACTTTATGATTTATCTCATGTTCCATCCATTTATATTGAAATCTCTGCGATAATGCTCGCTTCATCGCTATCTTCTCGCGCAAGGCTTTACTTTTTAAAAGCAACGACATATTTCAAAAAAAAATTTTACTGTATTTTCCGCGTAATTTAATTTCAAGTAAAGTTTAGTGTTCCACGAGCATAAGTAACAACTAATAAAACGCCGTAATACGACTTAAGCGTAATATGGATTTATTAGGGTGTTACAATCATCACACCCAAAACTTCAACAAATAAACACCATATGATTGTTCTAAAATGAAGGAAAATGAAATAAAAGTTACGATATAAATCCCACCTTTTTTTTTTAAATAAAATACCAAATTCAAGTTTAGTGGTTTCATTTCATACCCATTCCAAGAAAACACACAATTTGTAACATAGAAATTTAATCTAATCTGCATCACCACATTATATTGTCCTTTACGCACTTGCACTCATGCCACAAGTCACAAATAAAATAAACAAAACATAGCCAGAGAGAAGAAAAAAAATGGAAAAGAAAAAGAAAACAAAAGAGGTGCATACTCTTCACTCTTAATCAAACCACAAAAACAAAAATATTTTTCTTGTCATCTATTTGACCATGATCTATATTTATAGGTATTTTAGAATAAAACAAAGCTAAGAACCCATTCCCCCACACCACCACCACCACCGTAGTCCATCAAACCACCACCTTCTTGCCATTGCTAGAGCCCTCCATTGCGAAGCCTCCAAGCCTGTGCTACAACATTGTCGGAAAGCGGTTTGCCACCGCTACACCCACCAAGCTCTGCGCACACAACTGTTCTTCATCAATATGAACCACTGCTCCTTGCACCTCTGCATAATCATTCTTCACTCCTCAGCATCTTTACTTCTCACACCACCACTCCTCACGCCACTACATCGTTGCTCATGCCACCACAAGTTGGTTCTATCATTGCCACTGCAAGATGGTGGAATTGATAGTTTTGAAGGAAAGGGAAGTAGTGGGTGAATAGAGCTATCGGGGAAAGGTTAGATTTTGAAGGAATGGTAGTGCTAGGGTGAGTGGGGATTTTTGGAAAAAAGAAGAACAAGGGAACCATGTAAGAGAAGAAGAGAGAATTTTGGGAGAATGGGGTTAGGTTTTCACTCAAGAAATGAAATCGAGTTTGGGTTTATATTACAAGAACTAAAGCTAAAATTTGTTAATTTTATAGGGACAAAAAATATATCTAAGCTCTTGAAAAATCATAAATTAGAAAATTGAACCAATAGTCCACACATCTTTTTTGTTAATTAACTTATAACTATAAGTAATTTTATAGTTTTCTTTATACTCATTGATTGCTACTTTAACTTTTTCTCACTTGACTAATATTTTTTATTATTTCTCTCACCTAAATAATGTTTTTCTATTTATCTCTTTCCTAAATAATTATTTTAAATTTATGGATATGTAGATAACAAGGAAATTAGATAATAATTATTTGATTGTGATCTTAACTTTATCGAACTTTTAATTTAAAATAATTATTTGATTATATTTTTATTTTTTCACAACAACTTTTTTGTCAAATTTAATTTTACAAATTTGATTTAATAAAATAAGTTTTACAAAATATGAATCAAATTTTCTTATTCATTAAATATTGCACGTGATTTTAATAACTTAAAATGAGAAATATTTGTCTAGCATCAAGATATTACCCTATGGATACGTTTGTTTATGATTTTTTGGGTCAAAAACTATTTTTTATTAAAAATTTACTTTTCATATATTTGAATAATTTTTTTAAAATAATTAGAATTTGAAAAAAAATCTATTTTTAACTTTTTTATAAAAATTATTATAAAAAAATTAATTTTTAATTTTTTTTAATTATGTATAAAATTTAAGTCTTTTAATAACCTTTATTTAAAAAAATTTAAAACAAACGCACCCTATGATCATTGTGTTTGGTGCATGGATTAATCCAATACGGATATATTCAGCAAATTTGTAAAGAACTATTTTATTAAATTAATCTTAAATATTCTTATTCAATAAATAATAATCTTACATGAATTTTTAATATGAGTAATATATTATTTAGAAAAAAGAAAATGGAAAAATATTATTTAGATGAGAGAAATAATAGAAAGAAAATATTAATTAAGTGAAAGAAGAAATTAAAGTGACAATTAATGTGAATAGAAATAAAATTATAAAATTATCTATAGTTATAATTACAAGTTGATAAGTTGATTAATAAAATAGTAGTGATGACTTTTTTTTTGGTTCAAAATAAAATGTGAAAGTTGTTAATTCCGATAAAGGTGTGAAGGTATTATTTGACTTCTATATTATTATATAAATTTTTTTAGATATAATATTATATAATTAGATAATAGTGTAATATTTGTTGAGAAATGTTATGTTGCCCACGGTTTTATCGACACATACGGTGTCAACCGTATATAAATAGAAAACGACAAAAGGATTGCAGCAGCAGCAGCCATAGAGATATACTTCTACGGTCATTCTCTTCATTCATTTAGTCTCCAAATTGAAAGCACAAATGAAAATAAAAAAGAGGGAAAACAAAACCCGCGCATACCTCCTCCTCCTTCGTCCACTCCTTCCGAGCCAAACCACCCGCACATATCACCTCCTCCTTCGTCCCCTCCCTCCTCTGTAAACAACTCCAAACCATGCCTAAACCATAAAGCCCTCATCCTGCTTCCTTCATCTCCAGCCGCTGAAGTTCCTTAAACATAAAGAGAGGTTGTGTTCATTTCGAAATCACGCTTCTTTGATTATTCGCTTCCTTGTAACAAGACGCAGATGATTTTGGTCTTCCAATAGCGACGCACTCCCATTCTTCTTCTCACGACCGCAAGAAGAACATCTTGTTCTCCAGTGAGAAAACACTGTGCTCCTTCTTTGGCTTTGAAGACTGTGAAGGTAGAAGCAAGGCTCACACACTGCTTGAGTGTATAGTTCCAACTCCATAGTCACAGTCTGTTGCCTCTGGTAAACTTTTACTACTATTTTTCTGTTTGGTTTATAGCTTGTCTTTGCCGATTGTCCATCCAAACATAACATTCCTCTTATCTCTGAAATGAAAACCCATTGATGAAAACCTCATCCGTTCAGCAAATCGATTTGTGTTGATGATGCCATCTTGTCTTTGATGTATGTGTTTTCTTTTGGTGGTATAAAAATGAGAAGTTGTTTAAACATTGGTAGTTTGAAAAGGAGCAGTTATAACTGGTTGAGGTTTTGAAAATAACTTGGCATAGATGGTTAACTCTTTAATTTGGGGAGGTTGGTTTGCTTTGTTTACTATATCAGTCCTATTACTCTACTTTTTCACTTTGTGTTGCAGTTTATTTATGTCCTTCTTGTTATGATTGTTAAAGAGTCCTCAACATTAGAGATTTTCAAAGTGAAAGCTAAATTTCTTCTCAACAATAATTCTGGGTAACACAATGAGTGTCTTTGAGAATCAAATTTGGTAGTCAATTGGCATGGCTTTCTGTAATCTGAGCAAGTACCAGCAAAGATTGTCTTGTTATTGGTTATAAGATTGTTTAGCGAACATTTGTCTTACTTTAGGCAAAGTAAGTAATTTGCACATTTATTTATGAATCGAGATCTTGTTATAAACATAGAAGAAGACCATAATTGTTTCACTATCTAATAAGAGATTCACTCCCTGTATGAAAAGGAAAGGAGACATATAGCATGTAGTAAAGGCAATAATTTTGGACCTTTGTATCTTGGTAAGCTGCTTGTGAATGTGTCCAAAGAGACCAAAGTATGAATAATTGGAAACATGTAATATAGCTTTATATATACTTTGTGATTTTGGTGGAAAATACAAAATAAGGAGTAGAACCAAAACTCAGTACTTAAAAAGTTACCAGCTTTGCACAAAAGTTACTGGCTTATTGAAGTAAAGTTACTAGCTTTTTAGGTGTAGTTACGAACCAAGTGCAGATTCTTAGATAGACATACCAAGTCACTCTCTACGAGGGAATAAAGCTCCCCTCACTAACCTAGCATGAAGGGATGTGGTCTTAAGTTGTTTGGATGCACCCATCCATTCCCCAAGGGAATTAGAAGCAAAACTGAGAACCTGAAAAGTTACCAGCTTTTTCCAAAAGTTACTAGCTTATTGAATTAAAGTTACTAGCTTTGTAAGTGTAGTTATCAACCAAGTGCAGATTCTTACTTAGGCATATCAAGTCACTCCCCACGTGGGAATGAAGCTCCCCTCGCCAACCTAGCATGAAGGGATGTAGTCTTAACTTGTTTGGATGAACCTATCCATTCCGCAAGGGAAATAGAAGCAAAAGTCAGAACCTGACAAGTTACTAGCTTTTTGCAAAAGATACTAGCTTATTGAGTTAAAGTTACTAGCTTTTTAGATATAGTTACCAACCAAGTGCAGGTTCTTACTTAGGCATATCAAGTCACTCCCCACGTGGGAATGAAACTCCCTTACAAACCTAGTATGAAGGGATGTAGTCTTAACTTGTTTGGATGAACCTATCCGTTCCGCAAGGGAAATAGAAGCAAAAGTCACAAACCTGACAAGTTACTAGCTTTTTGCAAAAGATACTAGCTTATTGAGTTAAAATTACTAGCTTTTTAGATATAGTTACCAACCAAGTGCAGGTTCTTACTTAGGCATATCAAGTCACTTTTCACATAGAGATGAAGCTCCCCTCATCAATCGAGGTTAGATATAGTTTGTGATTTTGGTGGAAAATCACAAATTCATGTAATTTAGCTTTGTATATACTTTTATACTGTCTACTTCGTATGTATCATGTTTTTAGGAGCGTTGCTAATGTTAAAGAAGCAATTGAATGTTTGTAGCCTCTCTTTCATTAACTGGTGCATATTTTTAGTCATTTATGCTTTGTTGATAATGATAAAGATGTTTTTCCAGTTACATTGTTTGCTTTGTGCTAGTGCCACTTATGTAGATAGTGTTAGCTATTCCAAAGAATAAGATCTGTTATATTATCAGTAATTTATCAGAGGATTATGAAGTTGTAATGAATCACGATAATGACTATTTTATTTTTGGATGAATTATGCAATAAAAACGAAAGAAGACAAGATGCAAAGGAGGGTACTCTTTCATATTGTAGTAGAGCCCAGTTAATTTTGTTTTCGTATATTGTGTAGGTTGGTCCATTGTATGCAGCAAAACACCATGGAAGATACAAGGGATGGTGATACATACCGGATTGTTGAATCCGTACCTGAAGTTGACACCTTTAAGGGCAATACTGAAATAGTTGAGCCAAGGGTTGGGATGGTATTTCATTCGACTGAAGAAATAAAAGTATTTTACCAAAAGTATGCAAATGTGATGGGTTTTGGATGGAAAATACGGAATTCAAAAAAAGGAGATGATGGAGAGTTAAATTATCTGATGCTTGCTTGCACACGAGAGGGAAGCCGAGTGTCCAAAATTCCAGCAGCATTGAAGACACTACCTACACAAGTTGCAAAATGTCGTGCGAAGATTACTGCAAGTAAGGCAGCAGACGGTTTATGGTCTATAAAGTCAGTTATTCTTGACCATAGTCATGATATTAGCCCCACAAAGTCAAGAATGTATAAGGCGAATAAGAATATTAGTCTACATGTGAAGAGAACTATCGAGCTAAATGATGAGGCAGGAGTGAGGATCACCAAGACATTCCAAGCTCTTGTACAAGATGCAGGAGGGTACGAGAATCTTCCGTTTATTGAACAAGATGTGAGAAACTACATCAATAAGGAAAGACGTACAATTGGGAAGGAAGGAGATGCCAAAGCTTTGGTCAATTACTTTGATAGGATGAAGGAACTGAATTGTAATTTTTGGTATGACATTGATTTTGATGATCAGTTCCGTGTGAGAAATATATTTTGGGCAGATGCTAGGAGTAGAGCTGCATATGAAGCCTTCGGAGATGTTGTGAGTTTTGACACAACGTATTTGACAAATAAATATGAAATGCCATTTGTTGCATTTGTGGGTGTAAACCACCATGGCCAATCGACCTTGTTTGGGTGTGGTTTGCTTTCAGCTGAAGATACGGAATCATTTGTTTGGCTTTTTGAGTGTTGGGTTAGATGCATGGCTAGGAAGCATCCTGGAGGTCTAGTAACTGACCAATGCAAGGCTATGCAGAAAGCAATTGGGATTGCTTTGCCCAAAACCAGTCATAGGTGGTGCTTGTGGCACATAATGAGAAAGATCCCTGATAAACTCAAAGGATATGCTGCATATAAGGGAATCAAATATGCAATGAAGGAAGCTATTTATGACACTCGCACAGAGGAAGAATTTAATGACAAATGGTGCTTTTTTGTGAGAGAATTTCAACTTGAGCAAAATGAATGGCTGAGTGGATTGTTCAGTGAGCGACATAGGTGGGTTCCAGTCTTCTTGAGGAAGGATTTTTGGGCAGGGTTATCCACCACCCAACGCAGTGAGAGCATACATGCTTTCTTTGATGGATATGTCAATTCTAAAACAAGCCTTCAACAATTTGTAAAGCAGTATGATAATGCTCTTAAGAGCAGGGCAGAAAGGGAGTTTGAAGCTGATTTCTGCTCCATGAATACTACAATTGCTTGTGGGTCAAACTCCGTAATTGAAAAACAATTTCAAGCTGAATACACACATGCAAAGTTTAATGAAGTTCAAGCTGAATTCAGAGGTAAAATGAATTGTGGCACATCCGTCAAATATGTGGAGGGGATTATTGCCACTTATAATGTAATCGGAGGAGGTTTTGGTTGACAGCCATGTGAAGGAGGTTTTATATGAAGTTAAATTTAATCGTGAGAACCATGATATCAACTGTCAATGCTTGTTGTTTGAATTTAGGGGCATTATGTGTAGGCACTCACTTTCCGTGCTTGCTCTTGAAAGAGTAAAGCATGTGCCTTTGAAATATATTTTGGCGAGATGGAGCAAGAAAATCAAGTGGCGGCATTCATACATTAGAAGCAGTTATGATGTGACTGAGTTAAAACCAAGGTCAGAGAGATTTGATAAGTTGTGCAAGCATTTCTATAATGTTGCAGAAGTAGCTGCAGAATCTAATGATGCAAGCAATCTCCTCCATAGTGCACTCGATAAAGTCCTTGGTGATATGCATGGAATGGCTTCTTCTGAAAAAGAAATGAATGCAACTTGTAAGGACACTTGCACAAAGGTTACCATGAGTGAGAGGTGTACGAATGAGAAGATTCAAATTCATAGCCCATGCCGTGTAACACGTAAAGGTCGACCACCCTTAAAGAGAAAAATCTCTCATAGCGAGAAGGTTGTGCAGAAATATAGAAAGCGAAGCATGAATGGTGCCAAGTTAGTTATGAAGGTTAATTTATTATATCATCTATTATTGTTTGTATTTACTCAAATGGTGTTAATGGAGATAAATCTTAATGTTTGATTTCAATTGTAATCTGTAGGACTCCATTGATGGGCTTGTCATGCAGCAGCGTGGAAGCAACTTCTCCATACAGTCCTTGGTGGAGGTTGGACCTACAATGAACCTGAGAGATGACAATTTGATGTTGTGTGTGTGCATGGATTTAACATTAAATTTGTAACTTCAGTTTGGTGTTAGTCTGCATGCGCAAATTAAATTTTTTTTTCCACTTTGTTGTTGGTATTCGATGTAAATTGTGAGATAAATTGTATTGAGCAGATGATATTTAAATTCGGGAAATACTTTGTTATGTAGGATGTTGTGCATTTATTATTTGAATATGGGAAAAATAGTTGAATATTGTAATGATTGTGATGATGCATTTATGGCTTTGTTGAATCTATTATGTTATTTCTACATGCACTTACTGAGAATGTTAGTTTTGCGAGCAAGATTCATAGGGATGGACAGTTAACAATGATTCACCTACCATAAGTGTGGCATGAAGTGAGTACTAATTGTTACTTGTCTAATGTTGTTTAGAGCCAAAGCAGGGGTATTCATGTTAATGAAGCTGCTGCAATTCCAAATTATGAAGAAACTTGTTTGGTTTCAGAACTATCAATTGTTCAGAAGGTGGATTTGTGTCGTTGCTTGAAGGCTTTATCACGATATTGGTCTATCTATGCAGGCATGTAAACAACTTGGCTATATTTGCGTCTACTTTGGGATTATTTTACTTATACTATCCTCTTATATTGATCCGCAGGAACACCTCCCCAGTCCCACATATAGTAATGACCGTTCTCAAAATGTCGTGGAATCATAGTAACATTAGTTAAGCATTTTGACATTTTGATTGATGATGTTTGCTATATGCAAGCAATACAGATATTCATCTAATGTAAATGGAGAATGACGCCTTACTTTTTGTATAGGTAAGTGGATTATTAGTAGTGCATTTGTTATTGATAAAAGGTTTGCAAAGTTTGCATGTGGACTTTAAAGTTACAAAAATTTTTCCCATTACCTCGTTATGTTTCAAAATTTTTATCTGCAGGACTAGGTGTACAAGTGTACAAGTTGACATAGCGATTTTTTCGACAGTTACAGTCATGAAGCACATCTTTGATTTACTATGCATGTGCTTAACAAGACAAGGGAAGCAGATAAATATGAAATCACCCAAGATTTGGAGCATATGGGACAATATGACAGATGGCACGGATCAATGCTATAAGATTTTGATATTTTTGTTATTTTATTTTTGTGTATTTGGAGTCCCAAAAAGTGTAATAGAATAGATAGTTTATTTGGTGGCACTTGAGTTATTTACAATTATCTGTTGTTGGTAGTAGCATGTGGTGTAGGAAAACTTTATGGTGGATGTTGCGTAATATTCATGTGTCTTCAAATATACTATTTACAATTTGAGTTGGGTCTAAGAAAAATGAATGTTGTATAACACAGTATGATTTGGATTATGAAGAGTTTAATGGTATGTTGTATTGGGTTTGTACATTGCATGTTTAATTAATATGCTACTTTGAAGAGTAACTTCGAAAAAGTAAAATCAGATGGAAGGCTACAATTCAGATGAAAAAGGCTTGAATTAGGTTTCCTGGTCCAATTAATTGCCTATCGAAATGTTAGTCTTATTGTTTATAATTTTCCTGAATTAGCTACCAAACCATGGCCATTTGGAATGACAATTTTAAGTGTACTTAATTGTTTTGGTTATATGAATTTGTGACGGTTATAGCTTGTTGAATAAGATTATGTAAGGATACAATGAGAGATATCATTTGTGCTATATGTTCAGCTTGAAGTGGCTGTTGAAGTAGGAATGAACATCCCGTCACCAACATAGTTAAATGGGGAGGGGTTTTAACTTGTTTGGATGCACTCATCCATTCTCGAAAAGAAAAAGAACCAACTATGACGAACCAGATAAGTTAGCAGCTTTTTTAAAAAAAAGGAACCTGACAAGTTACCAGTATTTTTACAAAGTTACTAGTTTTTTAAACTAAATTTACCAGCTTTTTGGGTGCAGTTATCAACCATGTACAGTTTCGTAGTTAGCCATTTCGAGTCACTCCCGAAGTGGGAATGAAGCTCCCGTTGCCAACCTACCATGAAGGGGTAGAAATTTGAACTTGTTCGGATGCACCCATCTATTGTGTAGGGATTTGGGACCAAAAAATAGGAACCTGATAAGTTACTAGCTTTTTAAAAAAATTACTAGCTTTTTGAACTAAAATTACCAGCTTTTTGCTTAGAGTTACCAACCATGTTCAGTTTCGTAATTAGCCATTTCCAGTGATTCCCCAACATGGAATGAAGCTCCCCTTATCAACCTAGCATGAAGGCGTGTGGTCTCAACTTGTTTGGATGCACCTATCCGTTGTCCAAGGATTTGGGACCAAAAAATAGGAACCTGATAAGTTACTAGCTTTTTAAAAAAATTACTAGCTTTTTGAATTAAAGTTACCAGCTTTTTGCTTAGAGTTACCAACCATGTTCAGTTTCGTAATTAGCCATTTCCAGTGATTCCCCAACATGGAATGAAGCTCCCCTTATCAACCTAGCATGAAGGCGTGTGGTCTCAACTTGTTTGGATGCACCTATCCGTTGTCCAAGGATTTGGGATCAAAAAATAGGAACCTGATAAGTTACTAGCTTTTTAAAAAAATTACTAGCTTTTTGAACTAAAGTTACCACTTTTTGCTTAGAGTTACCAACCATGTTCGGCCAGAATTAGCCATTTCCAAAGGATTCCCCAACATGGAATGAAGCTCCCCTTATCAACCTAGCATGAAGGCGTGTGGTCTCAACTTGTTTGGATGCACCTATCCGTTGTCCAAGGATTTGGGACCAAAAAATAGGAACCTGATAAGTTACTAGCTTTTTAAAAAAATTACTAGCTTTTTGAACTAGAGTTACCAGCTTTTTGCTTAGAGTTACCAACCATGTTCAGCCAGAATTAGCCATTTCCAGTGACTCCCCAACATGGAATGAAGCTCCCATCACAGACTCGTTGTGCAGTTACCAACCATGTTGAGTTTGCTAAGGTATGGCATAAGCCATGTTTATTGGTTGAAACATACTGGATTTAGAGAAACTTTTTGAGAAAAAAGATACGGTTGATGATGTGTCTCATCACATATGTGAATATCTAAACTAGAATCCTGATCACTTACTCTAAGTACACGACAAAGTAACGTATGGTTGACTACACCATTACTAGAAGATTCCATATCAATTGATCCTTCATTACCAGTTGGACTCAAATTACAAACTTCTGCAGCAAAATTTTTCTAAAGTAATTGACCTCATGGATTACGATTAGTTTTACGGAAATAATTACAAGAGAATAATTTAATTTCAATTTTGGATCAAGATTTTACCATAACTACTTATTGCATATCAAAGAATTAGGAAATTTGGAACTACAATCGTCCATTCGTAACAAATGATACCATTTAAATTTTGAACTAGAAACCTTGAAACATCGTCAATCAAATAATATTTCCAGCCCTGTGTCTCTGCTTATGGATGCTGAAATAAATACATATTACCTATGTTCTAACATCAATAAAGGTCATTCAAAAAGATACAACTTGACAGGGGAAAGCCATGCAAGTATGGCACAGCAGCAAAATGTGGACTTCAATCGAACATGAGGTGAGACGCTGAACAGGTCAACAAATTCTGTTTATAAGCTTCCTTTTGAACAGCTTCTGACTTTTCTTACACAAGTTACGTGCATGGATGCATGTCGCCTGGTTAACACCAATTCTCCAAATCTCCATGTTAGCAACCACATTCACCTGTGAGAGATATAATTTGTAGCATCAAATACTTGCTGCATGTGAACATTTAACAGAACTGACAACATAAAACCATAAAAATTAAAAACAAAATACATAACTTGATATACACATACATACATATTTTCACCAAAATATCCCACTACATTGAATATTTGTACCATGTATCATGCCTACAAAAATCCAAGTCTTTCCTTTTGAAGGAACCAGAGCACCATAACCAGCCCACAAAGGCAGCCTCATCACTCAAAAAAGACCAAAACAGAACCTATGGCATCATTACTTTCTTGGCCTCAAACGACGCAATCTGCAGGTACTGGTTCTCGTTCTAGGTGCAGGCTTTCGCTTTCTTCCGTAAGTCTTCACCCTTATAGCAACGGTTGATTTCGGCTTCTCCTTGGTATTAACTGTCCTACCATCTTCACCATCAACACCTTTTGACATAGACAGAAAATATTTAACAATCAAATTGACATACTAACTACATGCTCAGTTATTAAATTCTGTTTATGCATATAACTACTTCATGTCCATCAATCTATGCACAAACCTTTGCCATTATCTTTATACACCCGCACATTCTGATTGGCAATGCTAGTAGAGGCCTGTATTGGAGTTTCCATGCGACAAGAAGAGACATCTGCACCTAATGGGGTACGGGCAGCGAATGGGGATGCCGTTGATAGCAACAAGATCAACTCCTGCATCGTGTGCAACTTTTGCTCGCACACATTTCTCTTATCCAATACCCAACTGGTTAGCAACTCACGCCGTAACCTTTCAGCCTCATCCTGTGGCAATCAAACCTGTAATTTTAGACAATGCAAAACTAAACTACTATAGTTCTAATATACGCACTAAATAATAGAAAGCTCACCTCACCCAATCAGCATAGTCGCCTCCCTCATATGTTGTGACCCCATCCCACATCTCCATGTACTTAATGGTGTACAAACCACAATCATGACTTCACAAGAACCATACAAGACAAAAACCCCAAACAAGTTACACTAACATGATAGATCCAATTGATGACTATAGAAGATTAAATTTTATAAATAAAACTCATTACAACTCACCTATTCTTTTGTTTTGGCAGCAAAACACTTTCAACTCTCAATTCCACTTCATTAGGATTCAACGCTTCAGACTGTTAATGCCAACATCTCCTTGAAACGAAAGTGGCCTACAAGTTGTCAAAATGAAATAGATTTAATATAATTTCTAGACATAGAGGATGCGATTTTCAGTTTGCATTTTGTACTAGTCATTTTCACATTTCGAGCATGCATTTTCTAGTCAATTGTAGTCAACAATTTTAATTCTAAATGCTATTAATCAATATCATCCCAATAGTAATATAACATTACAACCAGACACTCGCTATTCACTTCTTGTGCAAAAATTGTCCTTAATTTGACTATGGATGCATCCTCACATGACATTCGTTTTATTCAACCACATACATTCTCCAACACACTCCATTAACTATCCTTCTATTTTGTACAATCTTTACCACAAAAAGGAATGATGCTATAAGACCACTAACAACTTCTTTGCTATTGAAATGGAGTGAAAATTCAATCAAGGCTTTAGCTCAAATACAAAGAACACAAAAGAGCGTTTAAATTTTGCTCCATCAAATAGTTGCTGGATTGGTACTCTATTCATAAAATATTGTACAAAGGACAGAAAGAGTGAATCAAGTGATTACCAATTGTACCATCAACTCTACAAGTTCATTCAAAAAGATTAGATTCAATGGACTTTTTAAGAGCCAAATACTGAGGATACGTATAAAATAAAGTAATCAAGTTATTTGTAGCACCATACCGCTAATTTGTCAAGGTGAGCCTTGTCAGCCTTATGCCTTCCCTCCAAAGAGTCTAACACATATAACCTCTTTTTTTCCCGGTTCAAAGCATAGCACCACCAGTGGTGATCAAACACAATAGGTGCAAACACCTTTAACAACAACGTAGAAAATATCATTAGCTTATAACCATATTATATAAAATGGACTGACACGAAGGATGAAATTGAATACCAGGTTGCTAGAGGTAATGACAGATTGAAGGTCCCCGAAACCGCCAGAGCGTATCCCATGGTTGGTGGCGACGTCTCCTGAAAGCTTCCAAACCATGTGCGACCTTCTCCTAAATTCAGAGAAACAAACATAAGCACAACGAACGAATTCTGAATTAAAATATGCATATCAAACATATCTAAGTTAGATGACATCACCATGAAATACGAAGGCAAACAAAAACGGCCCCTCGCCTTTCGTCCCTGCTTCTGACTCATTAAAAATTGTCGCCAAAGTAACAACCTGACATAACAATTGAATATTCGCTACCAACTAGTTCACTCTGAGGCAAGCATGCAATTCAAACTAAAATACTGATATTAAGAGTTATTATTACATAATTACTAATCCACCCCCCAGGTCCCAATGTTCGAGCATCATGTCGATCCAGATACTGACCAAACATGCTAACCAAATTCCTGAATCATAGCCAAAGTAATTAGAGAAATATCATGTGAAGTAAGTTTGTTCATTGCAAGTATCTACATTGGGGCAAAAAGAGTTCAAGTAAATATCTATACTCGCTTGCAACCCCTGGCTGGGTGCAGTATGTATAAAGATCAAGTAGCATTTTCTCTTGCCCCTTCTCGGTCGAGTGAGAAGTGTCATCCCGAATATCGTAATCAAGCCCTTCCACTTTCTTCTTCTCGCCGAGCGTGTTCGCCTCTTTGAAGCTTGGCAAGTTAGGGACAAAACACCGCATCGTGATTTACTCGCTAGAATGGCATCATCCATGTCCTTTCAAGATCTGCAAATGGGCCACAACCCAATCCTGCACAATCTGCATACACACCTATGTCAATGATAATAAAATTTTGCAAGTGGGCACAAGCATAATAGAACATCGATAGAAATAACTGCTTCAAAAATAAGTAATCATTTTTAGGAAGTAAGAATCAGCTTCGGCTGAAAATTCATCCAATTCTGAGTCGAAAAAGATAACAGATGCTAGCATTCAAATCAGTTGTGATACCAGTACTGACTCTGTAATCACTCTCACTGAATTCACCACCTATAAAGCACATATACTCACAGAAATGCATATATTAAGAATAAAGGTCTATATAATACCGGTTTTGGACATTCCTAGTTGTGCAAGAAAAATCAATAACTAAATTCATAAATAAAAAAAAAATCATAAAACCATAATTTTAAATAAACCATGGACCTATGAAAAAGCTAATCAAATTTTTTGGATAACATAAGAAAAATATGCATAACTCGTAAATCTTTTCAATTATTCAAGCATTAAATAATCTCCATTACCTCTGTCTTATAAGTCTTCTTTAACCATGCTTCATCATATAGCTCTCCTCGACGTCGAGTACGATACAATATACCCTATCAAAAAATTCAATGGATAACATGAACAAAAGCGGTCGAAAATACACAATATCAACAAATAAATTAACTTTTCACCTTAATCTCATGAAATAAACAAGAACCACAAAACTATCTTTAACAGATTGTAACCCTATTTACACGAGTTACCTGTTTTAAGTTTCTCTCGCTGCGAATCCGACTTCGCACCATTTCTTCATCCCAATATGGGAGTACTGGACTAGTGGATGCCGGAACCCCGCCACCAAGCGGGCAGCGATGAAGGTATATAATCTGTGACGTGCCAAGTCAACTCACCAAATTAGGTTACTGACAACTACGAATATATAAGCAATAGACAAGTATACACAAGCATGATAAACTATCAATAGAAAGGCTAGAAAAGAAGCTTCACTGCAACAGAAAAATAATAATGCATTACATACCATCACGAAGAAAAGGCAACACGATGCTCCCGCTTTCCTACGACTGACTTGTAGCTTGTAATCTGAACTACAAGCCAGTCGAAAATGAATCGGCTCCAATTATAACTTTTCACATTTTCAACATCAACAATGGCACCAAATAACTTTGGACTAGGTGCCATCTTTGATGTTGGGCAAAAGAATCCGGACATGACATACAAAATGAATGCTCGCCTGAACCTGGCATCAACTTTGCCCTGCCGGATCATCTGCTCTAACTGACCATCAGTGACCCCCTCAAAATCCTTCAATAGAAGCTTCTGCTCTTCGGTCACGGATGTAGGAATCTCCAACCCTAATATTGCATGGTTAGCATGCTTACTCATCATGTGCAAAAAAAAAAAAAAAAATAGCAATAACAAATAGGCAGGTTGTAATACCTGAAGTCGGCAGTTAAAACCATGCCTACATCATGGTATGTAAGTGGGATCGGCTCACCCTTCACGAAAATGCACATCTTCGGTATATCCAGTGCATTCACGAGCTCCAAGCATAACACGCGCTCAATCCGGCACTTGACATCGAATACTGTGCCAAATCCCATCTCTTTCACAAGGTCGGCTTGTTGTTCTGTCAGAATTTGGCACAGCTTCTGTAATCGGAGAGGCGAACACCGCGTTGCAAAAGCAGCCTAAAATTCACATGCACTGCAATCAGTACATCTAGATTTACAAAATCACTATGGATACCGCAAGAAAAAATTATCTAAATAACTACATCACAAAGCAATACAACAAGTAGGGCGTGATTTACCGCTCCATGACTAGATCAAGAAGCTTTCGACTAATGCACTGCCATTCTTATGCAACCTCCCCTTCTTATCCTAACCAAAACAATGCAAAATAGTCACATAGTCTCTCATTTAAAATGCATTTATTACATTTCAAATACTTGTATCACTTAATACTTACATTTGCTTCATTCTTCATACCATGCTTCTTTAGCCGTCCACACACATTCTTGTGACTTGTACCATTTGCTTTCCTCGCCCCATTTCAGTCTGTATGAATTGATATTACTTCAACTGCTAAGGTTGACTCACCTATAATAAACCACCAAATCTTAATTACCACACATTCAAACACACTAGATACTATCTAAGCCTAATAACAATCAACACCACAAGGCACACATGGTTAACAAGGTCAGTAGAAAGTTAATTTGCTTGATCCTATTTCGAAATTATAATTCTCATACCTATTTTTCAAGTCATACTGTCAACAGAAAAAAAAAAAATTAAATCATTGATGGTAGGATTAGAAATAGCTAAGCTCTAATTATAGTTTAAAAAATAAATTACAATTGATTACATATATAAATCAGAATACATGTGCAACCTTTTACCACATAAGCTATGAATAATAAAAGTTGAAGTGGATATCATTTCTAGAGAAGACATTAGGCCTTCTTATCACACACTCCCTTACCTAAAAACCTTCAAACTCTCCCTTTTGGATCAGCTCATTCCTGCTCCTTATGATCCAGTCGCCCTATTTTATACCTCACCTAATAACACAAGTAGCATATCTGAAGTTTCAAAAAGATAAGAATTGCTAAAGCAATCCTTATCTGACACAAGTAGCCAAAGGTCTTAAAAAACTTGAAGACTTTTCCATACGGGCATGTCATGAAATGGAGGAAATTGTTGTGTGGGTTGCAGGATCTGACAAAAGCAATGAACCATTGGTGTTTCCTGAAGTAACCTCCATGGAATTATGTTACCTACCTAACATTAAGTGTTTCTGTATTGGGAGACCCACTATAGAGTGCCCAAAATCAAGCGATTGTGGTGAATAATTGTGCAAAGCTGGAAACATTCACAACTGAGAGCAATAATGAAGAGGGAATGCACATTTTCTCAGCAGAAAAGGTACAAGTGCTCGTTAACTTTGACCTTCTTCTTCATAAGAATTGCGTTATTGTCATAGCCTCATAGGCATCAATGAACGAATTTGGTATTGGTTTCTAGACATCATTGGGATACAAGGGGAATCACATTTTAATAACAGGGAATTTTAATTATATTATTCGTGAATCTGCCTGAAGGAAAATATGGAGAATTATATGTTAATAATTGAGAGTTTTAGTTAATTTACTTGTGAATACGATTTAAAACATTATGCATATATTATTAGTTATCATATCTACTCCATTTACCGTAAACGAATTGAGATCCCCAATTAGTTATGTATTGATTTCTAGAAGTCCAATATGCTGTCTAAAATATGTGTTCAGAAAAAATTTCTCAAACAAATGTACAAGTAAATGACTTGGAATGCCCAACAAAAATTGTGACTTTGAAATTCTGCAAGATATACAAATGAAAGATTTTCAATCTTGGTGAAACATTTTTTTACATAGCTAATCATGTATTAATAATATATTAAAAATATTTGTCTCCTGCAATAATTATCACAAACTTCAATATGACAAATTCTTTATGCTCTTGGAACATGAAAAAATGTTTTGGTATGTACCATTTGTTGCCCAACATGTCAGTTATATTAAAAATGTTGTAAAAATGAGAGATAAGGTTGACCATAAAAACAAAAGTATTTAGAACAATAAATATTTTTTTTTTTTTTGCTTTCAAAATATCTAAGAATTTATCTTTAAATATAAAGGACAACCTAGTGCACGAAGCTCCCATTTAGTGGGGTTTAGGAGGATCAATCTTATCTCCACAAATAGAGAGGTTGTTTTCAGGATTTGAACATGTGACCTCTAAGTCACAAGGCAACCTTACTAGTGTGTTAAAACTCATCCTCCTAAGAATTTCTCTCTCTCTATATACAACAATAATTGTGTGTAGGTTGTATATATAAGAATGAAGCTTGTTCATGTAGGTAATCTCCAACTTGGAGTATATGGATATTGGCTCAAAAGAAGCAAAGTGGTTAAAGAGCAACATAGGGAAGTACCACATGCACTGTTTGAAACAGCTTTGTTTGCGGTCATTGCTGAGTGTTGAGATTCTCTACTGGTTCCTGCACAGAATTCCTAATCTAGAAAGGTTGGACTTGAGTGCCCCTCGCCATGGCATTCAAGAGTTAGTGCCAAGTGGAAACACTGCATCACAGAACCGTGACATATTACTTAAGGAGTTGACTTTGTCCTCGTCAGACATCGAGAATATTGGATTTGAAAGAGACCCAGTTCTTCAGAGAGTAGAGCGCTTGGTCTTGTTTTACTGCAGAAAATTAATCAACTTGGTACAACCCTCAGTGTCCTTGACTCACTTGACATATTTGGAAGTAAGTAATTGTTCTAAATTGGAAATTTTATTGGCATCCTCAATGGCAAAGAGCTTGGTTCAACTCAAAACAATGAAGGTGATCAGATGTGAATTATTAAAGGAAATACTGACTAACGAGGGAAATGAACAAGAGACAGTGGTGGATATTGTATTTGGCAAGTTGATAACAATGGAATTTGTCGGACTAAAAAACCTCACAAGTTTCTATAGCTACAAGTATATAAAAGCTTTCTTCAATAACACACCATATGGCAGTTACTATATACAAGAAATTTTCGAACACCCTTTCCATGTTAGAAAGTAAAAGGCTTCACCAAAGATCATTATAAAGCTCCACTGATTCTTTCACTAGAACTCACTCACACAACCAATCTAAGAGAGCAACACCTCCCCTGTTTTGACTAGAAAATAAGAACAAAATCACAACACATAAAATTGCAAATCCAGACACCAAGTGACAAAGAACTAGGAAGAGAGATAGAATCATGGTACCTGAGTCACCAACAATGGCCACTCTAAACTGCGCCCACCGTTGAGCTCTTTGTTGTCCTTCTCACAGTCCCTCTACAACAATATTTGAATGACCACAAAGCATAAATATATTTTTATAACTAATCAAACAAAATTCATGAAATTCCAACTTCAACACTTCACAATTAAATAACAGTTGATGATGCAAAAATAGAATTGATAACAACTTCTATTTGGCATTAAACTGAAATGCTCACCAGCAGAACAAAAACTTGACTACTTAATATCAATTTTATCAAATACCACACATGTAAATTCCATATCTCTTTCATCTTCACTTACACTTATTTTTTACGGATTTACAAATAGCACTAAAATCTCGATTTCTAAGCTCTTTCTCATTATCAAAATCAACACTAAAATCTAAGTTGTCATACAAACATACATTTAGCTGCAAAACTCGGACAAACCAAAAACTTGTAGACAGAGAAAGAGGTTGTTGCAGTATTTATACTCTCAAAAGAGAACACTAGAACAATACCCGTGTGGCAAAGATCGCCTAAATCGAGAGGAGGACGCCGACGTCAGCCACTACTAGATCGCCTTGCCCCTGGTTTGAGTCGCCACTGGTTCACGATTGGCTCATGTGATCAATGTTGCTGCTGCTAGCTCAAGTCATGAGAGTAGACAGGGGTGACAGAGTAAGAAAGGGATTACGGTTTCCTTTGTCTTCTATCAAGGGAGTTTCTTTTTTTTTTCACTACAATGCCGAAAGGGAAGGAATAATGTCGAGGAGACCGCACAACATGCATTCTCGATTCAAATAGAAGGGGTTTCAGAGAAGCATGAGTGAGGACGATGGAGAAGAGAAGGGTTTGGGTTTCGCGGGTGTGTTTGTTTACTCTGTTTTTTGAATTGATGACGGAGAAGAGAAGGGTAGCGCAGAAGGGGCTTCAGAGAAGTGTGAGTGACGACGATGGAGAAGAGAACTGGGGCTTCAGAGAAGCGTGAGTGACGACGATGGAGAAGAGAACTGTTCGGGCTGCAGGTGTGTTTGTTTCTGTCCTCTATTTTTTGAATTTTTCATCCACTCTCCCCTTTTCTCTTTTACCGAGTCTACCCCCTTTTCTATTACGTCTACCTCCTCTGTTATTTGTCGTTTTGTCTATTTTTATACGGTGTCAACCGTATGTGTCACCTACACGGTGGCCACATAACATTTCTCATATTTGTTTATAGTATCAAAATTATCCAATATATATATATATAGCACGTGGAAATTGAACCAGGTGTAAATTGTGAGCGATTTTTGTGGTACGCGCGAGGAGCACGAGAAAATGAAGGAGGAGCAATACAAATGTCCTTTATTAGTTTGGGAGCAGTACAAATATCCAAATCTGACTTCTTCTTCTTTCCCCCTTTTTTTTTTTGTTTTTTTAAGTCTGCGTCAGATCAAGATTGACCCAAAACTATTGGATCCCCTAGAATACAATTCAATACAACGACAGTTGCCGGCCAGCTACTCCATCAGCTTCAGCATACAATTGCAAGTATATATATATATATATATATATATATATATACTGCAGCGGGTGCGGGTGGGTTGAGTTGTTCTACTCCTGTCTTGTTCTATCCTCAGCCTCAGGTATGCATTGACTTATTCGTCGTTCCATCTACACTCTTTCTGCTTGTTCCTACATCATCACCAATGACGATATATCATATACTGCTTTTTCAAATTTATTCTTCGCACTCTGTATATTTGCAATTTGCATTGCTGCCAATGCCTCTACTTTCCTTCAATTTCCTCACTAACCCACATGTGACCCCCCATTCTCTCTCTTCCTTCTTCCTTTTTTATTTTTTGATGAAGCATGTAAGGTTGGACATGTTTGATTTAAAGTTTTAATTTTTTCAACGGGCTTTTGTCTTATGATTCATGGGTTCTGGCAGTTCTATTATTCTTATAATTATTTTTATTATTGTCTCACTTTGCCTTGATGATTTTGCCGCAATTATACAATGTTACAAAACTCAGAGCGCCCTCGATAACTCTTTGTTTGACGCAGGAAAGATGGTAGAAAATGGCTTTGTTGAAGACGACGAGTGCAGAACCGGCAAATCTTTAAAAATCATGGTAGTGTTTGTTTATGCTTTTGTATCAAACATCCTTATTTATGCCTGATTCTAACATCTTTCTTATGCCTGATTAAGGTTGACCCAGGAAAACCTGCAGGACTCACCTGGCGGCGCAAATTAAATGATGCAGGAAATGCTCCACTAGAGTTCACCTTATCTTTAAAAGAGATCATCCATCTGGTAAGCCTACTGTTGAGATAATGATTTTTTTTAAAAATTTTTTTTTTGTACTTGTTATAAGAATTCTTTTAAATCCCATGTTACAATTGAATTATAATCACTACATAATCCTTAATTGTGCATGTAATGAACTTGTCCATGCTGATCATATCATCTAGAACTTTTATTCATGGACTTAATTATTGTTAGTCATACTCAACTTGTCAAGAACATTTATAAAATGTTGATACCCTCACATTCATTGTCCCTGAATTATCTGGAAAGACAAGTTAACATCTTTTATTATCAAACTTTTGCAAAGAAACTTTAATATTAGCTTACTGAATTCCTTATTTCTATTATAGCACCAGATTTTTCAATGTGACCTCCCTGTTGAAATACGATGGTACTTTGCTATATTTTCTATATGGGGTATATAATATATAAGCTCTATCTTTTAATATGTTTACTTATGGCTGTAGTATACCTAAAAGTTAAGAACATCAGGGGATTTGATAGATTTAGCCATCCTTATATCATACTTTGATTTGATAGGCCCCAATTGGTTATCGGCTATGGCGCCATGTCCGGGAAGAAGCAGCCAAAGGAAGGGTAATGATCTTTTATTTCTATCTTATCTGGATTTGTCCTTATGAAGTGTCCATCTGATGATGTTTCTTGAGTCGTTTTCTGCTTTTGTTTGTTTCTATCTGTCTTGCAGGGAGGAATGATTGATCCTTTTGCTAAGCGTCACGTGACATCTTGTCATGGTGTCCCTTTAGGTGGTATTGGGTAGGTCTTCAATCTTTTTGTAAGTTAAAATTTCTCTTCCAGTCATTGAAGCTGAAATATAAGGGCAAAATTTTCTATATCAACCGGCCTTTTAATATTTGTGTCCTTTTACTGGTATATATTGAATGAATTAGGTCATGAACTGAAGTTAGACATATTATATTTGCATGGAAAAAAAAAAAAAGTATGCATATTGTTCCTGGAAAATGTGACATATTGAACTTACCTGTTTACTATTAGCATGCATTAAATTTTCATTTAAGTGTAAAATGTTGATTGGTAGAGTTTGATTTCTAATTATATCCAATTTATAACAAGTTACGATCACATTAACATCATTAGTGCCCCATCTAATATTTACTTGATTTGAGTATGTCCAGAACATTATTTGATCATTTGACTCTATATTATGCATTATTTTTTGTTGCTGAGCTGACAAACTGATCCCCAGTGCAGGAAGCATTGGAAGAAGTTACAGGGGTGAATTTCAACGTTGGCAACTATTCCCTAGAATATGTGAAGAGAAACCAGTTCTAGCAAATCAGTTTTCAGTAAGTTTAATTAAATCTATCTTTTCACAAAGATTCCTTTGTTGCTATCTTTGAATCATTTCAAAAATCTTAATTTTTTTTTTTTAAAAAAACAACCCTTAGTGGGTTAACTTCATCTCTTTGAAGTTTGAAATTCAAAGCTCAAACCGTGGATAGTGGACTTACATTTATGACTAGTTGTGATGTCTATATAAATTGTGATGAAAAAAGTTGTCCGTCTTTTTTTTTTTTTTAATTTTTTTCTCTCTCTTGCTTCCATCCTCTCCCCTTGAGCTAGTTTTTGAGGGGTTGAGTTAGACCCACTCAATTCTAATATGGTACCGGAGTTTATCCTATGCTTGATGTTAGGCCACCCACAGATCCAATCTTGCAAACTTCACACTTTAGATATCCCCTCCTGGTTGAAAGGGGTGTCATAAATCCTACATTGGCAAGGTATATGGCCAAAGTACCCTTTATAATAGCTTAGGCAATCCTTTCCGTCTCCCTTGAGCTAGCTTTTAGAGTTGAGTTAATTCCATTCAATTCCAATAGATGCTAATGGGATTTGGAAGGTCCATCCACAGTGGGTCTGAGCTTGAAACTCCATTACAGAACACTAACCACATGCTTTGTACCATGGGTGACTCTATTTCTCATTTTAGTATAACACATAAAAAAGGGGAATGACTCCTCTCATGTGAAATTTTCACATGATCTGGTCTTGATTTTTTACCATTGATCCTCTCCTGTCATGTGTCATGTTTGGGCCCCATTTTCTTAACCAATGGCCAAAATTCACACATAATCAAGTCTTGCGAAAACTCACATGTGAGGATCCATTTCCCATAAAAATGGCTATTCCTTAAAGCATAAGTTATTAACAAAAAGATTGGTGACTATTTTTGAATCTCTGACATGCCTTCTCACATAGAAGTCCTAAAGGCTTTAAATATGGACAAAAGCAAATAACTACATGATGCTAAAAATCCTGACAACAAAATCATAACATTATAAAGAATTACTTAGTCCAAGGTTGAATATCTTCCAAGAACATAATACAATGTGGTTTGAGTACTTGATTTATGTTTGCTGTGATACAATAGGTGCTTCTTAATGAAATGTGGTTGAATGAGTTAAACTCAAATTCAGGGTTAATCTTGATTGAAGTTTTAATATCTATTACAATTTACTTTAGGTCCATAACAGTTTGTTTAACGAGAAAAGGACATTCATAACTAATTTTATTTTCTTTACTTCCTACTGCTAGTAATATCACCTCTCTTGACATGAGAAAGTTTACTGTATCAGGTTTTTGTTTCACGTCCAAGTGGTGAAAAATATTCAAGTGTACTATGTCCAGGGAAGCCAGATATATTGAAGTAAACCTTTATAGATTGTCTTGTAATTTTTCAGTTACTGATTTATCATTTTTTTTAGACTTAAATTCTTTGAACTTATTCTTTTTGAAAAAATTGTGCATGAACTTCATTCAGAGAAAATCCGGTATCAGGAATTGAATCGTGGGATTGGAATATGAGTGGAGACAGATCCACATATCATGCATTATACCCAAGGGCTTGGACAGTATATGAAGGTAAGCTAGGGTAGTAACATACTTCTAAATTCCAAGTGCATTATTATATTCAACATAAATATTCTATCTCTTACGTTGATTATCTCTTCCGTTATTCTGTTCCGATGCAGAGCCTGACCCAGCACTGAGAATAGTTTGTCGTCAGATTTCACCTGTTATACCCCATAATTACAAGGAGAGTAGCTTTCCAGTATCAGTTTTTACTTTCGTGGTAGGCAAGGGTCACTTCAATTTATTTTTGGTTACAATTTTATACATACAAGATTATTAATAAGCAATCAATTTTATTTATGCAGCTAAATAATTTTGGAAAAACAACAGCAGATGTCACCTTGCTTTTCACATGGACTGTAAGTGATATTTTTTTGTTGGCTGTTGCTGTTACACTGTTGGTTTTTATTATTATATACTTTTCTTGGGGCACGTAATGCAAACAAGTTGCTGTATGCATTCAGAATTCTGTTGGAGGACTTTCAGATTTTACTGGCCATCATTTTAATTCAAAGATATCGTAAGAAAATTGTGACTCAGTTCACCTTCTTTGTGCAAATAATCCGATTTGATTGCTTTTCATTATTTCTTTTCACAGCTTGCCTATAGTTTATTCTAACATTCAAGATACGTATTATGTCCTGCTAGGATGAATGGAGTGCGTGGTGTGCTTTTACATCACAAGTAAGTCTTAACTTGTTACCTTTTTTTTGAATGAAGGATGAAAAGATAAACAACTCTGGAATTTATCAATTAATGTAGTCGATAATATGATGCATGCAGGACTGCAGATGAGCAGTCTCCGGTCACATTTGCGATTGCAGCAGAAGAGACTGAATACGTGCATATCTCAGAATGCCCTGTCTTTGTTATATCTGGTGCTTACAAGGGTATCTCGGCTAAGGATATGTGGCATGAAGTTAAACAGGTTAAGAACCTGCTTTTAAATTTTACACAATACTTTATTGTAACTTGAAAGATCTTTGTTCATTGTCTTTGTTATATTAAACTATTCATTCCATCACGTTATCTTGTCATGGATAAAGCTAATTATTTTGTTCTAAGCATTATATAAGACAAGTACTTGGAGTTTCCTTTATTATCTTTTCCTTTTTTTGGGTGTCTAAACTTCTTGTTGTCAATTATGACAGTTATCAATAGTCTCGTTGAACATCACTCTTTTAGAATATTGTAAGCTTAAAAAATCACACCTTTTGGACTGTTAGAAATAAAGAAAGTATCTATTAATATCTTAGACATCTCTTAGGACTGGTTTCTATATTTTCTTATATTACATGACTTGTTTCTTTATTTAAGTAGGTTTAGGATTCTAGCATTATTATAGATAAGGATTGGTGCTTTGTATATTGTATCACAGTACATCACATCATATCATAACATATCAATATATTATCTTATCATTATTAGTCTTTATTTTCCTTTTTCTTCTTTTCTTGCCTAAAAGCCATAATCTCAACATGAACCTTATTTAGTAATATCCCATGCCACCTGTTCGTTTTTAATAACAATAATATTTGCTGATCATGAGATAAAAGTAACTAAAGGGAAACTCATACTCAACATTGGTTGCATCTTAAGTGAGGCATCAATAGGTTGAATCATCACCATTCACCAATCACCAGCAGATTATGTTTATCAGAACTTGGCACCTTAATTGGCTCTGCATGAATACACAGGATGTGGACCTATCTGAAGTTTTAAAAATGTCAAAGAATGGATGTGCATTATGATATTACTGCTAAGTCATGGTTTAATCTGCACTAGAGAATGTTTTCAGATAGGGATGGCTGAGTTGATTAAATGAAGATAATGGTGATGTAGATAGTAATGCTCTGTTCAGCTTAGCTTGCTATTTTCTTGGATTCACTGTGATTCTGGGATTTATATGTGTGTTTTGTTCTGTCAATGATGAAATTTAAGAAATTTGTCTTCTGGTTGATGGGTTAATGATAATCAGTTGACTTGTGATATTCTTTTGAAAGCTCTTAAAATGATGTCAGTCAGAGGATATTAACCTTTCTGTAACTCATATGCTTGTTATATTATATTTTACTGAACTGAATACGGCACTTTTTGTCTTTTTAGCATGGGTCTTTTGACCATCTGAATTTTGCTGAAACCCCCATGCCTTCAGAACCAGGATCATCCATTGGAGCAGCTATTGCAGCAACTCTGACTATTCCTTCAGATGCTCAACGCACTGTCACATTTTCATTGGCATGGGACTGCCCTGAAGTCAAGTTTCCTGGAGGAAGGACTTACTACAGGTTGGTTGTAGAAAACTTGTATAAAATTTCCTGTTTGAAGACTATGCATAACTAATGAATCTTAACAGGCGTTACACTAAATTCTATGGTATTAATGGGGATGCAGCTGCAGATATTGCACATGATGCTATTATTGGTAATATTCTTTGCTGAACTACATTTAATTTTGTATTTGTAAGTTGGGGATTGCATCTAAACTTGATATCAAGAATCCTATCCATGGTTAGATAGACTTTTCGAGAGCCAGACTATGGATATAATTTTTTTCAATGTCAAATTTAGATGAGTTCACACCTAACACTTAATGGAAAAAACATGCAGCATATTTGTGATTGTTAATAGACTTCAAAAATAACTCATTAAAACTTCTATGAATTGGTGACACAGGGCATTGCCGATGGGAGGTTCAGATTGAAGACTGGCAAAGACCAATCCTTGAAGACAAGAGACTTCCTGAATGGTAGTGTTTAGTTCTTTGTTCACTACTTTCTCCTATTTTCAGAAATCTGAAGCTTTCAGAGCTGTGCAGGTACCCTACCACCCTTCTGAATGAGCTTTACTATCTGAATTCTGGGGGGACAGTTTGGACAGGTATTTTCTTTAAAATTTGGGTTTTATTTATTAGCTAGTTAGCCTAGGTTCATTTTGCATTTAAATCTTGCAAACTTCACATACATGATAGTTTGTTATGACTGTCACCGTTATCAATTTGTCACATTATTTCTGTTTTTGGCAGATGGATCACCTCCGGTGCATAGTCTAGTTAACTTAGGGGAAAGAAAATTTTCCCTGGATGGATTCATATCAAATTTATCGCATTATAATGATACAGCTATTAACATTCTTGAAAGGTTTAGCTCCTCAGTTGAGCAAATACACACTCCAACTGCATCGAAGTCTGCATATGGAGTAAATCTGCTTCAAGAAGGGGAAGAAAACATTGGTCAATTTCTTTATCTTGAAGGAATTGAGTATCAAATGTGGAATACCTATGATGTTCATTTTTACTCATCTTTTTCACTAGTCATGCTATTTCCAAAACTTGAACTCAGTGTCCAAAGAGACTTTGCTGCAGCAGTAATGATGCATGATCCTGGAAAGATGAAACTTCTACATGATGGCCAATGGGTACCAAGAAAAGTTCTTGGTGCCGTTCCTCATGATATTGGAATCAATGATCCATGGTTTGAAGTAAATGGCTATAATCTTTATAACACAGATAGGTGGAAAGACTTGAATCCAAAATTTGTTCTCCAGATTTACAGGGATGTGGTTGCCACCGGAGACAAGAAGTTTGCACAAGCTGTTTGGCCCTCTGTTTATGTTGCAATTGCTTATATGGACCAATTTGACAAGGATGGTGATGGAATGATTGAGAATGAAGGCTTCCCTGATCAAACTTATGACACATGGTCTGTATCTGGTGTGAGTGCATATAGTGGTGGATTGTGGGTAGCAGCACTTCAGGCAGCTTCAGCCTTGGCACATGAAGTTGGTGACAAGGGTTCTGAGGAATATTTTTGGCTTAAGTTCCAGAAAGCAAAATCTGTATATGAAAAATTATGGAATGGTTCTTACTTTAATTATGATAGCAGTGGTGGGAATTTGAGTTCATCCATTCAAGCTGATCAATTAGCTGGACAATGGTCTGTTATTTGTCTTTTGGAAACTATTCTGTGTTTGCATGCCTTATTATATAAGCATAGCTTCTGAAATTAAGCTTTTTATTAGCAAAAGGTGGAAGAATCTAAACAATGTTGTAGAATTAGTTATCTATATATTCGATCTTTGGTTTTATTCTCAATTATTGCACATGTAGCTTCCTCTTCATAATATGTATAATGGAATTGGAACTTCCTATTTATTATTTTTCAGGTATGCTAGAGCATGTGGTCTTTTGCCAATTGTTGAAGAAGATAAAGCTAGGAGTGCACTTCAAATGGTTTATAATTACAATGTTATGAAAGTAAAGGATGGGAGCCGTGGTGCTGTAAATGGGATGTTACCTAATGGAAAAGTTGACATATCATCAATGCAATCACGAGAAATATGGTCAGGAGTTACGTATGCCTTAGCTGCAACAATGATCCAGGAAAACATGATTGACATGGCATTCCAAACTGCAGGTGGGGTATATGAAGCTGCATGGTCCAAAGATGGACTCGGGTAAAGTACACTGTCCTCTTAATGGTATAACACTATAACTTGTGGAAAGTTATGGTCAGTTGACAACAAGCTGCTTTAACCACTGAACCAGAAGGTTTTAAGAGTGGATTTATTTGCCAAGAAAAAAAAAAGTTTTCTTTTTCTTTTTGTTTTTCCCAAACAATTTCTTGCTTGTTTCACAAAGTTTTTACCTGCCTTAAACTCCCGACCTCTCATTGATAGAAAATGCCAGTAGACAGTTTCCTTTAAGTACTTAAATACATATTAAGTATTGTTCACTGGTACATTCTGTCATGGCAAATTCTTATCAAATGAACTATCCGTTACTACTAGGAATTTGCCGGTTTGGTTTTAATTTGAAGATGATTTCCTAGTAAGCCGTGAATCTTGGTAAGCAATACCTATTGCAACTGCCCTCTTTCTTTCCTTCCCCATACCTCTTTAGCTGTGTAATTTCTCGATTTCTGGTTTCATCTTATGAAAGAAAGTTGCTGAAGATAAAATGATTTCAAAATGTCAACCTATTTGTCCTGGAAACTATCAAATTCACTAACACTGATAATGGTATGCAACTTGTGCTTGAGTTCTTGTTTGACATATAGTTGTAAGAATCATGAAAGATAGACCATTAAGATTATTGGTCACAACTTACTATTGTGTTTTGGCCTTTGTGTAACTGTGTGTGCTTTGTGTCAAATTATTACTTGAATTGGAGACTGGTCTTGTTTTCGTATTGGGACGTGGGATCCTCTGCATTGCTGCTATTGCTGGGTTAAAACGTGCCAAATGTGCAATAGTTGGCCAACTAATTCAGCCTAAAAGATTTTCTGAGTTATAAGTGCTATCTTGTTCATTTAGACCTGTAATAGTTTTGGCTACATATCTGTTTCAAGATGTTTTCTTCTTTTCAAATAGCTAATTAAGGTTCTTCTATTTGATCAACAGTTATTCCTTCCAAACTCCTGAAGCTTGGACCACTAAAGATGAATATAGATCTTTATGTTACATGCGCCCTTTAGCCATATGGGCAATGCAGTGGGCATTATCAAGAGCAAAGCACCCTCCACATGAGATTAAATTTGATATAAAGGAAGAAGATGCTTTGTCTAGATACGATGCTGGTTTTTCGAAAGTTGCTCAGCTTCTGAAGGTGAAGGAGGAGGCAGCATCTAGAAGTCTATTTCAGCTTATATATGATTACACTTGTAAGAGGGTGTGGGTATAGACAAGGCTTGCTTGCTTTGTAGATTACGTATGTACATGCTGCAGTTGCAATGTCTGTTTCATGGGGAATGAATCTCTCAATTGAAAATTTTAATCCATTAGATGCTTCCGTGGGTCTCATATTTGATCCTACATTCTTAATTAATAGTAAAAATCAACAAATAATCTTGTCATGTGAAATTTTCAATTGAGAGAATTCACTCCCGTTTCATAATACGACCGCATTTTTGTGGCCCTTGTTGATTCTGAGTGGACCCGTTTGTACCAACTTCCATGAACTTCTCCATCTTCAAGAACAGCAATAAATTGTCTTTCTGTCGCACACTTGCAGTATGTAAGACTAACAACGTGTTTGGACTTGCGTTTTGGTGTGGGTGCCGCACCCTTCCGGGGTAAGAATCGATTTTGACCCTTAAAATTGATTTTGTTAATTTTTTATATTGTTTGATTTTTAAAGATGAAAATCAACTCTTATCAAAAGTGAAAATTTATTATTTTTTATCATAACCATTTTTTGAGTAATTATAAAATATAAATTATTTTATTTTAAAATTAATTCTAATTAAATCAGTTCTGACAGAATTAATTTTATCTACAAACATAGAACATAATCAAATACACTCTAAGACTAATAAGGTCCCAAGGAAAGGACTTAGATCAATTTTCTTATATTTATTCATTCAATTCTTAAATTACTCTGATTGTTGAGAAACTCCATTACCTTTATTGTTTGTCAAAATTATTTATAATGTTATTTTGAAGAATTGTTATAATATTATTTGATATAAGAGTTTAATTTTAATACACTAACAATGTTAAATTTTAATTTTGATACTTTAAAAGTCATGTATATGAAAATATTTGATAGAATAAAAGTATAAAAAAAAATTTATATTGTAAATATATCAAAATTAAACTTTTAATACAATATGGTATTAAATAGTACATTCATATTTTTTTATGAGAAAAAGAATTATATTTATATTGCTGCATAAAGTAAAGCATTAAAAATAATTTAATTTTGATATATTATTATTATAAAAAATATTTTATATAAATATTTAATTATATCTTATTATTTATTATATCAATATAAGGATTTGACTAAATCATCTATTATTTTAAAAATTTTATAAATAGAAATTTTGATTGGATAATAATATAAAATTATTTTAAACTATATTGTATCAAAATTAATTTATTAAAAAATTGGAAAAATATATACACATAAATAGTAGATATAATGTAGAGTGGGATAGAGAGAAAATGAAGTGAAAATAAAATCTTGTTTAGGTAATTTTTATTGAAATGAATTATAATTACTTTTATGGAATTTAAAATATTTTTGAGAAAAAAATGGAAGTTAAAATTTGGATTTTTTTAATTAAATTGATTTTAAGTATTTAATATAATATTATACAATACATATAATATTATATTTTTTATTAAATTAATTTTAAGTATTAAATATTATATAATATAAATAATTATTTTATTTTTTTATAATTTTATTATATAAAAATAATTTTTTATATAATTTAAATAAAATAAATTATTTTAAAATTATTTTTTAATTAAAATATTTAAATATAATTTAATTTTCAAATAGTCAATTATATAAAAATATAATTATATAAATAAATAATTATTAAAATAATTTTAATTTTACAACTTTCCCCACCGCGAACAAAAACAAGTAATTAATTAGTTCCGTCCGACGACAAAAGACCGTCGTAAAGTGCGGTCCACCGAGTACGGTTCTATCGTCGTCTGTCTAGATTCTACTCGTCCGTCCCTGGCATAGCCTAGATGCTGCCGGTAAAACCTCGGACCTGGAACTGGAACTATCTTTGTCCACTTTATGGGGGAAAAAAAAAAAAAGACCAGAGAGGAGTTTTCTCAAGTAATTAGATCAAGAAATTTCTCTTACTATATTTTATTATTTGATTTGATAAATTAGCTTTATACATGATCAAATAGATAATAGCTAAAAACGTTTCGTATAATCAAATAAATAATAAATAATAAATAAAAAAGAACAGCACAAATTTCCTAAGACATAAGTGAATTTTCCATTTTCTCGGAAGCCATTCTTTTCCTAACAATAGATAATTAGATATTGGCCTGGGTAAATACATGAATCAGAATTGGCCAGCTAAATCTTTCTTAAAGCTAGCAATCTAATCTAGCTTCAAACAAAGAAGGGACTTTAATATTTTCAATTCATCCACGTTTTGCATATGTTTGAAGGAAGATTATTCTCTTCAAGACTCTTTTTTTGTTAATTAATTTGATTTCTCTCTTGATCCCGAGTGAGTGCTGATCCAAAAGAGAGGGAGTTGTGAAACGTAATGGATCATGATCATGAGAAGGACCTGGAGACAGAGGGAACGGGGAACGAAAACGATGGCAAAGAGGAGAGATCGAGATCAGGATCAGGATCAGGATCAGAGAAGCTCGGAGAGCCTCTGCTTGTGAAGAACAACAGGATGAACACCACTTCCCAGCTTGCCATTGTCGGAGCCAGTGTTTGTCCCATTGAAAGTCTCGATTACGAGTACTCCCTTAATTTCTTTCCCTCTTCACTCAACTCCTTTTTTATTACCATTTATGGATGAAAATGATGGAAGGCTTGGCTTCTTCGTCCGTCCTTATTGCATTCTTGCAAGCCACAACGTATGGATTTTATTGGAGGCCTATAGAGAGCAACTTGTTCTTGAATCCTTACAGTTATTTATTGTTTCTGATCTGAATCATACTATATACATTATGCCTCACTTTGTTCATTTTACATGCAGGATCATTGAGAATGATCTTTTCAAGCAAGATTGGAGGTCTAGAACAAAGGCTGAGATAGTCCAGTATGTTGTCCTAAAATGGACTGTAGCACTTCTTATTGGTTTGGGCACAGGGCTTGTTGCCTTCTTCAATAACATTGGAGTTGAGAATATAGCTGGTTTCAAGCTCCTACTCACCAACAATCTCATGCTCACGCAAAAGTACGACTATTCTTATCAATCATATATATGTATATATACATATATAATTTGTTGCTTCGATGCCTTTGTTATGATGTCATGTGCATATCCCCCCCCCCCCTCTCTCTCTCTCTCTTCTCTTCTCTTCTCTTCTTTCAAGTGTAATATGTTGTGGTTAATTAACGGTGCCTCATTTTTATAATAAAGGTTTGAATATTTGTAGTTTTAGCATCATCAATCCTTTTGAGCTTAATATTATTATTATTATTATTTTTTTTTTAATATTTTGTGTTCATTTCTTATTGTACATTTTATACTCCTGCATAATGGTCTATTCAGTCTTGCAGATCATTTCATACTTCAAAATTTCATCAATAAACAGTACGATTTGTTTACTACCACCACCACCGACCAACAACAATAATAACAATAAAACTAAATAAACAGCAGGCTAAAATTTGAAGGCTTTTTTTCATTTGGTTGTCTGTTATGATTGTATTGCAATCCAGTTCTGTTATAATGTGCTGAGTAAACTTTTGAGTCTTGCAATACTTAGTTGCAAAGTATAGGAAGACATGTAAAAAAAAGAAAAAATAGGGTTATATTTGCCAACCATTGGTTATTTGTGCAGCTAATTGTTTTTGTTATAATGACCTACTTCACCTGAAGGCAACATGTTACAGAGATTATTAACTTGTAGTATTTTGGAGTAACTACGCTGTGATTTTAACTGCAGAACAGGTATCATCAGGCCTTTGTAGTGTATGTCTGTTGTAACATGATTTTAGCCATTGCTGCAGCAGCCCTTTGTGCCTACATTGCCCCTGCTGCAGCTGGGTCTGGCATACCTGAGGTGAAGGCATACCTCAATGGTGTAGATGCTCCTTCAATATTGGCTCCAAGTACCCTCTTTGTAAAGGTTAGTTAGTTACCTACTAAACATGATATTATGTGCATGTCAGTCTCATTATTTTTGTTCTTTTCGCCATTTCTGGGTAAGTCCATAGCTTTCCTAGCTAGCAAGCAATTAGATGCAAATTCATTTTCTCTCCTGATCAGTTAAACACGTGTATATATATTTCTCTTGAAGTAATTGAAAAAGAAGTGATTTTAATCTATGTTAACATGAAATTCATTCACACTTTGTGAAGTATTATACTTTCTAGTTTGCCACTTTATGTAGCATATGGTATGATAGTTAAGAAGTCGACCCTTCTAAATGGTAGCCCTGTTGGGCTTAAAGTTATGAGTTCTGAATCTGCGTTTCATTTGGGTTCGAACTTCCAAGGTCCACGGCTTTGGCTCAATAATGAAAAATAGCGCTATCATCATAATCTTTCCCTCTTGCCAGTAGGAGAATCTTGGAGCACGTTTCTGTTTGAGAATCTTTCCTTTGTTGATTGACATTTACCATGCATAGTTCTTAATTAATATAGAAATGGCCTTAACTTTTCAGATTTTCGGTTCAATTTTTGGGGTTGCGGCGGGTTTTGTTGTGGGTAAGGAAGGACCTATGGTACATACTGGTGCCTGCATAGCTAGTTTACTTGGACAAGGTGGTTCTCGAAAATATAGGCTGACCTGGAAATGGCTCAGATATTTTAAAAATGACAGAGACAGAAGGGATTTGGTCACCTGTGGTGCAGCTGCTGGCGTTGCCGGCGCCTTCCGTGCCCCCGTTGGTGGTGTCCTTTTTGCACTCGAGGACGCAGCTTCATGGTTCTCCATCTATCTCTTTCTCTTCTCTTTTGCGTCCAATCCGTATTGCATGCATGCAATTCATTTCATATGTCACTTACAAGTTACAACTGCATGTGCATGCCTAGCTACTCCAATATGTCATTCCCCTGCTCTCACTTCACAATCTATGGTATTGCCTAGTCATGTAGCCTCAATTTAAAAACTTGTGTCTCTTGTCTATCTTATCATGTTTCTCCAAATGCAATTTTGTAATTTCAGGTGGAGGAGTGCTCTTCTGTGGCGGACTTTTTTTACGACAGCTGTAGTAGCCGTAGTGTTGAGAGGTTTCATACAAGTTTGTCGGGGTGGAAAATGTGGTCTTTTTGGGGAAGGAGGTTTGATAATGTTTGATGTTAATTCAGCAAAGCCAGCATACAGCACACCTGACCTCCTAGTAGTTGTATTCCTTGGAGTTGTTGGAGGCCTTTTGGGAAGCCTTTACAATTATCTTGTGGATAAGGTCCTTCGCACTTACAGCATAATAAATGAGTATGCCCTAAAACACCTCCCTTTTATGTAGTCGTAGATTATAATTTGAGATATTTTTATATGTTTTTAGAGTAAGAGAAGTTTTTGCTATAAATCATTTAATATTTGACATTTTAATAGTTGTATTAAAAATGTAATAATAGTGGAGGATAATAATAGCCCACAAAAATGATAAGTTTTCAAGTTTTCAATGCACTGAATTTATAGAAAACTTAAAGATTTTATTTCTTTCATAATAATTTATTATTTTTGAAATCTTAATCAGTACCCTTAAAGGCTAAGGGCACTATTTAGAAAAACCCTAAATATTAAATTGAATAAAGCAACAGTTTTTTCTTGCCGTAAGAACACCTAAGAATTTTTTTTGTAATTATTGATACAATTAGGCCTTACATGGTGGGGGTGAATTGTCTTATATGGACCATATTATTTTGGTGTCAAATGTCATATTGAGTCGTTTGTTTCATAAAAGCCTTAAAGGTGACATTTTTTGTGGCAGTGCATGTTTTTTCCACACTTGTATTTGTGCTACGCGGTGGTACTCATAGAGGCATATGTTACTTGGAATTGGTGTATTTGGAACAAATTGATTCTTTATCCTCTCCAGTAATTAACCTGAAAGACACTCAGGAATGCCACTGATGTTCTATAAGTTATAAACGGAATTGATAACCGGGATATATTTATTTAAGAATACAATATCATCAATCTGGTCATATGCTTGACTATTTTGTTTTACCTATTAATCTGTAATGTTGTCTTCTTCTATTATCATACCTACCGAGTTCTCTGAATGATTTCTCTGTTGTTGCCAGCTAACTAAACTATTGATTATTGTGCTGCAGGAGAGGCCCAGTATTCAAAATTGTACTTGTTATCATTATCTCCATTCTGACATCTTGTTGTTCATTTGGGCTTCCATGGCTATCAAAGTGCATCCCTTGTCCTCCACACTTGGGGGATCAGTGCCCAACTGGAGGGCGCTCTGGAAACTACAAGAATTTTCAGTGTCCACCTAAACACTACAATGACCTTGCCTCTCTCTTTTTTAACACTAACGACGATGCCATCCGTAACCTACTTATTGCTGGATCTTACAAGAGGTTTCAGCTATCCAGTCTTATGATTTTCTTTGTGGCCATGTACTTTCTTGGAATCATCACTTATGGCATTGCCATTCCCTCTGGGCTCTTCATTCCTGTCATTCTTGCTGGAGCTTCGTATGGGCGTCTTGCGGGGAGTCTCCTAAGTCCATTCACCGTCCTTGACGTGGGTCTGTTTGCCCTCCTTGGAGCAGCATCCTTCCTTGGTGGCACTATGAGAATGACTGTTTCTCTTTGTGTCATACTCCTCGAACTCACTAATAACCTCCTCATGCTCCCATTGGTGATGTTGGTCCTGCTTATTTCAAAGTCTGTGGCTGATTGTTTAAACAAAGGTGTTTATGACCAGATACTGCAAATAAAGGGGCTACATTATATGGAAGCACATGCAGAACCATACATGAGGCAATTAGTTGCAAGTGATGCTGTTACTGGCCCATTGTTTACATTTTCTGGGGTTGAAAAAGTGGGGAATATCGTGCATGCTTTAAAGGTGACGCAGCATCATGGGTTTCCCGTTATTGATGAGCCTCCTTTCTCAGATGCTCCTGAGTTGTGTGGGTTGGTTTTGAGGTATCATCTGCTTGTACTTCTCAAACACGGGACATTTACAAAGCAAAGGGAGGGGATGACTGGGTCTTCCATTATGAGAAGGTTCAAGGCACATGATTTTGCAAAGCCGGGTTCAGGCAAGGGGATTAAGCTGGAGGATTTGGACATCTCTGAGGAAGAGATGGAAATGTATGTTGATCTGCATCCAATTACTAACAGCTCACCATATACAGTTGTGGAAACAATGTCTCTGGCTAAAGCTGCTCGTCTTTTCCGGGAGCTTGGCCTTAGGCACTTGCTGGTGGTGCCAAAGACAACGGGAGTAAGTCTCTCCCTCTCTCTTTCCCCCTTTGTACCGTCTTAAACACTGTATCAAGTCTAGCTGGATGTGCTACTAAGGGTGTAACTTGCAATCATAGTTTGTTTCAAAAGGGAAAATAATGTTCAAACCATAGTTTGAGATTAAAATCACGTCAAAATGCAATTCAACTTAATTTTATCAAACATGATAAAATCATTAAAATTTAATTTGTACCTTTGAAACTGCAATTTGGGATAGAGTTACACAAGCTGATATCAAAACACGAGTAATCATGCGTGCGCCGAAAATGATGCTGTTCATGTCTGATTATTCATTATGCTAAATTTCAAAGGCCTTAACCCAATGGCTTAAATTTGAAAGTCGTCTTGTTAAAATTTAAAATAGACATTCCGTCACGTAGGAAATAGTGATTTTGTCAGTTGTGCAAAGCTTTGCAATTATGAATTATCTTTGTGTTGTTGTTTTTTCAAAATGGCTGTGAATAACATTTCTAGTTGCATCTTCTTGTGCAGAGGCATCCAGTTGTCGGGATCCTGACTAGGCATGATTTCATGACTGAGCATATATTGGGACTGTACCCTCACTTGGACCCCCACAAATAGAGGAACCATTACCAACTCAAGCAGATTTTGTTGTGACATAAGATATATTTTTATCAGCTATAACTATAAATAAAGCATCATGGAGTCCCTTTCATTGCTAGAAGACTAATCAAGGATTATACCAGAATCAGCTTGTAGTACTTGGAGATGTGAGAAAGCGGCACGATACCTCGGTGATTTATTTTCTTCTTTTCTTTTCTTGGATCTTGTATTTCGTCTGATTACGTTTCTCATAAGCTACTAGAAACTTTCAGAATCAGAAGTTCAGAACCTTTAATCGTTGGCAGGTCAGTTCATTCTCCCAAAAAAGGTTGTGATACAAATGAAGAAATATTTTTTTATGAGAAATAAGACATTTGTTATTTTCATTCTCATAGCTAGTGTCTCCCAGTAGAAGCGAAAGACCTAGGAAATTAGCTAGGGTTGTTTTGGTTTCTAATTTTTTTTTGTTTTTATTTTCAGTATTTTCTATTTTTAAGATTTTGTGAAGAAAATATTAAAAATATAAGTTTTATTTTCTATTTTCTATTTTTATTATTTTCCCCATAAAATCTTGAAACAGGAAAATATAAAATATAAAACGCAGAAACCAAATAGGTTTTCAAGGGTTTGTTTGGTTTTTTTTTTTATTTTCCATTTTCTTATTTTAAAGATTTTTTGAAGAAAATATTGAAAATAAAAAATAAAAATAGGAAATAGAAGAGTTCGTTTGGTTTCTATTCTCATTTTTTGTCTTTTCTTTCTATTTTTAGGATTTTATGAAAAAAATGAAAATAGAAAAATAAAAATAAGAAATAAGATTTTATTTTTTTTGTTGTTTCCTTAACAAAATTCTAGAAACATAAAACACAGAAAATGAAAACAAAAAATGAAAATGGTAGCCAAACAATTCCAAATTTTCTTGTTTCACTATTTTCTTCACAAAATTTGGAAATAGAAAAATAGAAAATAAACATAGAAATCAAATAAACCTAAAGATTCTCTTATACAAGTGAAAATAGCATGATTTAGCTCCTATCTCTATTTCTTTACCTATCATGTACTTTTAGTTTGTTATTCGCTTCCCACATTTATTATAGGGTTATACTTTTTGTTAAAATTATCAATATTTAGAGACTATCAAATTTTAATAAATCCAACTCAAGTCGGGTTGGTTTTTTATAGGGATAAAAATTTTTTTGTGTTAATTTGTTTTTATCCATGAGACTTGATCAAAATTTTATTTAAAAGAAATAAGTACTGAATCATTTAAATTAACTAAATATTAGTTTATTAAGGTGTTAATTAAAGATTTTGTAAGAAGTAATCTATGTTTTTATTAAAAATTAAAAAAAAAATTGAAAGACTAGAGACACTATAGAAAAGGAAGACAAAACCCACAATTTAGTCCCTGTCCAAAAATGCATTAGGCAAATTGGTCCCCAAGAAAAAAAAATTTGTGATCCTTCACCATTAAAAATATAGGACAAATTAATCTCTTCTTAATATTTTGATGAACTTATATGTCGTATTTGTATTTTTATTAGGGACCAACTTGAATTATTTTGTTAATTGTTGGTGATCATTTTATCTTATAAATCCTTCAAAAATATTGAGGAAAGACTAACCTCTCTTATATTTTTAATGGTGAGGAATCAATTTGTTCGGGCAATCTTTGACATGATCAAATTAGAGGGTTTTATCAAGGAAATTTTAAAAGTTAGATTCAAAGCATTTTTGTTTGGCACATGTGTTGTAATGAGATTTGAAACTATAATTTCATGTAAATAATCCAAACCACTCGTCACTAACCCATTACTATTGGCTTTAAAGCATTTTCTTTTGATGCAAGGAAATCAAAGCATTTTGTTTGAAATGGACCGAAGCATTTATTAAATAAAGAATTATTTTACATTAAATAAAATTTTTTCTATACAACAAGCTAATGTGCTCTTGCCATAACAAAAGCCAACAAAGATATTCTTAAGTGATTTAAGAATAAGAAATTTTTTTTACCTTAAATCACTTAATACTTAATATTCGAGTAATTATATTAAAAATATAGATATAGTGGAAGACAATGATATCTCACAAAGTTTAGGTGTTAAACACTAAATAAATTAGAGCAAAAATTTTCTTATTCTAAAAGCATTTAACAAATTTTTAAACCAACAATAATACATGACCAATGGTTTCATTCGACAAAAAATTTTAATGAAATTGATTTTGGACATTTACTCATATTCATTTGAAATTTAAAAAGAAAAACAATTTCATATTATTATTGTATAAATATGTGTTATTTTTTTTAAAAAAATAACTAAAATTTAATATGTTTAACATAAGAATAATACAAAAACAATAAACTCATAATTTTCACCATTTTATCCACTTTTATTAAATTTTAAATATAATTTTTTTGGTCTTCATTTCACCGCTAAACATCCAAACAAATAGTATAAAAACTTAATTTCATATAATCTAATTTACTTTTCATTATATACCATTTCTTTTCACTTATGCTATAGAATATCCAAATAAGCATAATTGACTTATGGTACACTAATTTATTATATAAATGTAATTTTGTTATTATATAATATAAATAAAACACATTTTGGTTATATTTTTTAGCAATTTATCATATAAATGTAATTTTTATATAATTTAAATAAAACACATTATGTTAAAATACGTATTCAGTTAGACATTTAAATATGAATTGGTTTTATCGTAATTAACTATAAACAATAGTCATTATTATTATTATTATTATTGTTGTTGTTGTTGTTGTTATTGTTGTTGTTGTTTGACGGGTATACTTTATTATTGACACAATGTTGTTTTCGTAGGTAATTCGCACAGACCTTTAAGTATAGTCATAAATCCCAGAGGTAACTAATCATTTTGTTGTTATTATTATTATTATTATTCATGATAAAAGAATTCATCACTAGCTAGTGTAATACAAATAATATTTATTATTAAAGTATAATCTTGACATATTATTAATATAAAAATTGTATATTATCAATTAATTATATTTATTTTTATTAAAAATATTTTTTTATGTGGTCTAAAAACTACGAAATAATCATTATAGAAATTAAACATTTTAACAATAATAATAATATAATTATAGAAATTAAATTTTATGCTCTAAAAGGAATAGGGTAGCTGTTGTTATTCACTCATTTTTTTTTTTCTCTCGTGTGAGTGCTGTTGAAGGAGCTATCATTTTTTTTTTCACGACAATTGCACCATTTTTTTTCTTTTTAATGCTTAAAATTTTATGTCTTTTATTTTATTTTATTGTCCTCCTTAGGCATGTTTTTGTTATCTCTTTTGTAGATGATTTGATTTTTCCTTATCAAAATTTATATTTTGATGATTTTATAGATAAATAGGGATTTTTAAATATATTTTTAAAGGAGATATAATATATTATTCAAATTGCAATATTTTTTATATTGGTATTTGATATAAATGATACTTAAATATCAATAATTTTTTTGGCTAAGAGTAGAAATACAAATTATTAATTAGTTATATATATATATATTTGATATATCTTTTTTGATCTGTAAGTATTGTTAAATTTTTTAATGATTAAATTTTTCTTAAAAAGTATATTAATAATACAAAATTATTTTATATTATTAATTAATAATTTTAAAAGAAATAAATTATACTAAATAATTATTATAATAAATAATTACTTACAATAATTTGGCATTTTTTAAAACTTTATTAACTAACCGTGTAAAATTATGCTATATCATTGGTGAATACAAATTAAATCAACAATAATATGAGTAGTTTCCCTTCTCCAAATGTCCCTAAGCCGTTTAAAATCCTACTAGAAATAAAATCTGACCCGTGTGATTCATAAGTTGTTAATAATGAACCGATTAGTCATATTATTCTCAAAATAGTATTGGCATCGCTGAGAAAGGTAAAAAGCGCGAAATAGAGGCATGTCCTAGCAAAAGCGAAGAAGAAAAATAAATAAACAAAAAGTTCAAATCGCAATCGCATGAGAGAGAGAGAGAGAGACAGAGAGAGAGACAGAGAAAGAGTGAGTGTGTGCAGGTGCAGCGGCGAGCACAGGCACAGCAGTTGGTGATTTAATTTCGATTTGGTTGGGAGTCCTTTTTTTTCCATTTCATTTCATTTCATTTCAATTCATTAACGCAAAAACCAAAACGAAAGCAAAGCACCGCTTTCGTTGCGTTGCGGGGAGATCAAATCAAATAAAATCAAAGCTCGCCGGAAACCTAAGTGCGTGGGCAGATCAGATCTCCGATGGAAGCAATCGAAGAATTGGTTCAGCTCTCCGACTCTATGCGCCAGGCCGCCGCTGTCCTCGCCGACGACGATCCCGACGACGACGCCACCTCCAAGCGCCCTTCCACTTTCCTCAACGTCGTTGCCCTCGGCAATGTCGTAAGTTTCTCCGATCTGTCTCTCGCCATTACCAATTATGAACATACATGCATCAATCTCAACATCTACCTGTAACTGCTGGATTGGATTTGAGAATTTGAAAGCCATAACACTCTTTACGCTTCTCTGTATAATATTAATTAAATGTTTATATATGGGATCGGATCCGTTTTAAACTAAAGCAATTGTGGTGGTCGATCAGGGCGCTGGCAAATCTGCTGCGTTGAATAGCTTGATTGGACATCCTGTTTTGGTAACTGCTTCATTCCCTATGTCCTATTTCTCTTCCTCTTTATTTGCTGAATCGCCTTATAAGTGTAAGTAACCAAACTGTTGTGTTGGCAGCCTACCGGTGAAAATGGCGCTACCAGGGCTCCCATAAGCATTGAATTGAATAGAGACAGCTCTTTAAGCACTAAATCCATCATCCTGCAAATTGAAAATAAATCTCAACAGGTTTCGGCAAGTAAGAACTTTAGCTCAGATTCGTTTCATTCTCAATTCATTTTGAAATGTGGTTCACGTGTCTCACTAAGTCTTCCACACTTTTCATTTTTTATTTTGTTTTATTTTTTTGCCAAAAAAGAAATTCTACAAGCGTTGTGCCTATCAAGTTTCTGATTCATTGTTCTATTTTCCTCTCATAGGTGCCCTTCGCCATTCTCTACAGGATAGACTCAGCAAAGGATCGTCTGGTAGGAGCCGTGATGAAATATATCTGAAACTTCGTACCAGTACTGGTAGGCCCAGGATCACTTGTGGTTCCCTTCCTTTATGCATGAATATAATCTGCCTTTTAATGCTTGCAATGTGTTCATGGCAAATTTCTGGTCATATTGGGGTTCATTGGTGTTAGGGTTATGTCATTATGCTCAATTACTATGATTTTCTCAACTGCATTATGATCTCTCTCTATCCCTCTCTCACCTACAGAAACACAAACACAGAACCTCACTTTTTTTTTGTTTTTTTGTTTTTTTTTTGGGGGGGGGGGGGATTGGACATGTAACATAAATGCTTACATTACATGCATAAGCATCGTGAGACTTACACTTTATTCCATTCTAAAATTCTACAGCACCTCCATTGAAATTGATTGACTTGCCCGGATTGGACCAGCGAATTATGGATGACAAAATGGTAAGTAGGTATAAGTTATATTCTCCTCCTAAGTTTGAGCTTTGTCTAGTATGTTGTGGCCAATTACCACCTGCATTCTCAATTGATGGTGGTGATATGTTTAATTTTAGCTATTTCTTAGATCTATGTTTGTTTTTGGGGTACTTTCTTTGTAGAGCAGCTTAATGTCTTCATTTTCATCTTCTTCAGATCAGTGAATATGTTGAGCACAATGATTCTATATTGCTGGTAGTAGTTCCTGCTGCTCAGGCACCAGAAATTTCTTCATCACGAGCCCTCAGAGTAGCAAAGGAGTATGATGCAGAATGTAAGTTTTAAGTCCCCCCCCCCCCTTTTTCCTCTCATCATCTCAAATTTATAGCAATTTTTTAGAGATAGAAAACCAATCTTGAGCCTCCATCTAACAACTTAAGCATTTTGGCGAGTTGGTCCTTGATGTAGCATTAGAGCCTCTATGACCATGACTTTAGGAGTTTGATCCTTGCGGCTACCATTCTTCTAAATAAAGTTGAATTTTAGCACAAACCAGCTTAAGCCTCTGCATTGTCCACGCTTCCAAAGTGCATTTGGGTGAGAGCATGTTAGAGATATGAAGCCATTCATGAATCTCCACTTAACAGTTTAAGTATTTGGGAGAGAGGGCACTGGACACCATTAAACCTCTTAATTTTAGAAATTCCTTTCTTGTGTTTTACCTAATCATATCCTTATGGTAATGGTTCATTTAACTTTTGCCTTTTTTTTCTTGGGGGTTTCAATTTTAGCCACCAGAACAGTTGGTGTTATCAGTAAAATTGATCAGGCAGCTGGAGAACCAAAAGCCCTGGCAGCGGTGCAGGCTCTCCTATTGAACCAGGGACCCCCGAAAACATCTGATATTCCATGGGTTGCTTTGATTGGCCAATCTGTTTCTATAGCTTCTGCACAGTCAGGGAGTGGAGCATCTGAGAGCTCTTTGGAAACTGCTTGGCGAGCTGAAACTGAAAGTTTGAAATCAATATTGACTGGAGCCCCTCAAAGCAAGCTTGGTAGAATTGCCTTGGTTGAGTCTCTTGGTGGACAGATTCGCAACCGTATGAAGCTCAGGCTTCCAACTCTCCTCACTGGGTATTTATTTTTGGCTAACTTGTGTTTCCTTGTTAAGTGTAAATATCATATTTAACATAAACAAATGTTTGTTTGTTGGAATTATCCTCTTTCTTTTGTTAGCGCTGCTGCTTCGAAATTTTGTACTGGTCCAAGCTATTGAAGTATTGATTTTCTCTAAATAGGCTTATTAGCTATGTTTTCTTAAATGTTAGTCCACTTAAATGAATGGAACGGTATCAAGCACAAAAGTGGAGAGAACTAGAGGGTTTTATTTGGCATGTCTAGTTATGGATTTAAGATTGTCCTGATGCTTAGGTTCATGTGATCTGTCTAATATCAGTAATATGTATTTAAGGTTGCACTTGCACCTTCTCTACTCATGATGTTGTGGCATGCACGTTGCCAAGATAGAAGTGTATTTCAATATCATTTATAGGTTCTCTGTCTGGGAAAATGTTCACACATAAGTCTGATATCAAAGAGAAAGAAGCCTGGTTAGCATGACTTTTTTTATTTCCGAGCTTAAGATTACACCTTCTCGCTGTTCTCTTCAATTTAGTAGGGTTTTTGATGGTTTGGGATGGTTTGAGTTAAGTCTCAAGCAGGATACATCATCTAATGACAAAACCTAATGGCTCACAGCCCAAACCAAACCATGAAAAGTAGAGCAAAATTTTGTTGATTTATTGGGTTGGTCCTTTTCATCATCCTTATTTAAGTCCATCTATAATGTTATGTATCTGTCAACTTGCATGGAATCTAATGCTACTAAATTAATGCATATTGGAAAGAAAATTTTCATAATATTTCTTATGCAAAAAATCAAACAGCAAGGAGTTTGGTTATGGAGATTGAGCATGTTGTGTGAGATGAGATCGAATAATGACAGCAAAGGGAGTGAACATTTCAATTTACATGACATGATAAGTGATGAAAGATTACATTGTTCAACTTCTGTTGATACTTCTTAGTATTTGCAATTGCATAATGCATTTATAACTAGTAACAAGTGTCAATGTAGGCTTAGTAGATAGACGGGTTGGGTTAGTTTGGTTTTCAAATGTATCCTACCCAAGCCAAAAAGAAGCCAACTGGCTCATTTTTGGGTGGGTTATTTCCTTCCTTTAAGTTGGTTTGGGTTTTGAATGGCCCTAAAAACTACCATAATCCTTTATTTAAAATGCTGCAGGCTTCAGGGGAAGTCTCAAATTGTTCAGGAAGAGTTAGTGAAGCTTGGTGAACAAATGGTTAGTACTTCTGAAGGTACACGAGCTTTAGCTTTGGAGTTATGCCGTGAATTTGAGGACAAGTTTCTCCAACATCTTACTGGAGGCGAGGTTAGTAGTTTTCATTGTCCATTTTTACACAGCATCAAGGATGCATGGTATTTATTATGTAATATTTTTTGGGAAAACTGAATTTGTCCAAAGATTTTCGAGCTATTTATCATGTGCCTTTTTAGAGGGTTTGGAATTAGTAAAAATTGCGGGGTCCTTTGATGTGTGCAATATATGCAGTGAGTTGCTGTCTTCAGTTCTAAATAAATGCCAGAATTTTCAAGGATAATTCCTTACTGTTTCAGCTCCCTTCAGATAAAGTGATCTTCTTAGACTCCGTGTGCTCTGCTAGTGGCTATTTCACAGGGTTTTCTTTATTGGATAGTCAGAGAGACTGCCGTGATTTGTTCAGTTGATGTCTACCCCCTCCTTTCTAGGAAGATATCTTATCCTTGCTTCCGTTCTTTTTTTTTCTCTCTACTTTGTTGAATTTATTTTCTTAATAAAAAATTATAAAAAATCTTCAGTGGGGCAAATCCTCCAGGAGAACCAATATTCAAATACTAACAAAAGAAAAGAAGATTTCCAAAAGATAGCCCCTTAAAGAGCAAATATTTGGTGCTGCACCTTTACTGGGTAGGTTTCATATATAAATGAGTGTTTGAAGAACCATATATATATATATATATATATATATATATATATATATATATATATATATGTATGCAAAAAATTGTTAGAAACTTTCAAAACATCTTCAGAATGTTAAGAGGCAAATGTGTTGAAACTAATCAAACGGGCTGCGAAAATGAAACAAAATGTTTGAACACTTAAATTGATCCTGGGATACGTCATCCATTCTTATTGTTTTGTTTTCCTTGATGAAAATTTCCCTTCCTATTTCAAAAAAAGAAGTCAGATACTATGATCTTGGGAATGGGATTCCACCATTGTTCAGTATCAGAATGCTATTTTTTTCTGCGTCTAATTCTATTATTCATTTCCTTGCAGGGTAATGGTTGGAAAGTTGTTGCGAGTTTTGAAGGAAATTTTCCTAACAGAATCAAGCAACTTCCTATTGACAGACACTTTGACATAAACAATGTCAAGAGGGTAAATCTCCATAAATTTCATTTTTTTTTTTTTAAAAAAAAAAATTAGAATTCAATTCCTTGTATTCTCTTGAGGCGCTTGCTTCTTATATATCCCTTTTGGCTTATGTCAGATTGTCCTAGAAGCAGATGGCTATCAACCTTATCTTATCTCTCCAGAGAAAGGTTTGAGGTCCTTAATTAAAGGCGTTCTTGAACTAGCAAAGGAACCATCACGCCTGTGTGTGGATGAGGTATGCATCTAATGAATTGTTAATTTTGTTTCAAGAGCTATTAAGGCTTCAAAGGTTTAAAAGGACAGTCCAAACCAAAATAATTTGGGTATAGACCTGACTATTTTGAGGTCTTTACAAAAAAGACCCTGTCATGTTATCTCTGTTAGTTGATGGCATTCATAAAGGGTCTGGTCTCGAGGTGGAGATCAGAGGGTGGTTGTCAACCTTCAAAACTGGACAACTAATTACAAGGGGGTTGCTTTTAAAATCCTGTGCTAGCTTGTTAATCAGTCAATTTTAAAAACTATTTCTTATTTGATTAGGCTTTAAGTCAAATTAGTTCAAAATAAAGACAGGACAAAGTTAGTTTTAAAGTAACCAATTTATATTCTATCGCTGATTCTCTTGTCCCCCCCCCCCCCTTTAACTTTCTTTTGTCTTTACCAGAAATCTAAAAACATATATTAACAAACAGTAAACTAGTCCTAAACCAAACTATAGAGGAACAAAATATAATTTGAAAGTAGTTCAAAGTTATATAGATTTGCATTACTAATTTAACTTAAAAACGTTTCTGAACCAGTTTTCTAGTTGGCCAAATACCCCTTAATGAATATTTGTTTTATTTGCACCAGTTGCTGATGCATTTGCCAGATCATTTGGGTCATAAAGCAAGTTGTCTTGTGTATCAGAACGTCATATAGACTATTAGGTCCCGCCCAATTGTCAATCCGTTTCTGGAGCATCATGTATTTTTATATTAACTCAGGCATTTATTTGTTTTAACCTGTACTCTATAAGAGATAGACCAATTACCAGGGTTGCTTTGCTATTTTGATATCATCATATGAACGCTGCAATTTTGTGGTAGACTTCTGATGGACTGATATAAAATCCCCTGTCTGTGTTTCTCATGAGCTTCTTTATGAGAATTTTTTTTTTTTTTTTAAAATAACTATCAAACCAGGTACATCGTGTGCTTGTGGATCTAGTTTCTGCTGCCGCAAATGCCACGCCTGGGCTTGGAAGATATCCTCCATTTAAGAGAGAGGTAACACGATGTGCCATTATTTAAAGCACATGATCTTTTTAGAGGAATTTCCCTGTCAGACATGTTGGGAGTTGGAAAACTATGCTTCATTGATAGTATTTTCTTTGTTTGTTTTTGTTCTTGCAAAGAGGATCTCTTGTCCTCCCATCTTTTTGTATCATTCTTCTCTATATCTCAATAAAATCCTTCTTTTATCCCAAAAAAAAAAAATGATGTGCCATTATTCATTTGTATTAGAAATTATTGGGCTCATTTGTTGCAATTTTTTTTTTTTACCAGATTGTGGCAATTGCAAGTTCTGCCCTAGAGACATTTAAAAATGAATCGAAAAAGATGGTGGTTGCACTAGTCGATATGGAGCGTGCATTTGTTCCACCCCAACACTTCATTCGTTTAGTGCAGAGACGGTATGTTCAATATATGAAACTTATTGCATCTATATTTATAAATTCATAATCTATGCTACTTGATGGGATCATTCATACATAAAACTATGAGACAGGATTTGAAACTCCTTAGAATCACTACCATTGTCTTGGTATATGGCTTATTAGAATCACTAGGGATTCATGTGATTGGAATTCAATGAGATTTAGTAAATAGCTTGGATTCTAAAGATTTGAATATGTGCAGTGGCTGTGAAATTACCTGAACAAAATCTTCCCGAGTATGGCATTTAATGTTTGCTATTTCCCAGCTGCCTACTCCTCAAAAGTGCAGAAAATAACACTGTAAATCTTGTCCTGATAATTTAGCTTATCAGCCTCCAAACAATGTTTTGCAACTTGGTGGAAAGTGATTCTGAAAATTGGGGAATCAAACCTTTCAGATGAATTTTTCTTTATAGTAATGGGATGAAGTTTTTTTCCCCTTTCCCCCGCATAAATACAAGAGTGAGTATTGATATCAAATGTCATCTTTTATGTTCATAAAAACTGTGTTTAATGAGCACTTGATATTCATTGCATGCTCTGACAATAGTAAATCTACCAAACTATATTCCTTGATTGTAAAAAAGTGAGGCTGTGAGGGGAAGTAGTGCATGCAGGGCAGAGTTGCCAGCTTAAACGCCTTTAGGAGTATCTAAATTATTAACAAATTTGTTGGCTATTTCATATTCAAATCTTGGGTTTCTCATTTTTTTTGTTCACCCACCTAATTATCTAGAATTTAAATATATGTAAATGGTATTTCAGTCCTTTTGATAAATACTAGTTTGTCCAGGCGATTAAGCTGTTAGAGGGCATAGATGGATAAGTTCTAAAAATCTACCCTTCTGTGGGACTAATGGAGTGGGTTATTGACTAGCTGAGGTTTGAGTGTATTTCTCCTTTGATATCATGATAGCAATATAATCTAGTACGTATATACACCAAAATCTTTAACTGTTTGACCATTTGACTGCAGCTGTATTTATTTAAATTTAATATGTTTTAACACCTGCAACTAATTTTATTAGAATGGAAAGGCAACGCCGAGAAGAGGAGCTAAAGAACCGGTCATCAAAAAAAGCAGTTGATGCAGAGCAGTCAATTCTGAATAGGGTCTGGGATTATTTGCTCTAAAAAATCACAGGCTTGAATTTGTTACTGTCATGTAATTGTTTAGATCTTTCTTTATATATACAAGATGCATGTTCTGTTTCCTTTTCTAGGCAACTAGTCCTCAAACAGGTCAACAAAGTGGAGGAAACTTAAAATCAATGAAAGAGAAGTCCAGTCAGCCAGATAAGGATACACAAGAGCCATCGAGCTTGAAGACTGCTGGGCCTGATGGGGAGATAACAGCAGGTTTTTTTATATTTGCCCTAAAATTTGCATTTTGTGTCTAATATCATTAAGGTCTCCCTGTGCAGTCTGTTGCACAACATTATTAGGTATTAATGTGGTGGCTTTCTTTTCTTTTATTAGTTCCTTTTTCCCTATCCTGGATCTGGAGCTTCAGTATTCACAGTTACCTCCTTTTGCTTAGTGGTCATCCTTCTTATCGAATACAACTTGCAATAGTTGGATTTTTCCAAATATTGTTGAGCAAGTCTTGGATGAGGCTGATTGTTGAATTACTAAATTAGTCATGCACAGATTGTATTTGCAATCATTTGAAAAGACAGCATCACTGAAGGAGGAGAGAAAAAGCTTGAGAGGATTCTTTTTATTTTCAGTATATTTTATGAATATAGACGAGAAAAACAAGATTATCATGTTATATTTTCCAGTTATTGGATACTATAATAAGCTTTTAAAGCACTGTTCATAATAGTTATCCATTCGAATATTCCTCTAATCTGAGGATTATGAGTTAATGAAAGTTTCTGTACCTTCCCTTTTCTTTCTGGGCCTTCCTTTTATGTTTTTGTCTCTCCATTAAAGTTAGGAATCATATCTTAGTTACATGTTTAGTACTATGAATTAACTCCTATAACCCCTCTATGCAGGATATATGTTGAAAAAAAGTGGAAAGGGTAGTGGTTGGAGTAGACGATGGTTTGTTTTAAATGAAAAGAGTGGCAAGGTTAGTAAATAATGTTGTTCAATTGTCTAATTTTGGATTAGAACAAACTAGCATCCTCAAATGATGTGATTCAAAACAGTTGGTTCGAGCACTTAACCACCCATCGTGATGACCTGTAGCTTCACAGAAGTGGTCTTTTAAGGATTAGAACTTCTTTAGTGAAACTGAAAGTGATGTTTTCGGAAAGCATTTGCGGTATAGATGATAATTGGTATTTTATGGAAACCAATTTAAGGATAAGAACTCATAGCAAGTTTTTTATTTCATTTTATTTTTTCTCTCAAATCTAGGAGCAAAACTTAGTCTACCTCTTTCCTTGTTTCGTGACATACTTGACATTTCCAGTAATTGAATTGTCTTGCATGTATTTGAGTGCTTCGCAGTGTTTAGGATTTCAGTCTTTTGTACTATCTATGCATTATGTGATCTATATTTTCTCCTTTTTTTCCTTTTCTGAAAAAAATCTCAAACATTTGCTCTTGGATTCTTCGAGCTCTACATCTTAGTTTATAGGTGCTTATATGGGTCTTTAAAGAATTGACTCTAGTAAAAGTTTAATATCTTAGGTGAAGGCTAATGATTGGTTATACTTTGCTATATCTAACATGCCCCCTCAAGCAAGAGCTGCTGGGCTTAAAATGTAGATACTAGATAATACACAGGATCACTCTAGTTTGTGTTAAACTTAAAATTTTTTATTAAGAATATGGTTGGCAAGAATCGAACTCTCAACCACTTAGTTATATAGGTTTTAATGCTATGTCAAGGACCAAATCTCTTGAAAGCTTAAGCTATTAGATAGAGGCTAATAATTGGTTTTATGTCTCTAATTGGGTCTAACTTGTTTTAGGGTAATTTTTCACAAAAGGAAAGCCTATAAGGAGAGGAACCTTCAATATATTGTGCCTCAATGAAGTTTTCTATATATAAATTTTTTACTACCTGTGCTTGGAACTCTTGGATTGATTTGATGACCTCAATAATTAAGCTCAAAGGCCACTTATCTTGAGCATATTACCTCCAATCATAAAGGCTATGATTCAATTTTTATAGACATCCAGTATCATATGGATTGATTTGCTGTGGCCAATGATAACATACATGATTTAACTAAGCCTTGTATTTCCAGCTTGGTTACACCAAAAAACAAGAGGAGAAACATTTCCGAGGAGTCATTACATTAGAGGTATGAACCTCTTCTTGAACTTATGTTAGAATGATTAGCAACTTTGATGTTAACTGCTTTTGGTAAAATTGAGAACAATGGCTAAATAACCACAGTGTGTGTATGTGTGTGTGTGTGTGTGTGTGTGTGTGTGTGTGTCTAGTTTCAAAAAGTTCAAAGTGAATAATGAACTGTGTGATCATTTTGTCCTTACTTATAAATATTGTTTCTTGTGAGACGAACTACCTTTACGTCTTGTAGATATTTCTTTCGCATGAGATGAAGTCCATTTATGTTTAAAGTATCATATGTAATATGCAGAGTGGCTTCATTTAAATAGAGCTTGAAGTTGATTGGAGATGGAATATTTACTATTGTTAAACCTTAAGCATGGTAATGCATCTGTTGCTTTTGAATGTACTGATCAGGAATGCAACATTGAGGATTCTGATGATGATGAAGCCCCTGCAAAGAGTTCCAAGGATAAGAAGTCCAATGGACCCGATTCTGGAAAAGCATCAAACCTTATTTTCAAGATAACAAGCAAGGTCCCCTATAAAACTGTTATGAAAGGTAATCGCTTGTTCCAATTTATGAATCCTCTCCCACCCCTCCCAAATCCATCATCAGATCTGAACAATGTCAGGAATGTCTCTGTGTTTAAAATGCATTCTGCAGCTCAAAGTGCAGTTTTGTTGAAGGCTGAGAGCATGGCGGATAAGGCTGAGTGGATCAACAAGTTAAGAAATGTTGCACAGTCTAAAGGAGGTCAAGTCATCGGGGAGCAGGGTTTTCCTTTGCGACAGAGTCTTTCTGATGGTTCCCTTGTAAGCATTTTTGCTAGATTATTCTTCTCTTTTCCTTGTTTCATTTAATAGCCCAATTGTACACTTGGATTTCCAATTTCGTTCTCTTTCCCCCAATATTGTTCTCATTTGTTGAATACAAAAAAGTTTCCTTTGACAGCCTCCTTCTTTGGTGAAGATATTTATGTAAAAATGTTGTCTGTTCCTACTTTTTGTATTGAGGATCTCTTGTCCTTCATGCTCTTTGTAATATCCTTCTTTCTTGTTAATAATATTTGAACCAATTTATAGTTAATCTAGAGTTTGCTTTTAGTTTTTTTAATGATTTTTTTCATGTTGCAAAAACTTTTGTAGGATACTATGGCTAGAAGACCAGCAGATCCAGAAGAGGAGCTCAGATGGATGTCCCAAGAAGTGCGTGGTTATGTTGAAGCTGTTCTTAACAGCCTTGCTGCTAATGTCCCAAAAGTGAGTTTATTTTAATTACTGCCATAATTGTTTTGTTCAGATTTGGCGCTGTTTGTGAGATTATTTTGTTTTGGCTGGGCAGGCAGTTGTTCTTTGCCAGGTAGAGAAAGCCAAAGAAGACATGCTTAACCAGTTATACAGTTCCATCAGGTTAGTGCTGTCTCCGCTCATGCTATTGTCTGATAACTGTCGAGTACATTGCTTCTTAATGGATTTTATGTATTATGTAACTGTTACGGACCCCAGGTTTGGTAAGTTTTTTTCTGGGAAGAGGAATAGAAGCAATGGGCTGCCTTCAGGCCCACTAGGAGGATAAGGACAAAGCTCTAGTTTTTTTGCTGAGCTGATGGGGGGGGGGGGAGAGAGAGAGAGAGAGAGAGAGAGAGAGAGAGAATGGAAGATTCTGTGTGATTTGCTGTAGTGATGATGCATATATTTCGGTAGGAAGTGAGAAGGAGGTCATTCAGATGTTTTGAGAGCAGATTTTGAGAGGCTAAAGGGCTCCTCTATGCCCAGGAATTTTTACCCTATTTCTTGTATTTCTCTTTTTGTTCATATTTGAATTCAATCAAGTCCTAGGCTAGATTTCACTCTGGAATCTTAGTCTAAGGCATATTCAGTGTTCTATTCTTTTATTTCTTATTTGTTTGATACCAGTTTTAACAGTAACATACTGACATTCTTCCTATATTCCTTCCTTGCACTAATCTAAATAATAAAGTTCGTGCTACCAAGGTGTTATAGCCTATCACATGTAAATATTTGCACATAATGCCAATACTCGTGGTTTTTATGTTTTGGTTATAATGCCTTTCTTGCATATGTCTTGGAGATCAATGCAAAGACACCATGGGGAGATACAAGGAGGCTAAGATTCCATGGTGGTGGGCAGTTTATGGAGTTCCATAATACTTAGTGTATTTGGTTGAAGCAGAATGCTTGTGTCTTTTAAGGATTGTTAGACCTTAGACTTGTGGTATAGGATTATATTGTGACGTCTCTCTGGTGTTTTGCTCTTGACTGTTGCATCTGATATGTTACAGACTGGGCATTTTGCTATATATATATATATATATATAATCTTTTACATCCCCTTCTCGTACTTGCCTGCATTTCTCTCTAATAAAATTTCTTTTTTATTTCCAAAAAAAACAATAATACTTGAATCTTTAAGATATTCTTTTTATTTAAGTACTTCACTCATTCACAATTACTCTTCAGGAATGGAACATTAGACAGTGAAAATTAAGCAACATTTTTTTTTTCCCAATGTTGTGGTTGGCAGTGCTCAAAGCTCAGCAAAAATTGAGGAGCTGCTCCAGGAGGACCACAATGTCAAGCGTAGAAGGGAGCGTGTTCAGAAACAGTCTTCCCTTCTTTCAAAACTCACTAGGCAGCTTAGTGTCCATGACAATAGAGCAGCTGCAGTCTCCAGTTGGTCTGATGGAGGGAGTACAATAGGTAATGTCTGCAAACTTGCTTGAGGTGCATTCTTGAAGTTGCTTAACATGCTATGTTATAGAGTATTTGCTTTTCAATTTCGTGAAAGCTTAGGTGGTAGGTATCCTACTTATTTGGGAAAAATTTGAACTTTTGCCTTTTTGAAGAAAGAATATGGATGATGATGGTGTATAAAATTCATTGTCGTTCTCTTAATGTTTTGATTGCAAACTTCCGAAGTTTCCACTGTTAGATAGAATCTGCATATTCATCAGTTAAATCTATGTTTTGTATATTATTTCATTGGACTTCATATGGTTCTGACAAACAAATTTTTGCAGAAAGTAGCCCAAGAAGCTCTGGACCCTCATCAGGTGATGATTGGAGGTCTGCGTTTGACGCTGCTGCCAATGGTCCCAGCGACTTGTCATCTAGGTATGGTTCTGGTGGTCACAGTAGACGTTACAGTGACCCATCCCAAAATGGCGATGTGAGCTCAGGGTCAAATTCCAGCAGTCGTCGGACACCTAATCGGTTGCCTCCTGCCCCTCCACCATCTGGTTCTAGATATTAGATCTACAGATGGTTTTCATCAAAATTACGCATTCTTGTCCCATGGACGCATTCAGTTTTTCTTGCTTTATTTTGAGACTGTCCCACATCCTTCCTTAAGTAACTTAGTGGAATGTTATAGGTTTGTAGATAAGTATTGCTTTGCAGTCATCTTAGTATGCGTCCAATTTTTACTGGGTATGTGGGGGTAATGTTGGGTGAGATGATATTTTGTCTTCCCGGCATTCTTTTTTTTCCTTACAGATGTAATTGTTTTGTATCTATGTGATTATCCGCAGTTATATCAATGCGCATTAATCATGATTGCTTTTATTTCTGGATTTTATTAAAGCACAAAATCTGTTTCTGGTTAGATTTAAGAAATAGTTTGTGATTTTAATGTTTAGAATTAACTAACGATGTCATTGGTCAAGAATCCTAGTCACTTGGTAATGGAAAACTAGTAATAAGCCTCTATGGGATCTGGATGGGCAATGCTAGTCCTAGAGACAAACTTACATGCATTGGATTGGACAGAACTAGAAGGCAACGAGTAGGGCTAAGGGAAGGAATATTCAATGTCATATACCAACAGGCACAAGGAAGTTCTATATCCGGTACTTTGCTAAAGAAATTTGGTTTGCATTCAGAACCATCCATCCGTCTAAAACTTCGCCCTTCCATTGGTTTGCATTCAGTACTGACGCAATGTTGACAGCTGAATGATGATTTAACGGAATTTTATAATTGAGCTATGATTTGGTACACTTATGGTGGAAACATCCAAATCGCTGACATTTTATGATTAAATTTCAAAAAACGAAGATTGTATGATTATCACGCAAGCCACGTACATGATGTGATTCGTTTTCATCATCCTTGAGAGCGTACTGTACCTTGGTACATCCTCGTGCTCTATCTGTGGCCCAATTGTCAAAAGAGAAGCGGTAGGTGGGATTTACTTTTTGTGAGATTCCGTGTCGATTCGCCATTTATCCATTATTAAATAGGATAGGGTGTGGATTTCGGTGAATGAGTGGTGAATTGATATAGCATTCACAAAAAATGAATCTCTTCAATATTTTTCTTTTAATACTTAAATTTAAAAAGTTTGTTAGGCCAGTGTGCGGTGTGCCTCCGCCCACAATATTAAATTCTGTTTACTTAATATAATAATCATAAAAATACATCAATAAAGTAATATATATTCCTAATGTAGCAGAGTTAGCAATAAATTGGAATATGTAAGAAGTACTCGTAGAATAGCAGGATTGGCAATAACTTGGGATATGTAAGAGAAGTAGTTTTATGTTGGATTATCTTCCTTGCAGGGCAGAGCCAAGGGCATGTATAGGTCCTGGCCGTCTAATTTTTTTTTTTTAATATACTTATTATATTGAATGTGATATTTTCAATAAGAGTATATACTTAATTCTTAATCTTGACTTCTTTCAAATTAAAATTTTGGCTTTGCCGCTGCCTTTTTTCTGGTTTTGTTAGGGGTTTTACTTTTAAAACATATATTTTACAATTTTGAGTAAATAACATTTTTGTCCTAAGACTCTAAAATGTTTAACTTAGTAGTACATGTGACGAAAAATTTAATCATTAATTATTAAAGGATGTTAGTCCTTTTTTTTGGGTGGGTAAAGATATTAGTTCTGTCAGTAAAACAAAAATACCGAAAAATTAAACAATAATAATAATAACTGCAAAGTAAAGTAAGCGTCGTGGTTATAATGTGAGAGCGGTGATACGAGGCTCGAAGAGTAGGCGACGTGGCAAAGCAGTGTTCGGGAGAAGTTGGGATGGCAGTAGCAGTGAGTGCGAGTGTGAGTGTGGGATGGTGCAGCAGCAGTCCTTCCCCCTTTCTGGGTCGCAAATTGGAGTGCTCAGAGTTTACGGAGAAGCCATCGTCATCAATATCAATATCAACATCATCCTCATCTACTATTACTAGTAGTAGAAGAAGTAGAATCGATGCGCTGTTTTGGGGATCTGGGAGCAGCAGAAACAAGTCCATGGAGCAACAACAATTCACTCTCACAGAGACAGTCACACGAAAGCGGGAGTCGGAGTCGGAGTCGGAGTCGGAGTCTAAAGTGATAAGTGTTTCAGTTTTATCTTCAATCTCAGAGGTGGCATCCGCCGAATGGGATGCTTGTGCTGTCGATGCCACTGGCCCCGACAAGTTCAATCCCTTTGTTAGCCATGCCTTCTTATCGAGCTTAGAGCACTCCGGCTCTGCTGCCACCGAAACTGGATGGGCCCCACACCACATCATCGCCAAGGATCAATCCAACAACGCCATCCTTGCTGCCGTCCCCCTCTATCTTAAGAGGTTCTCCATTCCCATTCTTACTACTAATACTCTGTTATTTATTTTCTCTTGCTTTTGCTTCTCTCTCAGCTTTCTTCCCATTTGGCAATGGAAATGTTGGCAGCCATTCATACGGTGAATTTGTTTTTGATCACTCTTGGGCTAATGCTTACTATTCTTATGGATCGAGATATTACCCAAAGCTGCAATGCTGTGTCCCCTTCACTCCAGTAACTGCCCCGAGGATCTTACTTCGTAACTCTTCTTTCAAAGATCAAATTTTTGATATTCTAATCTCTGCAATGAAGGATATCACTGCCAAGGTACTGCTCTTCTCGTATGACCGACCGACAAGGCACCCTATTTATTCGCGCTTGTTTAATTTCATTTCTGATTTTACCGTGTTGTTCTTGTTCTAACGTTTCACATTGCCAAGCCCAGCAGCCTAATTTCACTTCCTATCTGTTGACATTGACAGTCTCAGCTTTCGTCGTTGCATATTACTTTTCCCACTGAAACTGAGTGGCAGAAACTCAGTGAAAAAGGTTTCCTGCCCAGGATGGGAATGCAGTACCACTGGAAAAACCGTAATTACAAAAAGTGAGTGAGTGATATCATGATCCATGCCTTTACCAATGTAAAACGTTTATGCTAAGCATCTGTTTGTGGGTCATCTATCGGCTCATTTATTAGATTCAATTAGTTATTCCACTTCTTTAGCAACTATTGTATTATTATTTCGGGCTGAGAGGAATTGATTTGATGGAAATTCAAATATTAAATTTGTAAGATGGTGCAGGTAACATTATAAACTAGTGGCTCTTTACTTATGCACGTGTTCTTCTATGCCTGTAGTCATGCAATGTAGATTATGATGTGAACTCCATATAGTCGCAGCTCATGATACCCATAATCATTCTTATGGATTATTCTTCTCATTCTTTTGTTTTATTTGTCATGTATGTTCTAATCGTTTTTCCTTTCACACAAAAGTATTATCATTATTCTATTGTTAGATATTGTTGCTACTTCTTTCCCACCATTAAATTTCTCATTATTTTCAATCATGCCTAGTACCATTTAGGACTTTTATTCTGTTAGGAAATTTTGAGCTTATATTAAATTCTTTTCGGCATTTAAATACAATACTCTATCTTCTTCCTCGATCTTGCATCTCTGTTCCTAAACTGAAAATTATTTCTCATATAAAATGCCAGACAATGGAATGGATCCAATCATACATCTTCCTTTGCTATGTCTTTTTTCTGTTGAGAATTCTTATGCGTGATTCAGAACAATAGGTCTGTGAAGATACATGTCATATCAATTCGTAGCATAAGTCAATACAATTATTTTTTGTTATTTTATGTTGGCAGCTTTGATGACTTCTTGATGGACATGAAGCAAAGTAAAAGGAAAAACATACGTCAAGAGCGCAAAAAGGTTTGTATTCGTTACGAAAAGCATTTAATGGCATGTTCAGAATTTTTCAACCACTCATAGAGTTCAATATCCAAATCCAGTAGCGCAACGAGGCATTGTTCTTCTATTTCTCAAAAATCTGTTTTCCTCTTTCATTCTATCTGGGATAAGCCCCACCTAGTAGAAAAAGACTTGGTTGCTGTTGTTGTACTATTCTATCTGTGATAACATAATCAGAATATATTGCAAAAAATATTCTTTTCTTTGGGTCACCACATGTTAGATGATCCTGATTTGAAGTGGCATCAGTGCAGTTGACGTGATAGTTTTTGCAACATAAGTCATATGATTTCTTTATCTGCAGATCTCAGCCCAGAATTTGATTATGAAACGGCTCCGGGGTTATGAAATAAAGGTACCTTGCAAGATATTGATATTTAATGGGTTGCATTTACTTTATATACTGTTGAAGATATTTAGGACATAATATTTAGAGTGGATGCTTTTCCAAATGTTTATAATTAACTATATCAAATCATGTATTTTCTGTGTCATATATTAGGGAGCTTCTGTTGAACTGGTCTAGGCCAATTGATGCCTGCTGGCAATCTTACAAAAGGAATGGAAACATATATATATATATATATATGAAATCATCATTTTTCTCTGTCTTAGCTAAGAGGAGAAGAAAAATTTACTTTGGGTATTGTCAAGAAGCAACTCTCCCAAAAGTTAAAGCAATTGGTGAAGGATCATAAATGGATTTATATCTAACATGTCCCTTCACGTAATAGCTAATTAGGCTTGTAGTGTGAACAATTCATAGGTTCACCTTACTTTTTTGCTGAAATTCAACTTTTTTGTCTAAAAGAATGGCGGTGACAAGGATCAAACTTTAGATTATGTAGTTATAGAGGCTTTGCTATTATCATATCAAGAATTAATTCTTTCAAAAGTTTAAGTGACAGATCACGAATGGTTTTATATCCAACAAGTATGATTTAATAATAGTAATAGCATATTTGTTATCATCATGAGTGAATTAATGCCTAAGTAAATTGCATGTTACACTCGCCAACTTTGAAAAGGCGCAAATGATTTCCTAAACTTCATACTGTGTGCAAAACACACTCTTTGTTAGCACACCATTAAATATCTAAATGGCATTCTCACATAACACCAAAGCAATTAGTAAGGAAATTACAAATGATGTTTTGGTTGTGCAAGTCTTCACTTAAAAATTAAGATGGTTTAATCATATCGCTTTTAGTACTTTCATATCATGTAGTTAAAATGGATCGGGAGATATGTCCATTGGAGCACTCTAGACTATAATGCTTTTACTCTTTTTATACATTTGACAGCAGTTCAGTTTTGGTGTGCGTTTTTATATATCCTTGTGACAACTGTATATTTTTGTTTGTCCTCTAAGAAATTAAAATGGTGTATGTTATTGGGAAAACTTTAGGGTTTGATTCTTGCTATTTGCTAACTCCTAACTTACAACTTATGTCTATGTATTGGAAGGCAAGGCATTGGGATTCCTTCTATAGCTTCTATCGGAACACAACTGATAACAAGTATGTTTCCTATAATTGAATCCTTCAAATTGTGATAAGAAACTTATTTGACAACATGGGAACGGTTAAAGTGTCAATACTTAATAATGTTGTTTGTCTATTGACAGATGGGGTAGTCCTTACCTTACACGGGAATTTTTCCATGAGATGGGATCGAAAATGGGAGATCAGGTACTACTTGTTGTTGCTGAAGAAGGGGATGAACTAGTTGCTGGTGCCCTAAATCTTATTGGAGGAGATACTTTGTTTGGGCGCCTATGGGGGTGTCACCCACGAACTTACTATCCAAGTTTGCATTTTGAAGCATGTTATTACCAGGTTCACGTTGCTCACTATTTTTTCTCGAAACTATTTTTTGATAATTATTTTCCATTTTTTGCTAGGTTTTGAATTTATGGTTGGAGAATAATGCTTTGTTTTTCATCAGATATTTCTTCCATTGCATCATTTATGGAATAGACGTTCCCCATCTGGCTTCCCAGTGGAGTCAGCTTATGATATCTATTTTGGGGGCGGAGGGATTTTCTTGAACCCGTGGTTTGGCCACTACTCCACCTATTGTTTGGCTGAATTTTTTTCCCCTATATCTTCTTTCTACTTTGCTTATGTGTTTTGTAACCTGTCCATCCACCCCCTCTTTCTATTTAGAATTTATTAACCCCCTTCCCCCCAAACTTTTATTTTGTTATTTGCTTAACGGTGATCATGGAAGATTCGGCAATGATAAAACAATTTAATTTTCTTTTATTTGCTTTGATTTAGGAAGATATCTTATCCTTTCGTATTCTTGTACCCAATCTTTGACTCTTTACAATTTCTTCTTTTACTAAAAGAAGAAAAAGAAAATTAATAACTCAGTCTTTTTTCTCCTTTGCATAAAAACTCTCAAGGTGTAGTACAGATCAGGGAAACAGATAATATATTTACGCATTTTTTGACATCCCAGGCAATTGAAGCAGCAATTGAACTCAATCTTAAAACAGTGGAGGCGGGAGCTCAGGGTGAGCATAAGATTCAGCGAGGGTACCTTCCTGTGACAACTTATAGCTGCCATTACCTTATCGATGAAGAATTTAGGAAAGCTATAGAAGACTTTTTAATACGCGAATCTTCTCAGGTATGATGAATTGTCCGTAAAAGTATATTCTTTTAAGCTATTGAAGCATCTGCACTGCTTAGAAAGATTTATATTTTGTTTCTTAACTTTCTTTGTTCATCTTGTTCTAATATTTCTTGTAAATCACTTTATCAAATAGATCTATTACTTGTAAATCATATGAAATGTTATGATTGTACAATACATTCAGTTGATATGTTTTCCTCGTACGATAACTTCTTAATCATTAAAGTCATGCTGGGATAATGTTGTATGGGAGTACTAGGATGTGTTTTTCCCCTTCTTTTTGGGTAACATTTGGGGTCAGAGCCCCAAATGTTCGAGTGCTGGGATGTGTTTTTCTTATTTGTTGGTAAAAGGTAAAGCCATATCCTAGTGGTGATTCTTGTTGATTGTTTCACATTCAAATAGTTTTAACTTCTTATCTGATCAAAAGTCATTTTTTAAATTGGATTCATCAAAACAACCCTCCGCTTAGCAACAAAAGAGAACCATATAAATGCTATTCTTATCTTTACAGAAGGTGTAGAGCCTGGAGGAGTCTCTTATCTGTTCCCTTTTCTTCTTGTTGCTTTTGGTATTTCTCTTCTAGAGATTCTACAGAGTACGGTCAAAAGCATCAGAGAAACAATTCCTTTATTCATTGTTGAATGGGATAACTTTCCAAAAGAGAGAAGAAATATTATAGACCACAAAGGATATAGCCATTTTTTTTGGTTTCAAAACATAAATGCTTTTAATATTTGGGGTAACTATATTCGTGCCTTCGGAAGTCAATAAAATACGTTTCGATCCTTTGACTTTTCATTATTCTTGTTAGCATTTTCGTTCCAGTGACGTTGTTACCATCCGCGTTCACGTGGTTCGAAAATAATTTACATCCACCACATCAGAAAATAATAATAATAGTAATAATAGTAATTTACATGCTATAACTTTTTGCCTCTACAGGTGAAGCTCGTTATGGAACTCTTGCATGATTCCGGTCCTTTTAAGGAAGGTCTCCTGTAGAAAGTAAACACTACGGCAGGGTGGTAATTTTAATTTGTAAGTATGTATATGGTTATTGTTACCTTGTAAATATTATATTTATCTTGAAATATAAATATATGTACAGTTGAATCAGTGGCCATTAATTAAGACCTTCGGGATTCGCTGCGAAGTAACTGATGCAGAGATATTTTGAGGGTATTTTCCTGGTGGGCGTGTGCCCCGTTAATTAAGGATACTAATGCTCCGTTGAGCCGGTGCATACTGCAGAGTGCAGACTGTGACTGGCATATTTGGGGACAAAGGAGTGAAAGGTCTGTGCTTTTGGAACATGTTACTGGTGTTAATCATGTTTAGAATAACAGTCCAAACAAATGCTTTGACATTCGAAGGAGTTTTAGATAGGTTTATTCAAGAGAAATCTTTCAATGTTAGAAAAGGAAGTCTAAGGGGTATTGGAAAGACGAATAGAATCAAATCCATTCTTTGTTTTCTCATTTAACTTTGTACTAAAGTTTGATATAAAATTTAGGCAGACAATAAACTACATTCGTTCTCTCCACAGAGCTCTAACTGAATAACTAAGTTCATAGGCAACTACGAGCATAATGCTACACTAATCATCTAACCAATCAAAACTTTGCCGCTTTGTTGTATGCCACCAGAGAAAGGGAACAAATAGAAACAACATACAAGAAGATTTAAAAAAGTACTTATCGAAGTGTCTGTAAAGTAAACTGTCCATGATTCCCTTAACTCAGCTCCCGTCCCCTCTATCTCAGACAGTGAGAGATGCGCCATTGTCTGCTGCTGTTAGGTTGAGTATCATGGTTGCAGCCTTCAGAGCCCTGATAGATGAAACGAGTGAATGCAGGTTGCAAAAGCATGAGTGGAAAGAAAAATATTCATCACGGTCGACATGTTACAATGACTAAATACTAAACACAACCCAAGTTACTGATTCCTTTTATATGTTCATGGTTAAACCGGAATACTGTGTTTGGTCAGGCGTTTGCCCAACCTAAACCATGATTTGACAATCACAAACATGATTTTTCCCTTGCATTCTGCGTGTTTGATTGTCTTCTTGGAAACCCCAGTATGGCCAATCTTTGACTCTTCTTTTGCAAACGCCAGTATGGCCCTAGAACCTGACAGAGCATAAGCAGCATTTTGTTGCTTCTCCACTAAAACGTCATGTTTGGATCTATATTTTAGATAATTTTTTTTTCTCATTTTTATAGTCAAAATAAAACACACAAACTAACACCTCTTTTGTAATTACATGCAAAATTTGATTTTAACAACACTATCTCAACAACATAAATCACTTCAATACAATCTCACTACCATTTCTTAACAAAATCAAATTTGCAAAATCTAATCAAAATACACATGTAGTAATTGGATCATGCAGAAAATTGGAGAAAAAACTAACATGATAGATCCATATAGTGCAGGCAAATCTGACTTGAGGTGTAAGTCCTTATATGATAACGAGAAGTCAATTTGGCCTGCCCTAACAATGGCACCCAGTAAATGTTTCATACACCTGATTTTCCAGGAAATGGAAAGCCCTACTTTTTCTAGTACTGCCAACATTTTTGTATATTTGTCTTCACGTTTTTGGTTTCTCACATAGGAAGGACAGAAGACTAGAGTGAGAAATTAAAGCATTATGAATTGGATAATAAAATTTATCAGAAGATTGGCAAGGATTTTTATGATGGCTCAGCTCCTTTGATCATTCTGTACCTATTTTTTAACACAGAAAGATAGGGGATTGGACAGGAATACTTTTCAACCTATCTATCTATTGGGCCAATGATGGAGATTGGAGACAGAACAGTAAAAGGAGGAACATGGTTAAAACATAATTCATGCAGATAGAACAGATGCTAAAACCCGAATAAAATGTCAATGGTGGAGAAATCTGCATACCATGCTTCAGGTGTTTGATATAGAGCAGCTGAACTTCCAAAGCATGACGCAAGCATGTCAGTGTTTATTACACCTGGATTAAGGGCAATAACTGCCATTCCTTCAGGCAGCTCTTTAGCCACTGACCTGGTCAAACCCTCAATGGCCCATTTTGATGCACAATAAGGTGCAACCTGTTGCATAATGGTTGAATGTCAAGTCACTGCTAACGAAAGACACACACTGTTGGAAGAGTAAGATGCACTGAGCTGGGTATGTACCAGATTCATAATACTGAAAAATGAAAAACAGAAAAAAGAACTTTACCAAGGTTCAGAAATTTGGCTCTCACTTCAAAAAGTAAACAAGATTACATAGCTAGATAGGTATTCTCTAAGGCATTTGGTCTTTTATACATCTCCCACCTAAATTATGGTTTTTTTCAGTTCTTGGCAGCTTTACAAACAGTAATTTTAGTCCCAATTTCCACTAAATTATCTCCAAAATGGGCCTCAAGGTGCTGGCATGGCACTAGCAGTATCTTAAGATACACAACAACAAACACATGAGACATATCACAATTGCACATTTGGTGGAAAGGTGTTTTCTGGGGTGTGATATAAACTGACCAATGCAGCACCAGATCTTCCCCATCCAGAAGACATATTGACGATGATTCCTTGCTTCTTTGCGATCATGAGAGGGATGAAGTGGCGCAACACATTGGCAGTACCCTTGACGTTGGTATCAAGGACGCTATCAAACTCTTCGGCGGTGACCTCCCAGATCTTGTTATTTTTGTTAATTGTTCCTGCATTATTCACTGATTCCAGTACCAACCTTTAATCAGATCACTCATACACACACACAAACACACACACACACACACACACACACACACACACAAAAGAAACACCAATTTGAGGGGTTATAATACTAGAATAGATAGAGTAATTAATTACAGGATAAAAGAAATGAGAAATGAAAGGACCTATGATATCAGGAACACCCCTCTTCTCCATCACAATTCGCGTTAACTCTTCGACGCTGCTATTCGACCTCTAAAACCACACCAAAGAAAGAAATGAAATAAAATAAAATAAAGAATTTTAATAATTGAGCAGAGGAGAGGGAAGTAAAGAGAAGAAAAGAATGAATGAAGGAACGAATGCAGACGAACCACGTCGGCATTGAGGAACAAGTGGCTGGGGTTGTGGTTGGAATTGGAATTGGAAGAAGAGAGTTGGGAGTGGAGGGAGTTGAGCTTATCCTGAGCACGGGAACACCCGATTATGGTGTGGCCTCTGTTGGCCAATTCTAGGGCCAGCGCTCTTCCAAGCCCTCTGCTCACTCCCGTTATCAGCACTGTTCGACATCCTTTGCCGCTGACAGGCGATGCCCCTGCCCCACTCATCTTTTCTTCCCCCTTCCCTCCTTCCCTTCCCTTCCCTTCCCTTCTAAATTATATTTTTTATGCGACATGTACTACCTATCTAGTCTAGCTTATACACTCACCTCTCTCACGTGCATTCTCCTTCATTTTTATTAATAATTAATTAATAAAATAAAAGAGTTGTCTTAAGTTAGTCTTCCAAATATATGTTAAAAATTTAATCAAATATTCCTATTTATAATATTTTTAAGATAGTAAATAATTGAAAGAATTAAATACTTTTATTAATATAATAATATATAATTAGGTATTTATATACAATTTTTTTATACTGATAATATATATATTTTAATTTTTTAATAATAGTTAAAATTAAATAAATATTTCAAGTTTAATGTATCTATAAAATTGAATTTAAATGTATTGACAGTATAAAATAATTTTACATTGTCAGCCAATAGAAATAATAAAAAATGCCAACTCACACAAATAACTACCCATTATAAGAAAAGATCCATCATGATTTCTCACTTTTCTCTATTTCTATTGGTTGACAGTGTAAACATATCAATTAAGTCTTATTTATATCTTAGACATACACATGAATAAAATTTAAAATAAAATAATAATGTATATTATTCTATAAAAGTACGTCTTTTTGGTTTGTCTCTAATTTATAGCAACAGAAGACTTGGCTTTTGAAGAAGAAAAATCTTTATTAGCAATATATAGTCATTTTCTTATGAGATGTACAGGAACCTTTTTTAACTTATTTTGGATAATAGACGAAACCGCAAGCACGCGAACTTAATGATGTGAAAACCGAAAACAGACCAGACTTAGATTATGCGTGGCTATTACGGGATTGGTCCTGAAGGGAGTCAGAAATAAGAAAAATCTCTTACTATTTATTATTAAATGTGTATTACATAAATTATATAACAAAAATAAACCTAAATATCTTTGTCCGATACCTCCATTAAATAGTATTCAAAGAAAATAAAAATTTATATACAACATGAGATTCATCACGTCAAGTGAATTACAAAAGAACCAAAAATATAACCAACGCATGCACAGCTTGATACTTGAGCAAAGACAAACATTACTTCTCTGCATGCTCGCAACCCACTCAAAACTGAACGAGCAAGGAAACGACAACCAGACTCTGGGCGAAAACCGAGCAATAAAGAAACAGAAAAACCACAGTATACGAAGCATATCTTCCAAAGCATGCAGATCAAACAGAACAGAAGCATCTCAAACCAACCCTCCGCATTGGTGGTGTGTGTCTGCCACAAGGTGTTGGTGACAGCGTAATACACCTGTGCTGTGTATGCTTCCCATTGACCATGAAGTGGTGCTGGGGAAGTTCATTCTTCTTTCTCTCCATGTTCTACGTCTTACTTCCATGCCAATATTTACTGCATATATAACAACTAGGGTATACTAGAAAAACCAGGAGCATTAGCATTTAGCAACCAGGCCCCACAATAGATGACTGGTCCTCCGGATTAAGTATTGCTTCAGAATCCAGCTTGCTTGGTTTAACTTCTTTGATTGGTAGTCCTATTTTGGGGGAAAGCTTCTTCACCTCCTCTGCCGTGTATATGAGAATTTTCCTCACAACAGTGCAGAACTCTGCGGTAAAGTAAAAAGAAAGAATTTAATACTCTCAAGCATACATAAATGTACAAAATTAAGCATCCAATCCAATGATTAATTCCATATCAAAGATGAGATGAGAGCAGCCGTTCAACCCAGTATTGACTATCAGTTAATCCAATTATCCACTCTCAAGTCCAACAGAACAACACAAGTCTTGCGAACAAAATTTGATGTCACACAAACGTAGAAGTGTCCAGACCAAGAAAATGGTTGCATCCAATGAACTTACTCCATGGATCATCTCCAACCATCATGACATCACGTTCATTATCAGTAAAGACAACCTGCCACCTTTTTGTCGATCCACAGAGCTCAGCCTCCATGTCAAACATCTCTTCCAATTTCCAAAGAAGATCCTCATATCCATCAAACTGCGTTAAATCCACTGCCCTCCCAACAGCCATTTCCATGCATGTGAACCTAACAAAATATTAATTTATCTCACAAATAAATTAGTACACTATGCTGGCACAATGAAGAGAAAATTCTAAACCACTTTCACAATACAAGAACAACAGGATGAACCACAAATTTTACTGGAATCATACAGAAACAATTACTAACTACTACAGCTCTTACTACTAAGCAGCAAGAGAAATTTCGGCCAAATGATGATTTGTGGATTCTATCACAAAGGAAAACTTGCAAGACTTTCCAGACAAACTGCTTGATCGAGATTCTGGTCTGAAGCATGGAAATATTGAAAGTAGTACCTTTTATAATTGTAGGAATAAAAGAAATTAGAACTTCCTATAAATTTTTATTTCCCAGTTATATTTACTGATCATGCAAGTTAAGGAATAATATATCATAGAAAACAAAATGATTACTCTGGTAGAAATTATTTAGATTCTGCCAATAATACAAAAAATTCTGAAAACATATTACCAAGAATTCAAAATCATCAAACCATTATACAAAATGAGGGGACAATATACATAATTATCATGAACCCAACTAACTAAATGCACTGGAAAAGGATGCCAAAAATGTTTCAGGATTGTAAATGAAAATGGGGAAGGGTGTAAAAAGATTACACCAAGAAGAGTCATGGTACCTTCGTACAGCTCCTTATTTGCCTGCTTTGTGACTCCTGGGGAGACTGCAGGCATGATTTTTCAGCATCACAACTTACTGAAGGAATATCGGATTGATTAACATTTGATGGTTCAGAATGCTGGTTAGAATCAGCATCTAAAGAAGGAACTGATCTATCATCATCTGCCCTTCCTGACATAGTGGAAGTTTGCAGACTTCCTTCTGCATTAGAATTCTCCAGTAGCTGAATCCCAAACAGTCTACAGCCATTTCCAGTGCTTTGTCTCTTCTCTCCAGACTCTTTAATGGCTATAGCTGAAAAAGATTCGGTAGAGTTTTCCTTCCTATCAGACCAATATGTTGATTTCTTGGAAGTAGGTCCCAGAGAGTTATTGCCATTAAAACCAAGCATGCTAGTTGCAGCAGAATTGAACTTGGCTGATGGATAGAGGCCTCGTCCATGTTGGGGGTCACGACAAGAGAAAGGTGGAGACTCGTGGTGATTTCCATATGCCTGTCACAAAGAAAAAAAAAATTATGTAGAAGACAGAATGGAAAGGAGAATTGGCAAAAAGCAATTTTGTATGACCCACTGACTTTGCAAAGACAAATCAGGCACTGTTGAAGGTAGAATGAGAGGCAGTACCCTCTTGTTTTTTAGGGTTGGCTGTGAGTTTGCAGAAGTGGCAGACCTTAGTGGCTCCAATTCCCAAGAGGAAACACTATCAGGATGTGAAATTGATGATGGTTCATCCCATTGTACCTGAATTATAGATACACATAGGTCATAAAAAGATTTTTTGGATTATCAAGAGTCTCATCATGTCATATTTCATATTCATCTTTTATACAAAAACCTTTAGCCATTTTTAGGTATCTAAATGAATTTTTATGACAATCCTCTTCTTAAACAAATGCGCATGTAGAAGTGTAACAAGCTTCATTTCATTCTAATCTATCAGAGTCATTATGTGATAAAAACATTGGGAGCAAGATGTTTAAGTTGGAAGCTGCTATTTATTGAATGGTCCACCAAAGTCCAAAATGTATATAACAAGAAGGGTAAATAATTAGGGGGAGACAATAATATGCAACTGACAAGAAAGTTCTTACAAATTTCAGTTCCCACTTAGAATAAACGTTAACCCAGAATAAAGAATAAGAGCATAAGGCAACCATCCGAAGATCAGATGTCTAAAAAACTAAGGCATCTTAACCCAAAGCTTCTTAAGATTTCAGAAAGAGGGAGCTACCATGAAAAAATGAGATATTATAAACAAACATCAAATTGAATTTTTAAAGCATATCAGTTGAGTCATAATAAAGCTATGTGACAGTGGCAGCCTCAAGGTAACCTCTGGCCACAGCAACACAACCACAGGCTGTGACAGAATCCCGGCCAATAAAGTTATATAAATCGAATGAAATTGTTGGCACCCTCTAAACATATCTCCTGGACGGCCAGTTAGTTTGTCCATCTCTGAACTTCCAACCATTTATGGACATGTCATTACCTAGATTGTCACAAAAACTGATCCTTAAAGAGATCCGACAACCTCTATTTTTGTTCATTTTACTACACTTATAAGACATCTTGGAAACAACAACCAAGCCTTTTTCCTGCCAGGTGGGGACATTTTGGTAAGTTAAAAATAATTTAATTCTAATAAAGCCAAACTACAACAATAATCATTAGATTTGTAACTAAAACATTGTGTACTAACCTTCAATGATCGCCACTTGGAATCAGCCCAGACAGATGATTTATTATCTCCAACACCCACAATTGTGCCACTGAACCTGCATTCAGGGGGATGGTAAGTTTAGCAAATAGCATAATGTGTAAATATTCAAATATCAACTGCAAGCTAACCAACTCATGCACCTTCTTTCTGGAACTTCATCACCCTCAAATCTCATTTTGAATCTCATCCCAAAAGAGAGTTTACAACTGTGAGCTTCAAGATACCTGTTGACGGAAACAATAAACTCTGACCGGCTCGTTCTAAGAAAAATATTGACGAGTCAGCAGAAAGAATCAACTCAGTAAAGAAGCAAAAGAGAACTAAAATATCATCCCAGTCAAATTTCACCCCAACAAATAGTTCCTCAGTTGCTTGGAAGCAGGTAGGCACATGTACCCCAAAAAAAAAAAACTATAGTAGTTAAAGGTATCACTACCAAAACATGACAGCACAAACATCATGAAGTGAAAATATTAAATATTCTTAGTAGTGTTAACTAGAAGACCTGGGCTTGTAAAATACAGAAAACAGTGTTCCAGTGGCAATGGCATGAGATGCAGTGGCCAGAACACCAAGATGCATACTGTGACTGGATATAACTGAAGATGGCACACTGCTTTGCTGTCTCATGAGCCTCCTAACTCCAACTTGTAGCTCTCCATTTTCACCCCTGGAATAAGGAATAGAACACAAACCAACCACAATCACTAACAACATCAAGCAACAAAAGCAAGAAAAAAATGTCAAGTACTTTTTCTTGCTCCCAAGGGAAGGAAGGCATAGTGGCTTCTACCTTAAGAATATAAAAGCATCACCAGCCACTAATTTTTTGGAACTGACAAAGGCACTCCAATCAGTAGTAAGTAAGTGGCGTCTGGGTTGCCTGGAAATTACTCTGTTCAGTCAGGAACTTGCTAACAATATGTTATGGATGACATTGGGCCTAGTTTAGAGGGTAATATTGGGTCTAGAGCAAAGAGTAATGTAATTACACCTTACACTAATGTATATGTAAGAAGGAACAAAAAGGGAAGGAGTGAGGTGAGTGAGGCGTGTGGCTTGGGTAGGTTTTGTAACTAACTTTGCTAGCTGGGCAAAGTCAGAGTGGTGAGAGACAATCACTGATTCTGTTATGGGCTGCTGGGGGAAATATAGGGGGGTGGGAGAGATATTGAGGGAGATATCTCAGATTGTAGGTTTTAGACATTTGGGAGAGAACTAGGTCTCTCGAATACCTAGTGACAACCTTACGATCCTCTTTCTTCTTCACTGTGAATAATATACAGAGGAGGAGCTTGACATTACTCTGGTGTCAGTTCCCTCACTCATTATACAGCACATTTACTCTTCCATTTACTTCCCACTGATACCAGTTCTTACAATTGGTATCAGAGCCACGATCTTGAGGGCTCTGTGTATGGCCACTATGCGTTCTGCTATGGAAGCTCGTTTGGAAGGGGTCGAACGCCGTTTGGAGAGCCTCTCCATGGTGGAACATCTCCAGGAAGAACAAAGATGTGTGCTGACGCTCTTGTCACGACAGATGGATCAGCTACTGCGTGACCGGATATCCGGACTTCGGAGTCGGAATCAGAATTCAAAAGAGGTTTTTGTTCGCTCCGCAGGCATGGCCGCGATTTCGAACGACAGTACAACCGTCATGGTCGACGACTTGGGGGGGCACATCGTGAGGCATCGCGGCGGAGAGAGATTTCTGTTTAGTACTCCAAACGTCGTTCACAAACATGGGGGGAAGACTGCTACTCGGAAGGTGGGTGGGACATAGCACGCCGTCCTCGATGGGCAGAATCTGACCGGAAAATTGATTTACTAGTGTTTTCCTGTGATGACGTGTACGGCTGGTTGGTGCGCGTTGAGCGTTACTTCCGTGTGGCTCAGATCAATGAACGTGAAAGATTGGAGATGGTGTTGGTTGCGCTAGAGGGTGATGCTCTGACTTGGTTTGAATGGTGGGAGGAGGAGGAACTGTTTCCGTCCTGGCACCGGTTTAAGGATGACCTCCTTAAGCGTTTCCAACTAGGGGCTGCTCAGAACCCCATGGGGCCGCTGTTGCAGGTGAAACAAACCGAGGGGGTGTTGCAATACCAAAGAGAATTTGAGCTCATGCGAGAGCTAAGTGGAACGTCGACTCGGAAATTCTTATGAGTATTTTCCACCATGGGCTCAAAAAGGAGATTCGAGCAGAGACAACGGTGGCGGAATTCCCTACCCTTGCTGCAATGATGGATCGGGCTCTGAAATTGGAAGAGCGTAACACGGCTTGGAAGGAAGCTGGGGTGCACCCAGGAGGGAAGGGTATAGGTGGACCCTCAAAAGGCCCAAGCCCATTTCGTCCTCAGAATTGGGTTCGAAGTAGCCCAGGGGGATTCCAAGGTGGGGGTCAGAAAAATGAACCAGGTGGGTCAGGGGACAAGAGGACTAGTGGCATCCAGAAGCTATCCCTAGAAGAATTACATGAGAGACAGAGGAAGGGGTTGTGTTTTCGATGTGGGGATAAGTGGAACCCGAAGCATGTATGTCGCTTGAGGCACTTTCAAATGGTGTTGATGGAAGAACATGATGAGCAGGAAGGTGAGGAGGAAAGGGGGTAGCCAGAAAATGAGGAAGTAGAGGAGCTAAGCTTGAGGACACTCCAACTTTCCATCAACAGTTTTTGGGGGCTTACTTCCAACAAGTCTCTGAAAGCTTGGGGGGAGATCTATGGAGAAAAGGTCACGGTGTTGATAGATTCCAGTGGCCAATTTCATTTTCCATAAACTGGTTGAAAAGCTGTAGCTACCGGTCGATAAGACTTCAGGGTTTTAGGCGGAAGTAGGGAATGGAACCATTGAGAAAGGCTATGGGTTTTGCAAAGAGCTGAAATTGTAAGTGCAAGGGACTCAGATCACCCAGAACTTCTTTGTCTTGGAATTAGGAAGATCTAAAGTGGTGTTAGGGGTAGACTAGTTGGCTAGCTTGGGCACCTTCAAGGGAAATTACCAAAAGATGACTATAGAGTGGGTTGAGGAGGGTCATTGCAAGATGCTAAAGGGTGATCCAGCATTATGCAGAACCAAGTCCTCATGGAAAGCGACATTGAAGACCCTGAGGGCTGATGGAGAAGGTTACTTAGTGACACCAATCCCTGCTGAAATTGAACAAGGAGCTATGACAGAGCTTTCAGCAGCAACTCAGCAGCTGTTGGAGCAATTTGATGATATATTTCAAGTACCAGCGGGGTTGCCACCAAGGAGGGAGCATGACCATGTCATCGTGCTGAAGGAGGGAGCACCCATTCCTCATATTAGACCTTACAGGTACCCATACTATCAAAAGAATGAAATTGAAAAGATGATAGATGACATGTTACAATCTGGTATTATAAGGCCAAGTACTAGCCCTTTCCCTAGTCCGATAATACTGGTGAAAAAGAAGGATGGAGGGTGGCGATTTTGCGTAGATTATAGGGCCTTGAATCAAGTTACTGTGCCCGATAAATTTCCCATCCCTGTCATAGATGAGTTGTTGGATGAGCTAGGGGATGCTAAGATTTTTTCCAAGTTGGATTTAAAATCCGGATACCACCAGATTCGTATGAAAGCTGAAGATGGTCACAAAACAGCCTTTAGAATGCATGAGGAGCATTATGAGTTCCTAGTCATGCCATTTGGACTCACAAATGCACCTTCAACTTTCCAAGCTTCGATGAACAAGGTGCTGAGGCCTTTCTTACGGAAATTTGTTCTCGTATTCTTTGATGACATTCTGGTTTATAGCTCCACTAAAGAACTTCATCAGATTCACTTGCAGCAGATTTTTGAAGCACTGAGAGTTAATGAGCTATATGTAAACAGGAAGAAGTGTTGCTTTGAACAGCTTCAACTTGAATAGCTGGGTCACATTATTTCTGAGCAAGGGGCGGCAGCAGACCCTAGTAAGGTGAAAGACAAGTTAGATTGGCTTGTACCTACTAATCTAAGGAGTTTATGAGGTTTCCTTGGGTTAACGGGCTATTACCGGCGGTTTGTGGCGAATTATGGGAAGCTAGCATGGTCGTTAACACAACAGTTGAAGAAAGACAACTTTAAGTGGGGTGCTAAAGCCCAAACAGCTTTTGAGAAGTTGAAGGAAGTTATGACTTCTCTGCCAGTTTTGGTTGTTCCTTCCTTTGCTAAGACCTTTGTGATTGAGATAGATGCTTCATGGAAGGGAGTGGGGGGAGTTTTGATACAAGAAGGGAGACCAATAGCATATATGAGCCAGGTTTTGTCTGAAAGGGCACAAAACAGATCAGTTTATGAAAGGGAACTCATGGCCATTGTGCTGACAATGCAAAAATTGCGCCATTACCTCTTGGGGCAGCACTTTATTGTGCATACTGATAAGCGTAGCCTAAAATATTTACTAGATCAGCGGGTGATAGGCGTGGACCAGCAGAAATGGATGGCAAAGTTACTTGGCTTTGATTCTGAGATCAAATACAAGGCGAGATCAGAGAATGGGGCAGCTGATGCGTTGTCTAGGAAGTTGCAATATTCAGCCATTTCCTCAGTTTTTTTCGGGGACTGGGGTGAGTTACATGAGGAGGTTCGTGCTGATCCAAGTCTATGAGGGATCATCCAAGACCTGATGCAAGGTTCTGTGGATCATCCAGGCTTTGAGCTCAAGAAGGGGAGGCTACACTACAAAGGGAGGTTGGTGATAGCTAGGAATTCAACTAAGATTCCTCAGATCCTACAGGAGTTCCATGATTCCAGCATGGGGGGGCATTCGGGCTTCTTTCGCACATACAAACGAATTTCTGGTCTTTTGTATTGGGAGGGAATGAAATCACAGATTCAGCAATACATTAGAGAGTGCGATACGTGCCAGCGGAATAAGAATCAAGCTCTCTCACCTGCAGGTTTATTACCACCTCTTCCAACACCAAGGAATACGTGGACTAATGTGGCTATGGACTTTATTGGAGGCTTACCTAAGGCTATGGGGATGGATACAGTCATGGTTGTAGTCGATAGGATGACAAAATATGCCCATTTCTGCTGTTTATCTCATCCATATAATGCCAAGGAGGTGGCAGCATTGTTTGTTAAGGAGATAATTCGATTACATGGCTTCCCAAACTCCATAGTTTCTGACAGAGATAGAGTGTTTATAAGCACCTTCTGGACTGAGTTGTTTAGAATGGCCGGTACTAAACTTCGTTTCAGATCAGCCTATCACCCACAAACGGATGGGCAAAGTGAGGCTGTTAATAAGTGTTTAAAGACTTACCTCAGATGCTTCATTGGCTCCAAACCTAAGCAATGGCCAAAATGGCTTGCTTGGGCAGAATATTGGTATAATACCAACTATCATGGTGCTATTCGAATGACCCCATTCAAGGCTCTTTATGGAAGAGAACCTCCCACTTTGCTTAGAGGAGGCGGGGATTCTTCCAATGATGAGATTCAAGGGTTGATGGAAGAAAGGAATTGCATGCTGGATGAGTTGAAATTTCAGTCGGAGAGAGCTCAAAATAGAATGAGGGTGTATGCTGACAGAAAGAGAAGAGATGTTGAGTATGCAGAAGGAGATATGGTGTATTTGAAGCTACAGCCTTATAGGCTCAAGTCTCTAGCCAAACGGGTTAACCAGAAATTGAGTCCTAGATACTATGGACCTTATGAGATCATTAAGAAGATCAGTCCGGTGGCTTACAAGTTGCAGTTGCCTTCAGGTTCTCAAGTGCACCCGATTTTTCATATTTCTCTCTTGAAGAAATGCATCTCGTCAGGAGTGGTTGTTCAACCTTTGCCTGCAGCTCTCACTGCTGAATGGGAATTGCAGGTGCAGCTTGAGTTGGTCTTGGCTAGCCGCACCAATGCCGCGGGGAAATGGGAGGTTTTGATCAAATGGCAGGACTTACCTGATTTTGAGAATTCGTGGGAGGCAGCAGATGAAATACAACAGCAGTTTCCTTCTTTCCACCTTGCGGACAAGGTGGATTTCCAAGGGGGGGTGTTGTTAGGAACCTAATGGATGACATTGGGCCTAGTTTAGAGGGTAATATTGGATCTAGAGCAAAGAGTAATGTAATTACACCTTACACTAATGTATATGTAAGGAGGAACAAAAAGGGAAGGAGTGAGGTGAGTGAGGCGTGGGGCTTGGGTGGGTTTCGTAACTAACTTTGCTAGCTGAGCAAAATCAGAGTGGTGAGAGACAAACACTGATTCTGTTATGGGCTGCTGGGGGAAATATAGGGGGGTGGGAGAGATATTGAGGGGGATATCTCAGATTGTGGTTTTAGACATTTGGGAGAGAACTAGGTCTCTCGAATACCTAGTGACAACCTTATGGTACTCTTTCTTCTTCGGTGTGAATAATATACAGAGGAGGAGCTTGACATTACTCTAGTGTCAGTTCCCTCACTCATTATACAGCACATTTACTCTTCCATTTACTTCCCACTGATACCAGTTCTTACAAAATGTTGTTAAGATATAAAGCCGTTTATCTGCCTCTATTCAACAACTTAAGCTTTTGACACAAGTGGTTCATGACAAGCATAAACATCAGAATCTAATATTATACAACAACAACCAAATATTATATTTATATGGCTCAACAAAATACTAGTTGGGCGTATGTGACCAAGTCCACAAATTTAAGAACACCAGAAGGATTTATTTACAGAACCATTCAAACTGCAGAAACAATCATAATGAAATTAATTACAGCTTGCAAATTGCACCTGAAGCCATTAATGAGGACAATCATCTTAACTAAGAAAAGTTAACAGGCCATGTGGTCACAAGTTAAAATGGATGCATAAACTACCCCAAAAGATTAAAATCAGAAGACAGTATTTCTGTTCTTAGGGAGAAAAATTTGAGAAGTTAACCACCTATAGATTTCGAGAAAAAGGTGATTAAATGATAAACAGGAAACACATCCTTTTCCAAGTGCAACTTCTGTAAAAGCTTTTTCTAATAAACATCCTTAGCAATAGAACAGTCGCAAAATATGTTTTATAAACTATATAGAAACAATTTTCATATCTTCCACAGCAGTATGAATGGTGCTTGCTCAGCCACTAGATCATTTTATAATGATAATAATTAACAAAAAATTCTGTCACCCTGTGTCTTCAGCTGCAGCACATTCAAATTAAAGAAATATACAACGCTCCAAATTGAACTGCAGCAGACAGATGTGCCAAACCTTCATCGATACAATTTTTTTTCATCAAGCAAACACTAGAAATGAAATGATCACAGTCAAACCAGATTCACATGATAAAACAAGGTTCAGATAGGGGGAAAGGGACAGAATAATCTAGCTACTTACCTCGAAAAATATGCCGGAAATGCAATTCATTCCCATGTAAATCAGTTGCAACCAATTCTTGCCATGATGGCTGCACAGACATATCCTGAATAAATATCAGAATTATAAGAGTGATGGACAACTAATGAGAGGATGATCAAGTGTCTCTAATGGTGTTTTGGAAAAAAGAAAGATTCTAACCAGTGGTGGCAAGCAGTCATCTGCATGCCTTTGAAGAACAGAAAAACCTCCGTGGGTGCTGGTGTCAGAAGCAGTAAGTGTCTTGCAAAATTAATGGACTTTGAACCTTGGAGATTCTGGCAAAGGGTCATCTGGTCTTATGACCTCGCTTTGCTAAACCAATAAGGCAGCGGAAAATAAGACATTCATAATGACAGAAAAGAGAAACCAAATGGGCAAGAAACAGTCATAACTGGAAAAACAGTTTGAAAGAGAAATCAAAAGAGTAAAAAAGGTTAAGAAATATAGAACATGTAAAACATAGAGCACTCACATCTGCTTCAGGATGCAAGGTTATCTGTGCATATACATTACTTCATCTGTTTCAGCTTCAGCCTACACAAACAATATAATTTAGCAATTAACTGGTGATTATAGTAAATCATGACAAATTTCCAAACAAGTGATTGAAAAAAAAGAAGAGTATGCAGTAAGATTATTGGTAAAAAAGAATCAGGACTCACACAAAGATGAACATTAACAACTTTACATTAGATTTTAGGAGGCAGATTGAAGTAAGGCATTTGCTGCTCTACTCCCTGATGCATGGACGCTTCAAGCTATAAATAGAAAAGCACAAGTAAGATAACAGAAAAACATAAACTTTGTAAAACAATAAAAAGCATATAATAAAAAATTATTAGGTATGGATCAAAATTATTTTGATATAAATAGTTACATGCAACAACCAAACCTTGTTTTACTAAGTGGGTTTAGCTACATGGATCAAATGATGCCAAGTATCTTATCACAAACCTTGTCAACAGTTAAACCATTAAATTATAAATATTCTTTTTGCCTATAGTTTTTCTTGGTGTTCCTCTGCATCTAGTTATTGGGTTACCCTCTATCTGATTTACTCTTCTTATTGGAGCTTCTATAGGCCTTCTCCACACATGCCCACCCAAGACGAGATTCTACCATCTTTCTCACAATAGCTACTACATCAACTCTCTGCTTAATGCATTTACTCCTAATTCTATCTTGTCTACTATATCCACACATGCAATGCAACACCCTCATCTTTACAACATTGATCTTATTTTCCTTTTGACTTTTTACCACCCAACATTCAGCTCATACAACATTGCTGGTCTTATGCCTGTACAATACAATTTTCCTTTAAACTTGAGAGATTTTTTTTTTTTTATCACAACTCCCAAAACACCTTTTATTTCATCTACCCAGCTTGAATCATGTTATTTACATCTCCTTCACTTTAGATGATGGCCAATATATAATAAGTTAAATGATACAATGAAATCAAATGCCCATGCAGCATGTCATAAATCCACCTTGAAATACTAAATGCATTAAAGATAATATGGGTGTACAAGTCAAATATTCCAGGTTTCTTTTAGAATCAAAGTTGTCACAAATAACTAAGTACATCATATTATATCATCAACAATTAGTTGTAGACAAAGGAAATTTAGAAATGATGATAGAATCCTATGAGTAAAGAAGCCCGCTGAATGCCTGAAAAAGGCAATGTTAAACAACTAAAGCCCCTGTAATAGGATAAACATGATCACATTACGTAAGCTTTTCCAAGAATGCAAATACATTTTGCCCACTAAGTCCAACTGAGGAATATCTAAGCCTTAAAATCATAAATACCAAAATACCTGTTCTATGTGACCTTGAGGAAAGTAAAATACTTGCTCCCCTTCACGGGGAAGAGTGACAAGAGGACCAGCACAGGCATGCCACAATTCCTTGCATAAATCATCGTTGTTTATTCCTATAAAACAAAATATTATATGAAATATACAATACTTAAACTACAAGTGAAATACGCAGAAAATTTAAAACACCTTCTAATACTGATGACATTTTCCTACAAGCGTTAGGTAAGAAAAGTTGATCATAATCATGAATAAAAGCCTCAGCAAAAATAATATCCCCAAGAAAAAAACAACTATATGTGTCAAATCCTTTGCAAAATTCAAAATACATTCCCCAGCAACACCCAAAATAATAAATACTATATTTCAAAGAAGACGCCGTGCTTGCCTTTCTAAGAAGTATTATACTCTATTGACCAGTAACTACTGAAGGGTTTACAGGCTTCTAGGTAATATCACTATTTTTTTTGGATAAAAGAAGAAAGGGCAATATCACTATTATTGAAGCTCAATTACTATCATTTTGTGTAAGTTATTTGCAGAAATGCATGCTAGCAGCCTCATCAATTACCCTCATAGCAGAAAGCTCTTATCGTTGAAAATCATTACTCATATAACTGTATTTTAGCTAAAAAGACGGCAACAACGCAAGAATAAATTATAGTGATAAAAGATGTCAGAAAGGATGGAATGGAACCTGCATTATTTCCGGCAGATACGTGATTTGAAGCCATAAGAGAACAACGCAACGCAAATAGAGAATGTAGGACAAGTCTCAATTGAATTGTTTTCTACTGCAGCAGAACAAGAGGGAAAAAAATGCCATCAGATTCAGACCAGACCAGACCAGACCCGACCCATCAATTACATTCCAACACCTGTACTGTGTGTATGTGTGTATGTATGGATGTATGAATATAATTGGATAATGTTGGTTGAAGTAACAGTGAAGTGATGAACTAGAGTCCCCACCACCACTCGATCCATTTCCATTTCCGTAAAATGAAAAAATAGAATAGAATAGAATTGATGGAAGAACACATTAGCAGTACCACATGAGAAAGCCAAATCAGATTCAGATCATGCAATCGAAATCAAAACGTAGGCGGTAAGGCCTAGCTGCCTGTGCTTGTTAAGGCTGAGGATAACATAAGAATGGAACCAAAACAATAGTTCGTATCGTAGATGTAATCTAAGAAAGATTCAGATCAAACTCACTCTTATCAATGAATTGATAAGGTCGTGTTTGAACAGACACCACTCTCTTTCTCTCTCTAGTATTCCTTCCCTTGCGTTGCCTTGCCTCTCTCTCTCTCTCTCTATATCTCGTATTTTCTTAATTAGTATTATTTTTTATACGGTGTCAGTGTCGTCAATGAGCAGAAAGAGTGCGTAGTGCGCCCTCCGAAGTCTGACGAGGCACGGGGGTAGAGAAGAAAGAGAGTAACAGCAACGGCGATACAACGGTGCCCTCTAACCCCTACAGCCTCAGCTACGGTCCCACGCCCATTAAGCAAGCATATACCATCCTATATTTAATTAATTAATTAATTAATATATATCCATATGAATTTAATTTAAATATATTTATAATATAAAATAATTTTATATTATTAATTTATAATAATAATAAAAAATATCAACTCATATAAATAATTATTTATTATAATAAAAAATTTATCATAATTTTTTATTTTTTTATTATTATTAATTAATAATATAAAATTATTTTATATTATCAATATATATCAATTAAACTCTATTTATATTATATTTATTTCTATTAATACTATCTTCTTTTTGGTTTAATCTATTAGGACCATCTTTCTTTTTATGCATATTTGTTTCAACTTAAAAAAATTATAAATTATAAATTTTATATAAAATTAAAAAAAATAAAAATTAATATTTTTCAAAAATTATTCTTCTCAACTTCTTAAAAAAAATGAAAATAATTTTTTTACATTCTAATTATTTTTAAAAAATAATCTAAATATATCATAAATAATTTTTAATAAAAAAAGAAATTTTTTGTTCAAGAAATCACAACCAAACACATCGTAAATTACATGCCAATTTTATACATACAAACAATGTCTCGCTCTTCAATTACACTTCGCCCCTTCTTCATTTACTCTTTTGCTCCATTGACTGCAGTTTGAACTAGAAGAGGCAATTGCAACCCGATTTGTCAGTACCTGCTCTACCCCACCCCACCCCACCCCACCCCTGTCCGATGAGGACAGGTTTTGAACCTATCTTACAGTGCGGCTGGTAGATGCAAGGCAGGTTTGAGTGCAAGTAGAGTCCAACTCAAGTTCGAGAAAAATCTGCTCTTATCTTACCTATATCGTATATCTATATTTAATATACAAGATATATTTATTATATATGATTTATATATAAAAAAATATTATTTGAACATATAAGATAGCATAACTCTATATATAATATTTTTATCACTCTATGAGTGCATTTGATATAAAAATATATATAGGAGTAAAAATTTTCATGAATTAATTAATGTGCAATTTTTGATATGGAGCTAATACATGAAAATTTTAATTTCATTTTTATTCTAATACCAAACATATCTTAAGTATAAATTAAATTTTAAAATAATTTTCATTTAAAAAAATTTTAAATAATTTTTTAGATATTTAAAACAAATAGCAAGTAGAAGCGAGTAGAATATAGGTCTAGATGAGTTGTCTAGAATAGAATTCAAGTTTTGAAAATCAAAATCCATAGATAAGGCAATAAGGTACAAAATAAATTCATATCAAAGTTAAAATCCGTTCCAAACGGCCTTATTGTCATTCCCAGTTTGAACTAGTCTTATTCTTTTTTAACTCGCCTCTACGCGGTTTTATTTTTTACTTTCATTTCCATTATTATCAACATAGACTAACATGCACCATATTTTGACTTTGATTTTACCATTTCTCATTTTTTCCCTCCTCCATTACGGTTACTAGTTGTAGTACATGTGCTTTGCACTGGTTATATGTAAAAATAACTAAAACATCTTAAAATATAATTTTTTAAAACATATATCATCTATTATACATTAATTATTACATAAATTTAACCACAAAATATAGTATAATAAAAATAAGAAAAAGATGCATTCTAAAATAATAAATTTAATATTTTTATTTATACTTTTTATTATAATGCATAAAAGGAAAAAATAAAATTATCTTTAAATAATATTATTTATTAGTTTTAATTTAATAATAAATATTATACATAGAATATTTGATAATTCATTATAATTATTTTAAATATTATTGTTGTATTTAATTAAAATTATATTAAATATATTCATTATTAATATTTTTTGTTTAATTAAAATTTATATTAAATATTCTTTATTAAAATATTTTTTTGTATAATTTATTTTTTGTTGTTTAATAATTATTTTTATTGGAAAAAAATAAAAAAGCAAAGAGCAAAAAAGACTTTATTCTTGTTTGGCACAATGTATAATGCTTAATTGCATAAATGAATATAATATATTATAATTTTATTAATTATTTGGTGTAATCAATATGTTGCAATAATTTATTTACTGAAACCTCTTTGTATATTAAAATAACATATAATTTAATCAAACCTTAGGATAGGGATTAGACTTAATTGAAATTTGATGTATAATGACTTTTTCTTTCATTTTTATTAATAAAAATAACTTTAAGATATATATATATATATATATATATGTTATTTAAATAATAAAATCAAAATTAATGTGGAATTGGTCGAGGTAGTAGGCACCTCAATTCGTTAACTAGAAGTCTTAAATTCAAGTCTTAAGAAAAGAAAAAATTTTCACTAAGTGACCCCTACCCGCTTAGGGACCTCAGTCGGTCAAGCCAGATTAGTTGAGTTTCTAATAATAAATCCTAAATATTGGTGGTTCTATCAAGCTAAAAAAAAATATAATAGTTATAATTAAAATAATACATATATAAAGAATTATATTAATTTTCAATTCATAATTAAATAATTGGAAAGAATTACTATTTTATAATAAATTTCTTTTTTATATTCATAGAAGGGAGGAAAATATCAAAAATAAAAGAAAGAGTATTATGTAGTATTTATGTTTTATTAACATAAAAAATGCGTATTAAAAATATATAAATAAATAATAAATATTATTTAATGGAAACAATAATTAAATATAATAAAGATAAGATATTTTCAAAATATTTTTTAACTTAAAAGTAAAAATTATTTGAATAATAATAGTTATTTGTTAATTTATAATAAAAAATACTATTTTTTATTATAATAATTTATTATAGTGAAAGGATAGTATTATTTATGTAATTAAATATTTTGTACAAAAGGATATTGAATATTGTGTAATATTAGAATTTTATCATGTCTTATATAATTAAACTGGATATAATACAATCAAACCATAAGATAATGTCTCATAGTATAAAATACAATTTATATAAGGCCAAATAATATATAACTTGATAAAATTTTAATATTATGCAATATTTGGTGCAATATTATATAAAATACTTTGTTATGTAAGATAATAATATTGTCCTTTTATTATCACATATAATAATTTTAATTACAAAAAAAATATAACAAAAAGTGAACTTATGATAGAGTGGCAATTTTATTAATTATATATTTGAAATTTAAAAATAAATAACATTCATTAAATATTTAACTTTTTTTCTTATAATTTTAAAATGTAATTATTGTTAATTATTTAAAATACATACTATTAATAAAATATTTTATTATTTAAAATATATATTACTGATAAAATATTTAATTATTTTTAGTTATAATTATTTATTTTAATAAATATTTTTGTTTGTATAAAATATAAAAAGGAAGAAAATAATTTTTTATCTTTATTTTTAATAAATATTTCATATTTTTATTTACATAAAATATGAAATATATCTTATTTGTCAATACTCAATAATCAAAGAAAGAACAAATATTCAACTAAAAGAATAATAATAATAATAATAGCAACTTATTTGGTGGTTTATACGTGAACGTCCAAAATGGGACGAAAGTGTGACGCATACGGCGTGACCCGTATCTGAAAGAGGAAAGAGACAAATTTGGCACATGGAGGAAAGGAGATAACACGGGTTAGTATATGAAGGGTGTAGGGTGGAATAACATGTAATTTTATTTTAAAAATTTAAAATACTTTAATCCGTAACATTTCTCATTCCCGCTTGCAAATCTCACAGAGAAGTTCGTATCTCCTACTCCTATCATTCTCGACAGCACATGTCTCGTGTTTTGTAGGAAAATTCTGACAATACCCTCTCTGAAACTTCTTGCTCCCATGTGTAATTGCCGAGTATCCCCAGGTAGCAAGTATCCTACATAAAAGAGACTGAACCGTGAAGCATCCATGGTTTTCTTCTTCCTCCTTTAATTCTTGCCCCTTTCCCAATCTCCTCTAGCTGAAATCGACACTGCCATCAAGTGTTGAAAACTATAAACGACAATGGCGAGTGACAAGACGATGATGGCGATGATTAGGGCGGCAAGGCCAACCTTCCACAACTAAAATGACAATATCGCCTTTGCCTTTCACGCCTTCTTCCTCCCCTCTGGCTACGTCCTCACCGCCATGGTCGCCAAGCCCTCTCCGACATTGCGTTTTCCAACCCTTCCAATGGTAAAAACCCTTTCTTATTTTCTCTTGTTTATTTTTTTTTTCAATTTTTTGTTGAATTTTAGTATTTTCTTTTCTATGCTGCGTTTTTGTGTAGACGAGGTATTGATTGATCACTAGAACAAGCTAAACAGCGAGTACGCTAACCCAGAAAAAGGTTCAAAGAAAGTGATTATGAAGTGCGTCGTGATGAACAACAAATTGCTTGTTGAAGCTTTGTCTAAAGGGTCTTCGGAGCTTGTGCAGCTTGAGATTAAGTAATTGATTTTTATTTTTTATTTTTATTTTTTTAAGTTGAGAATTTTTGTAAGCTCTCTATGTTTGCTGTTGAGAAGGTTGGACTTCTGCAGTTGGGTTTTCTTTGTTGTGTTGAACCTTGCTCCTTTGAATAGAAGGGAAAGCCGTCTATTTTTTGTTGAAATTTTTTTTTTTTTTTTTTTTTCTGGATGTTCTATGTTGAAACGTTTGGGACATATTTGTTCCAGTTCATGTTTACAATATTAATTGTAAAAATGTCACATTATTTTCATTCTATTTTCTATTTTTAGGTTTTTGTGAAAGAAATAATGAAAATAAAAAAATATTTTCTGAAACCAAACGTACGCTTTTGGATACTTGCAATCGAGTTTTCCTAGTTGTGTTGAATTGTGCTTTCTTTGTAAACGGGGTTATGGAATTTTGATGATTTTATTAATGTGTTTTTTCCCCTAATATGCGCAGTGCTGGGCACTATGCTGGAGAGGATGGCGATAGCAATTATTCGCAGCAGTTCAAGAATTTGGAGAAGCTTGTGAAGAGAATAGATGGGGATATCTTGTCTAAATTAGATGGTCCTGCCAATGCCAGCTCATCAAGTAAGAGTTAGATTTGGATGTTGTAAATTTAGTTTCCTTTTCAGGGTAATCTAGGAGTGCAAACCTTATGTAACTCTTTCAAAACAAATGCTTGATTTTTTGTGAAATGGACCTTATGTAAACCTGAATTCTGATCCACTTTTAGTTGTAAGCTTTTTATGCTATCACTCAATCATGTGGGAATGCATGATTCAGTGCTAATGTAAAAGCTTTTATATTGATAGTGGATAAAAATGAAATTTTGCATAATTATGTAGATAATATTCTATATAGTAGTACTATAGAGTATATAGGGATGACCTAGTTTTAACGTGAGAAAGACGTCAATGGATCTATGTGCATTTTCCTGTTCGGTTCAATATTATGTATCTAAATATTATGATTTTTCTTGTTTCTGTTAGTGTCTTTAGTGCATTTTCTTGCATTTGTGGGTAAAGTGGCTTCTTATTTCCATTCACAAGATTTTATCTAGTTATAGTGATACAAAAAGTTTACACAAAATGACATGATGAACTTTTTATTCTAGCAGGAATTTGTTCATTAATGCTTAAGATTTTTCTCTTAAATTTCATACACATTTGTCTAATATTGGATTTTTTTTGCTTTGAACTTTGAAGAACTTTATTCTGTGCCTAAAGACTTCATCTACTATTCAGTTCACCAATATGATTAAATTCTGAAAAACAGAACATTATTTATGTTTAAGCAAACATATTCACACATCATTGATGCTGTAATTACATCAGTTTTGCTTCCTTGTGTGTCTGTGATTAGAAACAGCTAAATTAAGTATACTGTTAGCATGCTTGGAGTTGATAGCTTATAGTACTGCTGTTAAAAGGCAAAGGCTGAGATTGAAACTCCTAGATAAGCTGGTCGGAAAATACCGTTGCAAGGGCATTCTTAAATGAGCTACTTTCTTTGAGGAATGCTCGACCTATCTACTTTTCTGCATAGCATATCATACGATAAAATTTGGCAATTGCATTTGTCTTAAATATGGGTAGTTGTGTTGACCTGCTATGGCATTACCTGCATTGAAGGTTTTGTGCCATAAGATTTTATGAATTGGGACCCTCATTGAAAAATTGTTTCAGCGTTTCCTTATAACTAAGAAACAAGGTGAGAGATATATGAGCCTGGTGCTAAATTTAGTGAACCCGCTAGCCCTCCAAATCATGCTGCTGGGTAAGGAACTATTGATATTTTTGTTTTAATAAAATTTGAACACATTCTGGTGCTGTTCAGTGGCTGCATATATATATATATTTTCGGGTACATTGTGTATATTTTAATTTAATGTTTCAATTTTCATTTAAGGTCTTTTACGTTTATGTTTGACAAAATGTCCGATTTTATAAATAAACAATATATAATATGATGGCTTTAGTTTAGAGTCCACACCTTTTGTAATTAGCTAATAATAGCTATATATATACGTACATCTTTGTTCACTTTATGGTTGCATATATCAGTGTATATAGTGCGTGTAGGTTGTCATGTACTATTCCAGAAGAATCATTGCATCCTAGTAAGTTTTTTCAGCATGTTAGAAGAATGGATATTGGATGTGACAAGTCAAGTAGACTAATGGAGAATATCTATTAACTACGAGCTGCTGAAGGTTATACCGGTACACGCACATACAAATGCTAAAATAATTATCACTTTTAACTATCTTACTTGGCATATATATATATATATATATATATATATATCAAGCTCACACAATCTGATGTTCTTTGGAATTGCAAATCAAGTAACGATGCTTCATGCTTCTAAGAAGGCAGAGAGGCACTCAGCTCCACCACATAATTGTGGCCATGGATTCCCTCCTCTGGCTCAACCTCTTTTGTCTCTGCTTTTCTTTCCTTGTTTGACTCCTTGTTATTGTAGATGCTATTTTATTTAATAATATCCTTTTCCATTTTAAAATTTTGTTAATTTTTGTTGCAGGTAAACACTTAATAGCAAAAACGCCTAATTTGGCCTCATTATTGGACAATTTAACTCAAATGTTTAGTTATTTTTTTCAAATAAGTACTAAAGGGGAGGTGAGTGAAGAATGTAATTCATCCCATGCTATTTATTTGTTTTGAAATTTTTGGGTGAATATAATTATTTGTGCATGGGATCTCCTTTCGGTTGATGGACACAGTGAAGAGGTTGACAAAAGAGCATTACAAGAAGTGTATGGATCAAATATTCAAAGAAATGCTGTCAAGTAAAAATTGTGTGAAGCTCTATACTAGCCTTGAATTCCAGGCCAAAGAGCAAGATTTCTTTATAGTTGTACTTCCTCTTAATAGTAGGAATGCTTTATGATACCTTCTATAATTAGACAGACCTGATATAATTTGTAGCTACAACTCAAATTTGAAGACTAATGTTCTTTTTTGCCTAAGTCACTAAATCATGTTCTGTACATGTTAGTAACCAGTACAAAATTGCTAGTAACTTTTAGTCAATTTGCAAGTAACTTTCTAGCATTGTTGGTGACTTAGCATATTTGCATAAATAGTCAATAAATAATAGTTAAGGCTATATTTGTGTGAAACATGAAACTTACGATAATTCTTTTAGAACAAGATCTAAGATAAGTGAGAGCTAAGAAAAATTTGAAAATTAATACCTTTTTACTTGAGTAATTAAATCATGTTTTGTATGTGCTGCAACTAGTACAAAATTGTTGGTAACTTTTAGTCAATTTGCAAGTAACTTTTTAATTTGTTGGCAACTTGGCAATTTGATCAAATGCATCTTAATATAATATGCAACTAGTGCAAAATGGTTCAGCCACATCATCATGTCCTGGTGGGTTGGTAATATTTTCAAATTCATTGGTAAGCTTTTTTTAGAAAAAAAAAAACTTAAGCCTTATTTGTATGTTTGAGAAAAAAAAGCTTATAATAACTCACTAAAAAGACCTAATTGGTCACAAATGTTATGGACCTAATTGGTAGCATTGTCACAAATGTTAGTAATTTTAGTTTAAAATGTTTGAAACTCATTTAAGACATTGGTAATTTGTCAAGTTTTTAAAATTTGGAAGGTGATAGGATTTTTTGACTAATTTTGTGTTAAGAAATAATTTAAGAGGACTCCTTGGCACTATAACATGGAATTAGTGATACAATGCCTAAATGACTTTTAATTTGTTTCTGCACTAGGTTCGTGATTTGTAAACAAATGTCAATAACTGTAGTTCAAGATGTTGGTAATTGATTGAAGATGTTGGTAACTTTTCAGATTTCGATTTTTTTAAAAGTATTAGGCTTCTTATGTAAATTTGTGTTAAGAAACAAGTAGGGAGAACTCCTTACACTATAAAATGATGAAGCAAGTCTTAATACAACATAGAATTAGTACTACTATGGCTAAATAACTTCTAATTTGTTTCTACACTAGGTTGATAACTTGCTAACAATGAAGTATAGTCTTTAAAAAATAATCAAGAATTGAAAAGTTACCAACTTTTCTGTACAATTACTAACTTTTTCAATTAAAGTTACAAACTAATCTAACTGGGTTATCAACCAGTTGCAGTAAATAATCGCATAATAATTGGCCAAGGTAGCTTACAATTCCATGTTATTTGGATCCTCATGACCTGAATTCCACAAAAACTCAATTTCATACACGTAGTTGGTATATTGCCTAAAAAAGTTAGTAACTAATGGTCAATAAATTGGTAACTAGTGAAGAAATATGGTAACTTTTGAGGTCTTGGTAAATCTAAAGAGTTACACTTGTTAGCTTGGGTTAGAGAGAAGCATAACATTGCACATTGCCACTATGACTCATTTGTTGTGGCAATCAAAGTAACATGGACTTAGAGATAAGTTGGCTATTTGTCATTCAATTAATCCTACACCAAATTGGTAACATGCTTAAAAAAGTTGGTAACTTTAATGTAAAATATTGGTAACCACGTGAGAAAATTAGTAACTTTTCATATCGCGGTTGCCCTCGAGAGTCTTAAAATACCTTGTTAATTTGGGTTAGGGAACATGATAAATTGGATTGTTGCCCAAGAAATTGATGCTCTAAGGATCTAAATAGCATGAAATTAGAGCTATGTTGACAATTTTTTGTGTTATCATTCTTGCAACAAGTTGGGAACATGCTCATAAAATTTAGTAACTTTAATGTAAAAAGTCGATAACCAAATAAGAAAGTTAATAACTTTTCATATTATGGTTAACTTCGAAAATCTTAAAATTCTTTGTCAAGTCGGGTCAAAGAACATAACAAATTGGATCCTTGACACCATTAATTGTTCTTGCACTCAGGTGGAAATAAAACGCACTTTTATAATAGGTCTTTGAAGAACAACCGACTCCTAAAAAGTTACCAACTTTTTCATTGAGTTATCAACCATATGCAGCAAATAATTTCATCATAATTACAACGGTAGCTTACAATTCCATATTATTTGGATCCTCGTGATATGTATTGATAGTGTCAATAATTCATATTGTCCACTCCCTAATCCATGTTAACAAGGAGTTATAGGTCTCTAAAGAATAATGGAGTCTTAAAAAATTACCAACTTTTTCTTTCAATTACCAACTTTTTGAACTAAAATTACTAACTTTTTTATCCGAGTTACCAATTATGTGCAGCAAATAATTGCAGGATAATTTGTAAAGATACCTTGTAATTCCATGTTATTTGGATCTTGATAAGATGAATTGATAGTGCTAATGACTAATATTGCCTGCTCCCAAACCTAAGCTAAGAAAGAGTTATAGATTTCTGAGGAATAATTAAGTCCTGAAAAATTATTAATTTTTTCTCTTAGTTACCAATTTTTTGAACCAAAGTTACTAACTTTTTCACCCCAATTACCAATTATGTACAACAAATAATCCCATTATAATTGCAAAAGTAGCTTACAATTTCATGTTATTTGGATTCTTAGGATATGAATTGATAGTACTAATAACTCATATTGCCTGCTTCCCAACCCATGCTAACAAGGAGTTATAGGTCTCACCCAAGTTACCAATTATATGCAACAAATAACTACAGGATAATTTGCAAAGATAGCTTACAATTTTATATTATTTGGATCCCCGTGAGATGGAATTGGTATCCAAATAGCATGGAATTATAAGCTACCCTTGCAAATTATTCTACAATTATTTGTTGCACATAATTGGTAACTCGGATGAATAAGTTGGTAACTTTAGTTGAAAACATTAGTAATTGAGAGGAAAAGTTGGTAGCTTTTCATGTTCTGATTATTCTTCAGAGGCCTCTAATTCCTTGCTAGCTTGGGTTGAAGAGCGGATAATATGAGTCATTGGCACTATGAATTTATTTCATGGAAATCCAAATAACATGGAAATGTAGCCACTGTTGCCAATTATGATACAAATATTTTCTGCATCTGGTTAATAACTTGTTTGAATAAGTTAGTAACTTTAGTTGAATAAGTTGGTAACTGTGAGTATAAGTTGGAAACTTTTCAGGTCCTGGTTATTCTTCAAAGACCTATTATTCCTTGTTAGCTTAGGTTTGGTAGTGGGCAATATGAGTTATTGATGCTATCAATTCATCTCATAGGGATCCAAATAATATGGAATTATAAGCTATCTTTACAAACTATCCTACAATTATTTGCTGTACATGGTTGGTAACTCGAGTGAAAAAATTGGTAACTTTAGTTCAAAAAATTGGTAACTGAGAGGAAAAGTTGGTAATTTTTCAGAACTTCATTATTCTTCAGAGACCTATAAATCCTTATTAGCATTGGTTGGAAAGCGGGTAATATAAGTCATTAACACTATCAATTCATATCTTGAGGATCCAAATAACATGAAATTGTAAGCTATCTTTGCAATTATGATGGAATGATTTGCTGCGCATAGTTAGTAATTTAGGTGAAAAAGTTGATAACTAAGAAAAAATTGATAACTTTTCATAATTTAGTTATTCTTCAAAGACCTATTGTAAAAGTGTGTTTTGTTTCCACCCGAATGCAGGAACAATTAATGGTGTTAAGGACCTAATTTGTCATATTCCTTAACCCAAACTAACAAGGAATTTTAAGACTTTCAAAGTTTACCACAATCTAAAAGGTTGCTAACTTTCTCAATTGGTTTTTAAATTTTTACACTAAAGTTACCAACTTCTTTGATCACGTTACCAACTTGATGTAGGAATGATTGCATGAAAAATAGCCAACATAGCTCTAATTTCATGCTATTTAGACCCCAGAGCATCAATTTTTTGGACAACAACCCAATTTGTCATGTTCCCTAACACAAACTAATAAGGTATTTTAAGAATTTTGAGAGCAATCATGATCTAAAAAGTTACTAATTTTCTCACCTACTTACCAATATTTTACACGAAAGTTACCAATTGATGCAAGAATGATTGAATGATAAATAGCCAACTTACCTATAAGTCCATATTACTTTGATCCCCATAACAAATGGGTCATAGTGCCAATGCGCAATATTGTTCTCCTCCTTAACCCAAGCTAACAAGTATAACTCTTTAGATTTATTGAGACCTCAAAAGTTACCATCTTTCTTCACTAGTTACCAACTTATTGAGCACTAATTACCAACTTTTTGAGACGATATACCAACTACATGCACGGTAACTGTATTGTGTTCAGCCAACTAATTCCATTTGATGTTGATGCCTGCAATGTCAGTGCATAGTGGCAACAACCCGTCCTATGATGCTCTCTAACCCAAACTAAAAAAGAATTATATTTCTTCAAAGACCTGAAAAGTTATCATCTTCATTGGCTAGTTTCAAACTTGTCCACCTAAACTGATTTTTTTTAGATGAGTTACCAACCAAGTATAGGAATAATTGCATGATAAATAGCCAGCTGCACTCTTCACTCCACTGAATTTTGTAAAATAAAAAAATAATTCACCTTTAATTGGATCTTATCAAGCATTGAATAACTTTTGAATCCTCGTTGAAGGAAACAAATATCTACCCTAAACCCTTGTAAAAGGGTCGTTACATTTTCTGAGAAAAAAATAGTTCCACTAGCTTTGTTTACTTGATTTACGCCATTCACAAAGTTGAGTTACTGTTTGGAGACTTGTAGGTTATTTGACACATGCATTGGGAACACTAAATCCATCAACAAAAGGAAAACCCCAACGAAAGGCGACCTTGGTATGGTTTAGAGTTAAACGGTGGAAAATGAGTGCGCTATCAATTTGGACTGAGTTTCTAAGCCTATTTAGTTGCTGACTACATCAACACCCTAAGATGTGCTGTAATTATTTTTTTGATAAGTAGGGGAATACTCCAATAACAGAAGGGGAGTAACCTAGATCAGATCCAAATAACCAAAAAAAAAAAAAAACAAAGAGACAAATACACCCAAAGAACAAGGAACCACCCAAAGTAATCAGAAATCTCCTGCTATGATGACCACCAATAGACAAATTATTAAAAAGACTTCAACTTCTTCTGATCAACCGTAGCCACAACAGAGAGACGTGATGTGATGACAGATAAGTACTAGAACCACCCAAAGATGTGTTGTAATTATATTTTTCCATTACCCAAATGACATGCGCAGAAATGGAAGGCAGATACTACGAAATTGTAGAACATGTCATTCATGCAATTCTAACTTGTTAGCAATAATAAAAAAGGAAAATACATAAATTGATATATTGAGTCGTATTTATTTTATTCTCTTGAACAGAAATATAATTTGCAATTGTACATAGAATCTAATTCCTACATTGGTAATCTACTACAAACGTTCAAGTATTGAACACCTTCACTTGAACGTCTCAGTACAACTTGTCAACAACTAAAAGCAATAAGGAAAGTACAACCTTTAGCAATGTACCAGTTCATTAAGTAGATTCAGTTGTTCCTCAAATAAATCAGGCAACTACTTCCTCGTTCCACCTTCCAAAGCTGAAGCATGGCTTCCAGGTACTCCATACCATACTTTTAGGTCACCCCAGTGCAGATAATTAAGCGAATAGAGGTGATGATCCTCAACATGCTGTTTCAAGAAGGTAATAGTGGCAATGTCTTAGTCTTTTCAGAAAATTTTTTCAATTTGAAGCATGTAAAATTCAAACTAGTAGGTCTATTTTTCCAAAGAAGTGCAAGAAAAATACAAAGTATTTTTCATGGGCCATCAAATCATCAACCATGCTCAACACCGTAGACCATACTAGTTACCTTTCTACTTCTTGGTTTGCCAGAAGACTCAAGTGCATTGTTATTTTTTGGCTTCGGCCTTAAGTGACAATCCTGCAAACATGTAGGAACACTAAATTTGTCACAAAAGCAGCCTTAATTGAATAAACAATGAATTCGAGAAAATTATGACTAATATTATAACTACCCAAACATTGCCAAAGGATTTGATAGTAACACAAACATGTGTAATAGATTAATGTCAGAGACTAACAAAAAATATGAATGCACCAAAAGTATTTTCAACAGTAAATTATATACAAAGTTTAACATAAAAATCAAACTAAAGGAAAGTACACAACAGAGATAGTCATGAATTCAGATTACAAATATAGTAAGGACATATCTGACATATAGAAACTAAACTAAAGAAGACCAGGTCCAATCTAGTCTTCTAAAATAAGTTGTCCAAATTTTGAGACCTTCTATCTGCTAATATTTCTTGTATTGGTTGGGCACCAGTACTCAATACCATGAGACTAGTCTTAATTTGACAGAACTTGCAAGGAGGACCTCTCTGATCACATAAGCTTCCCCAAATAAGTTACCAAAGTTAGATATAAAAGAATGGGAAAAGTAGCACAGTAGACTCCCCAGAGCCCACAGTAGCAAGACTAGAAATGGCTCAAAATCAAAAGTTTACCGGGTGGCATAATTTAGAAATAAAAATTCTATACGAAATGCAAAAGCAAAACAGTGGCCATACTTCACACTCAAGTTTCATTCAGGTTACTTTGTTAGCTTTCAGATTAAAAGAAAGAAATTGCTAGCTTTATAAGTTAATACATGATAATTGAAATCTTAACTCAAGGATTCACTAAATTTAAGTACCTAAATTTTACAGTACTAGTTACTACTACTACCAACAATGAAAAAAACTTAAAGAGAGCACCCATGCAATAATTCCCTCTTGTTTGAAAAATCAAGGATCAGAAAATTCAACAGATATTGGATAATAGTTAGTGCTATTATTTTCATCCACTTGGGACTTATGTAATGAAAATTTTGTTTATTGTTAAATTAATCTAATTGTTGCTAGTTGCTACCCCAATCACTTTGGATTAGAAGGAAATTCCAGAAGAGGAAACAGTGAATGATGTCAAACATTCACCGAATCTAGGCTGAAGCTCTAACCAGATGTAAGATATTGCAACAAGCTAAACAAAAGCAGTACTAACCACCACGACCCAGATGAAAAATTTCTAATCTTTCTAAACCCATGGATAAAAGAATCCACATAGCTTAGCACATAAATCATAAAGGCCAGGACACATGCAAAAAATTAAGAGTTTACATGAGTTTTTTAAGCAATTTCACATCACCCTTCTATAAAGTAGAAATTAGTCAGAAACTAAAGAATAAATTTCAAACATTGATACAATGTTAAAAACAGAACGAAAAAAGAGACAAAGGGTAAGTTACCCAAAAGAATAGAAAGATCAGAAATCTATGATCCACAAAAACAGAGGATAGAAGACTCGAGCAGAGGAGCAGAATATACAAACATTCCAAAAATGCATAAAAGACTCCATAAACAAATAGATATACTACATTGCTAGGGTTTGGAAAACCAACCTCTTTGCTGTCAAATTCTGCAGCCAATTTCAACTATTCCATTCAGTGCAAAATTATGATAAAAATAAAAGGCCAAATTGAATAATTATTCCTACAGTACAAAAAACAGAGACCCTTTACACTAACCTCATTTAGAGTCAACAAAATGATCAAGGAGACAAGCCAATAAACAGTTTCTACTTCTCTATTGGCAAAAGTAACTGAACAAAAAAGAAACCTTAAAAACTGCAAAAAGAAAAAAAAAAGAACAAAATTAGTTTAAAAGAAAGAGACAAATGTAGAGGATCAAAAATCCCACCCAATGCAACAAAAGATAACTTGGTCCTTCTCACGTTCTGATGTGCACAAAACTACAAATGAATAAACCCAGAAAATTCCTACAGAGATCAAAACAGTGGACAAAACCTAAGTGCAAATTCAATTTGCATGTCTATGCAAAATTCTGTGAAACCCCTAATAATTACCTACCATTTGCAAGAAAAAAGTATAAAATCCTATGAATCTTGGAATCAAATGCTTAAAAAATCTAATAGGTCGAGAAGCAAAATTAAAAGCTAAGATGTGGAGAAAAATAGAAATAAGAATTTGAGTATGTGACTGGGTAAATAATTTTAATTTATTTTGACAGGTGGATTAGTAAACAGAATTTAATAAAATCTATCACTAATGCGAAAGGATATTACGTTCAGTGTCAAAAGTGTAAACCTAATACTTTTCAAAAGATTCTAATTTAATTTCTTTTAATAGTAATACTTTTTTCTTCAAAACAAAGAAAATAGAGAGTTGTATGAGAAATGACATGTGAACGTCCCAAAACAGACGAAAGTGTAATGCATAAGGTGTATGCCATATCTCAAAGAGGAAAACAACAAATTTGTTATGTGGAGGAAGTGAGTTAACATGGGTTAGTATGTGCAGGATATTTGTCAGAAGAAATAGTTATTCATACCTTCCACCAAAGACAATAATCCTTTGCTATACTTCTCATTTTGGCGATGCATAAGATCCAATTGTGCCATTTGAATGCCAGCTGCTAGGTTCATCTTACCACTTATTTTTAATCCTAAATTAGGAGGAAAAGAGGAAAAGAGAAATCAGCTTCTACGTGATCAGAAAATCTAAGCACAATGCAATATGTCACAAAAATGCAATGGAAGCTTATTCACTTATTATTCAATGTTTACATTATAAGAGTTTCATCAAAGTCAAACCACACAAATACATGCCATATAACAAGTGACCTGACCTTACATATAGCTGCAAGTAACATTCAGAAAGAAAATAAACTCATAAAAAATTGGGAAAAAATCAACAAACCTAAAAAATTTTTTTGTGACATCCAAAAAATTCCAACATAACATGTCATTACACTTGACAATAGAATTAAGTGCACCAGCATTAAGAAACTATATGCACAGTTTTCTTGCAATAATTAATCAAATTCAAACAGCTAATATGGTCATTTCTCAGCATGCTTGCTCTGGCACCATCTTGATAACTTTGTCAGATTAGATAGCCACAAATTCCAAATACCGTCCCTTATATGGCAAGGGATAAATAATAAATGACAGGGGGAAAATGACAAAAGATTAAGATAACATCTGACCATGCATGGAAACTAATTTCTTGCGTAGATCACTGGTAAGGGTAACCAAAACACGGACTGCTTTCCCTGCCATAATGAGAACTCCCACTGTATTTTCTGGATTAGACTGAGTTATCAAAACTGAAAAAACAACAATTAAAATCATCAGCATTAGTCAATCCTATGCACTTAATTACCTAAACATCAAATTTACATTCAAATCTAATGCAGCTTGAAAAAATTACTTTTCTTAAAAAACTCTGAAGATTATTATTATAAGCTATATTGATCACAAAAATAAACTAATCAAGACACACAACAAATTCAACTGTATAACTATTACATGGAAAACCTTAAAAATAAAAATAAAAAATAAAAACTGACAACCCCATAACCATATATCACTAAACATTGAGATCGATTTACTCTAGAGATCTCATTAAAAAATAGTTAATTCACAGTCAAATTTTAAACTTAAACCCATGATTGAAACTGCAAATCCAAGCAAAAACTTAGGTGCATAAACCAAATTAAACAAAGACAAAATCAAGACAAACCCGATTGTGAAGATTAGCAAGCTGGTGAAGCATGAATTGACTCTGAAAATGAAAAAAATAAAAGACAAAGTGTGCAGAAGAAATTAGAATAAGAGAGATGTTACAGTATTCACAAACAGAAAAATGTATTTGATGGGGCATTCCTAGACCATGATTTCATTGAAGTTGTGGCACATCATTTCTTCAATCTTGCTAACTGAAACTTCGAACAAACTATCACACACAAGCTGACAAGAAGTTATGAACAACTAATAAATATCCTAACTTACAGACTTAATAATGTTTTAAGATGGTTAACATGAACCAAGGACCAATCTTTTTTTAAAATTAATATATATATCTGCACTTTTATTTCATAGCAAGTTCCATCATTATAACAAGGACATTGCTTTCCACATGTTGCCTAACATTCACATGGTGCATCCAAAACCTCTTTTGCATATCAGACCTTAAGACACCCTTTCTATTTGGCAAAGCAGAGCTTCCTACAATCAAAGATAATAACAATTTATATTTTATCTAAGGTTGATGGGTAACCACATGCAGTTGATAGCTATCTGCATCTAAGCCTTGAAATAAATTGGACCTCAATATAGCTACAGCAGGGTGTGGTCCTTGGAGTCATTAGTTATAAAACAAAACCACGCATTCAAAAAGAAGGCACTTCCAAGTTCCAATCCCTAACTGCCACCGTGCCCAGTAAGACTTTAAAGCTAAACAAAACCACGCGTTCAATTAAACTCAACCACAAATCCAAATTACAAAAGTGACCCACTAATGTGCACAATTCAGGAGAAAAAGGATAAGTACCTAGATGCCAAAATCACCAAAATAAGCTTGAAGGGAAAGAGAAAGAGGAAGCACAGGAGAAGAAGGCGCAGTGGAGGAGGGCACGGCGAGTGGTAGCGGCGGAGCGATTCAGAGAGAGAGTGATGTTGGTCTTGAACCAACCTGGAACGTGAGAGAGGCTGATGGGGTGGGGGCTCTCGTGGATGCAATCGTTATCCAAGGACTCAGAGGTAACGAAGACGCATGCGTGGGAGAGAAGTTAGCAAAGCTTCTAAAACTGTTGGCGGAGAGTTCGAAGGTGGGCGTGTGTTGTCGCGGGATGGGTGTGTGTTGCCGTAGGGGGAGAGTTTCAAAGAGTTGGCGTTTCGCGGTTGGGTGATCGTAACTTTGCTTTTTTGAATTTTTCAGTTTTGAAGCTTTCTATTTTTTTTATCAAACTTTTCATTTTTTTATCTCTACTCTCCCCATTGCAGATCAATTGCATTTTAGTACACTTCTGCCGCTTCCGTGCGTATACATCGCATTTGCACGCTCAAATAACGTTTCTCGTGGTTTAAGACGGAAAAAGTACTGTTTAGAGCAATTACAGATTTTATATATAACATATATAGAATAGAAAATAGATTATCTTTTACAACTGTACACGGAGGCGATGGTCTCCAAGTTACTAATGTATTGCTCAATTTCTATCTAGTCCTTGACCTTGTCGCACTCGCAGAAGAAGATAGTTAGTAATTAATAATTAATAAATTAGTGAAAATGCATGCTGCCGCCATGAAGCTGAACAAATACGAAATAAGAAAACGAAAATATAAAAGTGGCGTCGCCCGGACTCGAACCGGAGACCTTCAGTGTGTTAGACTGACGTGATAACCAACTACACCACGACACCTGATCGATGCGGTTGGCAAAATAAATAATTAATAATTAATTATTTCCATGGGTATTTGTCCGGCTTTTGAAATCTGAAGGGGTTTCTCGGACGTTGGTAATCAATCCTTGTGGTTTGAAGTGGCGCCCTCGCTTAGTGGATCGGTTTCAGTTTGAAATAAGAGAGAGAGAGAGAGAGAGAGAGAGAGAGAGGTGTGTGTTTTGGAAGATTGATTGATTGATTGATTGATTGAAGAGTGAAGAAAAAGAAGAAGAATGATACTGAGAACTCCTCCCCCACCCAAGAGGCCACGCGCCGACGACGACGCCAATCGGCAGCTCGTCATCTACGAGGACCCGCCCGTGGCTGCGGCTGTGCCGGAGCTGGCGGCGCAGGATCCTGACAACCCGCACTTGCTTTGCACCTATCAGTGTCGCCAAATGGTCTCGTTTTTCTCTTCCCTCTCCCTTCCCAAATCACTAAATCTTTATTTTCATTTTCCTTCTGCATGATTCTCCATAACCTCTAATTTCAAAATTCTATTTTACCTTACAACTTACCATAACAATACAACCAAGGCAAGGTGCTTCATGCTAGCCTCAATTAACTTTTTTTTTTTTTTTTTCAATAACCGCTCTGCACTCTTTGATCAGTGTCTAAGCATAAGCTTGCAACGCCCAATTTTCTGGATTCGTTAAATCCTCTCCGAATTACTGCAGGTCAAATCGGATTTTATAGAGGCCTTAAGCAGAGCTGAAAATCAAGTTCGTGACTATCAATCTAAATTGGAGACATTGGATGATAATTTCCACAAAGTTGGTTGGTATATGCTTTCTTGTCGATGTGCCTTTCCCTTTCATACTTCTACAGCATTCATCTTCATCTTAATATTGTAACTGTGGAAATAGACCATTTTCTATGTTTTTGAACCTTGTATGTTTATGATTCTTATATGTCTCAACCTTTTCTGGACATATTTTCGTGTCTTCTATTTTGTACCTCGGGTTTTAACTACTAATTTTGTTACAGAGTCCGAGAGGAAGAAATTTCTGGATCAATTATTATACGCCCAGCAGGAACTTGCTGCTGCTAAAGGGCGCGAGCAGGCACTCCAAGAGCAGCTTTTGAAGGAGGTCACTGAATCTCAAGAACGATTAAGAAAACAAATACAATTAAACAGTGAACTCGAGGTAGGTTTTAACTTTCTATATAGTTCTTTTAGAAGCGGAATAAATCTCTGTATACCAATATGCACTCTTAAGCAGGAGACTTAGTTTGTTGGTGTGGTCTGGTATGGTGATAATATCTATTCAATTGTTGAACCTTGTTACTCCCCACCTCTGCCAAGGCTTTGTGATTTAACCCTCTTCAATATTGAGTCTAGGTTAAGCTCCAAAATGAGATGAACCTTCGCATAAAAGCTGAGTCTAATGCTGCTTCAGCAGAAGAGAAAGCAAAATCTTTGGAAGGAAAGCTCGGCCATCTCTCAGAGAGCATAGAGAGAGAAAAAAAGCAACTTAATGATGAGCATTCACAACTGAAAAGGGACTCAAAGTTTTCTGTTTCTAGAATAACTGCAAATGTAAGTGGCTATATTTGTTGTGCAGACTAAGTTGGCCGTTTGCAGCTACAAGTTATTGTGTAAGTTGTGTAATTCTTTTATTGTAGCTGGAAAAAATGGAATGCAGAGCTAATAACGCTGAGAAAGAAGCAGAGCTGTTGAAAGAGCAACTGGAACGTCTGAAGGACCAACTCAATGAGGTTTGCATGTCTAGTTAGTTGCTTATTGGCTTTAATTGTTCCTTTAAGAATGTTCTGTGAACAAAGCATTGCATACTGTGCAATGTTAAACTTTATTTGGGTGTTAAGGCTTTGAAATTCAGCTGGTCAGTTTTCTGGTAGATTTATATTTGTACTTCATTTCATTGCCATATTCCCTTTTCCAGTTGGGTTATGAACTTATTTTGGTGTTACACCATCATTCCTATTTATAGTGTTTGCACCAGAAGATTGAAGTTGAGAAAAAGCTATCAACTTTGACGTCTCAAGAGGTTGCTTCCACAGAGAGTAATGTTTTAGTTAAACATTTGCAACAGGAGCTTCAGAATTATGTAAGATTGCTTCCATTTGTTACCTTGATTCCTTTTTTATGGTGATTGTAGTAGGCTGAGGTTGCAAGCATCGATGACTTGATGTGTGGACTAATTTCAGTAATTAATCAAGTGGCATGGTCATAAATGGAATGGAATAATGTCATTATTTTGTTGAATTATCTGGATATATAAAGAAAAGGTTTGGGCAGGCATGGCCTCCAATTTGTGCCTTTTTTTTTTTTTTAAAATTTCGTTTATTGTGTTTTTGGATTGGTGCCAAACACCTATCCAAGTGGGTCATATACTCATATTGTGTTTGCATTTTTTTGTTTACATTTTATTTTCTCTTTTTATTTTAAAATTAGAGTTTAATTGGTATGCACTGACAATGTAAAATAGTTTTATAATGTCAATCAATAGAAATAGGGGAAAGTGAGAAATTATGGTGGGTTCCTTATTATAATGGATAGTTATTTGTATAAGCTGACACTTTCCACTATTTCTATTGGCTGACAGTGTAAAGCTATTTTACACTGTCAGTGTATTTAAATTAAATTCTTAAAATTATTAAATATTATTTACATTTATCATAATATATTTGGGAATACTATGAAGAGATACAGTTTCTTAATATGTATGTAATTTATTAATTTTGTTAAAAACAATTTTGTTTTCTTTAAAAGTTTTGCTGTCATATAAATTCCTTTGTTTGTAGCCTTCCTTTTGCTGGGGTTTTGATGAGCTTTTAACTTGTTGTGATTTTTAGCAAAAATGTTACCAAAACATTATTGTGAAGGAGCTTGGTCCCAATTGAGCTATAGTTTTTTACCTGGTATTTTTCTTCAATTTTAGAAACAAATGCCTGAATCTTGCATCTGCTACAAGCCTATAGCTTGAGTTAGTGCCAACATGATCTGGCTTCTGATCATGCATAATACCTGCATTAACAAATTAATTACCAGTTTAGGTGGAGTTCATATGATTATCTGAACAGAAACATTAGCAATTGCTGAAGTTTGGTTCTGAGTCCATATTGATGTGCAATGTTAATTAACTTGTATGCTTCGGAATGATGCAATATTTTGATTCCTTGTATTATACTTTTTTCTCCTCCATATTGTTTTGGATAACATCCTTTCCTGTGCTCGGTGCCTTTCATTTTTTTTTTTTTTTTTTGCTTAATTCTTGAATTTCTATTTAATTTAAAATGGTGAATACCGGATAAATAACTTTCTTTTTTTCTCTTTTCTTTTTCTTTTTTAACTTTAGTGCACTAAGAGAATCCAAGATGAGTTCTCACCATAAATTTGTTCACCTGTCGTTAGTTGAAAAATGTATCCTGTTTACTTTGACATTTTAGGAAACTGAAGTAAGGGAAGCGAGAAAGCTAAGATCAAGTCATGAGAACATTGAGCTTTTGAAGGAGAAATTGTTGGAGGAAAAGAGCTGCCGGGAAAGGGTAGAATCTGAGCTATCTAAATTGCAGGATGTCCAGCTAAATATGAAAAAGCTAGAGGATCAAATATCGTCTTGGCGATTGATGATTAAAGATATACCTGGTGTCTCATGCTTTGAGGACATACCTGTTAAATTTGCAGCTTTACAGAAGTACGTAAGTTGCTAAAGATGTCTTTGCAGCTATATTAATAGATTTGAGCTGTTAGAAGCCTTGTCAGGAATAATTATTCTGGAATATTCTGTGTCTTTTATTTTGGGTTGAGGCTGAATGAATTTGACTGCTAGTAATATTTTTGTTTATGAGCAACATGAGGTCGTGGAGATTTTGAGAAGATCTATGAGGCTTCAAGAATTTTGTTGTCCAGCGTTCCTTATGACACTACTTTTTCTTTTTCTTTTTCTTTTTTATGGTGTATGTATATATTTAAATTGCACTACTTTGGGTAAAATGTTGATAGAGAGACTACCTAGTGCTGATGCATGAAGACTTGTGTACAAATTCATGATAATATCCATTTCTGTTATTGCATATGTCACTAAGAAAATGATGCACGTGTATTGGATTTGTCTAAGACCTATGATCCCTTCATATTGAGATTGCTTTTCTGTGTTTTTTTTCTTTTTTGTTGGGGGGGGGGGGTAGTCAAAAATAGAGATTGCTATGCAGCTTTGTGTGGTGATTAAGTGCATATTGTCTTTTGATCTTAATATCTTCTATCAATGCAGAGAGGTCATTGATAGCACACAGAAGGAGGGTGAGCAAAGTGCCCGCTTGAAACAATTGCAGGTGGCTCTGGATGCTGCCCAAATTGGTAAACAAAATGCTGAATCTGAGGCTGTGCTGGCCAAAGAGAAGGCAGAAGTGTTAAAATCAGAGATTAAACAGATCGAATTAATGGTTAGTGTTTCATGAGGCAGCTTCAATAAATAGATGCTCTAATCATGCATTAGTTCCATTGTTATCTTTGGAATTTTTTATTGTTATCTACTATTCTAGATAATCAGGCTGATGTAGAACATACATTTATTGGACAGATGAAGCGATACTGATAAAGACAGCTTAGTATGGTTTAATAGATAAATATTTGGCTATTAGGTTGTGGCTTTCGGAGATTTGGATGCCACCAACAAAAAGTAGAATTTGGAAACTATAGTTGGGTTATTGGTGGCAAGGTAGTTAAAATCGAGATCCTACACAGGATCGGAAGGGGAATGTAAAATCGTAAATTGGGGGATCATGACACAGATCATAAGATCCTACCAAAAATAAATAATTACATTCATAAAAATATATTAGCATGTAACATATCATAAATAAGCAGAATAACCACACTTAACATAATTAAACTTCAAATAAAAATGGACAAAGTTGCATAACCCATAATCCAAGTATTACATAACCACAAGAAGTCTATAAGACCACAAATCATAACACAAAATATAATAGCCACAAGTTTTTGACATAACAAAAACTAAATCATTGAAAAGAAACATCCCACTCCTAAATCATTGAAAGTTACTAGGCAACTACTAGAAATAGAATAACATCTAAAGCAAATCATTTAGGCTATGGTCATCATATTCTTCATCTTGTATATCATCTATATCTTCGTTGCCATCCCTCCGAATGAGTTCATCAAAATCATCATCATCAAAATCGGGAATTGCCAAATCATCTTTGGGGGCAACACTTCCACTACCACCTTCTTCTTGGGCCACAAGATCATTTGCAATGTCCAAATCTTCTAAATTTTTCAACACGTCTTCTTCTTCATCAACAATCCACTCTTCATCGAAATCCAACTCATCAAGGCTTTACTCAAAATCATGAGGCTTTCTTTCTTACTTCTTCTTGGCCAATCTTGAGTTGGCTATCACAAACACAACATCATTTGTTGTTTTTTGCTTCAAACAGTTTCTCCTTTTTGTATGGACCTTAAAAAAATATAGAAGCAATCATCAACACATAGCAATTGGCAACTAATTCTAAAAATAAAATACAAATCATATTAAACATTTACCATCTCAAAGGCACTCCAATTGCGCTCACATCCAGATGAGCTATATGTCAAACTCAACACACGAATTGCAAATTTTTGAAGCTCTGGATGCTCATCCCCATAAGAATCCCACCATTGAGCTGGGTTTTGGTATTAAGGGCCTTCTTGGCTACTTCCCTTCCAAAAAACTTTACTTGATTCTTGAAATCCTCAAGTTGAGCATCAATCTTAGTAATCTCCTCTGTGTTTCCCACAATCCTTTCCATACAATCATAAAGTCCTCTTTTGACTTCATAATCAATCTTGAACCTAAGGGCATAATGCAATTGAGGGTTCAAGTAATAGCCCGCAGCATGCAAGGGTCTATGAAGTTGATTATCCCATCTTTCATCAATAATGTCCCACAAAGGCTTATAACTAAAAAATTAAAAAAAAAAATTGGATTAGCTACTAAACAAACACTATAATATTCTAATTTAAACTAGACGTGATTATGCACAATGCATTAATGATAAACAATAGTTTACCTCTTCTGGACACCTTGGAAGGCACTTTGAATTTTCTCCTTTGCACAATCCATCTCTTCATAAATATACCTCATGGCTGGCTTCTCATCCAAATCAACCATAGGAAGCACATGAAGAAGAGGATAAGCACCTCTCAAGCATATCACAATATCTCTCCAAAAGATCCTATACAACACCACATTTTCAATCATCTTTCCATCCTTTGTCTTTGCAAACTTATTAGACTTCCATTGATTAGAAGTAAACATTCTTATCAATGCCCTTTTTTTTCTCGTGGAGGCAACCCAAAGTAAGGTAAGATGTTGCAAAGCGAGTTATGCCCGGTCTTATCAAATCTTTTCCTTTGGTGTGGTGTTGCAATAAGGAAATGAGAGATGTCCTAGAATAGATATAAGTAGTAATTTTTCTTGCCTTATAAATCGTGTCTTTGTGAAGATCCAATTTTTTCTCAAAATTCTCCAACATTAAGTCAATATAGTGTGCTACACAAGGAGTCCAATATAGCTTCTTCCTCTTCTCCATCAACATCTCTCCAGTAGCTTTGTAGTTAGCTGCATTATCCGTGACAACTTGGACAACATTCTCCTCACCAATCTCCTCAACCACATCATCTATCATCTTAAATATCTTATCAGCTGTTTTAGAAATATGGGAGGCATCAATAGACGTCAAAAAAACAGTTTCCTTAGGACGATTAACTAAGAAATTCAACATGGTTTGCCTTCTTTTATCCGTCCAACCATCTGTCGTAATTGTGCATCCCGTTTTCTTCCAATAAGCTCTATGCTCCTCCAATGATTCTCTACTCAACTCTACCTTTTGCTTCAAATATTTCACTCTCAATTCATGGTAGGATGGTGGCTTAAATCCTAATCCATGCCTTGCAACCTTTTCAAACATCCTAATATATTCTTCACTTCTTGAGGCATTGAAGGGAATGGCATTGTTGTAAAAGAAAGAAGCAATTTCTTGACATGCTTCCTCTCTCAAATTCTTCTTAAACATGTTGTTAATGGTTACTTGAGAGCTAACACACCTTTTCTTGAGAATATTTCTTGGTGTCTCCATTTTTTTTCCCTTTCTTTTTTCACTATCTTCATTGGTTGGTCCTCTTTCTTCAACCTTCTTGATCAGGTTTTGCTGCAACCAACAACAATATTCCACATTTCATTCTTAACTGCCTCACTAACAGCCAAACAAGCTCCAACATCCTTTTGTGTTCCAGCCAAGTGATGCTTCAATCTATAAACTCCCCCTGTTATGGTCTTCTCACAATATGTACATTTTATTTTTCTTGGATCTCTATCAATAGAAATCCCATAGCTCCATCCCACATCACTTCTATTTCCAGCAGCATTCCTAGGTTGTTTTTTTCTACCTCCACTTTGACTCCTAGGCCCAAAATGCTACCACTTTCAGATTGGGAAGGAGTCCTACTGTTGCCCTTACTAGCAGCTCCACTTGAGTCCATTTTTCTATCAGCAATGAGAGACCAATAAAGCAACAAACACAACCAGCAGAAGTGAAGAAAGATAGAACCAACAGAAGGGAAAGATCAAAGGACAGAACCAACAAAAGAGAGAGACAGAACCTCAAGGCCAGAGAAGCAGCCGGCAGCGATGACGTGCGCAACCGCGTAATGAGCGGCCGGTGGTGAGCGAGCAACCAACAACCAGGCGCTGTCTTACTCGAACGCGAAAGAGAGAGAGACGCAAGAGAGAGATTGTTCAAGAGAGATGGAGAGTTTGAATAGTCGAACAAAGCAAACAGAGAGATCGAAGGAGGGGAGGAGGTTTTAGAGAATCAGAACAGAGAGATGGAGCCGAGAAATGAGTCTAGACAGAGAGAAGGATCGACATACCTCATCAGACTTAAGGGCTGGGAACGAAAATGGGCCGGGTTGCTACTACAGGGAGGATCGGTAGGATCGCAAAAACCGCCGGTCCCACCGAGTTCACAAGTTTGCACGGCGATCTTGCCGCGATCCGAGCTCAACACGTTCCATGGTGAGATCGGGATCGGAGAGGGGCAGTAAGATCGTGAAATTGTGCAATCTTACAATGTGGATCGCGATTTTAACTACCGTGATTGGTAGTAAGAAGTTTGACAATAGGTGAACTTATGGTATATCCAGAAATGATTTATATGATAGGAAGAGGAGATAGCTTGAATGTTGTACATACTACCTAGAATGGACTTGCATTACATAATTCCAATGAAAGACTCCATAGCTGCATAAAATCTTTTTAATTTTTTCTCTGTTCTATTGATATTTCTTAAACTCAGAATGTATAACAAGGTTCATAGATCTTACTTTGAATTGCAACTCTCGCCAGCAAATCTATAAATCACTTAAGCAAACATCTTAAGCCATACTTATCCGACACTCATATGAGAAATTCCTGCTGCCTTGGTCTTTTAACTTCCTGATTTAAATGCAGTGCACATGCTGATTACTTGCAAAGATATTCTGTATTATGAGTGAAATTGTTGTAAACACAGCTTTTAGAGATTTGTGAACACAATATGCCTATGAAATGAAGCATTTAGGTATCAATTTATGATTTTAAAGCTTTTGTCTTGTATGCATAAAGTTGGGATAATAAGTATCAAAATATCCAATTCTTCAGTTTCTTATATTTTTATGCTTGTTGGACGGGGAAAAAAGTGTTTAACTATTTATTTTGTAATTGTTACTATTCCAGGTTTTAAGATATAACCCCAAGGATGCTATTTATTGTTGGTGCGATTACCCCTTCTGCTGTATTGAACTCTGTAAACTTGAATTATTTGCCCCAAGCACAATTGTTGTATCCCTGTTGATTATTGTACATGACCACTGTGTTTGACAAATGAGTGTCAAAATATCGCTTCCGTTTGATTGAAAGTTTTTCTATTTCTTTTGAACATTTATGTTTCTCAATAACTCAGGTTATTTCCTACTATAACTGTTCCTATCACGTTCTTCTGGTATGTCCTGAAGAAACCAGTTGTTGTTGGAGCACCAACCACCTAAACTTCTGGGCAATCTATTTAGGATAACAGTGGATAATTGCTGCATGACAGTGATAGTTGTGTGTATAGCTATGTTCTGAAATCTGTAATTATTTGTCTGACAATAATTTCGGTAATGATATTTCAATTACATATAAATTGTCTTGCAGCTTGCTGTCGTTACTGAGGAAAGAAATAAATTAAGAAATGTTGCCAATTTGAAGAATGGTGAAGCTGCAGATGGATGTAAGAGTGCTAGTACTGTTCAGGCCCTTCAGGTTTCATTTCCCCCTATTCTGTTATCATTTCAATTATCATGTGATCTCTCAATGTAATTTGTGTTTTGTTTGGTTGATGCATGCAGTACCTTGAATCATCTCTCACAAAGAAGGATGATTGTATTAAAGAATTAGAAAGTGCCTCACATGAGCAGAGAGCGGTTAATAATCGTCAACATGAGGAAATAAAGTTGCTTAATGAAAAGTTGCACAATGAAGTAAGAAGAATAAAGTCATTGGAGAGGGAGAGTGACCGCCTCCGTTCAGAGGTGTCTCTATTAGAGGCAAAGGTTGGTGCTGGGTAAATCTTTGCAGACATTTGCATAGATATTGGGTAGCTGTTTATTTTTGTTATGTTTTTATGTGCATAGAATCAAAATGTAGAAGTCCCTTCTATTTTTTTTTTTTATTTTATTTTGTTTCAAATGGCCATCTCCACTATGAGCATTGGTATAGTTCTCCTTGTCATTCTGTTAACCAAACTAGGGCTTCATTGGAGTTTGCAGCTTCTATTGAAAATGTTATGTGCTAATGACCAACACTTTTCATGAGATACGGTATTACACTAATACGTTGTAGAATACACATTTTGTTTATATTAAGTCCTGTTTATTTCTTATGCCACAGTTACTGTAAAACTGTTTTACCCAAAATGTCCAGTTTTTGGTTTCCATTTTATAGTTATCTGACCTTCTACGCTTTGCTTTTCGTTCTATAGTTGGGTCATGGTGATTTTTCTGCTGCAAATACAAAAGTTCTGCGGATGGTGAATACCCTTACTGTTGATAATGAGGCCAAACAAACCATAGAAGCACTGCAAACTGAGCTGCAAAAAACAAAAGAGAAATTAAAAGCTGTTGAAGAATTGAAGGGTCAATCAGGTAAGAAACCTTGTAATGACAGTTATGATTTTAGAAGAGTTGGTAATTACGGGCAAGGATTTGACAAAGGGCAGTTTGAAACTTTCGAAAGTGATTCTGCAAATTGTACTGAAAAGACCTGAATGAAGAAAATGATGCTCCAAAACATCTAGCTTTTGTTATTGTATTGTCCTATTTTCTTTTGGCAGATCTTCTTTTGAGTACAGAGTGCAATGCTGCCGGTACATAGGATAATTGATGAAATAGAAATTAATAAAAAAAAAAAAGAGACACAGCATTTTGTTTTTGTTGCTTAAATGGGATATATTACTACTGACATTTCACATTTTGCTTCTTGACCTTCTGTCAAATTTCTGGCTTCCTCCGAAGAATTTATCCCCATTTACTATGTGGTTTTGCATATTCTTAACCACTGTGTTCACTTTATGATATTGTGGATTGAGGCCTTGTGAACTACCAACTTGAAATCAGCAACTTATTACTTATACATAAGGCTTTGTACACAGCTAATTTGACTTGGTATGATCTATAAAATCTAGTGTTCTTCTACTTGGGCTTGGCTTTTGTGGGATAAGGGGAGGATAGATGAACAAATTCCTCATACTCAGGATTGGACCTAAAACTGAGTTAATTTTTTTGTTCAGTATCTGCGGATTAAGTTTGCATTGCTTGGTTTGAATCAAAGCTTTAAAAAACCTCCCAAGGAAACTAATTGAAGTACAGGGAGGTATGTCTCTAGAGGTCTCTTCTGAAAGTTGTTAAAGTAAAACAAGAACAAAACAGAGAGAGAGATTGAGAAATAAACCTAAGCATGCAAGAGAAATGAAGTTTCCTGTTTATTAAATTAGCCTGGCGTCTGTCCTTTAGATTGACATTAATGGTAGTGAGAATTTTTCCAAAAATAAAAGGCATGTGCTAATGCCTAAATGGTGGTCCAACGCTTCCAGTCATGTCTTATTAACCATTGAATAATAACGTTATCAAATGTCTGGGTTTTCCTGATCACTGTTAACTGTGCAGGAGACACTGGAAAGCTCGTAGATAGCTACATATCGGATAAGATATTGCAATTAAAGGAGCAAATTGCAACACTTGAGAAGCGAGAAGAAAGGTGAGTGTGAGATGTTTATAACTTGCTACCTTTCTCTTCTATTAAAAAAAAAATGTTTATGACTTGCTACATTTTGGTACATTATGTGTTTGTTATCGAGACGATTCTGGAATAACAGAAATACTTAAAATATGAACAGATACAAGACAGTGTTTGCAGACAGAATTTCAGTCTTCCGGAGGGCATGCTGCGAGCTTTTTGGATATAAGGTTGGTATATACTAATTTAGTTTACTGCAATTCTTCATTTAAAAAAATAAAATAAAACTGTTGCACCAAATGGTTTTGCTTTCATTTCATTTTTGGATGACATCTGAAAATATTGTAGTATCCTGGTAGCGATGTAATTTTGTACGGGGAAATCTGAATGCATTAATGCATATTCAATTTTTAATCACTATATTTTCAAGTAATATTGTAGCATGCTTCTGTCGTAAGGTGGTTTCTATAACACACTGCTTGTAGTTGAGTCGGTAAGTTAGGGAAACAAAAATTCACACCTGCACTTTTCTGTTCAATACAACACGTTATCTAATGGTTCTGCCTATAGGGTGTGTTGTTTTCTCTCTCCAAGAAATTGTCTCTTGAGCTTTTGCTAATTAAGTTATTTACAAACTGGAGAAAGCTGATAATTTATTCTAGGATAATATGTTTATCATTCTGCTAGGACTTAGAATGCTTATGTGCTTGTTGATTATTAAATTGGCAGATTGTAATGGATGAACACCAGCGGCCAAATGGAATCCCAGTGACGCGATTTACCTTGCAATCAATTTATGCACAAAGTGATGACGAGAAGCTTGAATTTGACTATGAATCAGGGAATACTAACATTTTGGTAAGATGTTGAATTCTATACTGGATTTAATAATGAGAGAAAAATGGCGATTTTGCTTTGTTAACACAACCAATTCAGTTTGGGTAGGTCTTCACGATCAAATGGTGATTTTCTTCCTATGTATAATTTAGGCCTTCTGTTAATTCAAAAACAAAAATTTAGGAAAATATGTTTCTGAGGTTGTTTTCACAATGATGGCTAGAAAAGATGTTGAAATGTTCTCGATTTTCATTTTATTTCCATCACAACAGGTAAATCAATACACAGCTCAGCCTGAGATATCCCGTCAGGTAAGGAAGTTAAAATTTTGTTGTAATATTTTTCAATAAATACATCCATTGGATATTTAACTTTTTGGACTTTTATTTATCCGATCTCATGTAAAAGTTTTGTTTGAACCTTAGCTGTGGCTACTTGCTTCCATGTTAGCTGAAAAAGTGAAAATGTATTTCCAAAAACTAGCACATTTTTTGTTAGGTATCATAAAAAAGGAAAATGTGTTTCGAATAATTTGGTTATTGATTATTTAACACATTAGTTCTTATTTCTAATCATTAAATAAATAGTTTTTAGAAGATATTTATACAAAAAATGTTTAGCAGAAAATTATTGATTTGATATTTTTGATTTTGAAGTAATAATTGAAAATATTTTTCATATTTAATTCTGCCAAAAAAAAAAAGAATAAAGAGACATTTTCTAGAAGTTGATTTTCTATAAGAACAACCAAACTCTTTAGTTTAACATCTTTGTGAAGAAAAATAATATCTTCCTGTATGCATAATTTATAGCTCTTAATTCTGATGTTTCTTCTATTGTTAAAAGATTTGGTTAGATCCATTCAGCCAAATGAGTATGATAATTTGAGGCATAATAACCGAAGCTGGATTTAAAAGCCAGACTTATGTGGAATGAGGAATTGCCGTCATGCATGTAATTTGTTACACGTTCATGTTGCTTTTACTGAATCATGCTTTTGTTGACTTAAATACTCCCAGGTTGAGATATTCATTCGGAAGATGAATTCAATTCCTGCTTTCACTGCCAACATAACGGTGGAGTCCTTCAATAGAAGAACCTTGTCTTAACTTGAACCAACTTGTCTAGGCTGTACGCTCGTAAATACTGATATTTCTCGTTGTGACAGTCGATCACGTCAATATGTTGTGTATCTTGCATCCCAATGTTGGTCAACTCAACTCAACCCAGCTAGAGAGAGGACAGAGAGAGGGGGGTGGGGCAGCTTTGACTGGACGCATTTTGCATTCTGACATTGGTGCCTGATGGATAGCTTGGATTTCAAAAATATATCACATATTTTCAAAATAATTCAAGAGTTAGGTGGAATATGGAGTATACAGACTGATAGTGAGGTGTATGTCGCAATCAAGACTACATACATTTTGTTTTCAAGTTAAGTGCTTATGTTTAATGTTATGATAATTTACGTTGCTGTCATGATGCAGGGAGTAGGATCTTGTGCTTTATGTTCTAATTCTTGCCTGGAAAGAATCCCTATTTTGGACCTCATTAATTTTGTTGTCTCTATTTAGTTGCTTACCAATCAATTTTGTAATATAGTTTCGCACGGATGAAAATATCCATCAATTAAGTACGCTAAGTGGACTACGATTAACAATCTACAGTAGCTTTTTTTTTTTTGGGGGTCTAAATCTTAGCTAAAGTGCCTAAAGTACTTTAGAGAATATTATGTAGATTGTACCATCAAATTAGGAATTTTTCCAAAATATCATGGGTGGCGATCATTGTCGCTACGGAGGAAAAATTGTGAAGATTGTGAGGGGCCTCCGTAATCTGAACATAATAGGTGAGACTTGTAGGGGGTCAAAGGCATTGTTTTTGGTAGTGGACTGCAAAAATAAAAGAGCGGGATTAAGGAGGACTTGGTGTTGCAGCACTTTCAGTGCAGTGCTGTCTTACCCCGGTTTCAGTCGGTCAGATTGCACTGCACACTTGCGTTTTGTCAACCAATAGGAGTGGCATGCTTACTCGTGGTGCTTGCTGCGCACTCTAAATAATGTGGGTGGAATTTTAGTTGCTAGCTAAATGTTTAGCTTCCTCTCATAATACGGATGGTTGTTGGTAGTAGTCATTGGATTTGATAGCTTTGATAAAGCTATGCTCATTATGAATGATCTTCTAGTGGGAGGAAAGGCCGAGTTTGCTTTTCTTGCGTTGAACAGAAAACCTAAACACACACTCAAGCTACACAACAGCGGTTATCAGGACCCAAGTCACTTTCGTAGATAGCAGAAATTTCAACCTTGGCTGAAGCCAAAATTGGAAAATAGTAGTACGTGACGTGGGTATCAATTAAGTGCATAGTTCGTGCAACTTTCTCTAATAGTAGCTGTCATTTGTAGTTCATTTTTTTTTTTTTTTTGGGAAAAAAAACTGCCATAAGGTATGATATTGTGTGGTCACTGGAATCATGTGTAATCCTCTACAAACACGGCATAGCTGTAAATACATGTATGGATATAGCAGGTTGTGGAATCAACGAACAAGCTTTTCCACCATCTGTAGATATTAGACACATTCTGGTATTGCAGCTGCCAGCTAGGAAGCCAATAAATTATGTGATGAAATCTTATTCTTAAAAGATAAAATCCTTCCAATAATTAATTCTTAACTTTCTCGCCTCGCCACTGTTCAAGTGAATAAAATGGTTCGGGGAAAAATTATCAAATTTTTTTTTTCCAATTATTTAGTTAACAGACGAAGTAGTTGGACTTTTTCCTGAATCATCAACCTTGTCGATCACATATAAGCTGTCTTAAACTAAGTTTTATTTGTCTGCTAGGTTTTTGCATGTGTATGACATTAATGTTACAGACTACAGTTGGGTTCTTTTAAATTTGCAATCGTGATCACCCTGCTTGTTTCCTTTAAGTAAATGCAAATTGTGCATCCTCTACTTGCAGATGATGCAAATTACCAACAATAAGTGACAATCTATCGTCGGAAGTGACAAAGGTATTGCCGAGGGTGGAATTGCATCTTAGTGAGTGTTTCTAAATATCTTTTGAGTCTCTCTTATACTCCCCCCCCCCCCCCCCCTGAAGCGGGGTTTGCGGTAGAATGGAACATGTATATTCATTTTTTCAAGTGTAGCATCTCAAGTCAAGGCACAGGTCAAAAAACCTTTTTTGCTATGCTATGGATTATCATGATGTTAATGTCCTCCAAACTGTCGGTTAGAGAGATGACGAAGGATCTATCTTTCTTTTTTTATTTTGCCTTTCTCTAATGGATTGTTACTTTAATGATTATTCCACACAATTGTCTTCCAGTTAATTGGATGTTCACAATACTTCTACCAATGAACCATAGCCATGGAGCGTGCAGAGTCTCAAACTTCTACTTGATAGTGCTCATTGACCGCACAAAGATTCCTAATCCATCCGCATCAACCAATATCCATGTCAACCATTTTCCTTCAACTACTCTCTCTCTCTCTCTCTCGGTTTCAGATTATAGTCCACGTCATAAAAGACTAGAACTTCGGTTATTTGAACATCGTAGAATGTGCATTCCCTCCATCAAAGATTCACATATCGTTCTCTTTAACCACTACCATGCCCATCCATAATCAGATGTTGCAGCATTGGAAGTTGCCAACCTGATTAACTAGATGGTTGATGCTAATTCTACCTCTTAATTTGTTACGCACGTTGTTTTATGGTTTCCAGGTTAAGTTGTGATAACCCATCTACTTACAATATATCTGCTTTAGCTTTTGAAAAATTCTAAACTATAGTTCAAATAAAAAATTGTCTACTCATTAGAGATTTTGATAGTATATATAAGGCTAAGAGTTTAAACTTTATTATTGTTAATGTACCAAAAAAAAATGTGTCTTATAATTTTTATATAAATCATGATCTTAGAATTCAAAAAACTAAACTAAATGTACTATATATATATAGTGAATTTTGATTTTGACTTTTATAAAATTTTTAATTTAGTTTTGATCCAAATTTTTTTAAAATTGTTTAGTTTTGGTCCCTGTTATATTAGGTGCCATTTGTTAAGAGGTGATATTTATATAAAATGGTTTATTACTGTAAAATGACACATGGATTTTTTTCATTATTCTAATGATTAATTATGAGTGAAATGGGAGATGGGAAGTGACGAAATATAGAGTGGAGTGCCATATATAAATGGCCCAATCAGTCTACCCCAACCTACCTTCCTCATGTCAACCTCTTCGCTCTTTTAAGCTTGAGATTGAGAGACTTGTGGCCCCGCGCTCTATCCTAACCTACCTTCCCCCCACCCCAACCTCTTTACCTTTCCAAATTCAAAGATTGGGAGGCTTGTAGGCCAACTAGCCTACCTCTCATTCACCTTGACCCTTTCACTTGGAACTCATGTGCTGCCCTAGCTTGGAAGACCTATTTCGACCATACAACTCAGCCTTGTAATGGACGAGTGATCCTCACAACCCCTCTTCTTCCCATGTGTTCATTAATCCAGGTATGATCCTCTCATATAAATTCCAAAATCTATGCTCTAAATAGATCTGTTATCCCCTTGATTCATGCCTTAACGAGGTCTCCTGCCTTTATGACACACACCCTTTATATACCCCCTTCTTGAGGGCTATGAGGGCAAGCCATTCATAGTCTAAACATTAGCCTACCCTATCTTAGAGTTCAAACAGGAACAATGAAATAGAAATATAAATCAAAAAATCAATTCGCATGAACATGGGAGACAAGGGGGTTTACACTATTTATACACGCTACTCTTTTGTGGCAAAGGAGGTGTTTCAAGTTGTGTAATCAAGTGGCAGCTGATTAAAATATCAAGTAAATAATCTGATCATTTGGCAAACTAATTTCAAGTAACTCATCATGTTCTGTTCAGATAAGAAACATTTTTAACTTTAAATGCTCTTTGGAGTAAGACAAAATTTGTGCTCTAAATTATTTAATACTCAATAATTCAACAATTAAATTAAAGATGTAGTTAAAATGTATTAAAAATGTTCAGCATCAACTTTTTCTTATTCTAAACACACTTAAGGATGTGTTCTTAAATAATTGTAACTTTTTGAAAAATTTAACGCCAGCACTATTTCTTCCTGTAGCTTTCATTACCAGGAAAGGAATTCCATGTATCCCATTTTTGCGCTAACAATGCGCCCTATGATTCATGGATCAAATTTGTCATCCGAAACACCGCCACTACTATTTTATTTTCCCGCAGCCAAAATTCAAAGTTGACATTTCATTACAGGTTGAATTGATTAATCTTCAGAAGCCAAAATAGATACTACGTTTTATTCTATATATATTAGGACAATAAACCATTATGATATCTTAATACCTATGCATCTAACATTTTCCTTGAAGAAGTCGTGGTAATATTTATTTATTTATTTTTTGATATACAGTCGTATAGTGATATTGTGATAGAAAGAAAGTTGAGGTAAAAATCTGTCATCAAATCAACAATCAATAAATTTCGGAATGTGAACGATGCTTAAAAGGCACAGTTATACTATCCATGCACAGGAAGTCAAAGCGTACAAATTTGAATACGATGGCGAGGACAAAGCGTCGATGCTTGCATGGACTCCATTAATGAAAAGGAGACCAAAGTGCAGCGTTTAATAGGTATAGTTCAAACTTGAAAGCTAAAGACATCATGTTATGCCAAAATGTTCAATGTACGAGAACTTTCACTTCAGTTTCCCCGGTTGTTATCTACATTAATCAAGATGAGAAAAGCAACGATAAGGATAGTCAAATTGTCATTTATTTGCAATTTATCGGATTGAAAAAGTAATTAAGCTGGTGAGTGGATTCAATTCATATTAAGTTATAATATACTTTGAGCCAAGGGAGAACCGATAAAGGGGTGAAGCATGATCAGACCTCCAATAGAAACGGCTGTGGGGTTGAGGCCGCGAGGGTGACCCAACCACCAACTCACATCTATGGCCCTTTTTGACTTTTAGTTTGACAAAAACTCAGTACAATGGTTTGTGTCTCATGTTCATTCTGACTCGTTGTTTGAGTTGACTTTACATGAATGTATGTTGTGTACACGAATAAGTAACACAGCACATCAAAGGATCGGCTACAGTAGTCAGTCTTTAACAGTGGCTTTTCCCAAACGGACATGGAAACTAACCTACAACCTGAAGGCACCACAAATGACATGACAAATAGCAAATGACTTGAAAAGTACGACTTTCGTTCGTTGTATTATAATTTTAGTGGATTGGATGGGTGAGAACAAAGTAAACGTTTGAAATAATAAGCAAAATGGACATCCAATTGCTTATGTCGGCGCTAAACACGCCATTGGATGTGCATTACTTATTATTTCAAAATGGTAATGCCATAAGAGCCTCCAATTATCTTTAAAGTGAAGCCATGATTTATAATTATGGGGAAAAACTTGGTAATAATGATTGAAGAATCTACATATATGTGTGTGCAGGATTGTTCAACTTTGTTTTGTTTGTCCTTAAGCACAAATAAAGAATGACGCATGATTCTTAATTTTATAAATTTGTCACGTCAGGTCAAGAGTTTTCCAAAGTCCAAGGCTTGCACAAAGATTTTGCTTCTTAGGACTGCTGATTTCATCGCATTTATATTAGTGAAGATTCTGTATTTTACATTTGTATCGTTTATTTGTAAAATTTTGCCTTAATTTGAAATTGTTTCGTCCCTTATCAAATCGTTTCAAATAAATAAACGTATCAACTGCTTATTCATGAACTTATTTTTATGCGGTCCCTATTACCAATCTTGAAGACTTGAAGTGCGAAATGTGATTGTGTTGAAGGTAAAAGGTTCATGATTGCTGGTAATTTACAATTTAATATTTATGGATAACCATGTAAATTTATGCCTTTTGGCGGAGAAGGTGATGGGCGAGAGGGAAGTTAAAGATACTCGTACAAATTATTTTCAATATCATATGAATATCGATAACATAATAATAAATGTAAAAACTTTTTTTACCTGCTTCACTAATAAGATAACTAAAATCTCTAGTTATTAATATATAATGATAGTCTATATTTTTTTATAGGCAAATTTACTAATAATACAACTTAAATTATCAATTATTTACACATAATTCATCAAGTATTTTAATGGTATTCACAAAAATGATATATTCAAATAACAGTATTCTGGAGAAAAGTTTGCAGTTTGACTACCTCTCTGAGAGAGGATAGAGAGAAATATAGACTTCCCTTTGCATGCAGAACATCATGCCAAATAGAGGTATGAACGAAAGAAAACAATGCAGTTTTGCTAATACATTTTCATAAAATACTCGAAATCTTCAAAGCTGATCTTTGCGTCTTAAGCGATAGTAGGTAGAGCAGAAGTCTAACTCAATCTTTTGAACAAAGCAATTGATGTCAAATTTCAGATTGCGCAATACTTTGACATCCCGTATACTAGCGTGGAACGTATCATCAGCACATGCCCACTTCGAATTTATCTATGTCGTAAAATATGTATTTATTTTCAACACTCATAAAAGCAATGATAAGACTCTCTGATGTAGTAAGTTGAATGCGTATACTTAGCATTTTTCTCCAAAGGCCAAGTGATAATTAAGCAGAATGTTCTTTGTTAATAATTTTTAATCTGCTTTTCTCCAGAGGCCAAGTGATAAGCAGAATGTTCTTTGTTAATAATTTTTAATCTGCACGTTGAAGCTGGCAATAAGACCAGGGAAGGAAGATAATCAGTTCATGCCATATGACCTTTCTGTGTTCAGAATGTATATGGGCATAAGAAATTATATGTCAGCTTTTTCAGTCCTTTCCCCTTTGTCGTTGACTTCTGGGATAGGCCTGCCATGAATTTGTAGAAAAGAAATTCCTCATCCAACTTACGCATTCATGAAATCAATTTTGTACAGAATTTGTTTTCTTTAGTAACAAATTCGCATTATGAGATTTATGTACTAAATAATTCTATTTAATCCACAGGATGAAAGAAAAAGACTCCCTCATAATAGCCTTGATTGACTTTCGTATAATATGATGGAAAGTGTGTCATATGAAGAGAAAGTAGGAAGAGATAAGAACATAAGCATGTTCTTCTAATCGAAAGTTAGGAATATTGGTTAAAACTTTTTTCAGGAATATTGGTTAAAACTTTTTTCCGCTTGTTTCATTTAGAGTCTTTCAAGGGTTATTGACCAAAAAAAAGGGGGAGTCTTTCAAGGGCTAAGAGGGGTAGGACATTTTTAAATCTTTTGAAAAGAAAAAAACTTTGGCTAATATATTATCCAACCTCTCTTTTGTTTCTTTTAATACAGGTAAATTACTGATTTTATTGTAACAAGGAACCCGTTATGTGAGAATTTCATGATCTAAAATTGTAGGCCGAAGAAAAAGGTTCATCCAAAGCAAAATAAAAGGATAAAGAAAATTTTACACATTTATATATGTATATGCTAGAGTACTAACTATTGCATACAAACTATGGTAGGGGGGGAAAAAGCCGAAGTGTTGAAACTTGGTGGGGGTGACCATTATTTTTTGGGTACACATAGGAAAGTAAAAGAATATAATAAAATAGAATTTGGGGTTTATGGGATCCGCTTAGGATTCATATGGTGTGTCTCCACTTGTCTCCCGCTTTGTTTTCAATACATCTTTTCCATGTACTTGAAAATCTAAGCACAACAAAGATCATGTACCCTTCCTAAAGCTACCACATCTATTTTCCCATTGACTTGTATACCGACAACCCATTCAACTGATGCCATCTGTAAATATGCATATGTGAATCTTGACCAATGATATCGGATTAAAGACATCTGTTATTGATAATAATTTTATATCATGAACATTTACTTCTCCTTAAAATATATTTGATATGAGGATTTGTTATTGATAATAATTTTATATGTTAGATATACATCTGTTGGATACATATGATAGAAGAATATCGTTTTTTTTTTTTTTTTGAAAAAATTGCTCTGAGGTAAAAAGGTTATATACACGTATCAATTGCTTCATAACATTAATGTGATGGTTAGCATGAGATGTGTTTGTGTATTATATTTTTACTTTTAAGTATAATTTTATTTGCAGTTTAATTAAACATTATATCACGTGCTTTTAAGTCATGAAACAGACTTATTATCACCATTCATTCCCTTTTTTTTATTACTTTCTCTTATGTTTTTGTCTTCCTTGTGCATAATTATCTTTTATTTTGTGCAAGTTATATTGGTCTATTCTGAAGGATGAAACTGTACCGGCTGTATGAACACTTCCCATTTACCGATATACAGTTTTAGTTATATGAAGCTAATTGCACTGAATTGATTATTTTTTCATATCATATATGCTTGAAAAGTGTGTCGTCTGCTTTTTTCCATGAAACAAAAAGGACATAAAGAGACATAGTATTTTAAAAGGAATAGATTGGCCAATGAATTCGAAAATGTGAGCATATCATTCTGTTCTTAAAATAATTGACACCGACAACCTTTTGATTTGGTCTCTTTGTCTTTGTTATGACACACCAAGCTACTTTGCAATTAGCACATGAAAGTTGAAAAGAAAAATGCCTTTTTTTAATATCATGGACATTATATACAACATCATATATTAATGTAAATATAGATAGATATCAAAATATATGTATATTAAGATAAAATAAATATTTTATATATTTATATTCAAACTACTATATTTAATGTCAAAAATGTTAATATATAAAGTAACAAAACTCAAGTTAAAAGTTTGTTGTGCTACAAAAACTACATTGAGAACTCATTATTTCCTCTACCACCAAAGTGCAATCCACCCAACTTCTTCTTCCCACCTCCAAACCCCCTTTCTTTTTTCTTCTCAATATATTTTAATTTAAATGGTCGGCATATCCTATATATATTTTAAAGCAATGTCATTTGTATAATTTTTTTTGGATATTTTTTATGGGATACCTTGAGTTGTCCGTTAAATATGGTTGAGAGAAAAGTTGAGATCTACTCTCTGTTGGATAGAAAGTTATGAAAACAGTATAATATAACTAAAATAGAGTTGAGAAAGTTGGAACTAACACAAAATATTAACATAAAAAATCCTCTAATGATAAGGAAAAATCACATGTAAGATAGAGAAAACTTTTACTATGTGAAAATTAAAATTACAATTTTTCTCTAAAATAGAAGGAGAGAACAATAACACTCTCTCTTATATTAGGAGAATACTACTCTCACTATAGGAAACTCTCCAAAGACACTAACACTCAATTAGTGAAATGCTCTAAAATGGGATACAAAAAACTGATGGAGGAGGTCTCTATTTATAGGCCAAAACCTCCACCACCACCGTCTCAAATCTCAACCTCCAACAACTCACAATTAATTTCTTGTGCAAGTGTAAAGAAAAATTTCTTCACTTTCTGGTTTGCCATTTAATGCACTGAAAATTTAATAGACTTTTGCATGTTCCCTCTCCAACTGTTTTTCAGCCTTCGGTGGTTTAGTAAAATGAAAGGAAAAATTCATCCTTCAAAACTTGACTTTTTTATGCCAAAAGTGGCTTTATGTCACTTCACAATCTTCCACTTCAAATCACTTTTAGAGAGCTTTTTAAAACCTTTCTCGTCTTACTAGTTCCATGCTACTTACATTTCTGATGGACCATAAGAGGATCTATACTATTTAAACTTGTCAGAGTTGATGGGCATTGTCATGATATCTGCTAAGTTCTCTTTAGTGTGAATCTTCTACATATCCACCTTTCCTTCTTTCATTACTTCTCGAACAAATTGATATTGAACACCTATGTGCTTTGTTGTAGAATGAAAGGCTAAATTCATTGCAATATGCAAGGCACTCTGACTATCACAATATATAATAATTTTTTGTTGTTTGTGCCGAAGTTTCTCCATTAACCTTTGAATCTAAATTGCTTCCTTATAAGCTTGTGTAGCTGCCATATATTCAATTTCTATAGCAGATAGAGTTGCAGTAGTTTGTAACTTAGATAACTACTAGCTCATGGCTTCGTCTGTAAGTGTGAACACATAGCCTATAGTAGATTTTCTCTTATCATGATCACATGCAAAATCTAAATTATCATATCCTCTGACAATGAACTCTGATCCTGCAAAATATAATGCGAAACTTAAGGTTCCTTTAATGTATCTAAGAATCCTCTTGACAGTGTTCCAATGCTTTTTACTCGGCTTTACCATAAATCAACCGACCAATCAAACTGCTTGTGCAATACTTGGCCTTATACAAATTATGGCATGCATAAAGCTTCCCACTGCTGATGCATACAGTACTTGAGACATTTCAATTACCTTCGCTTTATTGCTAGGACACATTCCTGAGGATAATTTGTAATTCACAGGAATTGGGGTAGAAATTAGCTTACAATCCTATATTTTGAAGCGTCGCAAGATTTTCCTCAAGTAATTTTTTTGAGAAAGCCAGATCTTCCCATTCCTAAAATCTTGTTTGCAGGTCCCAAGTCTTTCATATCGAACTTCCTAGCCAATTACGCCTTCAATTCTTGAATTTGATATTTGTCGAGGCTTACTACCAACATATCATCCACGTACAACAGTAAAATGATAAAATCATTATCACTAAACCTCTTGTAATATGTACAATGGTTTGAACTTAGTCTATTTTATCTGAGGCAAATTATGAAGGAATCAAATCTCTTGTACCAACATCTTGGCGCCTGCTTTAGATCATATAAAGATTTGATTAACCTGCAAACCAAGTTCTGTTTTCCTTGTTCCTCAAAGTCTTCTGCTTGGAGTATGTATATCTCCTCTTTAAGTTCTTCATCAAGAATAGCAGTTTTTACATCTAATTGCTCAAGATGTAAGTCAAATACAGCATACATAATCAGCACTACTCTGATAGTGGTAAGTTTGACAATTGGAGAGAATAACATGTTGAAATCAATATCTTCTTTTTGAGCATATTCTGTTACCACTAGTCTTGCATGATATCGTTCTACTTGATCGTTGCCATCTCGTTTGATCTTATAGACCAGACCAATTTGTTTCCAATGGCTTTTCAACCTTTTCGAAGTTCAACAAGTTCTTATGTTTGGTTCCTATGCAAGGCTTCTATTTCTTCTTGCAATGCTATCATCCACAAAGAAGCATTTGGACTAATTAAAGCCTCCTGATAAGTTGATGGCTCTCCCTCTTCTGTTAAAAGACAATGTATATCGTGGCTTACCATAACATAGTCTGAGTGCCATGATGGTGATCTTGTCTGGCATGTTAATTACCAGACTTCTGTATCATTGGCCTTATTTAGTACTTGTTCATCATGCACTGGTTTGCTTCAGAGGAATCATCTTCTCCAAATTTCTCATCTATCTAAACTATGGAAGTTTTCTTAACAGTGCTGTCATTTCTCTGCTCTCCTTACAATTCATTTGATGCAAATATGACATCTCTGCTGACAATAACCTTATGGGTAGTGGGATCTCACAGGCGATACCCCTTAACACTGTTAGCATAATCCAAGAATATACATTTCGAAGACTTTGGTTCCACTTTTATTCTTTCTTGGGAGTTGAACATCATATATACAGGACATCCAAATACATGTAGAGAAGAATAATTTACCAGCTTGCCATTCCACATCTCCATTGGTGTCTTTAAACCAATTGCAGCTAATGGTGATTTAATCAAGGTTCTAAAAACTGAACTGGGTATCAAACCGGACAATCAGCTGGTTCAGAGGTTCAATAGTTCAACCGGTTTAATCGGGGTTCAACCAAAATATAATAAAATATATATATATATATATATATATATATATATATTAATAGAAATCAATAAATCATTAATATCACTGATATAACATAACATAACATAACATAATTCATAAATTTATCAAAATCAACATAATGTAGACTAAATCTCTCAAGTCTCAATAACATGAAAAAAATAAAAATAAAAGGCAAAAGGACAACGTAAAGCTTTTTCTATCCAGAACACAACATGATAATCGTTCTGAGCTTCAAATTCAAATAGAAACCTCTAGTATAGGGCAAAAAGAATAGAAAACTCATGAGACAAAGCAACTTTTCTAGCTTCATTTTTCTATCCCTTTTCTCTTCACTAGTTACAACATACAACTCAGTTTTTCCAAACTAACACCATTAACAACAACAACAACAATAATAAACATAAAAATTTCCTTCTTGCCTCTCATAACTCCCATTTTCTCACCGTTGACCTCTGTAAGTCAAATTTAGTGGACATCATTACCTCTATTGTGACGCCAGTGCTACAACGGAGGTCCAGACATGACATTGCTGTGGGTGCTGCTTCAGACAGCGAGACATGGTGAAGGTTGACAGAGGATGACACGGTGGCGGCCCGACGTATGACTGTGGAAGAGGAGAGGTGTGTGAGGCTGTGACAAGTGAGGATGGCTTTCGGAGTTTAGGGCCAGTTCTCCACTCCCCGTAGCTTTTAGCTTCCTTCTGTTTTTGGCTTCCTACAAAATGAACTCGTTTCAAGCAATGCAGATCCTTTCTTTCTTTTCTTTTCTTTTCTTTTCTTTTCTTTTTTTTTGTAAAACCACCCAAAATGATGCCATTTTGAGATGGGTTTTTTCAAAAAATTAAAACCGCTCAACCATTAGAATAGGTCTGGTTCAGCAGTTTTGGGCAGTTTTTAGCAATTCTATTTCAATTTTTTTAGAAATGGTTCTTAAAGCTATACCCAGACCGGATACCTGGCCGATTCCCTATTCAACTTGCCACTCCGGTCCGGCTTTCAGAAAAATGGATTTAATTGCTCCTACCTAGAAAAACTTGGCTAGTTCTAAAGTTCTCAACATAGCTCTTGTTCTTTCTAAGAGAGTCTAGTTCATATGCTCTGCAACACCATTTTACTGAAAGTGTATACACAATTGTGAATTACCTTTGAATACCTCTTGCTTTCAAAATGCGATAAAATCTCCATCTATATATTCTCCTCCATCATCCATCATCAAACACTTGATCCTCTTTCCAAATTCAAGTTCTACTCTTGATTTGAAGTATTTAAATATTAGAAACACATTTGACTTTTACTTGATTCAGTACACCCATAATCTCCTAGAGTAATCATCAATGAATGATACAGAATATTTTGCTCCTCTTAAGGACATCTTTGGTGACTTCCATACATCAGAATGAATCAAGTCTAGTATGTGCTTGCTTCAAGCAATCGATCTATCAAACTTCAATCTATGCTACTTACTTGTAACACAATGCTCATAACACAGTAAGTTAACTAATTTGAGCCAAGGAATGAGATTACGCTCTTAAAGAATCTTCAAACCACATTTCGACATGTGGCCTAATTTGCGATGCTACATCATTGTCATTTCTTCTTGGTTTGTTGATATAATTGATGCCTCTGCCTCTTGCAGCGTATCTCCCAAAAGCATGCATAAACTTGTAGTAGTCTTTTTTGTCTTCATTACCACAAGAGCACCTTTAACAATTTTCAATGTCCTATCTTCAATATGGGTCTTACATCCGAGGTTATCCAGTTACCCAATAGACAACAGATTCTTGTTCAAGCCCTTTGCGTGTCTCATCCCTTAAATTATGTTAATGAAACCATAAAATATTTTTATTTTGATAGTGCCAATACCAACAATTTCTAAAGCTTGATTATCTCCAATGAACACAAAGCCTTCTTAGACAGGTTCATAAGTACAAAACCAGTCATGGTGTGGAATCATGTGCCACGCTACTCATGTATCCATTATCCAAACATCACTGAGCTGTTTATTGCCTTTAGAACCAATTGCTGCTTAACTGTGCAGGATTTTTCCATCATTAAAGATACTTGCAACACATCCTTGAGAGGTTGTTGCTTCCGGAGCCTTCTTTGTATTATTCTTCTTATTTTGACAATCTTTCTTAAAGTGCCCTCTCATGCCATAATTGTGGCATTTGAAGTTCTTTCTTCTTCGTGACTTTGACCTACTCTGACCATGACTCCCACTGGAGTCATACTTTATTGATCTCCTTTTCATCACCAACAGCACCTCTACTTGCGTAGAGCTCTCCAATCTATTTTTCTTATTCTTACGCATGGTCTCTTCTTCAAGAATAGCACCAGCGACATCATCAAAGGCTAGATGATCGGCAACATTATTATTTATGATATTGATGACGAGCTATTCATATGAGTCAGGTAGACTTTGAAGTAGAAGTTCGGCATGTTCATTCTTTGCTATTGTATAATTTGATGATGTAAGTACAGAAAATAGTGTATTTAGATTGTTGATGTGATCCATCATTGACATGGATTCACTCATTCGAAGAAAATATAGCCTCCTCTTTAAAAATATTCTGTTGTGAAGTGACTTGACCTCATATAGTTTGACAAGATAATCCTATATTTCCTTTGCCGTTTTCTTTTCTTCAGCACTTGACAATACTAAACTTGCTAATGCTAGATGCAGATTGGCAAGAATATTATCATCCATCTCCTTCCAATTATCATTAGCTAACCTAGTAAGTCTGCCTTTGATTGCTGGAAAGCAACCGTCCTTCCTCAGGATTGCCTTTATCTTCAGTTTCTACAAGAAAAAATCATTCCCATTAAACTTTTCAATCTCAAATTTTGTTGCTATGGAATTTACCAACATATGTTTCTCTACCGAGCCGATTCTCACTTTTTCACTATGAATAGTACTATCTATGTGAGCAGTATCGTATATTTTATACCATATATGGAACAAATCCAATATACATTAACAATACTACAAAAATATACAACTACACATAGCAATCGTGACAACGAACAATAAGCCACAACATATATAATAACCAATGGCTCTAATACCACCCTCTCAATTAATATTTAAAAAGCGCCTCGAGTGTCTCTTAAAAAAATGTCCCAAAAAATATAACATTTTTCTATATTTCATTTGCTTTTTAAAATAATTTTACACTTTCGTTGAACATACTTGCAAAATATGCATTCGAAATGAGTGTTCTCAAAAGAGAAGATTAATAAATAATTCCATTGACTAACTAAAGGTACGTCAATTGAATGAAAATCAATGAGTTCGTCAACATACGTATCAAAATTATTTGATATTTTTTTTGTATATAAAAATTAATGTAATATATATAAAATAAAATTTATTTAATTATATTCTTATTAATTTTTTTTTAATTTTGACACAAATAATCTTCATCTTCGTGATAAATAATTATAATCCAAACAGTTAGATTATAGATCAAGTTACACCAGCATAACTTGATCTTGACCTATATATATAAATATCAAAATTTTACTTTTAATTATATTTATATACAAAAAGATATTTTTTTAATGAAATTTAGTGTTTTTATTTTATTTAAAAATTGTGTCATTTTATTTATCTTACATAAAATTATACACAAATTTATTTTTATTAATTACTAAACTTTATTATTATTTTAGGTAAATCTTTATTTTAAATTATTAGATTGATATATAATTAATGTTCAAAGAAATACGAAAGGATCATTAAAAGAAATAACAGCTATTATTGCTAATAAATACTTTAACATTTGCTATTATTTACTTAATACTAGTCAGAGGAGCATAAGAAGACTAATCAAGAAGTATTTAATATTGTTCACCTAATACTTTTGATTTCTTAGGAAATATTAAATATTTTTTGAATAAATTTTAATGTAGTATTGGTGTAAATTTTTTTTATATAAATATCTAATTATATATTATTATATCAATAAAAATATATGATTTAATTATCCTATATCTTAAGAGTCTATTTGGATAAGTTTTTGAAAAAATGACTTTTTTTTCGACCTTTTTTTAGTAGAGCTTTAATTTTTAGAAAAAATTATTTTATATTTGAATAGACTCTGATAAATACTTTTAATTGTAAAAAGTACTTATAAGTCTGTTTAAATATAAAAGAATAAAAGTTCTTCTTTTATAGCCAAATTACAAAAAAAAAAAAAACACTCGAAAAGAGGAAAGAGAACTAGGGTTTGATAAGGAATAAGAAAGAAAAAATATGTATTATAATTTTGAATGAAGGTAAAGGATATTTTTAGAAGATAATTTTATTAAAAATTATTTATACTTATGCTCTTTTTAGAAGCTAGGTATTCCTAACTTTTTAAAATATAGTAAATTGACATTTTTTTAATTGAAATATTTTTTTTAAAAGTTATATCCAAACACATATAAAAATTTATAAAATACTTTTTTAAAAAAATAAGTGCTTTTTTCTTGAAAAAAAAGCCAATCCAAAATATTTTTTTAAGTTCATAATCTAATAAATGCGTTCTTTCTTATTTAATGATTTTTTTTATTTTTAAATTTAACGCCATAACTGCAGTAGTTAACAAATCCATAATTTTTACTAAAAAAAAAAAAAAACAGCGAATGTACACCATTCCAATGATTCTATTTGGAAATTTTTTTAATTAGATATCTATCACATGTTTTAAGCAATTTATTTAATATATATATGTATATGTATACGTGTTAGTAGGTACATTCATAATTTAAATTTCACAATTTAATACATACTCAATATTGAATGAAATATTTACAATAAAGACTTATAAATGAAGAATTACACTCAATTTGACAGAAGTTATTATATATTTTTAAATTTTTTAAAAATATATTAGATGTGTATTACCAGAAATCTTTACTTTAAACAAATTTAAAATTTATTAATTTAAAACTAAAAAATTAGAATATATATTGAACAAATTAATTTTAATATATTATTAGTATAAAATATTTTATATTTTATTATATAAATGATTTTTGAAGTAGTTATTATAAAGTTAATTTTTTTAATCTTAAAAATCAAATATTTTATGTAATGTGATCATATATATGTTAAAATTTTTTGAATTTGAGCTTTCATTAGTTGGTGGACTTTTTTATTTTATAAAAAATTGGTTGAATGTATAATCTGATTATTTACTAGAAATCTATGTAATTTTTAAGTGATTCGTTGTGGATTTCATATTCATATTCACCATATGTTATTAGATTTGGGCTCGATAATAAGTATGTTGGATAGTGTAAATAGCAAGGTAACGTAAGTCTTTGATAGATAGAAGTAGGATAGTATATATTCATACTATGGATAAAATCCACACTCTAGTTTTGGCACTCTTGATAGCTATTGCTTCATTGATGTAGCCATCTAGAAAGAGAAGGAGATAGAGTGGGCTCTCTAGTACCTAACGTATAGGACTATCAAATGGGTCAGGCTGGTTCATTTAGGTTTGCAAAATAAGTGGGCTAAACCTTTAGCCTACAGGCCAAATTTTACTAGCCAGCCCACTTAAGACTGGTCCACAGTCTTAAACAAGCCGGCTTGTTTATGTTTTTTATCTTTTTGCTTTTCATATTTAAATTTTTATTAAAAAATTAATTTTGATTAAAAAAGATAAAAATTTTTATTTTTTATTAAAAAAGGTAAGGATGTCCTAAAATTGATTATTAAATTATATTTTTATATCCTAAATTTATACAAGTTTACTTAAAAAAAGAAATGTAGATAAATGGATCACGGGTTAAACAGATGGAGCTAAAAACGAGTTAGTTTAAACTAGTCATTATTTTTTAAGTCCAATCCACCTAACTTTTGCAAGTAAACGGGTTTGGACAGACGGATTCGACCCATTTTAATTGCCCTACTGGTATATATATGTGCGTACATTTTGTTTTGCAACAAAATTTGTGAATAGTATTTTTCAACAATAGGAATCTAATAGGTACATAATATTATTAATCTATATTCCTATTATTATTATTATTATTATTGATATTCTAAATTCCTAGTATTAGTATGATAAATCTTACATAATTAAGTAATTACATGAAAAATGTTTGCACTTAGAGTATATTAAAATTAAATCATACTTCAAATGTGTAGCAAAAGAGAAATGTTAATAAACTTAGTTCATGTGAAATATCATATCAATTCATCCATTATTCACCATTAAAAATGGTGATTTCTTTGTTTTAATTTTTCTTTTGTCATTTTTAACCATGTATGATAGATTGTGCAGGATGAAATGAGTTTACCTAACCTCTCTCATTCTGAAATCATATAGTATAATGATGTGTGCTGTAGGGCCAAGAGGGAAGCTAAAATAGATGAATTGAATCCATCCATCCCACACAATACAATACGCAGAAATAAGCGCAACCCTGCTGTGAATGTGATAGGATAGGTCCCCTCTCGCAACAGAGACACAGCAATTTTTGTGGAGTGAGTGGTGAGTGGTGAGTGGTGAGTGTTGGACACGTGCGAATAACGAGTGCGGGGGGGCCTTCCATTTGTGTGGGTGTGAGTCTCGTTTTCGGTCAGACTCTTACAGCGAGTCGACTCGAGTAGTACTAGTACTACTTCCATTCCCTCCCACCCCACTTGCCACTATATATAAATTGAGTGATCGCCTCAATTCAGCATCAAATTGAGCAACGCGACGCAACGCAACGCAACAATAAAACAAAACGCCTTGCCTTGCCTTGCCTTCACACTAGCTACTTTGTATTGTATCATCAAGTCCTGTCTTGGCCGTCTCATTCATTCTTGACTCTTGTCTCCCTCTCTAATCCAATGGCTCATCCTCCTGTTCCTAATAACAAGAGACCAGAAAGAGAAGGAGAAGAAGACACTGGCAGCATGCCATCTGCCGTGGCTCTTGACTGGAGGGGCAGGCCCTCTAGCCCTGCTAAGCATGGTGGAATGAGACCTGCTGCTTTTGTTCTTGGTATGCCTGCTATCCTATATTTCTCTTTCCCTTTCTTCATTTTATACATACATGAGAGATCACGAGCGCCTAGTGATCTCCCATGCTTCGCTTCTTCCACGACCAAGTTTGGCTGCAACTACGGCTTGTATATACATTTATACATGGTTACCACCAACTATACTAATTGACACCTACTATCGCATCGCATCGCATCGCATCGCATCGCATCACATCGCATCCCGTCAGTACTGTTAAATTGATCAGAAAAATTAAGCATATGTACTGTCTGTCTGTCTGTCTGTCTGTCCGTGTGTCGTCTCTTTCAATCGCCTGTTCTGTCTCTGCCTAATTATATCATCATTAGTTCCTGCTTAATTTGTGTTCTTGTACTGTGCTCTCTCTGCATATGAATTGAAAAATATGAATAATTTCAGGGTTGCAAGCATTTGAAATAATGGCAATAGCTGCAGTGGGAAACAACCTCATAACATATGTGATTAACGAGATGCACTTCTCTTTGTCAAAGTCTGCCAACTTAGTCACCAACTTTGTTGGGACTATCTTTATCCTCGCCCTCCTTGGTGGCTATCTATCAGACTCTTATCTCGGGTGCTTCTGGACCATCCTCATCTTTGGTTTTGTGGAGCTCTCTGTAAGCTACCCTCTCTCTCTCTCTCTCTCTCTCTCTCTCTCTCGTTTTACATTTACATTTTGTATGTACATAGCCTCTCACGCACCAGTACAACTGGATATTTGACGTTTATTGCTTTACAAAATATTTCGGAGTTAAGTCAACATTGTGATGGAAACTTCAGCCATTTCCTAATTATTATAATTGCTATTTTTTTTTTCTTGAAATTAGATTTTGGACTATTGACTGGCCCATATGGAAGTTAGAAGAGATTTGCTATAAATGACATTTTTTCAAAAAAAATAATAATAATTGGTTGTTGCAGGGTTTCATATTGCTCTCAGTCCAAGCTCATCTTCCTCAGTTGAAGCCACCGCCATGCAATATGCTAACTGATGGAGAACACTGCATAGAAGCAAAGGGCTTCAAGGCCATGATATTCTTTGTAGCAATATACTTGGTGGCATTAGGGAGTGGCTGTGTCAAGCCTAACATGATTGCTCATGGAGCAGACCAATTCGACCAAGAGAACCCCAAGCAGTTAAAGAAGCTCTCATCTTATTTCAATGCAGCATACTTCGCATTCTCTACGGGACAACTTGTGGCCTTAACGGTCCTTGTTTGGGTCCAAACTCATTCGGGAATGGACGTGGGCTTCGGGGTATCAGCAGCAGTAATGGCAATGGGATTGATAAGCTTGATATGTGGGACTCTATATTACAGGAACAAACCTCCACAAGGCAGCATCCTCACCCCCATTGCTCAAGTACAAATCTTTAACTATCTATCTCTGTATCTGCTTATATTGTTCTTAATTAATTAATTTCCCCTTACTCAAGAATATATAATATCCATTTGTCTGTCTTGGAATAGATCGAGGCAGCCATCTGGTTATAACTCAATGGTTAGGGAGGGTATAACTAATTCGGTGGAGATAGTAGGTTCAAATTGTGCTAACCACTCTAATTCAGAAAGAGAAGCTAACTTCTAAGGGAAAAGCAGGTTAAGAATAGTAGATGTTGTGAGTTCCGTTTAATTATAAGTTCGCCAGTATAGTTTTATTTATTGACTACAATCTTAAGTTGAACATATGGATGGAGGTTCGGTTATTATACTATCTAGAAGAGTTGATGTTTTCTTGTGCTTAATAATAGGAACTAAAAATACAATAACCATCAAGCAAGGACAGAACTATGTTGGAAGCGAGGGGGAGCAGCTGCACCCCTTAACTTCAAAAATTATAGCTTTCAATAAATCTACAACGCTAATAAGTCGGGTTATGTAAGTATTAGATCCAACATCGTTATTGTGATTTTCAGAACTTTACAACATATACAGTTGCTTAATTATTCTCGGGGGTTTCAATTCAGAAATTGAAAATTATAGCACGTGGGTTTGTCGAATAATATAACAAGCTGTGCATTATATGCTGAGTCGTGTACTCGGAAAGTGTAAACTTTATAATGCCTTGTAAATGGATAATGTTGGCTCGCATGGCTCTCAAGTAAAATAATCAAATTGCCATTATCTTATATATGTTTATCAGGTTTTTGTGGCTGCAATATTGAAAAGAAAGCAGATTTGTCCATCTAACCCTCAAATGCTTCATGGAAGCCAAAACGATGTTGGTCTGTACCATACGGATAAGTTCAGGTACTTTCATATTTTGTTCCTATTATTGTTTGTCTTTTTCTTATGTCCTATTGTCTGCACATTTTTCCACATCCAGACCACTAAAAGGGAGAAGGAATCAACTTTATAACTTGTATGCCATAAATCATCTTGATTTTTCTTTATATCTTTCAGTTTCGGAGACTCAGACACAACGTCTCTAGCATACTGCCAAAAGTTTAATTAACTTTATATAGACAATAACTAATTCAATTAATCATTTTCTTAGAAGTATTTTACTTTTCTGCCAACATTATACATACGCTCGTATCTAAAAAGTAAAACTAAAAACGCTGTTGAACTACGTTCAGGTTCTTGGACAAGGCTTGTATCAGAGTACAAGAGGGGAATAACACTAAGGAAAGCCCATGGAGATTGTGCACTGTTGCCCAAGTAGCGCAAGTGAAGACACTGCTTTCAGTTATTCCCATTTTTGCATGCACCATCGTTTTCAACACTATCCTAGCACAACTGCAGACATTCTCAGTCCAACAGGGGAGTGCCATGGACACGCACCTCACCAAATCCTTTCGCATCCCTCCTGCGTCGCTGCAGTCCATTCCTTACATCTTGCTCATCGTTGCAGTCCCTCTCTACGACACCTTCTTTGTCCCCTTTGCCCGAAAAATCACTGGCCACGAGTCTGGAATCTCGCCTCTGCGGCGAATAGGCCTTGGCCTCTTCCTAGCTACCTTCTCTATGGTTTCAGCTGCTCTTGTGGAGAAAAAGAGAAGAGACGCAGCCGTGAAGCATAACAAAACCTTGTCCATCTTTTGGATTACCCCGCAATTCTTAATCTTTGGGCTGTCAGAGATGCTCACGGCCGTTGGCCTCATTGAGTTCTTTTACAAGCAGTCCTTGAAGGGGATGCAGGCATTCTTGACGGCCATCACATATTGCTCCTACTCATTTGGGTTTTATTTGAGTTCTGTATTGGTTTCTTTGGTGAATAAGATCACTTCGACCTCTTCAACTGGTGGTTGGCTCCACTACAACAATCTCAACCAAGACAGGCTTGATCTTTTCTACTGGTTAATGGCTTCCCTAAGCTTCCTCAACTTCCTCAACTATCTCTTCTGGTCCAGATGGTACTCTTCCTCACCCAGCAATAACATATCCCAAGGTGAAGCTGATGCCAAGGACAACAATAACAGTCAATGTGGCCACAGTTCTAAATACTTTGGAGATGACAGTATTCCTTAATTAGACTATCGCATTTTATATCTCTTAATTAGCCCGACAGCTACTATACAGAAATGTTCAAAAAAAAAAAAAATCGTATAAGCAAGTGTACCTTACTTCATAAGTTTGGTGTATTACTGTTAATTAATGACTTCCTTTCCTTAGTCTTTTCATCTTACTCTTGAAGTTCGATCGGTGGAAGGAAGCATACATATTATTTATTTATAAAATAAAAAATATATATACTAAATATAAATGAAGCGATGGCAAAATCTTAGACGGACATATAATTATATATAGTGCATATGATAAATAAATTCATAACTATGTGAAGTTAAGTGAGACGTGCATGGGACTCATAATATAATTGTCAGTATACACCCTAATGCTTGTAGTCTGAATTAAAATGAAGATTTATTTATTTTAAAAAATTTTCGACTATTCTTAGAGCAAGGAAAAAATCAGTGTTACTTTGGACAGGATTTTGTCCAACTATCACTTTCTGCTCAAAATTATCTCAAAATTATGTAAGCAATTTTTAAAGGAAAAAAAGTAACAAAAAGTAAATACTCTATGTTGTTCAATATGCCAACTTATAAGTTATATTATCTCTCATCACTTTAATTATGTTTTTAATGTAAAAATTGATACGTTAAGTTTCAAATGCCCATAGGTAATCTTTCTCCCTTCTTTTTTAATTTCAGAGCATAAATTTCTTTTTTTAGTTTTCCACGTATTTTAAATGAATCTCAAAACCTTACTTAAAGAAAATAATTCAAATAATCAATCAATTGTTTCGATTTTTCTTTTTAAATATGTCTTATACCAACGAAAAAACTATCAGGTGATGAAAGTGTATAACCGTGATTTCTCATTTTGAGAAAGGGAGAGTGGTGCATAAGGAACATAATGTAATTCCATGTTTATATATGTGTTTTATCATTAAATTTTGTAAAATTTATACTAAAACTCATTAAATTTTGAACACGAATTCATATACGACTTTACATATAAATGAAAATATATACAACTTTTTTTGGTTTTTTGAGCTGATAAACAACTTTAAAATATGATCGTTTTTATAGCAACAATTACATTTGAGAATCTGTTGGAGTTTGCTCCAACCTGGTCTTTGGAACAATCATGTACGTTTATGCAATAAGACATGTCTCCAACATGTTTTTACTACTGAAGCTAGGCCCCCCCCCCCCGCAAAACCATTTCAAATTGGCATCCTCCTAGGACAATAGGTACATCATAATGTTGGCTAAAAGATTAACACAGCCCCCACTTCCTCACAACAAAAGTTGCTTGTCATGGCACCGAGCCCACTTTCGTCTTAAACTTATGATTGTTTTCTCCACTATACGATCTCAATTCTGCAAAAGTGTCTCCTTTCCTCTCGTCTTCCTTTGGCTCTGATCTCTTTGCTTTGTTTATCAATTTTGTTTGGATTTACTTCTTTTTTTTATATATATAATAGTAATAATTATTATAAAGAAAAACAACTCCTTTAAGGAACAATTTTATTGCAGATTAGAATTATAAGGGTGAGTATCTTGGAGGCAATTCTTTGAGTGGATTTTGGTCATCCTTCGGTAGTACAAGTGCAAACGTCTCTATGCTTTAACCCAGTAGTAATATAGTAACACATTCTTAAGTGTGGCTAGAATATTGTTGGGGCATAAAGCTAAATACAAAATTAATGCTGTTCATGGATATCAAGAAAAAAAATTATTAAAATTTGATCTGTGAACCTTTCAAGATGCAAAATTCTTGATTAAAAATGTATATGATCAAGTTCTTTTTAATTTTCCTTTTCAACATACGATTGAAAGCACGAAAGAAAACTAAAACAATATGTCATAGTAATAGTAAATAAGAAAGAAAAAATTCAAAATTAATTTCATTATCTATACTATTGATAAAAGGAATTTCATCTTTTAACTATTTTTGGTGTCCAAATTTTGCTCCTCCCAAAATAACCATAAATTGACAGAAGCTAAGAGAAGTTAAAGGATAAAAGAGAAAAAGTATGAAAACAAGTCTGGAGTGAGATATGACAAGTTATTTGATTAAATAATATTTTCAAATTCAAGAAAAAAGTTGTTTACTTTAGTTTTAATCTTTCAAAAATAAAAACAATTCTATTTACATTAAAAAATGTGTATTAATAGTGCCATTAGTGTGTGTCAATCCCTTAGTAAATTGTACTCTCTCCATTTTTTTTTTGGTAATCAAAGAAAAACAATGCAAAAAAAACAATAGAAACTAGAAAGCAACCATTTCAGCTACTAACAAATGCATCACATAAGTCGAAGGTGCCTATCAAACACGAAGAGGTTCTTGCTCATTAGTGCCCAACTTTGTCATCTCATCCGCAACCATATTGGCTGATCTATATACATGTTTAAGCTGCACAGTCCAATCTCCATCAAGCCAATCTCTAATTTCTTGGCACAAAACCCCCAAGCCATCTCTATTGGTAGAATTAGTTGTAGACAGGATGCAGTAAGCTTCACAGCTATCCGTTTTACAGCAAATCACACGATAACCTGTTTCCCAAGCCAACTTGAGGCCATGCGGAATCGCTTGTAGCTCAACGTGTAACACATAAATAGGCACACCTTTTGCTGAAAAACCCAATAGCTAGTTCCCCTCAGCATCTCTAATAACTCCTCCACGCCCACTAACACCTGTTTGCCTCCGGATGCTGCCATCTATGTTAAGTTTAATGCAACCCACTTAAGGTGGTTGCCAAACCGCAACATGTAAACCATTAGAGTGAAAATCCATACAAATAGAAGACCTGAATTCTAAAACAGAAATCCAAATATTTCTCAAAACATAGAACACACTCGAAACCTCAGAATCCAACGTTGAGTTCAATCTCCATCTCCAGATCTACCAAATCCCTGACAGAAACAAAACATTTGGGGCATTTGTAGTCACCTAATCATGCACATCACTACTAAAGAAATTATCATTTGTAGAACAAGGGAGATGACTCCACATCGATCAAGCCACAGTATAATCCCGCAAACAATGGACAATACTCTCCTCCTCCAGATTATAATGATCACATAAAGCAAAGAATGCTAAACCCCAACTAAATCGCATGAGATTAGTAGGAATAGCATTGTGAAGAATAAGCCAAAACGAAAATCTAACTTTCTTCGGAGCATGTAAACGCTAAATCTAGGACCAATTAGAGTTCTCAAACCAAGTTCTATGGCGGGACAGAAGCTAAGCATAAGTAGAAAAGGCTGTATAACAATCCAATTTCCCAAGGGGCTAGCACCAACCATCTTCCATATCTGAACCATCCGGCCTAAGAAGATTGTTCACAATATTCTTGACTCTTGATGGCATCCAAGAAGCAAGCAAATTTCAATTCTAATGGTCATTTTGCCACACATCACGAACACAAAGCTCTGAGTTGAAATGTGCACAAAAGACAACTGGTTGCAGAGAGGCTTGGCCTGAGTCCAATTGGAAAACCAAAAGGAGCTATTTCCCCTCCTCAATCTAAAAACCCACCCATCCTTCAACAATTTGTACAGTCTTGTATATACTCCTCCAAACATAAGAAGTATCGGGAGAAATGTTATAATCCAAGACATGACTTGATTGCAAGTATTTCTGTGTGATAATATTAACCCAAAGCCTTTGTGGCTCCCTCAATATCTTCCAAACCAATTTCCCTAACAAGGAAACATTAGCTAAATGGGTGTCCTTGATAGCAAGCCCCCCAAATTTCTTAGGAGTTGTCAAAATATTCCAATTAACCAGATTAAAACTACAACCCTCCTTTTTCCCACTCCAAACAAACATTTTAACAGCGACATCAATGCTCAAACAAACGTTTTTAGGAAGCCACATAACTTGCATGAGATGAACCGATGAGGAGCTTATAACAGATTTAACAAGACAAACACGGCCAGCCATGTTGAGTAGTTTACCCTTCCAAGAAGCAAGCTTATTCTGCACTCTCTCCAGCAAATCAGAAAAAGCAACCTTAGAAACTCTTCCACTAATAAAAGGAAAACCTAGGTACTTCCCAAGATTAGTTGCGAATCTAATAGAAGAAATTCCAGTAAAATTCTCCTTTTTGGTATGAGTAATATTCCTAGAGCACATAGTTCTAGATTTATCAACATTAATTTTCAAACCTAAGGCAGTGCAGAAAGCCTGAAGAGCATCCATGACCAAACGGGCTTGAGAGTTCCTGGCTTTGCAAACCAACAACACATTATCAACAAAGAAAATATGAGAAATGCCAGGTCCATTTCTAGAAATATGAATAGGAAGCCATCTGTTCTCCGCCACCAATTGGTTCACATAGAGAGCAAATTTCTCCATACACAAGACAAACAGATATGGAGAGATCGGGTCTTCCTGTCTAAGCCCTCTGGTAGGCAAAAACCCTACAAACAACAACCATTCCAAAGAATTGCAAGGGAAGAGGATTGAACACAGCACATAATTAATTTCACTATAGATGGAGGAAAACCAAAATCACCCAAAGTAGTTTGAAGAAAACCCTAATTCACCCTATCATTGGCCTTTTCCAAATCAATCTTAAAAGGCAAAGCCCTTTTTTTGGTCTTAGTCTTGTTCATATAATGTAGAACTTCCTGAACAACAATAGCATTATCCCTAGTACCACGATTCGGAATAAAGCTATTCTGCCAAGGATTAATCAACTCATCCAAGTAAGGTCTCAATCTATTCACCAAAACCTTACTAATCACCTTGTAAGCCACATTGCATAAGCTAATTAGCCTAAAATTCTTGAGGTAAGTAGGATTATCAGTCTTGGAGATGAGTGTGATAAGTGTCTCAGCCAACCTTGGGTCAAAAGAACCCTGCCAAAAAGCATCCTGAACCATCCTCCAAAGATCTTCCCCTAGTAGGTCCCAATTTTGTTTGTAGAAAAATGGCTGAAAACCATCCAGCCCAGGAGCCTTAAAGGACTTCATATCCATAACTGCAATATGCACCTCTTCCCTAGTAACTAGGGCTAAAAGAGCATCACAGCCCAAGTAGCTCAGTTTAGCATGCTGATGAATCTGTAAAGCCTGAGGGTTAATAGTCACCTCGAAAGAAAAGAGTTTCTGATAAAAACGTCGAGCTTCCTCCCTCAAAATAACATTATCCTTGACCCATGACCCATCATCCAAAAATAATCCGTGAATCTTGTTTCTCTTTTGACAGACCACAGTTTGAGTGTGAAAAAATTTTGTATTCCTATGGCCAAATCGCACCCAATTCTCACGAGACTTCTGATACCAAAGCAACTCCTCTTGATACAAAACAATATTATATTCACACTGAAGTTCCTTCTCTAAACGAGCTAAAAAAGCTGAGTCTATAGTCTCAAGGCGCCTTTGAATACTCCTAATGCGAGCCTCCAGTATCTACTTCCTAAAAATAATATTTCCAAAGACCTCCTTATTAAAAACTAGGGAGTCATAATGCACACAATTTAAACAATCCATCACTACATTTCTACCTTCATGCCAAGCCCCATTTACCAAACTTCCATACTTTGGATGGGTGGTCCAGGCCACAAGAAATCAGAAAGGTCTTTCCCCTCTCTCCAACTCCTTCCCACCACACCACAACAACAAAGGATGATGATCTGAATAACTCCAACTTTGTCTCTCAATAAGCCTCTAGAAACAAATGCCGCTAAGAAACATATGATAAAGCTCTATCAAGACGCTTCATAACATGCTGCCTCCCCTGAGCATGTCTTATCCAAGTAAACTTCAAACCCATAGTTCCAAGATCTAACAAACCACAATCCTTAAGGACGTTAGTAAATAAAGAAGCTTTGTGAAAAGAAAAACTCCTACCATGAACCTCAGTAGGTAAAAAGACTTCATTAAAGTCACTCACCAACATCCAAGGCACCTGAACAAAATTTCTAAGTTGAGCCATATACTCCCAAAGAAATTCACGAACTGATGGTATAGGGCTAACATAAAACCCACTACAAAGCCACTCCGTAGAACCTACTTTCACTCTAACAGTCACCATTTGTTGGAAACAGTCCTCCAAACTACAACAATGACTATTATTTGCCTCCAGCACCCAAACTCCGCCACTCTGACCCTGCACCTCAAACACACCCACCATGTGATAACCAACGACCCTCCAAAACTATGCAACCTTAGCAAACAGAATATGAATCTCACCAAAATTACCACATTAGGACAATATTTCCTCACCAAAACATTCACATTTCTTCTACCTTCTCTACTCGTAGGCCCCTTTAAATTCCAACTCAAGATATTAAAGCTTTTATCCATCATCATGAACACTAACTTGAGAAGGAACCACACCCGCCATCCTTCACGTTTCATTTGCATAACTTGTTTCCACCATGCCAAAGCTACCCCCGCCACCATGCAAAACTCTCCTTTTCCTTGCAGTTCTCTCCAGTTGGAAGAATATTCATTGGTTCTTCCATCATTGTTGCCTCTTGAACGACCCTAGCAGGAGTGTCTCGAATCGATACGTTGATTTATGTGATGAAGGTGGTAAAATAAAATTCTTGGGCTTTGCTGCAGCTTCCTTTTGGATAATTCTTCTACCTTTCATCACCTTATCAGGCTTCATAGCCGGAAAGACAAAACTAGTTATCTCATTGGGCCCATGTTGATCGTGCTAAGGTGTGGGACACGTTATACATCCCACAAATCTCCTATTCACGTGACTTGATGTTGTTGAATCTGGACCATGTGCACCACTTTGCATGATAGCAGAAGTTACGTGATTCACGGGTTGCTTCCCCTTATTCCTCACCTTTTGCTTCCATTTTGTTATTGAGATCCACCCTTCATCCTCAGCATTCAAATTCCCTCCCTGATTCTCACCATTTTGAAGATCAACAAAATCAGAATTTTGTTGCTTCCCTAAACTACCCTCATCAACAACAGTCTCAAGGTACAGGTTTTACTTCATGCCGCCACTCAACTGCATCCTTCCCGGTTTCCCTTTAGGCCTCCCTTTTGGATGCTCATCTTTGCGATTAGTATTTAGAGTGCAATCTCTGGTGACATGCCCATAACAACCACAATCAAAACAAACTAAATGTAGACTCTCAATCTCCACCACATGCCAATGGTCTTGGATCCAAATCCTCTTAACAATTGGTAGAGCTAAATTCACCTCAATGTATACACGTGCAAATCTGCCACGATCAAGATGTTGAGTTGTAAGATCAATTCGAATAGGCTTTCCAATGGTAGTAGCAATGACCCGTAAAGCCTTCTCATAATAATAAAGTAGATTCAAACCTAACAACTTCACCCACACCATAGTATGGCCAAAACAACTCTCACTGAGATTAAATTGAGGAAACCACTCCTTAACAACCAAATAATGATCCTGAACAATCCAAGGTCCTCTCTAAATAACCCTCTCTGTATCTTTTTGAGCATCAAACTTGACCATGAAATACCCATTGCTTACACTTATGACATCAAAACCCTGTTTTGGCTTCCAAAGTACACACAACTTCTCTTTCATAGTCAAGAAACCCAGTTCCTTGCCCAAAATTTTCACCACCAAGGAGTCTTGCCAAGGTTGCGCCATCTCCTTGATCACGGTCTCATCAAAAGTAACCTTAGGGCGAAGACAATCCCTATCCTCTAGACTTACACTTGCTAGTTTCAAACCAATCAATCATCCTGGAGGTTAACCTTTACAGGAGGTTTTCCACCTACCACTTTGTCTCTAAATGAAACTTTCGCTTCCGCCTCGAACGACTCCACTCTCTCCTTACTCCCTTCCGACGGCACTGGCATAGCACCCTCCACCCTGGAGGTCACAGTACGCTATCCACTAGTAGCACCACTTCTCCCACCCCCACTCACACCCCCTTTTCCACCCTTGCTCACATCGCCTCTCATTTTCCACTCCCTCCATTTTGAAGTAATTGGTCAATTTCAAATACACATATGTATAAAGGAAAAGATTGCAAAAGTTATACTATTAGATATATTTTACAAAATTACCTTCACTACTTAATTTTCTCTCCTCCTTAATTATTTATTCCCACTTGTTCTCTCTCTCCTCCACTATTCCTTTATTTAATGGCAGTATAATTGAAAAAATAATTAATATTATTTAAATTTTCTAAAAAGACAAGTTAATTATAGAAAAAATAAGATTTTATAAGTACACAGTTATTTCAAAGTAAAAGAGGGGATATCATCCTTCAGGTCAGACTTCAAAACGATTGCTCTAACCTTTGGAAAGGGGTGTATCGTGCTTGGTCTGTGGTCAAACTTAACCTTATTTGGCGCCTTGGTGATGGTCAAAGGATTCGATTTTGTTTAGACTATTGGATTCCTCAAGTGGATATTCTTCAACATCATGCATTATTGCACTTGACTAATGACATGTTGAATGACAAAGTGTCCAGTTTTGTTACTAGTGATGGTTCTTGGAACTAGGAAATGCTTACTAGCTTGCTCCCTCATCAGATTTGCGAGTTTATTACTGCAATAGCCCCTCCTTCTTCTTTTGCAGGTAATGATGTTCCTGCTTGGTGTACTTGGCGTACTTCCATGATGGCCAATTCTCGGTCAAGTTGACTTACGCTCATTTTGCCCAAACAGCCTCTCTCTTCCTCCTGATCCTCTCTTTCGTTTAATTTGGAAATGGAAAGGGATGGAACGCATTCGCGTGTTCTTATGGCAACTAGCATTTGAGTCTCTTGTTACAAACTTTTTCAAATGGTCCAGGCATATTGCTCCAAATCCCGATTACACTAGATGTGCTAACGGTTTGCATGAATCTATCACTCATGCCCTTCAAGACTGCCCTTCTATAACTCGTTTTTGGCATAAGCTTCTGGATCCAGGTGATTACCCAGACTTCTACACCGCCAATACTCATGCTTGGTTGTTGTTAAATCCCAAGGAGAATGGTTTGTACGAGGCATTGAGGTGCATTTTCTTTGGAGAGTTCATAATGAGAAGCTCTTTCAGAATTTTATTCCCTCTAATGATGAGATGTCTACTCGGTTTTGGTTTATGTTCACTAGCTATTCTCATGGCTTGTCTCTCCATCAAGTTGCTTTAGGTTCTTCTCACCATGAGGAGGTTATTGGTTGGACAATGCCTCAAGAAGGGTGGATCAAGCTTAATTATGATGGATCAGTGTCCAACAATTAGAGAGCTTCTTGCGGTGGTCTTTTGAGAAATTTGCTACGAGAGTTCTTAGGTGGTTTTGTTGCTAATTTGGGAGTTTGCTCAATTACTGTGGCAGAAGTGTGAGGAGCTTATTATGCTCTTCTTCTAGCTTGGAATAAAGGATTTCGACGTATAGTACTAGAGATGGATTCGACAAGTGCTATTGCTCTTATTCTTCAGGAGCCAAATGATCGTCATCCTTATGCTTCTATGCTCAATAATGTTTGTTCTCTTCTCAAGCGTGATTGGGTTGTTAGGATTCTACACGTGTATCATGAAGGCAACAGAGCAGCTGATCGTCTAGCTGATTTGGGTCATTTAGTTCATATTGGAGGCGTTTGGTAGGGGGTTTCAATTTTCATTCTTGGGAATCTTAATCCCGGGAATATTATCCCCAGGAATAGTTTTTCCAAGTATGTGTACTTTGAGGTGTTTGGTAGACAGATTAAATTCCTAAGAAAATTTTGTTCATTTCTAAAAATACCCTTGGCAGTCCGGTGGCAAACGGTGATAGTCCGGCAGCGGTCAACGGTGGTTGGTGGTGGTTCGGTGACGGTCAGTGGTGGTCCAATGGCTGCCCGATGGCGGTTGGCGGTAGTCGATGGTGGTCCGGCCATGACCGGTGGTGATTCACGATGGTCGATAGTGGTTTGGTAGTGGCCCGCGGTGGTCCGGTGACAAACGGCGGTGGTTCGGTGGCAGTTGATGGTGGTTCGGCGGCAAACGATAGTGGTTGGTGGCGGTCGGCGGTGGTCCAGCCATGGCCGATGGTGGTCCGGTGGCGGCCAACGGTGGTTCACAGTAGTCGGTGGTGGTCTGGCGGCTGCCCACGGTGGTCCGACAGCGGTCTAGTGGTGGAGGATGGTGGTGGAGGATAATTGGTGGAGGGCGATAGTAGGGATAATTTGGTCTTTTCACATGAAAAAATATTTCCTTGCTATGGGAATGTTATAATCCCATGTATGAGATGAGATTATTTTGGGGGAATCTTATCCCAAAATTATTCCCGGGAATATTATATTCTCGGGAATATTTTTCCAAAACTTGTACCAAACATAGGTATCTTCATGAGATTCCTAGGAATCCTATTCTAAACCCTCTACCAAACGCCCCCATTGGGGTTTGTTTTTTTGAGCTCCCTCCCGCTAGTTTAGGGTCTCTTCTTAGAGATGATTTATCTAGAGTTGTTTTTCCTAGACTTGTTGTTTTGTTTGTTTTGTTGGTGTTTGGGCGTTTAGCCCCGTTTTCTTACCCAAAAAAAAAACAAAGGAGGAACTATATAGGGGTTACGATTACGAGTTGGGCTTAGTTATCTACATCAACAAAAAAGAAAAGCATAGGTAGAATCCCCCCCCAAAAAATGCCCTTATATCTGGTGGTAGACGGCCCAGTCAAGATTTGGGTTGGGCTGAGAAGCCCAATTTAAGAGGGTTTTGATTTTAAGTTTGGAATTGAATCAGCGTCTTCTTGATTCGGTGTTGTTCTTGTTTGTTCTGGTGATTGTTGTGTTGTAGTCGGAAGAAGGGAAAGGGAGGCGTAGTGGTAGACTGGTAGAGGTAGAGATAGAGAACAGAGATGCAAGGCGGTGACGAAGTAAGCATAGAAGAGCTTGCCTCCAATCTCTCCACCTACAAAGATCAACTCCAACAGGTAACTAACTGCTCCTCCCTCCACCTTTCCTTTTCCTTTCTCTCTCTTTTCGCTTCCACAACAGTTAGGGTTTCTCTTCTACTTCTCAACAGACGCTACTCTTACTCTCACCATTAAACCATTTCTAAATTCGCTTCTATTCGAATTCCTTTTTGGTACTGGAACACCCAAATCAACTTAGGGTTTTCTATTACGAATTTATTGATCAGATAATTTCGACCTTCTAGGCTGAATTGGGTTTTCTGACTGTAATTCTGATTAATACTGATGCACTATAATGAACTAGGGTTTGTGTTGGGAGTTCAAGAATGGCTATTTCTTTGTCCTTAGGATAACATGTAGAGTATGTGCTATGAATTCAGCATATTGGGTGGTGAATAATATTTTTTCTATCCAAAATGAGGAAATTGATTTAGGTTTTACACTATGAGAAGAAAATGACAAGGAAATTGGAAAAGATGATAGATCAAACAACAAAGAAAATAGTAAACATCAGTGGAGCAACGCTGCCCAATCCTTCTGCGTATCCGTCTAGAAGTTTATTGCTCAATCTTATACGTATTCAGCTCAGGTGCTCAGCCAAAGAAACCTCCTCAAAGATACCAGTGTTTACCTCCACCCAGATGCATCAAACACTAGCACGGATTGCACATTTTCATCATTCAGTCTCTGTAATCCTACCAAAACCATTTAAAGGTAGTAACTTAAAAATTGGTCCAAGGACCTAGGGGTTGCCCACGTGAATTATATTTTCCGGCTGAACATCCAAAATTACATCGTTGTTGTGTTTTCCAGAGTGCGCGTGGATTGTAAGGCCATCTTTATTGGCTTTTAGTGCTGCTGATAAAGTAATTTCTTTCTTTAAGGAAACAAGTTAGGGGACTGGGAATTCTGGATGTTGGAAGGATAGTTGCAGCTCTCGTTTCTTGTCCCATTGCAGCCTTTTTCCACTTGAATGCACAGCTTCAATTATGTGGCTAAATATGTCTATGCATATGCCCTTAGATGGTTTGGTCATATGAAAAGAAGACCCCTAAAAGTCTCAGGAAGAAGAGTAGATCAAATGGAGGGTACCTCAATAGTTTGAAGCAGAGGTAGACCAAGAAAAACTAGAGACAAAATCATTAAGAAGGACTTAAATTTAAAAAATGGTTTGTCTACAAATATCGTCTACAATAGGAACAATGACATTGTTTGATCCATGTAGTGAGGGAAAAGCCTTTGTTGTTGTTGTTGTACATATCCCACATACTCAATTCATCAGTTTGTTATCCGCATAACAGTACCGTTTGTATTGCCTATCTAAGGAAAATAGTTAATGACTCAATGTAATAGGTATACCTTATAATATCAATTTTGTTTGCATATTATGTTCACCTCTTTTCATTTCAGTATTCCCTGATATGAAAAATTAATTTGTATTATATTTTTTCCTTCATCTCTGGATCAGGTCAGAGAACTTTTAAAAGATGAGCCTGGAAATTCTGAATATGTGGAAATGGAAAGGGAGCTTAATGAGGTATGGGTTTTCTCAAATTTTGTTCTCTCTTAGCTTATTTCTTGTGCAGTTTACTCTCTCTCTCTCTCTCTCTCTCTCTCCATTGATTCGTCTGAATATATTTTTGATGTTATATTTCCTTGATAGCTCGTTTTTATATCAGAAAAAAAATTCTGAATTAATAATTGATTGTTTCTCAAGAAAGCTGATCTCTACCTTCCTACCTACAGTAAAGGCACGAGAGGACTAATGTATGGATGTCTATGTTTTCTTTGCATCTCATTTTGTTTAATTGGTCAACCAATGAAACTCTAGTGACTGTTGTTGAGATTTGTCCTAATTTGTTAGTTGAAAAGGGTGAGATAATGTTTTATTTGGAAGTGCAGTATTGCTGTTAGTAATATGACTTCAAATTGCAGATCCTCAGGAGCATTAAAAAAATAATAATAAATAAATAAAAAATCTTAGATCATAAAAAATCTTAGATCTATCTACCAAAAACAAGTGAGAACCTCATCAAAATGCACATCACTTCTATCTTGGTTCTGTGCAGGTGTGCTCAGTGTCGTGATGTCCAGCATGCATTCTCCCTCTCACCTGATATGAGATGTTCACACTGAGATTCTAAGTTAGAATTTTGACATTAATTTGGCTTACGATGTACCAAAATTCTGAAAAGTTTTTGGTTTACTGAATTGGAATGTGGCCTAAAATTGTGTGACACAGGTGATTGCTTTGACGGAAGAACTCCTTGCAACTGCAAAGCAAAATGAAATGTCTGGGTCAAATGCTGGTCCAAATGCTAGTGCATCTTCCAATTTGTCAAAACCTAAGGAGAATGAAGTGGTATGTGCTCAATATTCTGATTTGCATTGGTGTTTACTTTCAAAAGGTGTGCAGAATGTCTTATTTGCAATGCTGCCTGTCAGTGAAACTGTGAATCAGGACAGGGAAGCACAGGAACAAATTCTGGAGTTTTTCCACATGATATTTGTCTTTAAGGCTTAAGCTTACTTTCCTTTTCACAGCTATACTTAACAGCCCCTTACTGAATTGAGACTATATGAGCAATTGCTCATTTCAAATGTTTGTTCCACTCACAGGTGCACGTAGGGTGTTCCTTTGACACTTGTGGTAGTTTCATTGTCAGAGGTTTTAGTGATTAGAGAGAATAAGTTCAGAGGATTTGGCAGGAGTAAGGAGGCCCAAGTTTTGCGGTGATGTGCTGTGTATGGTCATTTGATCTCTTAGCTGGAGTGGAAGCATCGGATGGTGTGGCCAAAATATCTGTCTTTAGGCTTGTTATGGGGTAGGAGTGCAGGACAGCAGGAGTTTTTGTGTCCTTGCTTTGGTCCTTCGCTCGTGATTTGTTTTAGGGAGCGTCCTTATCAACCATGCAGCAAGCTATTAATTCAGATCAAACAAATGTTCTCATCTGCACAATAATTGTCATATTTTACCTCTGCCTCCTTTTTCTTGTGCAGTCCTTCTTCCCTTTTAGAATTTTTTTTAATATATATAAAAATAAACAAAGGAATGGTTGCTCATTTGGTGATACCTGTCTCTTTTATGTATTATGCCATTCGTACATTGTTGTGTATATAAGATCCACTGCCTTTACTGTGAGAGACTTGGCCTGCTGGTTCGTTATTTTAGTAAATGAAGCAATCATTTGCAACTTCTAATTATGCACTGTCACAGGCCATGATTTTGCTGCTTTCTGATGAGAAACAATATAGCTGTGCAGATGAGAACACTTGCCTGATCTGTATTAATATTGATCCGTAACTTACTGCATTGCCTTATGTTATCATGGAACTATCAGGTTGAAATTGGCTTAATTGATTGGCTTTGATAATTGATGAGATTACAATCTGGCATCAGCTGTGGGGAAAGAATTGAAATGATTTTAGTGCAATATTTTTCTGGTAATCATTACTAACTGCATATGTTATTTCACTCTTAGGAGCTGGAAAGCAGTTCTGATCATCAAGATAAATATCCTGTTGGCAGTAAAGTTCAGGCAGTTTGGAGTGAAGATGGGGAGTGGTATATTTAGCAATTAATTTCTTTCTAGTTGTCCATCAATTTGTTTGTATTTTATTTTCCATTTCATTTACCTATGTTGTCTTTATGTTTAACTTTTTTGTATTATAAATGTCCAGGTATGATGCAACAGTTGAGGCTTATACACCAAATGGTTATTATGTTTGCTATGACAATTGGGGTAATAAAGAAGAGGTACGATTTTAAAAATACTTCATGCATAAATGAACTCAATATTAGTCATATGGTGTCTAATATGGTCACTAACTAAATTTTCCTCTAAATCCATTATTGCTATGATTTATGAGGCAACTTGCATTTTACTGCTAGGGAGTAGCGGAAGGGATTATGTTCTAACGAAAGTCCAATGTTTTATTTGGTGGTTCTATATTGTGCATTGTTCATACTTATACCTTTTATTTTACTCTATTTTTTCAATTTTTATACAACATGCTTATCTTCTTCTTCTTCTTCTTCTTCTTTTAATTAAATTTTATTGTTTATATAGAAGGAAGTTACCGGTTGCTATTTTACCTTTACACAATTAATTATGATGTGTAATTTTACACAACAAATCTTGGATATGTGGATAAGGGATTTTGAACAAGGAATTTTGTGTTTTGTTTTATTATTATTATTATTATTATTATTATTATTATTATTTTGTCATGTTTGGTTTGGTCACTGATGGCCCTTAATTTTTTTGGGAAATGATGTATTGTTATTATATATATATATATATATATATATCATTTATGCAGGAGGATGTCTCCCCAGTTACTATAGTACTATTAATTTATCTTGCACAAGAAATCTAAAAATGTAGAAATGAACAAAGAATTTTGCCATGTTTGATCACTAACCACCCTTAATGTATTCTGGAAATAATGTTTGGTAACATACCATTTCATTGCATCTTGACTAAATTTTCTGTACATAGTTAATTATTTTCACATCATGTAATAGTTTTCTAAACCCAGTTGAGTGGATGCCATCATATTTATTCGAGTTTTCTCCAGTGTATTGTTGAATTGAGAAAAGAAATATAGAAAGAATTTATGCTGGAGAGGGTAACTTCCAAGTAATGAATTTTCAATTATGTATTTGTGTGTGCCATCACGTTGATGGAGTTGTTCTTCAGTATATTTTTCAATTGGGAAGGGAATAACAAGGTATTTTATCGTGGGGAAGTCTTTTTGCAATTGGGGAAGTTTTTTTGCAATTGGGGAAGTTTCAAGCTTAAATGTTTCCCAAATCCCAATCATAAAATGCATTGACAGCGTGTAGGCTATAAAGATGAGTCACTAACCTTCCAATTTCAATCTAAAACTTACTTTTGGTTATAGGCAAGCATTCTGAAAATTTCTTGGTTTAGTAATTCTCAATGTAGACATCATGTGTTGATTGTGGTTGCTTATTACAGGTGGATCCTGCCAATATAAGGCCAATTCAAGAGGGTACTGTTGATGCTTTGTTAGAAGCTGAGCGAGTTGCTGAAGCTACAAAGCAGGCTATCAAACGTAAGATTGCGCAAGCTGCATCTATTGATTTCCAATCACGAAGTTTACCTGCAAAGCTCCGTATAGATCCGGATGACCCTGAGGATGTGGTGAGTTTTTCCAGCAAATTATCATTATCTATTTTTGTTTCCCTTTTATTCTCTATGAAATTCATTAGTTTCTTTACCTAGAATGCTTATTGTCAATATTGACGGAGTGCTTGAATTAGCTGTTTTTGCTATCTAGATATCCTTGGGTTAGTCCCAGGCTCTCAGCTGCTTTTAATGAAAATATTTGTTTTCTGAAAACCAAAAGTGGTTTTTAGTGGGCTTCCGAGATTGTTTTTGTGTTATTTTATCTGTTAATTAACTAGGGTGCCATTGATGATATATGTTTGGTGACTTAAATTATTACAGAAAGCTGCCAAACGCAAGAAAATACATTCCTTTAAGTCAAAGATGCGAATGGAGCAACTTGAAGTCACACAAAATAAGCGGCAAAATGCGTGGCAGCAGTTCCAGTCAACCAAAGGAAAGGCAAAGAAGGTACTTCTCTCAACCGCTAGTTCGTATCTTAGTTTTAAGAATATTATGGCTTATCCTGGGTTCTCTTGTACCCTGGTGCCTACATTGATAGTTTCCATGTAAGTATCTTTCTATTAGTAGAACATCTAATGTTAACAACAGAAATGACCCAAGTCATTTGTGGCTTGGGATAGGATAATACCGATTGGATAGGATAAATTCTTATCCCATCCATTGTTTTGCTCCAGCAAACTACATAGCCTAGTAGCATAAATGCATACTAGAAAAATATGCCTTTCCTCAATTGAAAGCCTAACAGCATAAATGTAAAGAGATGCCCTTCCTCAATTGAAGCCCAATGCTGTTGTGGGGATGGAGTTTGGAATGGAGCCAAGTGGAAAGGTAAAAGAACACTAAGTTTATCTGAAAGTATTGGAGGGGAGCCCTTCTCCATTGTTTTGAAGTCAAGGTTGTAACTAGTGGAGTGCGGAGGTTTGTGAATTTAACTACCCTTTAATCTAACTATTATCGAATTCCATGAATAATTGGAGGGGAGCCCTTCTCCATTATTTTGAAGTCAAGGTAGTAACTAGTGCAGAATAGAGGTTTATAAATTCCATGAATAATTTATATAGCAGGGGACAATAATTAAAACTTTCGACTTAAATTAAGTTAAAAGATGTTATTTGTTGGTTCTACAAAAGATTTTTTTTTTTTTTTCTTCCTTAAGGTAGCATAAAAATAAGAATATAACAGAAGAGCTAATAGACAATATTATGATGTAATATCTTAATCCATCAACTTAAAGAGATGTAAAATGATATATAATTATTGTTATTTAATATAATTATCCTTATTAATTTGAAAAATGAAATATCGTGGATTTTTCAATTGTAATTCTACTAAAGTGTTTACGGTCAAAACTGTTAATGGATATCTTAGAAAATAGGGAGAAGAGTTCCATTACGGATCCTTCTGTTTTTTTTTTTTTTTTTTTTTTTTGGGGGGGGGGGGGGGGTTTGAAAACTTGGGGTTTGAGCAGTATGAAGTGCTTTGGGTTCCCGTCCTTAATCATTCCACTCCATTACTTGAAAATAATGGTTTGAACCGCCCTTTACCACTCCGTCCATTACTAACCACTTCACTCCATCCATCCATCCAATTAGTGGATGTTAGCTTGTATTCATATTACAAGAAATTTATATTTTATTCCATCATTCTGTGTTTGAATTGTTAGAATATGGTGAAAAATCAATTTTGTAAATGCTAGATTTAGAGAAAGAAGTAAGCTTGAACTGACTGAGGTGACAAATTTTATTGCAGTCTAAAATATTCCTCTAATACAAAATATAATCATATATAAAATAGAATAGACAGTTGAAAAAATTTTCTCATTAATAATATTAATGAGCAGGAAAAGTAAAAGTAGCATCGACCTGGGGAAAGCGTTTGCATATAAAGAGAAAATAGAAAGCCACTCTATTTCCGCTGGTTTTTATTTTGTGTGTACATTTTAATTGTATGCTTAAGTCATCTTTGTATTCAATGTTCTTCTGTGGTTTCTGATGTCTGCTCAAATTGTTTCGTTGGCTTTGCTTATAGATTGGTTTCTTTTCTGGAAGAAAGCGGGAGAGTATTTTCAAGTCTCCTGATGATCCTCACGGAAAGGTTGGTGTGACTGGGAGTGGGAAAGGTTTGACAGAGTTCCAGAAGAGAGAAAAACATTTTCATCTCAAGGATGGGACAGTTGAGAACGATGATTAGGTTATGCAGCCATTAGCATTGCAACTGTAGCATGTTCAAACCATTCCCTGAGGAGGTCATCGATGCCAAGCCAAATGATGCATTTGTTATGAAGTGAACTGCTTTCGAGCTGTTCTAAGATCATGGTTTTTCCCCTCATATATATTTTTTTTTCCTTTCACCTTAATTTACTATGATGCTACTCCACCTGGACGTTGGTTTGCTGATCTTAGCTAAATATTTAATGTTTTTATGCACCGGTTGCTTGATTTCTTTCTTGTTTTGGTTTTTTTTTTTTTTTTGGGGGGGGGGGGTGGTGGTGGTGGTGCCGTAGTACGTACTCGATTCATCTCTTGATGGACATGCATACGGGTTTGGGTTGACCTCAAGTATCCGGTTAGGCTAACCTTGCTCGTCTGTAAATTTTTAAGTTAGTTCGTAGTTGGGTTAGATATGACCAATACAGTTGGCGGATTCGTGACTCGCTCTCGTTTGCCAGACTGTTTTGGCACCGAAATTTACTGGGTTAGGTTTGGGTCATGAAATTTGAGTTAGTACTTTATGTCTGAAGTCAAATAGTGCTTTACTTTTTTTTTTTTTTAAAAAAGTTAATTATAAACTATAAGATTGTTGTACTTCAATTAATATATTTTATATAATGTTATTTTTATATTAATATTTATTTTGAAATATGTATTGTAAACTATTTTTTAAATTTTATTTTACTAAAATTTTATGATCTGAAGAATTACTCATTGGACTTGAAAATATATAAAAAAGATTGGTTAAACAGTAAGATAAATGATGTGATAGGTTAACCCATCTATAACCCTATGCAGGATTGGTTCAAATCCCCCGCTGAAAAGAATGAATTGCAAATTTTGTTGGTGGAGGCTTGCTTTTTTTTTTTTTTTTTTCAATTTTTCGGTCCAAGCAGTGGGGAATTTTGCCACTTGTGCTCATGGCTCATGCATAGGTTTACTCGTTGGGTGCAATCTATTTGGTCATCTATCCATGTCATTTACTGGAGCTGCTTCATTAGTAAGCTGATTAAACTGAACATAAAATCTAATCGTGAGAATTGTTATAGTTCAAAAATTCATTACGGAAGCTAGTATCCCTCGTACACTCTAGTCAGTAGTAGGGTCGTTTAGGGGCTTATGCCCTCCTAGTTACCAAGAAAAATTATTCATGGTAGCTGTTCACCACAATAAAAATCTAAGTCCAATTAAAAATAAATGATAACTACTTACAAATGAACCAAAGTTTAGGAAAATTCTAATTTTCCCTTAATAACCCAAGGCCTCAGAATTGACATCTCGACTTTTAGGGCGCTATGTGAAATTCATAAAACTATGTCAAATGAAATATTCAAGGATGACGTCGTTGACAAATTAGAGAGCGTCCAACACCAGAGATGCAGCAACGGAATTGCAATTTATCATATATAGATAATTGATTAATATTCGGTTTTTGGACAATTGATACTAGTACTGGAAGGGTCGGCCAGATGCTTCCAGTGATTCAGAAGAAAATAAAAACAGGAGGTTTCGAAAAAAGATGTCTAAGGACGTCATCAAAACATCTGATTATTTTTTCTGCTCCCTATTTTCCCTGGACGGGAGGGTAGGGGCCAGCAAGTGATCACATAATGTAGCCAAATGATTGACCGAAAAAAAAAAAAAAAAACAGAAAAAAGGCAAAACCTTTCGTCCTATACAAGAAATCACCACTATTGCATAAATGGAATTCTCCTATGGTACAACGAACTAGTTTCCTTGCATCGCATCAATGGGTTTCAAACCGACGTGTCACTTTTTCCCATCAAGGTAAAAAGTTAAAACCCAGCAGAAATGCCCTGGCACGTAATATTTCCTCACTCCTTCCTGAACTATGATAAAGAAAAGCCAAAAAATAAAGGTGTTAGTCCATCATTCATTGCGGATTGAATAGTACTTCTCCCAGAGAGTTTGTGATTTTGATATTTCACTCATAAGGTTCTTGAACTTGACACTGCAATCTCCCCCACTGCAGAACGCAAATCCAAAGAAAGATATAAGCTTCTCAGACAAACACGTGAAACAAAATGTAGACAGAAATGGAAAGGACGAAGAAAATGTTTTAAGCAAACAGACCCAACCAAAAAAAAAAAAGGAAGGAGTTGTGAAAAGAGAGTACTAAATTTGTAAGAGAAAACAAATCGTTCTTCTGTAATTACATCGGATTAACATACTTGGCATACTTACCATGGGAGAGCCAACAGCAACCCAGGCTGAAATTTATGAGCATTCCTTAATAGTCATACTTTCAATAAGCCCTTCTGTTCCATCACTAAGAATTTTATCCGCTTAAAATTGTTCCATACTTTTAATATACTGTTTTCTAAAACTATTTCAATCAACAGTGCTATAGCTTCATGACGTTCAATGAAAAATAAAAATGAACCATAAAACTTTGCTTACAAAATTTTGCTACCTTGGTGTTCAGAGAAGGGGGTTGCTATGAAATGCATGATTAATAATATAGTGCGATAAAATGCTACATCCAAAACTAGTATATTATTAAATAGTTTCATTGTAAATGCACATTAAAGGAATAAAATAAAGATCTATGCATCCATCAATGAGGCAATTCTATTTCTACTAAGCACGATGTTTACTAAACTTCCACCAAATATTTCTGTTATGCAATGATTTGTTCAATATTCTGGTACACGTATTTCAGGATTTTCCATTTTGTAATTTGCGAAGAGTATTTACTAGTCATATAATAACATGAAAATATCACAAAGCTTGTTCTAATTGGTTAAAGTTTCTCAGAAAAGCATAATTTCACTGATATCTTTTCTCTTGGCTTTGTAATGCCTCAGATAAGCCGTGCAAAACATAAATAGCTTGGTTCACAAACAGTACAAATACAAACCTTATGTGGTTCAAGGAAGCAATAGCTCGAAGCGCACTTCGAATCATGTCTTCATTACGATCTACTTCTTGCTTAACAGCATCTTGCTTTGGCTTAAAATTAATAGTCTTCTGGAGAGGATCCACCAATGAATCTAACACTGAAAAGTGAAATCCAAGTTAGGAAAGAGGAATGCAATACAGCAAGATCTTAATACCTTAACAGAGATGTCGCAGACCTGCCAAGACTGCAGAAGGACACTTGTCAGCTAATTTTGAGAGTATGAGGTGGCAAGGCATTTTAACATCGTAATGATCTGAAACACACGCAATTGTTATCCTTCAAATTACTGAAATTAGGACTGACAAACAATGTGGGCGAAAAAAAAGTAGGATCCTCAACCCATGTAGTATAACATATTTCATCAGATTTAGTAACTAAGGGATAATTTACCATTGACAAAATTCAATTACACAAAAGTTCCCTAAGCTTTAACAATAAACATACAAAACAAGTCTTCCGATATATTAGTGATAAATCACCCTCCAGTACAAAATTTGACATCTTAACTTGTGCAAAAATGCTTGGAAAAATGGATTAAGGGTAGAGTTGATCTAAAGCTAATACGAGGAACAATGAATGGGAAAAGATTACAACTAAAACTTACCATCCAAACCAGATTTAAGATAAGGAACAATGAATGATGAGGGGTTCACTTGATCAAGACAATGACAAAATTCAATTACACAGAAGTTCCCTAAGCTTTAGCAATAAACATAAAAAACAAGTCTTCCGATATATTAGTGATAAATCACCCTCTAGTAAAAAATTTGACATCTTAACTTGTGCAAAAATGCTTGGAAAAATGGATTTACGGTAGAGTCGATCTAAAGCTAATACAAGGAACAATGAATGGGAAAAGATTACAACTAAAACTCACCATCCAAACCAGATTTAAGATAAGGAACAATGAATGATGAGGGGTTCACTTGATCAAGACAACTATCCAATAATGTGTCTACACATTCGAAAGCCGCCTTCCTCAATTCAAGCCCATCATCCACAATATGCTTGAAAGGGCCAAGATCCACTGTCCTTATCAGCTCTTGCTGTGAGACATTCATTATAAAAATCAGACCAACTCCAGTAATATGAGATCTTCTATATAGTTAAAAAGAGTCTGCCATTAAATTCAAAATTCATCACAAAATATATTAAAATTACTTTAAATTTTACATTCAGTCATAGGAAAGATAAAGTCAGGTGTATATACCATATGCTCTACAAAATTCCACATGGCAGAATGCCACAATTCAGGTTACCTTAACAATTGTCTGATCATAAAGAAGCGGCAACAGATCAGGAAGAAGCCCCTTGATGAGGTTCGGCTTATTGTGTGCAAACGTGCTTAGAGCCAAGACAGCAGCTCGTCTAACATGCTGCATGCTCATAATAACAACCAGCAACAATAAGGTTCAAATCCAACAAGCTGCCAGTATGCCACAACACAAAAAACAATAGGAGAAGTTTGATATATTTCTTTATCAATATTCAGTAGGGCGATTAAAAGCTCACCCTGTCATTATCCTTGATAAGCATCAGAAATGATGATATCTCAGGGTATATGATCTCATCTATCTTCTCAGGACGTTCCACTATAGAGTACTTTACAGCAATGACTACAGTAGCTCGAGTAAATGCAGCTGGACTGGTTGTTCTTACCTATAGAAATTTCAGAATATGCAACACATCCATCAAATATAAAACATGCAAGTTACAAGCATGAGAACAGGGTAAAAATGGAAAATTCACATACCTTGAGTGCAGGGACAAGTTTTGCAGGTTCAATAAGTGCAATTTTTCCCAAACACTCGGCCACTACATTGCGCACCCCCTCTTCCTCACTTTCACAGTGGTTGAAGAGTAAATTAAGTATTTTCTCGACACTAGACTCTTGAAACTCTGATTTATCTACAGACTGTCTCACAATTACCTGGGCAAAGGGCAAGAGAATTGCATCCATCATAAATATCTGCGAAAAATCACAATCAAGCAGGGAAAGGGTTTGTTCAAGGCAACACACCTCCTTCAAAGAATGAAGCAAGAGATATTGCTTCTTCTGCTGATTATCAATCTGATCCAAGATAAATGGCAAGTATTTCGGAAGGTTACCAACAGCAATGTTACCAAGAGCATAAGAGGCAGCAGACTTTATCTCTTCAAAAGGAGATTGGAAGGACTCGATAACAATATTTTCTATATGTGCATGTGCGCTAAGATCCTTCCTTCTACCAATCTCCCCCAAACACAGAAGGGCAAGGTGCTGCTTAGCCTTTGAAAAGGAAAATGAATGTATGATTAGTACATAGAAAAGTCGCAACAATGTGAAAGGGAAACCGTTGTGAGAAAAGTGCTAGGACTAATCGATTCCACAATATATTAAATAGATCTTTTGAAGATATGCGAAGATGCTCTGATGATATTCCAGAGATGGCCTACAATAATCTGAAGATATTCTAACAGAAAGCAAAGCCATCAAATTAAAAATTAAAAAAAAAAAAAAAAACTGCAAATAATGGGAATAAAGCTTCAGCACTCCAACATTCATTAGCTATACAAGATCAGATTAAATTGGAGCAGGCTGCACATGGGTGAGGCGTTAAGGAGACGGATTATCAACAAACATTTCCTACACTGCAGAAATATTGGACAGAAAACTAACGGAGTTAGAACTGCTGTCATCCTCGAGAATGTCAGTCAGCATTTTCACTGTAGATGAACACTCCTGATCACCAGCAACAAGGCATAGAACGGCCACACATTGAGCTATTGAATGCAATGCTTGTTTAGCAATGCCTCCTGCCTGTGGAGAAGGCTTGGCACTGGCAAGTAGTGACTCCAGCAGAGAATCAAAGCTAGTGTTTGCAGAAGACACTAAAGCAGCAAAAAAGTTCCGTAAAGCCTGTAGCATTCAGAAAGAGAAACCATGAGCATGCATATATTTTTATTTGTATATCCTAAAAAATGGGAAAAGGTCAGACATATCCATAAGTACCAAAAGTGCTTGCCCCTGCAGCAAGGAGCTTTTAATTAATGTTAGAGCTTGAGGAAGAACTTTGTTTCTGACAGCCAAACCAACACTAGGACTTGACCTCTTGTCACCCATTAATGTGCAGCATAGTTCCAGGGCAAGAGCCGTCATATGCAAATCAGAATCACTGTAACACAGGCAACAAAAATGTGGAAAAAAATCTGGGTCAATCAATCCAAATCACCAGTGCCAATTTACACACAGTACGTTAGTAGACAAACCTAATTAGTCCTGACAGTTCTACAATAATAACTTCATAAGCAGATGAGCCAATCTTGTCACCATAAGCAACTATAATTGAATTTAAGGTTCCCAAGGTTGCCTGCCTTAGTGCACGATTAGCCTGTTTGCAAACCAGGAAAGCAAAACTATATTTCATCCCTTCTAGTGGGGAAACTATCAGAAAGTTATAACAAAAATTGACTTCAAATAATACAAGAAGAAATTTCAATAAAATACTTCTTAAGTTGATAAACTGATTATTATGAAAAGAATTGCATACTTTTCGTAGGAATGCAGTCAACTCTGCTATTACATGCTCCAGAACACATGACAGATCCACCTGAAGTGGAGAAGCAGCAATGACAGCGAATGCCTGCATAATAAACCCTGATATTCAAGAAAACCACAAAGCAGAAATATATGCAACTCTATTGTGTTTCCTGGTGAGCATCCAGGAGCACAAAACAAATATTGCTATCTAAAATAATGCGCACCCACTTGCTACTACTCTGGATTAGCAGTGTTAAGTCCCCAGTTTGGTTTAGGTATACTAAAATTTACACCAAAACTGAATTAATTTGGGTTGCAAATTTACAGCCTGTAACATCCATTGAGAGATTTAACTCTTAACTGTACTATTGGGAAAAATGGCCGAGTTGGAAAGCAGCAGAAAATCTCTCATGAAGCTTCAGAATGGCGATTTCAAGCAAAGCAATTATTACAGAGAAACGGGGAAAAAAACAAAGTAAAGATGCCTGAAATTTCTGTTCAATTGCAAATTATAAAGTTGAATATTTGGCACATGTTGTGTAGTCTCCTCTTCTGATTTTGCTTCAAGCAGAGAAGATAGGTGTGCATTGAAGAAAGGCAACAAAGCAGGTTAAAGAATGAGTAATTGTTAGAACCCAATTGCAAGGTATGGGACTTAAGTCCTACATTGGAAGTATGGGATTCCGATGGAGGGTTTATAAGGCCTTGAGCTCTCTCGTCACAATAGTTAGCTTTCATGGTGTGGTTCTCCCAAGGTTGTTATCAATTGGTATTAGAGCCTTCCACCATGTCTCTCAGCCGCAATCGAGCAGCGTGGGTGGTGACGCCGGCATTGCAGTGTTCGCCCGGGACTAGTCAAAGAGGCTAGTGCATAGCCAACCCGCGTGGGTACCAGGGCTGCCGAGAGTGGTGGGATATTAGGATCCAATTGCAAAGTATGGGACTTGACTCCCACATCGAAAGTATGGGATTCCGTTGGGGGGTTTATAAGGCCTTGGACTCTCCTGTCACAATCGCTAGCTTTTGTGATGTGGTTCTCCCAAGATTCTTATCAGTAATGGATAGGAGAGAACAGTGGAAAATATATACATGGAGCATGTGACCAATCTTTGGTTCCTACACACTTTCTTTTAATGTTCCTAATATTTCATGATAGAATCCAGTTCTAGTCCATAAATGTTAGATGCACAGATCAAGGTAGCTAGACTCGCCACTTAAATCGTGAAATCACACGATTTCACGTTCTTGCTACCGTCAGACGATCCCGATTCCACTAGTCGCGTCGCCTCCGTGGACTCACCGTGGGATCGCCACGCAAACTCGTGGAAGTAGTGGAATCGGTGATTTTCCATTGTGCAGCTTGCACCCAAGACCAAGTGGCTCCATCCCGTTTCAGCTCTCGACCTGGCCCTCTCCATCACAATTCTCACCCTCTCCTTCTCTAGAGCACGTCATTCTGTCTCTCCATGTCTCCATCTCTCTGCCTCTGCTATCGATCTCTCTCCCTCTCAAGTCTCCACTGAAGCTTTGTTTCGGTTCCCCTCTCTCAAGATTAGAGATGGTGAGGTGAAAGAACTAAGAAGCAGACAGAGGAATCGAGAAACAACCAGAAGGAAGAAGGAAGAAGGAAAAAAGGAGGGGTCTAAAGTGGTCCACCTCACTAAAGGTGTTGGTGGTCTAACGGGTTTTCTATTTTATTTTTTTTTCCTTATCTCTATACATGCTAATCTTTAATTCACATTTTATTCTCCTTTAACTAATTTAATTCCTCTATTACTATAAAATTTAATGGAAAATTTTAAAAAATTTTATTATCAACATTTTATTTTGAATAAATATTTTATTTTAAATAGGGTATTACATTCTCTCCCTTAACAAATTCGGTCCCCAAATTTTGCATTGAGTTATGAATTATGGACTTTTAGGCCTGTAGCTATGTTATCTTTGAATTCTAAGTTGTAAGTTGTGACTTTATGTATATTTGGTTGAAGTTTAATTATATTGGTTGTGACTTATTTGCTTATTTATGTTATGTTATGTGATATATACATTTATATAGATGTCATTATGTATTATGATAGAATCTTACGATCCATGTTACGATTCTAAGTTTTACGATTTTGTATCCCCCTTCCGATTCTACGTAGAATCTTGATTCTAGCTACCTTGGCACAGATGACTTCTAGGGAAAGAGAAGAGTAATACCAATCAATGAATTAATGACAAAGGTATAGGTATGATTAAATAGAGATATACTAAGTCAGAAAATTTGTCAGAATCCTTGATAAAAATTGTGGGAGTTTTCATGAAATAAAGAGGTAGGGTCCACTCATTAATTCAGGAATCAATAACATGTTACATCATTCTGAGAACTTAATTCTGGTAAAAATTTCTAGCTCTCCATCATTTTTTGATGGAATATATAAAATAAATAATATAAAGCATAATTCAGTTGGGGTCAGGGCGGTCAGTTTCAGATTGCCCTCATCCTCAACCATACAAATATTCAAAATCAAACATACTTGGTCAACGTTGCTCTTGTTCTTCTGCAGAACAGGTTTTTTGGGCTATAAACACACCTACGCTGGGTCATGTAAAGGAGAGAGGAGAGGCCAACAAAGGAATGCACAGATAAAGTCAAAATATTTTATTTATGTTGGAAAGAAAAAGGATTCTGAGACACAGAGAAGACTGTTTCACTATTTACTAAATACTTTGGATTAGAAGGATTGTTGCATATAACACTGACTTAGGTCTTCATTTATACTCAAAATCATGACTAGCAAAAAAACAAGTATACTCTTTACTTATGGTATGCTACAATTAATTATTCTATTGACTTTTACAACTTCCCTTGCATAGGACTTTCCTTGTTAATACACTATTGATAGTTTCCTACATCACAACTCTCAAGTCATAGCAATTTCTAGAATTTTAAAGCACAAAAATCAACTGGCCAACCTTGACAGCTGTAAGTCGAGTTATCTCATTTCCCATCCGATCAACAAGTACAGGAAGGCATGCAGATAGTTCTTCATTTAGATGATCGCCAAATGTTGACACAATGAGGCCCATGCAGGAAATAGCACACTCCTTAACCTCCTGGAGAGGACAAATGTTATGCATGATAAAAATCTAAAAAGAATCCTTCAACAAAATATCGTACTAACCTGATCCTGATCTTGGTTTATTAAGCGTGACATAATGGCATTATATATGGGATGAACATACGGCCTGAAATCAAAACCAGACCCCTACACCACAATGCCATTCCTATTATTAGGAATAAGTCTAAAATTATTTCTCAGTCCAAATATGATATATATACACATACCTCAATGTTTGGCCGCACAACACGGACAAGTTCTCCACATACCCTCAAGGCCTCTGCAGTGACCTTGTAATATCGCTCACCAACAGCTGATAGAACAGGAGCAGAAAGAGCCTGCAAACAGAAACAGGAACACAATCAAGCATGGATGCTGCCATGTGTCATACATAGACATTAACATTTTCAACAGGCAAATTTAAACCAATAAAGTGTGCAAAGGAACCACTACACATAAAGGCTTGCGATGTTATGAATCAAGGAGAAGATTTGATAACTGACACAACCCTCACGTGAAACCCACTGAGCTTAAAATATGGAGAAAGACCTGACTACAACTGCCTATTGTGTGTACTGACAATAAACATGGCCAAATCAGCCATAAGACAGAATGGCAAAGACTGAACTCTAGCCGACATGGATACCTAGGATATGACACTGTCAAAGAAACAATTCAACCAAAAGCTTGAACTACGAACTATTAAGTATGAGCCGTAAACCCTAACCTATTAAGTACAAACCGAGAAATGGCCTTTTATAACTACCACAAGATTATCATTATACTCGATGGAGATCAACTGGCATAAGAGAAAGAAATAGTGAACTATAAACAATAAGTTAAAACCGATATTAGATAACATTAAAACTCTGGTAAAGATGAGAGGGGAAGTCACAATAAGTATTTTAAAAATAAATAACAAAAAATTCAAAGGAGCACATTTTTTAGCAACATTTTTGAACTCAACACAACCATTAAGGTTATAGACATCATAGATAGGAAAGTCAAGAAAACCAAAATTCCTCTTCTCCAAACCATTAATTTTAGTTATTTCCAATCTATATTATGTGAAACAGAGTGAAAATCACTCCAATCCACAAAATAATGACCAAAGATATGTCCTTTTGCTTTTTAAATTTGGACGGAGAAAAAGGGAGGTTATTGGCACTGGACCCAAAATTAATAAATTTTAAAAGCTTGAGAATTCTTCAATATACTTATACTTTCTTATAATATACTTCATACATCATACACCAGCATTGCTGCATTAATAAAAATCGTAAAGCTTCACAAAAACCAGTGCAGAGAGTAATTAAACAAATATTCTTACTTTTACCTTGATATACGGGTGGAAAACATCAGGAGAGTGTGAAGATAATACCAATCTTGTAAATACGAGGGCTTCAATCTTCAAATTTGAAGTAGAAGACTTATCCTGTAAAGCAAAAAAATGAATAAATAATCAGCAATAGGAAAAACTAGATGATATTAACATAATTACAACTCAAGACAATATTGCTTACATTTAATGCTTTTTCAATTCCTGAAATGAGTGACCCAATGTGATCTGCAAGACAGTCTGGCAAGACGACGACGAGTTCTTTCAAAACAGAGAAGGCACCAACCTACACAGACAACCATGCTTAAAATCTGGTGAGAGTTTAATCAAATATCGACTTTTGGTGACTACTACCTTTGTCTTGATAGATTTCTCACGCAACTGCCTATTTATAGATTTGACAATCTTTGAAACTTCTTGCTTCAACAACCATCGAGGACTGCATCGCAGGTCAGAACTAAGACAAGTCAATAAATGTGACACCTTATGGGGTAACTGTAAAAACTGGCTTAGCAGTAGGAAAAGCTGAAGTGCCAGTGGATGAAGATATTGCTCTTGATAAAGCTTATTAACCCAAATATAAATTGTGAAAAAATCAATTATTTCAAAAATTTGATGCATAAGAACACCAAAATGCAAATGCAGTTGTTATAGATAAACTATAAAGATCACATTCAAAAAAAGAGTATTCCCTTGTACCCTAAAGAACTGTGTTCAGATGTAAAATTTGTACACATCTCATCTCAGTAAAAGCAGCAATGAAGTTATATGGACCACGCATGACAGAGGTTCTACAAAAAGTAATAGAATATTGATCAACTATGCATATTAAGTTTTAAATGTGTCTAAAAGTGCACAATTATTTCATGTAGAAACCAATATAAATTTAGCAAAATAAACATTCTGAAAGAATCACCCCCATGTCAATGAATCAAGTTTCCAACATCATAAGAAATAAAAATAAAATTAGATAGAAAGTTATTTGAAAATACAAAAAACATAAGCTTGACTTGCCTCATTTCATCTGCATCAATCTGCCCTTTGGTGACATTTCCAGTTTGACGCAAGAGCTCAATGAAAGTATTAAATACATCCATCTGCAACACATCCATGTCATTTAAGCAACATTGTGTCATTAAAAATTAATAATAAAATAAAATATTGATTTTGGCCAACCTTAACATTTTCTTCTCTCTCTTTAAATCTGTCGATCAGTTTGGGACAAGCCTAAAAGACAGAAGAGTCTAAGGTTAGGCACTCATTCAAATAAAGATTATAACAGGGAGTAAACAACTATATATATACAAAAACATGTAAACAGTTTTTTTTTTTCGTTTTTGATATAATAAGAAATTTTATTAGAAGAAAATAAGGATAACTACATATCTCATCAAACTATAGATCTAGTAAACCAATGCTTATGCAATAACCGGAGAGATAAAATGTTACAAGAACAGCAATATCCCAATTCTCAAATACTAAAGAGGAAAATTGGTTATTAATAAGATATGAATTAGAAAGTAGAAACTGATAGCAAAGTTACCTCATCATACAGCTTTGAAAGCATCTCAGGACGAGAAACAATCAAAGCTGCTAAGCATTTAGCTGCTGCCCTTCGAACTTTCCAGCTGACATCTTCATCATCTGTGTATTCATTTGCACTCTCACTGCAAAAGAATATCGTAAATTCAGCATAATTGACAAGAAGAATATGATGCAATTATGAATTCCATACTGGCAGCTAGGAGAACCAAAAAGCACATACTCATCCTCCTCTTCTTCATGACCTTCATCATCAGTATCCTCCTCCATGTTGTCAGTGAAGTTCGGATCATAGCTTAGATATTCTAGAGTCAGATGTAATATTTCATCACAATAAACAGAAATATCCCTTGGGCACCTCAGGAGAAAGCTTTCTAATGCCTGCAGAAAAATTTTAACATTATTGAGCACTGAGCAGATATGTGACAGCACAAAATATATAGTATATACACATACTTTATTGTTCTAAAGTTACTGATAATAAACAAATATAGCACCTGCAAGCTGTACTCACGAAGCTCTTCATCATTTTCTGAGGCATTAGTGCAGTAATTAATAAGCACTGGAACTGTGTCTCCAAGATGGGGCCCAAATCGGTAGCCAACAGCCCGACTGAAACACCAATTAGCTCAAACTTGTGAGTAATAAGAAAATGATTTCATTTTCAACAGAAAAAGAGAAACTGAAGCAAAAGGAAAATGAAAATAATAATATGAAAGGCATTGCTCACCTCAAAGCACCAATCATCTGTATATTTGTACGGGTCATTTCAGACCTTGAAACTTTATTTTTCAAGTTAGCAACGACTTCAACTGTTGCCTTTGCCAACAAATCATCTGACAAGCTTGAAGAAAGAGATGCTGAAGACATGAAAAAGAATTGGTTAAGTATAATAAACTTTGACTTTCAACAACAATATTTAACACCCAAACAAAAGGGAAAAAAAAAAGTGCCCACTTCAGGTGATTACATGTACTATATCCAGCCAATTAGCGTTCCATCACCCAAAAATAAATAAATAAATAAATAAAAAGGGACTTAAAATTTTCATTTTAATCCAGAAAATTTAAAACTTGTCTGGAGGTCATCTTCAGTTCTCTTCTTGTGCTTTCTTATTATTACGTTTCTAATGATTTTGCTCATAGCAAAAAACCGGCTCTGTCATTTCAAAAATAGGAAAGATCAATTATACAACAAACTTTTGATACAAGACAAGTTGCAAGTGAGCAATCAGCCACTTCTAATTTAATTTTTAACTTCGAGATCACAGATTAATATCTTAGTCTCTCTGTCACTTTTTGCTAACCAAATCTACATTCATAATCAAAGGTGCTCTGTCAGTTTTTGCTTACCAGATCAACATTCAGGGTCCAAGGCTCTCTGTCAGTTTTTGCTAGCCAAATCAACATTCATGTTCAAATTTACTTAAAACGCCAGTTTCCAACAAAATCTATGGACTATGGGTGTGTTTGTTCAAGATTAGGGGAAAACAAAGTGCTTCTATGATGTAGCATTTTTTTTCAGAAGTTACTCTTTCTGGCTTAAGGGAAAAGAAAATGCTTTTTTTGGATTTTAGCAATATATATATATATATATATATAAAATCTTTTTTATACATGTCGATTAACTAAATATGTTTTTAAAAAAAAAAAAGAAAAAAAAAACTCAAACAAATGCACCGTAAATCCCTTTTCAAAAGGCAACAGGTTCAAATCAGAATCTAGAAAAAACCTGGATGGTAAAAATTGTGGAAGATTTTGCTCTACAACTGTTTTTTCAACTAAGGTGAACAGAACATTATTGACAATACTCGCACTGCCAAAAGCAACATCAGCTCTCGACTAATAAATAATAATTCTTGATGGATAATAGTCTTACCAATGCATGCCACAGTCTTCTTGCGTACACTAGCTTGATTAGAACTCAACTGAGAGAGCAGGGAACTTAATAACAGCTCATGGTCAGTTGCCATTAGATTCCCAAATTTATGAAGGACATCACATAAAATATCCAGACATTCACATTTAATCTCCGTGCCCATTCCCTGTCAAAAAAGAATGTTACTTAAAGAAGCACTAATTAAAGAGTTCATGATTGAGACTTGAGCACAGGAAAGGGACCAAAGTAAGCAATTTCATAAATGACAGAAAACAAGAGCAGTGATAGTCTTGATGTTTATTCAGATGATCTCCATATCAAGCAGAATTTTAGAAGCCCATGGACCAACCAGAAGGCCAAAAATCAAGCTAGTCCCTGAATTTTTTGCTCATCACTCACAAGTAAGTAATGCACATCAAGAAAATAATAGGATTCACACATCATGCATAGCTCATTTTCAACCATAGAGCTTTGGACTTACTGGACGAAAAGATATAAACTGAAAAATCAACCCAAATTTACCCGTAGATATTAATAATGGAAGAGGCGGGGGGGTGAGGGAGCCTTACTTAACATTTTTTCAACAAATACAATGCCTTCATGAGAATTAAAGTCGTAACAATAAAAATGTAAATAAGCAAAGAAAGAAAAAAAAAATATTATTATTTAGCAAGAGTAGAAAGGATGTGCAAATGAATATAAAATGCGACACGTATTTCTGAACTTGTAAATGAAATGAGTGCTGTACAACTCTTTCAGAAATCTAAAAGATATAAAATGCAAATAAAAGATATTGACGTTCTTATACAATTATTGTCTTATTAAACAGGTATATAACAGATCAGAAACCACTAATAATATAAAATAATCTACATGTAGAAAATATCAACTCACAGAGCCATATAGATCAAAAAGAGTGGAAGTTAAATGAAAGTGCCATTAGCCTCGCATAGGCAAAGATGGGTTGTTAAAATTCATGGAACAGGGTTTTAAAGTAAAAATAAGAACTTACTGGGCCAGTAATTCCTTTTATCAGTTGTGGTGAGAGAGAATGAAGAATAGACTGTGCAAGAGACTGAGTAGAAACTTCAGCAACAATTGTCTTCAAAGCTATGCTAGCAATGTCACGATGTTGATCCTTCCCATTTAGCAATTTATCACATAGTTTACCGGTCATTTCCACAACCCTTGCCTCACTCACCTTCCTCACTAATGGAGCAAGACTGCAATATCAAATCAAGTTTAGATTCATAAATAAATTAATACAACATGCTACTTTATTGCTTGTTTATTTCATTTTTCTCACAGCAACTTGAATGCCCTATAAGGAAGACCTATGAAAAAATCATTTTCTGCAATACTTAACAAGCTGACTCTTGTTATAGAAGTAATACATATAAGAGAAGATTAAAATGCTGACTTTCTATTACGAGAAGTTATTACAACTGTAGAAACAATGTTAGCTTGCGTAAGATTGAAAAAAATAAAAAAATAAAAAAGAGAATAGAACAAGGAGCAAAAGATTCACTATAAGGCGATATTGCATGACTAATAGCTCTGAAATTTAAGATCCTACAGAATGAAGTTTTAAATTATGCTTAAATAACCTTTAAAAGCAGTGCACCAGAGCCATAACACACCATAGAAGACAAAACAACATTATTTGAAATCATACAAGCAAAGAAATTAGGGGAAAAAAAAAACAGAGAGAAATGCTGTACCATTTCACAGCCAGTCCAGAAACATCACCAGCTGCATCATCAAGCTGTTGTATGATGATATTTGTCAATTTTATCTCTAGATCAGCATCAGCCTTAAATGATGGTTTGTTCAACTCATTAAGCAAATCAGATGTGGCCATATATCTGTAGTCTTTATCCTTCCCAGTCATCTATGAAAAAATTGAGAAGAAATCGGAAAGAATTATGCACAAATCAATCAATACATATACGATGTATCATACATCTACCTGCATAATGCACAGGTACATGCACAAACACACCTATAATTCTATACGTTTGCGCATATAAAAATATGGGTGTTTTCTTTTTTTCGGTTTTTGTTTGTTTTGTATTTTTGGGTTGGGGGGGGCTACTATATACCTTCTCCAGTATGCCAGTCAAAGCTAAATTGGCCATTTTTCCAGCAGTGTATGACTAATGCCAAATCTCACAAAGTAGCTGCAATCAAAGAAGTAACGAAGAAATATCGTTGAGAAAGCTCAGATGCACAAATACGTCGATTGAGAGAGTGACAATTTAAAAACATAAAGCAACGATATCCAGCACTTGAAAACCCGATTCTCTTAAATTCTAAAAATCATCGAACGGCTAAATGCTGATGGCAAGGGCAGCATGCAATAGTAACTACAGCGGAGGACAATCAGATTTTATCACACACCGGGGGAAAAAAATAGAACCTGAAAAACAAAAGGGAAACCCTAGCAAGTAGCAAAGCAAGAGCGAGTTAAGAATCCGACGAAGATGGATGGCTCAGTCTGAGGGAGAGAGAATGGAGAAAGCGGTGATTCGATGGATCAGAATGGGAAATGGATTAAGCTCCTCGACTCCTTCAATTGCGATTATACCACTCTACACTCTACACTCCTCACTCCTAAGCTCACACTCTTTAAACCCTATTAATTTCCCTTTTTTTATTATATTATTCAATCAGACGTATCATACGGTAAAATGTGAAAGTAATTATTTGAATAATTAATTTTAAGCATAATTAATTTTTTTTACAATCAATTATGGTAAAATTAATTTCATATTTATGTATTGATTAAAATGTATTTTAAGTTATTGCATTTTCGTTTCAATTATATGAAAAAATTACTTTTATAGAATAAATTATTGGGTATATTAATAATATTCAATACTTAAGGCTAAATTGATAAAAATGTCATAATTTAAAAATAATTAATTCCTGCTTATAATTTTAATGTTTAAAATAGTATTTTAAAAATATTTTTAATGTAAATAAAATAAGCTAAAAATTATAATTAATATTAACTGTAAATACAAACTATCTTAAGTTATATTGAAAATGACTTTTTTACAAAATATATTTTACAGCTGAATCTACCATTCCCAAATATACACTAAAAAAAATTATTTTCCTAATTTAGTTGACACACTTATCAACCCTGTACTTATAATAATTACATATCAGAAACTATTAGGATTAGTTTAGTAGTGAGGAGTTTGAGTAAATTGCATAAAGTCATAAATTTAAATATTATTGTCAACAATATATAATAATAATAATTACACATCTTTATCTACACCTAGTTAATTCAAGCGGCTCAACCCTTGTTCCCCCAAAACAAAGTTGTAGATTTGAGCCTTGTAAATGAAATAAATTAACATTAGACGAGCTTTATGCTTATACCCTTTGCTTGTTTCAAGAGAAAAGGAAGAGAAAGAAGTAGAGAGGAAAGAAAATGACGAGATTTTGAAGTTTTCTTTTCTTTGGATGTGAGAAGAAAATAGGAGAGAAAAAAAAATTAGTGGTAAGACCAAAAAAAAAAAATTCTCATCACAATAGGTGAGAAAACTAAAGAGAGATAGAAAGATTTCATATAAAATTACTATTATATCCCATATATAAAAGTAAAAAAATATTTATATTACATTGTATAGGATAAAAAAAGTAATTTAATGTAAATATTTTTTTTTTCTTCTTACTTTTCTCTCTAACGAAGTAAGAGAAAAAAAAATTTCATTTTCTTTCTCTTCATTTTCTTTTTATTCAAGCAATAAGAGAGAAGATGAATTTTTCTCTTTAGTTTCTCTTCTCTCTATTTTCTTTCTTCCCATTTTCTTTTATCATCCAAACAAAGGGAAAGTGTAGGCTAATCCAAATCGAGCCAGATTAATTTAAGTTTGGTGAGTCCCTTGTTTTTCAAAAACATAATATTAAATTTGAGTCTTGTAAATAAAATAAACTAATATCAAAAGAGCTTTATTCTCATGGGATAGACGGACCCGAATAAAGTCAAATTAATTGAAGTCTAGTGAGTTTTAAATACTAATGTCTTAGACAAAAAAAATTACATAACTTTAATTAGGATTCGGTAATTTCCTGCCAATAAAAGATTTATATTGAATTTATTTTAGGTGCAGAGATATAATATTCAATTATTTGGTGTTACCTTAAAATTTTAGGATGTTGAGAACTGCCCCACACTACACCGTAAACATTTTCTATACAACCCAAAGAGTAAAAAACTCTGAAAAACTCATTTGACAGGTGCGCTAATTACAAAGATGTACGATGGATTTTTATGTAATTCACAAGGATTGTCGAAATACTTAAGCTCGAGTTCAATTATGAGAAGAGGCAACCTATACACATAATACAATAAATGAAGGTTTATCAACTTAAATAATAAGCTTTTTGGGCGTGGTTCTACTTGGACTTATGCCCGTTACAAACAATATAAAATATTTTATAAGAGAAATTGTCTTTGTTGGATAATATCAAACCAGAAGAGGAAATAATCACTCTACTTTGACACATTCCCTCGCTCATTGGTTGTTTTCTAGTTTCAACAATATTTGCTGAGCTCTCGTAAATATCGTTTCATCTTTTGCGCCAATATTCAAACCAGTTTTCCATCAGTTGACTTTATTTCTATGTAATTGCGAACTTTGTAATTACACATTTACATAGGATGGAGGTATTCGTAGCACCTAACAAAGAATCAATATTCACGGCATGCTACCAACCTAATTAACCACAAGTTGTGCCTCGAATCAGACTCGTTACGAATACTCTAAGAAATGCAGACAGTCAACGATTTTTACTTCTAAGCTTGACTAGTTGGGCCACGATCAGACCATAAAAGCTACCCTAGAGCAACAATACAATACGACAGCCTCTTTATCATACGGTTCTCACTTATTCGCGTAGCTGTCTCTTCTGTCCTTGCTGACATTCTCAATCTTTCTGCTCAAACCACTCTTGGTCGGAGGGAACCATCAGCGATGAAACTTTGTGCACATTATGCCATAGCTATACCAACTTGTTTCGAATTCAACCAAGAAAGTAAATGTGGCCAATTAGAGAGCCTGCTATTAAATACAATGCTCATTGAGTGTACAGAACAGTATTATTGAAATGCAATCCTCCCCAAAAAGAAAAGCCTCTCGTATAAGACTGAAAAAATGTTTTTTCTTTTTTTTGGTTTTTTTTTTTGTGTTTTTGTTTTTGTTGGTTTTTTTTTGTTTTTTTTTTTGGGGGGGGGGGGGGAGGGGGGTGGTGGGGTGTTACAAAATAGGACAACAAGAAAAAGGAAGCAATGGAGAAAGAAATAGGGATGATAAGGAAGACTTTACACTAAGCTATTCGCTATTTACAGACATATGGCTGTTGCTTGACCCTCCACTGCGGCATCATCACTATACAGGATTTTTGCACCACAGCCAGGGCCATCCAATGATCCAACGGCCTCTTCATCAACCAACACCGCTTTTATGTTATCAATATCAGCCTTGTCTGGAATCTGTCCACAAAGAAACCAAAAGCCAGAAAAGCCGCGTTTATCTTCATTACAATATTCTCTCTCCTTTTTTTTTTTTTGTTTCCAAAGAAAATAAAATCCACTTCTCATTTCAACCGCTTTGTACGGTAGGAAAATATGGACGTGAAAAACAACAGAGTATAATCCAATACTTCCATATGAAGGACGTACCTCAAACATTGCTTCAGTAAGAACATTTTCTAGTAAGGCTCTTAAACCACGGGCTCCAGTGTTCTTTGCCATGGCTTTCTTTGCAATCAATCTCAAAGCATTATCAGTGAAATGTAAGTTGACCTGAAACATTAAACCAGACTTGAAATAAGTCACTGTAAAGAAGATACTGTGCTGGCAATGCTGAACGCCTCAGTGATGCAAGAGGGACAAAAAGAATTTCTGAGCACAATAAGAAAGGGGTTAATAGCTTACGTTGTTCATTCTGAACATCTTCCTGTACTGTTTAACAAGGGAATTTTTAGGTTCAACGAGGACCTGTGTTTCATAAATAGTATTGTAAAAAGCTGACAGAAGGGAAAAAATCAAAGATGAATTTTTGATAGAAACTGGTGTCTATTCCTACAGAATGGAACGTAAACTTCTGTATATTAATATGGAAAACAGAGGGGGAAAAAACTAACCCAAAAAAAAAAAAAAGGAAAGAAAGAAAATATCCTGGGCACTTAGAGGAGCCCTTCACCCTCCCAAAGTCCCAAATCCTCTCTCCGCCTAGCTGATTTCAGAATCTTCAGATTCTCCCTCCCACTGAGCATAACAAACTCTTCTAGTCTCCACTCACTTCCCTCCTCTTGGGCCAGGCCCAACTCCCTCATCAATTTTCTCTCTCATTTTTTAGAAACCACTAGACGTTGTGGAACCGCATTCGCATAATATTTGAAATATAATCTGGGAGGGGGTGTTTGTGTGTATTTGCATGAATACAAGGCAGAACTTGGATATAAATTTGACATAAACATATGAAATACCTGAAAAAGTTGGTCCTCATTCAAAGCAGACAAACAAGCTAAAATTGGAAAACGCCCCACAAATTCAGGTATGAGCCCATATGCAATTAGATCACCACTTTCTACCTGAAAATCCAAAAATCGCTGCACTATCTACTTGAATTTATTCTAGAACTCGGCAAACAAAAAAAACCAGAAAGGAATAAAAGCAAGATAGAAAGAAGGATTTAGTCCAGAAATCCAAGGGCCTAAAAAAAAGGGGGGGGGTAAAGATAATGAAGTTGACAAATCAAAGCAAAATGAAACTACAATTCCAATCCAACTGACCCCTAATGACCCCTCCTCCCAGAAAACAGCCAAACTACACAAATACAACATTCATCTTCAGCCTTTAGTTCTCACATTCTCTAGAAGTGATGATGTTACTACAGCATCAGTGAATCCAGAAGCCCTCATACTTGCACGAACTGGTACTCCAAAGCCAATGGACGAATCTTGCTGCCTGGAAAAGGAAAGGACTTCAATTGAAATTCCCAGCCACAGTCTACAGGGATGCATGCCGCATACAATGCCAAAATATGGCCTCACCTTTCGGAGATGGTCTTCTCCAAATTGACAAAGGCTCCTCCACATACAAAAAGAATATTTTTTGTATCAATCTGCCAAGCATTATGCAAGTTTATGAGATACACAACCAGAAGAAAACATAAAATCAAAGATGGCAAACTCCAAGGTTGAACAAGGGCACTAGCTCTTCACATTCTGAGTTCTACTTAAACTATACAAATAAGTATCATAATATCAAGAAAATACATATACAAAAATGCTTGTGAATAAATTGCACTCATGCTTGTCTAGTGGGATGTCATTTTCAAAACGGCTAGTGTCAGTAACTTTTGTGAAGCCCAGAAAGCCGGGAAAGGGTAGGAAGATTCTTCAAACTTTTCAACTTCATCATAAAATAAATCATAAGAATAAAAAAGATATGCTGACAGTGATAATATTCATATAACTATATACTTATATTATTATTTATCTTCTAAAACCAACTGCATTATCTTCTCATTGGAAGGATGAGTTTTGAAATTTTAACCATAGAAACAGTGGTACTTTCCCTTATGTAAGTCAATAACAGAAAGTCAGGAATAATGAAAATTATGCTTGCTCCAAGTTCCAACATACCAGAATGTTATCACCAGCTTGATGCTTGCGAGCTCCTTTATCAGGTACACTCACTACCTGAGAAAGGAGAAGATCCAATTATATAATAGGAAACAAGAACACTATATATAAATAGAAGTTGGAAAACATACTTCAAAGTTGTAAAAATCTTTAGACGGTATGAATGCAATCAAATTCGACTATACTTATGTCAATGTGTACAATGACTTCATCCAAATAATTTGTCTGTTATGGCAAAGCGAAGAATTAAGAAACTTTATATTTAAGGCATGACACAGACTTTTCCTAGTCATGGAATATTTGCAAAAAAAGACTCTACCATAACACCAAATCATTGGCAATCTGCATCACTGCATGCCCCATTTTTCATATAAGGTTTTCATGGGAAAAGAATAAAGTTAGCTGAACTATGTCATGAAGATTCAACAAAGTTTTATGCTGGCAATGGATTGCCTAACACAACCTCTTTTTTATCCGGGGTTAGGACCATGTAAAGATTTATAACAAAGCACAGCATAGGCAGAGATGAAGAAATAAAGTTATCATCAAAACAAAATCTTAACATAAAATTGACCCACAGTGCTTTCCAGCATTTTCAGTAAGGCCTGCTGAACGCCCTCCCCAGATACATCTCTTCCAATGTTTAAACTGTCAGCCTGCAAAAATATTCAGCCAAAATCAATATTTTATACTACAATAACCAAGCCTTATCCCACATGGCAATATTTAATACCATTGCAAAAAAATTATGGAATCAAAATTTCATAAAAAGCAAAACCTTCTTAGTAATCTTATCAACTTCATCAACATAGACAATCCCTTGCTGAGCTAATTCCACATTGAAATCAGCTTCCTAAAAACAAGGTCCACCAAGCAGTGTATCAGAAAATTGAAAACTCCTGCACCTACCACTAAGACTATGATAGACAAGGACAATAATCTACAACTACAAGTCTACAACAACTAGCTTACGTAAATAAACATTATGATGGTCTGATAAAAATAAAGAATGACTTGAAACACCAACTATAGTTCATAGATAAATAATACTTATAGCTAAGATACTTATAATTACATTCTGGAAGACATTGAAAGCAAACACTTTTATATTAACTTAAAAAAAGCACTCATTCTTTTCCATGTAGGAGTAGTACAAAAAGTATCATAGCACCAAGAAAATACATATTAGAAACGCTCATGGACAATTTGCAGTCATGGTTGTCTAGTAAATTGTCATTTTCAAAATGGCTGACAAAAACTTTTGTGAAGCCCAGGAAGCCTAGAAAATAGAGATGATGTGGAGCTCACTAACAATTAACTCCTGAGTACTTAAGACCAGCACCACTGATATTTAAATACCCAGTGAGCATACATATTGCTTGACCGATGCAAACTTGCAACATAATAAAAGGATAACACCAGAGTTCAACTTTATCTTCATATGAAATATCCATGTGCTAACACATTATCCAGATCAGCATAGACCATGAAGGAGTCTTGATAGGGATACAGGGCCAAAAAGAGGAAACTTTGAAAATAGTAAAAAGTAAAAAAGAACATGAAGCAAAAATATGAACAGATATAACCCATTGACAAAAAGGATACATTCCTAGCCAATAATACACGTAAAATGCCTTTAGTACCCACCCAAAAAATAAAAAGAGAGAAAGAGAGAGAGAAAACAAACATGTAAAATGCCCAGCAAGTTTGAGATAATCAGGGATCGCATATAAGCTTTTGCTACGAACAGAAACGAATTTGCAATGTAAACAGCAGACATATAAAGTGCCAGAGAACTTACCTCAAGCAGCCTATATAATATTGATTCCACATCTTCTCCCACATAACCTGCCTGAAGTGGGTGCGTGCATAATAGAAAGAGGGAGAAGCGGGAAAGAGGGAGGGAAAATTGCATTTATCAGTGAAGCAGAGTCCATAGAAGAAAAGAAAAGAAACAAAACATAGTAATAACATGAGAGGAAGATGTTGTGAAACTTGCCTGCGTCAGTGTTGTTGCATCTGCAATGGCAAATGGTACATTGACAATACGGGCGAGTGTTTTTGCAAGCAATGTCTTGCCTATAATGCACAGCACAAAGTGGCGGTTGAGTATGATGATCGATTCTTGCAATTACAAATATCATCAGTACCTATCCTATCACATCACACCCAACAGTAACACATACACACAAAGGCACAGTCCCTATCTAGTTAAAAGAGGGTATTGATGTAATGTAGTGAATAGTGAAGTAGTGATGTGATACCTGAGCCCGTAGGACCAATGAGCATGACATTGCTTTTTTCTGGCTCAACCAAATCGTTTTCATTTTCATCAGTGTGTTGATGTGCGCGAGATTGGGTTTGGTTGAGAGAAGCAAGGCGTATCCTGTTATAGTGGTTGTAAACAGCCACCGAAAGCACCTTTGTGTTGAGCATAAAATTAAATTAATAGGAGTATCAGTAGAGAAGAGGCACAGGCACAGGCACAGGCAGAGGCACTGATTGATCTCTATTCTCTATTCACAGACTAGTAGTCTACTACCGCTACCAGAGGATGTATGCAAATGCAATGCAGAGATATGCGAGCTTCATATAAAAAATAGTGAAGCTGGAAATGAAATGAAAACTCTAGCTTTGCAGTGTGAGTGATTTATCATTTATTTAGGCAAAAAGTGGGAATGGGAAGCACCTTTTTAGCATGGTCCTGGCCAACAACAAAGTGGTTGAGGGCATTAAAAATCTGCTTGGGCGTTGGCAAGTCCTTCTTCTTCACCGAATCCGAAGATGAAGAATGGGTCGAAGCATGAGCATGAGCATGAGCATGAATTGGAGTAGTAGTGGGAGAGGGGTTAGAGTTGTATTGGTTGTTGTTGTTGTTGTTGTTTATGCGGTCGTTGGAATTAGGAACAGGAGGGTTAACGCGGCCAATCTCGAAGAAAGAGCCGTGGAGAGGAGAGAGCTTGAGAGGCCTGAAATAGAAGGCGGTCCTGCAAGAGGGGCACAGGTTGAGGGCCTGGTACAGCCCCGCCACCCCTCCCGAAATGGAGAGGGGTCTGTTAGAGAATATCACTGTCATCTGCTTCGAACAACGCGGGCAGTTCACCTCTCCTCTTATGTGATCGTACCGCTCATCCCACCTCCTTCCGTCCCACTTGTGCCGCACCCACCCCCGACTCCACCCTGACCCTGCACCGTTGCCTTTCTGATTGTGGGTGTGGGTGAGGGTTTTCATTTTGGAGAAACAGAAACAGGGACGCTCATGCTTATGATACTCATACCAATATCCATGGTGCGATAATAAGCAAGTAATCGCCCTCATACTCCCATACTTGCTGCTTCTCTTTACTATTGACAACATGCTCTCGAGTTATGCTTCTCTTCCTTCCTCCTCGTACTCACCTCCCCATAAACCTTATGCTGATCTTCAATTGGAATTTGGAATTGTAATTCGAGTAGACGGGCAAGTGACTCACTCCCCCAGACCCCATTTCCTTCCATTACACTTACACGTGTAAACTCTTCTTTAATCCATTGTTTTTTATTTTTTCATGGAATTTTTAATACATAAATAAATGAATAATTGTTCTCACTATAATTTATTTTTTACTTTTTTAGTTTTATATAGTACATTAAAAGTTACAATTTTTATTTTTCTCAGTATGAAAGTCCATGTGTAATCCTTATATTATTAATTATATAATTCACGAGAAATTAGGGGGGGACTACTGTTTAAAGTAGCAAACACCGCTCATAATTTCATACACATATTTTCCATAAATGACGTAGTTCATCTCTTATTTCGCATTGATATACCATTAATATTTATTATTGGATGAAATATGACTCTTATTTGGATTAGATTTTATATCTATCTAATAATAAATAGATAATATGTCAATTTAAAATATGAGACGAACTACATCAAAATAATATTACTCTTTGCATAATAAAGGGTTAAGATGGTGAGCAGTATTGACCATTGAAGAAAAAATTGGATCGGACCAACCAATCAAACCAAAAATTGGCCCAGTGTCCTGTTTGGTTTTGTTAGTTAAACTGTTGTCTTTGAAAATCACAATCAAATCAGATTAAATCAATGAAAACTGAAGAATCGATGAGAACCGGTCTGGTTCTATTGATTCACCGGTTTGGTTGATTTGCTTTTTTTTTTTGTAAAATGCTATTTTTCACTTTTCTTTTTAAAAAAATAATTAATTAATTAATTAATTATATTGTATTAATTATATTATAATTTTTTGCAATTGCAATTTATTCAATTATATAGATATATTTTGTATTAATTATGTTATAATTTTTTGCAATTTATTCAATTATATAGATATTTATATATATAAATAATGAAATATATTATTTTATTATGTCCCAGCCAAACCTCCGATTGAATCGGTTAGTCGTCTAAACTTTTGAACCACTGCCTTAATCGGTTCGATATCCGGTCCGATTTTCTTAACCTTGCTATTGACCCTTTAGAGGGAGCACATATGTTCAAATAATAGAGATAATTTTGTGACAATATTGCATAATTTTTGTGCTCTTATAATTGAAGCAAAATTAGTCCTATAAATAGTTCAAATGGATTAAGAGTGCATTTAGGTAAGATTTTTTTAGCAAAAAAATCACTATTTTCACTAAAAAAACACTTTTGATATATTTGGATAAATTTTTAAAAGTAATTAGAATCTCAAAAAATTTTATTTTTAATTTCTTTTTATAAAAATTGAAAAGAGTAGCTTATCTAAAAAATCTATTTCTATCTTTTTCAATTATATAAAAAAATTTAATTTCAATTCAAAAGTTGAGACAAATACATCCTAAATATGTATGAACAACTTGCAATGTCACCCGAAAAATAAAAGACTTATACACATTATTCAAAGCCTATGCTAATATAACATATTACTATTTAATTAGTTTAAATAATTTAACACTTTATAAATGAAGAACACTAATATTACGAGAGCTTTATTCTTATCTTAATAAGATAACTGAACTCAAAGCATGGTAGTTTAAATTTAATAAATTATAAATAATGATGGTTTAAAAAAATATTAATGTAACATTTTGTACAATAGACTAAAATAACTTAAACTGTCTTATTAATTTTTCACTCTCATTACTTCATCGCATTTTAAAATTGGGGAAAGGTCTTCATCATTCAAACCATAAGCCACGTGACAATGTGATCACAAGTCCATTTTTTTTTTTTTTGGGAAATTACATCAACCTTCTTTAAGATTAAATGATATTATATATAATATTTTTTAATTTATAAAATTATAAATTAATCTCTCCTAAGATTTAGGTGTTACTACATTTATATCATTACTGAGCATTTTTATAAATAGACACTAAATATTCCTATAAGAAGTGTCAATATAGGTATAATAAATCAACTGGTATTATATATAATATTACCTAATTTTAAATGATGTCAATATATTTTTTTTTTTTTAATGATCATGACCAAAAGTCATTAACATTATGTAAATGATATCATATCTAGTTTTGAGTAAGTTCATCGTGAAAGATGCAACCTTCGTGACCAAAATAGGATGTTTTTCACCAAAGTCGTCACATTCTCATAAAACCAATTGCTGAGTATGTTGTGATTCATTATTAGCTCAATTGTTCTAATATCATTGTGGTATTTTTTTATTTATTTTTTTAAAAAAATTTAAACTAGAGAACTATTCAATTTTGATCATTTCATTGAATTTATACTTAGTTCATTTGTCTTGATGAAATTCCTTGTTGGAATAGTTTTCTAACTTTAATAACAAGTAGAATTTAGTGTATCGGTAAGTAAGTTGTACTCATAATTAGAGAATTAAAATTCAAACCTAAAAAATTATTAGAAGACCTCTTAATTAAGCACTCACAACAGTAATGAAAGAGTTAGTCATTTAATCTCACATCCTAAGTTTATAAATATACTGTTGTGAAAAAAAAAAAATGAATATATGATTGGTGGACTACTTTTTCAAATGAATTGATTCATTCGGTGTAATTTGTTCATCGATAGTAAATAATACAATGTGAAAAAATTCTTGCATTTTTACCTAGGTGAAAAGTTGATATGCGCAACATTTTGAAAAATAGAAAAAAAGAAAAAGTCAAAAAATTTCTCAAAACAACTCTGCACTGAAGTTTTCTTCTATGACTTTTGCGCTTGTTTTACTGTTAATTGCTTATATAATTTTAGTGGATGCATGGTAACATGAAGAAACAAATGTTATTGATAAGCTTGAAATTCAAAGGGTCAACTAGATGTATATTGTGTTTTAATAAATTAAATTAAGATATATTATAATTTTAACAGATTTAATAAAATATGATATTTTGATAAAAAATAAAAAAAAAAAAGAACTCGTAATACATGGCCACAAATTCTAAGAATTTATTGGTCACTGTTGTGAATCCTATTGAACTCGCGGTGAAGATCAACAAATTCTTAAAATTTGTGGTTTAATAATGCAAGTTTGGATAAATTATTGTCCTCCGTTGCGATTTCAAAAATAATAACAATAATAAATTATTGAAGGTTACCTACAAATGGTGGCATTTTACTGAAATCTTTGCAAAGGGTTAGTTGGTGGTTGATAGCAGTTCATAGTATTTGAGAGTATTTAAGAGTAGAATATAATTTTGAAAAAAATGATATAATTTAGAAAAAAGTGAATGAAAAAAATATGGATAGCAATGTAGTTGCTACTATTATATATTTTAATGATTTGATTATAATATCTGATGAAAGTGTAATATTTAGATGCGATTATCCTAAATGAGTATATATTCCAGATACTATATCGTTAAAGGAGCTTAAAGTAGAGTTTTGTCAAAGCATAAATATTGATTTAAAAAAAAAAGCGAAAAAATGAGATATATGTTTCAAATCTCAAATGTTAATAGGAATCTAAAATTTTGAGCGGTTATAATTAATAGTGAGAAGGATATGAGAGTAATGTTTAGGATGTATCGTTAATATCAAATTTTTAATACAGTCATGGAATTGCATGTTGACTTCGAATAAATTATTGGTGAAGCTAGTCCTAACTCATATCCGAATAATCAGCATTATGATAAATTTGTTACCAATTCATACCCGATAAATACTATTATAATTTGTTTGCTAATTTTTATTCCGAAATTAATATGTGATTATTATATGGCATATAAAATATACTCTACACTTGCCTCTTATTAAGAATTCTGTATATCAAAAATATAAGTGACTAATGATCTTTATTAATTATTATTCTTTTTATTATTATTATTGTTGTTATTATTATTATTATTATTAATATTTATATTACTATTATTGTTATTATTATTATTATTATATTAGATATAAAATATGCTCTATTATTATTATTATTATTAATTTATTATTATTATGCTAGATATTATTATTAAGCCTATATTATTATTTCTATTGTTATTATTATTGTCGTTATTAATATTTCTATTATTAATATTATAATTATTATTAGTATTACTAATAGCCTATTATTGTTTTTATTATTATTATTGTTGTTGTTGTTGTTAATATTTGTATTATTATTATTATTATTATTATTATTGTTAATTTTATTATTATATAAAATATAAAGTATACTCTATACTTGCCTCTTTTTGAGGACCTTGTGTATCAGAAATATATCAAACTAATAATCTTTTGTGTTTATAATTATTAATTGTTAGCACCAACCTACGAAGAGGGTCTGTCGAGCTCGTTTTCAGAAAGAGATGCAAAATATAAAATTAGAGACAGTGAAAGGATAACGATTACTTAGAAAGGGAACATGAAGTAGGGAATAATGATATAGAAGATGATGATGAAATATCAAATACACAGGTTATTATTAAGCATTCAAAGGATTTTCCATCTTTCATACGTCCTTATTATGATAACGATAATATTAACTATGGATAATTTATGGTTTAATTTTATATTTATTTATAATATCAAAATTTCTTAAAAAATATATATCAAATATATTTTTGATATATAGGATTATCATAAGAGATAAGTGTAGATCATATTTTATATTTTATATAACCAAGGTTTACTAACAATAGTAAACTAAAGTCTTAATCTTTAGTTAAGATCACTAATTAAAATTTCTTAAATAATATAATAACAAGATTAATAATGATAATAATAAGAAAACTAAATAAAACTAAATAATCATAATAATAATTATAATAATTACATTGATAATAATTACGTAATAAAATCATGATTATATTATGATTATAAGATAATAATAATACTAATTATTAATTTAATTAAATAAGAAAAATAAAACTAAATAATAATATTTCATTATTACTCTAGCTAATATAACTACTTTTTAATATATAACAGATATATTTCTGATATACAGGACCCTCATAAAAAGTAAATATAGAGCATATTTTATATCTTATATAATCAAAATTTACCAACAATAATAATAATAAATTAAAATCTTAATCTTTAGTTAAAATTATTAATTAAAATTTCTTAAATAAGATAATAAAAGAATTAATAATATGTACAAAATGATAATAAGGTTTTATTATGATCATAAGGAAAATAATAATACTAAATATGAATCAAAATAAATAATAAGAATAAAACTAAATAATAATAATAATAATAATAATAATAATAAGATCAACAATAGGTATAAAATAATAATAATATTTTATTATTAGTATAAGAAAAATAATAATACTAAATAATAGTAAAAGTAAATAAGAAAAATAAAATAATAATATTCTATTATTACTCAACCACTATAACTATTTTAAATATATATGTATACTAGATATATTTCTAAAATACAAGATTTTCATAAGATGTAAGTATAAAATATATTTTATATCTTATGTGCATGTTTGGGTAGCTCCCCAAAATAGTTTTTTTTTAGCAAAAAAGTTGTTTTGGAAAAATAATCTTGTTTGACAAATTTTTTCAAAATAGATTATAATTTTAAGTTGATAATTTTAAACTGAAAAATAGCTTATAAATATAAGCAAATTTTTGGAGTTTATGATTATAAACAAAAGATGATTATTTCATAATTATTATGTTTTTACCAATTTGACCCTAAATAATAAATATTGTATAATATAAATAATTATTTTATACCATTTTTAATAGTTTTACCATATAAAAATAATTTTTTTAATACAACCTAAACAAAATAGATTATCTTAAAATCACTTTTTAGCTAAGGTATCTAAACGTAAATTAATTATCATATAAGTAATTATATAAAAAAGCTATTATACAAATAAGTGATTATTAAAATAATTTTAATTTTTCAGCTTTTCTAAACAGAAACAATAATTTTAATATATCGCAATAGCAACAACAATAATAATAAACAGAATAATAATAATAATAATATTAAATTCATAATAATAATAATATATATTAGATATATTTCTGATATATAGATCCTAATAAGAGGCAAGTGTAAAGTATACTTAATATCTCATATCATAATAAATAATAAATTAATAATAATAATAATAATTATAACAACTAAATATTACTCTTTTGTCATGAATCTTCTCCAAAATATAATTTTGTGCTCTCATTGTCTTATCTTCTATCGTTTTTTCTAAGAAAATATTTTTTTATTATATCAATTCAACTCACTTTCATGACTCTTTTACAATAACTCTCACTTCTCTTTCACTCACACTTAATTCTTTCAAATTGTTCGATGCGCCTTCTTTACTATCGGAGCTATTTATAGAATAGTAAGTTACTATAGATTGAGACTATTGTGTCAGCGAGATAATTCCAATTATTATTGTCATACCCTATATTACAGTATGCATCAATTATTGTATTTAAAACACATAATTTTTTAGATTGATAGGGGAGAAATCGCAACACATCAGCACATTTTTGGTGAAAATTGTGTAGAATAATTTCACCAAAAATATGCTAATATGTTGCGAGTTTGGCCCCCACAATGTGCCATTTTACTGAAGTTCTAAAAAATTCAGTGATGAATTACGAATTCAGTAGATTTTCAGTCTCAAAATACTATATCTCCCTAATATTCTTTCAAATATAATAAATCACTTAATACCCATATTAAATAGAATAAACATTCTATAAAAGCAAATTCAAAACCAATAAAACATAATTTCTCTCATCAATCGTCTCTTTTCACAAAAATAACATATAAAATATTAATTATATGACTTTCTAGTGATTTCAGGTTGGTGATGTATAAGCTAATTCGTTAGAAACTTGAAGAGCCATATATAAAATTTTTTAAAAAAAAATCATAAAAGGATTTCAGTGGCCAAGTCGTGAGGGAGGCGACGATTGTTATGCGGAAGCATAAATTAATAAATAATATAAAATATTTATATTAGAAAAAAAATTAAAGTCTATTTGTTGATTTGTCGATGTAATATGAATGAGCGATTCATCTTTATCTGCTTATCCCTTCGCCTCTTCTCTATTAACTCTTCTAGAGGTTCTCAAGTAGAACAAAAAAAGAAGAAGGTTTTTTAAGTTATATTTTTTAAAAAGTATCATACAAATATATTTTAAAAAATTTTAAACAAGCAAAAAAAATATATCAATACCTAGTTAACTAAATGATATGGTATTTATTTTTTTAAAGTTATATATAAGATTCGAGTTTAATGGATAAATATTATTTTTTTATCTTATAATAAGTCAATTCAATTTCAGTTTTTAGTTAGAATTTAATAAATTGTGAGAATTGGTGGGAGAAAACGCATAAAGTAAAGTAATTAATCGAAATTAAAGAGCGTGTTTGGGCGGAGACAGCAGTTGAAGCAGGGAATTGATGGAGAACAGTTTGTTGGTGACCGGTGACCGGTGACCGGCCAATGCCATAAGGAAGGAAAGTGCGGCCTTTAATTGTTGGCGGACAGGACAGTTTGCCAACTCAACCTGAGAGTTGAGTCCCCCATGACTCATGAGCGAGCAATTTGATTTACATGTGGTTGGTCCTCCTCCTCCTCCTCCTCCTCCTCGTTTCTCGACACTTACAATACAACTACATTGTTATGGCTATCCACTCACTGTGCCTCCGCCCAATCCCGATCATAATCTTTCGTCCATTTCATCTTGTTTGTTTTCTTATGTACCCTTTTATTCTCCCAAATTGCTAACTTGCTATTTTTTTTTCTTTTGACTTTTCTTATGCACATTAAAAATTAATTTAAATCAATGATTAGCATAATAGTTTTAACAAATTATCGAAAATATTCAAGAGATCAAATTTGATATAATATTAATGTCAACTATTTTATATTATTAATTACTTATGTCTTAATATCTTTTAAAATATTTTTAATAAAAGTCAAATACATTTAATAATATAAATATATATCACTATCATTCATTCAATAATATAATTGTGTAAAAGATTTTTACTTAAATGATGTATTAAAATTAAATTTAATTAAATGCAATGTTTAAAGTGACGTGATAAGATAATATAAGATTAGACAAGTGGTATATGATATTAAATTTATTAATGAAAATGAAATACTAATGATTTAGTGGAATATGGGAAAGGAATTTGTAGAAAAGGGTGGTGTTAATCCTGGAAGGAAGAAGAGCATGCTGCATGCACGTGGGACGGAGATAACAGAGCGAGTGCCATAAAAACCAGCTAGACCTAGGATAGGACTGAGTGTCGCATATAGAGAGAGAGAGAGAGAGAGAGAGAGAGAGAGAGAGAGAGAGAGAGTGCGAAGCGACGTCGTAGTGTATGACTGGCAGCCTCAGTAGGTCCGTTGATTAATGAAAGCTACCTGTGAGTGTAAGACGTGTTGTGTTTGTGCCTCATATTCTTCACCTTTCCATTCCATTCCAATGCATTTCTATTCAATTCAATTTCCCCTTGTTTTCCTTTTCTAGCTTTCGATGATATTTATGCCGTTCCATTCTCAAGCCTTGTTCCTTCTCTATGACTATCATACCCAATTATTATTATTATAAATTATAAATTATAATAAATTATAAATAGAACAGACGAGGCCTCAGGGAAAGGGAAACGTGAGGGTCTCGATTTGAATTGTGAACTGTGAATTGTGAATTGTATGTATGATGGCTCCCATCAATCTGAACGCGAAGCAATCGGCCAACTCCACCACCACCGCCACCGCCACCGCCACCATAGCATCTTCGGCTCAGGACATACTGGTGCGCGAGACGCTGCGCATCAGTGCCAATTTGGCCTCCTCTTCCTCCCCGCTTCTCGAAACGACGCCGGTTCACCCAACCACGGCTGCGGCTGCGCAAGAATCCACCCTCAGATTCATCTGCTGCGAGGAGATCGATGGCCGTCGATGGAAGTACGTCGCCGAGACTGACCCCTCTGCCACCTCCGCCACCGCCGGATTCAAGAAGAATTCATTTCGCGCTCTCAGCTTGCAAACCCCTCAAGCTCCTCTCGATGTCGCCTCTCTTTCTCTTTTCCTCTCTTCTGCTCCATTCCCATTTCCTTATACATCTCAACTGATTTCTGCAATGTTTTTGGATGCAGGAATTAATGTCATTTGTTAGATCCTATGTTGTTCCCGAAGGTTTCCCTGATAGTGTTACCCCTTCCTATGTCCCTTACATGACATGGAGGGCTCTCAAGGTATTTTTTGCATTCTCAAATGAAAAAGGCTTGTAACTGTTACCTCATATTTGAGGCACTGCAATGTGCTTCGCTCTTCATGTTTTAGTCACTACTTTCGCTCTCAACTCACTACAAGCCCGAACTTGTTGAGGGATATCATGTATCGAATGCTTTCATGATTTTTTATTTTTTATTTTCAATATTTTTTACTTCATCCTTTCACTATTGAATTCTTATAGCACTTTTTTGGTGGAGCAATGGGCGTGTTCACAACTCAAACGCTTTTGAGTTCGGTCGGAGTCTCCAGAAACAGAGCTACTCCTGGGGCTGTAGCTATCAATTGGATTCTCAAGGTAACACTCACGTGACCTCCATATACTCTTACAAACAAATCCTAAATTGCTCAACCTGAACCTCTTGAGAGTTGAGAGGCATATTGTCTATGGAGTTTATGAGAAAAATGTAGATGAGCTGCTCCTTTCTAGAGCAGTTACTCGATGAAGATGTACTCATAGCTATTTGTGATATTAGTTCTTGAAAACAGCTCACAGCTAAAACATCATTTGGATTGTCACAAAGTGTTGAACGTACAGAAATTTCTTAAACCTTCTGGTTGTTATGAGTAAAATATATGAATTTTTCGTTGTTCTTATGGCTGTTAGATCACAATAAAAAAACCTTTAATATTTTTTAAAGCAGGCCATCTGTCTTTCTGCTCACCAAGGCTTGAATCTGATTTCATATGAATATGCTATTGTGTTTTTGCACCCATAAGATCTGAGATGGACTCTTTTGTTATAATACTGTTCTCCTGTATGGTTCAAGTAAGTATGAACATGAATACTATATGTAGGATGGTGCTGGTCGTGTTGGAAAGATGCTTTTTGCTCGGCAAGGAAAGAAATTTGATTATGATCTAAAACAGGTAATGAATTGCTGATTCTGGTCAATTTGATAATACAATTACAGCTGTCAATTTGATAATACAATTACGGCTATCCTACAATCTGCTCTCTAAAAGTGATTGTGTTATAGCTGCGGTTTGCAGGTGATCTTTTGATGGAGTTGGGTGCTGGAGTGGAACTGGCAACTGCTGCAGTGCCACATCTATTTCTTCCTTTGGCTTGTGCAGCTAATGTAGCAAAGGTTTGATGTCTTTTTGTTGTGAGTGATTGAATTTAGTGTTTGTTCTGCAGGCTTATTTATTTAACAATTTCTGCTCTTAGAATGTTGCTGCTGTGACGTCGACATCAACTCGGACACCAATTTACAAAGCCTTTGCTAAAGGAGAAAACATTGGAGATGTCACTGCTAAAGGAGAATGTGTTGGAAATATTGCAGACCTGGTATATTTATGAACTCAAATATATTTATGAATTTCTTATGTTGTCTGCCAAAAGAAACAATGAAAGGAAGGAAAATAGCCTAAGCTTCATACCTGGGTTTCCTTGTTGATAAACCCAGGGTTTAATTGCATTACAATACCAAGACAAGAGCAATTTTGCTCCATAAAATCATGAAATTGTGTCCTTTGAAGAAATAATTGCATCAGATTAATTATCACTTATCCAGTTATCCTATAATAATGATTGGAACCCTAATCTTGCAGGAGTAGAGATTTCTAAATATACTACTGAGTCCACTAATCTGACCTAAAAGTGGCATCCTACTAGAACTATAAAATCAATAAATTATGATGTAGGGAAGCCTATGGACTATGGAATGGTAAAAACAGCTCCCAATATCAATAATATGGTGAAATGATTTGATCTTTAAGCTTATTATGCTTTCTGTTTGCTATCCCTTCACTTCTTGTGTCACTAATATATCTTGACATGATATCCCTTCAAATGCTGAAATCTTTCTTTGTCAATTTACAGTTGGGAACTGGTTTGAGCATATTGATTGCCAAAAGGAATCCATCGCTTGTCACCACTTTTTCTCTCCTTTCATGTGGATATATCATTAGCTCTTATAGAGAGGTTTGGTTGTGTATTTCTAATGATGATGCTCTTCTAGCTGAACTTCCAATCTGTTGATTGTGTCACTAATGCTTATTGCATGAATAGGTAAAATCTGTGGTTTTGCACACGCTTAACTGTGCAAGATTCAGTGTAGCAGTAGAGTCCTTCATCAAGACAGGTATCACACACACACACACACACACACACACATTGCGTATCCTTTTGACATTACTAGATAGCCAATCCATGCTACTCTTATTGATCAAGCTGTTCTATCTTGCATAGTCATTTTCATATATCCACACACAATTGGCGTCGAAGATTCTGTTCCACCTTATGCTTCATTCAAGTTTTAACTGAAAAAAAAAAATCCATTTCAGGACGGGTTCCGACTTTGCAGGAGGGCAATATGAATGAGAACATATTCAGTTTTCCATGGAAAGATAGGCCTGTTGTCCTTGGTATATCAGTGGACTGAAAGATCTTTACTTGCTTTTTGCAGCCATTTTGTCTGAAAAATTCAAACTGATGTTTTCTTTCCAATTGTTTTTTAGGTTCAAGAGTCAAGGATGCATTCCAAGATCCTAGTGCATACGTTGCTATAGAGCCCCTGTTTGATGTATGCCCTTCTTGAGAGCATAACATTGTTCAGCTCTTTTTCAAGTTTGTCTAGTGATTGACTTTGTATTATGATTCTTATGTTCTCTTAATTGGTAACAGAAGGAGAAGTACATTGTGACATACAATCCCTCAAAATGTAAGGTACATGCTGTGCTCAAGGATCAGGCAAAGTCAGATGACATTCTAAAAGCAGCATTCCACGTGAGATATATGGCTATCTTACAATTTTCTTTAGAATAGCTGTGGAATTCATAGTTTGAAAAGTGCTTAGAATTTAAATAATCGTATTTTGCAGGCACATGTGCTTTTGAATTTCATAAATTCATCAAATGAAAGTAAGGTCTCATCTTGGAAGCAGAGTGAGGATGTTAACTCAAACGTGATGCACAGCATTTCAGATCTTGAGGCTTGTATTGCTGATTCTTGCAAGATTGTGGCAAATTCTTATGGGCTTTTCAAGAATAAAGCTAATGAGCAGGTAAATGGAGCCAGTATATTTGTCTGTGGGTTCGGCATTAGATCATGTTTACAACTACAGTACTTTTGGAGCCTGGCTTTGATTGTGTTAGCTCTGAATGTAATTGTTATTATTGAGGTCTCGAATTTGTGGACTTGCAGATGGCCCTTGTGTTTTCCCATCCTGGTCAATGAGACTTTTCTTTATTATTATTTTTCCTTTTTCTGGGGTAGTGCATGAATCGGTTATAATTCAAATTCTCTTATTTTTTGTTCTATCCCAAAAATTGAGCTTGGGCTTCTGAGGCCTTGGCTTGCTGCATGACAATAAATTTCTTTTTGAGAGCAGGAAAGGGGGGGGGGTATATAATCTGGTTTATGCCCGTTTTCATTAGGAAGTTTATTACTGTAGTTGCAAGGAAGCTAGTTACGATAGAGATTGCATCTTCAAACACCTTTCCCTCGTGTGTGTGTGTGTGTGTGTGTGTGAATGGGTGGGCGGGTGTTAAGTGGGGGTGGGGTTTGGACCCTGAGCGTTCATTTCCATGGTCGCCATTTACAACGTTTATTCTGTCAGTGTATATATGTGTTACATCATTGGAAATGCCAACTACATATGATGTATTTGCTTGCAGGGTTGGACAATGTCAGAATCACTTCTAAATCCTGGTCGAGCTAGGCTGTGTCAACTTGATAACAGATGATATTCTCATGTTCTCTGCTGGCTGCTGTTGGCTTTTGTTGTCCAGAGTTCTTGGGACTCCTCTGGATGTGAAATGAGTGCAGCAACGAAAGCTTAAAATCACCACCATGAAACGAGGACTTGCAATGCTCAAGTGGAATCATAGGATCCCAGATCCTAACAAAAGCCAAGTGAACTCTCCGCAGGACGAACGAATGAATGGCCAATGACGGGGTTTAGTTATAGGAATGAGTCGTTAGCATGACGCGTACTATCAAATATACCAATGTTCTTTAACGCTTTTCTGCCCCTCGTGTTTTTCTGTTCTGTCTATTTTCTTCTTGTTCTTGGTCTTTATTCTTTTTTGTAGTGGGGATTACTCTTTTGTAAGTTTTAGTTTCAATTTTGCAGCAGTTTTTTCAGTGTAGTTCATAAACTCGCTATGTGTAGAAATCATAAAAAGATTAATGCAATCTCCATGTTGGATTCTTGGTAGTTTTAATTGTACGATATGGCTGATGTTTGATTTAAGCTGAGCCCATAGTATTTTATCCTCTAAATTTCTCTTTCCCTTATAGGGGTGTATACAAAAGATGAATTGGGCTGGATTACACTAGATTTGAACTCGAATCCAATATTGTGATTGGGTTATTTTTTTGACCCAAATTTTACTGGATAATGACCGATTAATGATTGGGTTGGGTTATGATCACCCCTATTCCTTTAGGTGGAAAACATTCTTTGCTGCTTTTCCGCCTGTTTGTTTGCTGCATGCTACTAAACACTAGTATACTACACTCATTGAGGGACAAAAGTCGGAAGAATTGTTATTTTTCTGAGTAAATATCTCATTTTAGTCTTTTAAAGATAACAATAAAAAATATTATAAAAAGTACATAAAAAGTATTGAATTTTTTTAGGAAGATTATTAGAAAAAGTATATAAAAAATATTTAAAAAATTATTAAGAAGATATTTTAGAAAGATTTAATATTTCTGGTTAAAAAAATCAAAATCATTGAATTATGAATTATGAGAGTATTATAATAACTAAATCTTGTCTTAATAGGATGAAAGCAAGGAGAAATAAGGGTCTCGTTGAGTGGGGGCGGAGTTGATGGCTGCGGTCGAAAGGTTGCAGCTCGCTAGGGATAGGGGGTTCTAATTAGTAATATTGGAAGATGACTCAAGACTAGGGTTTAAGCTAATTGAGAGTAGGTTAGTAGATCTATCATACAATGGGAGTTTAGTCCATAAAATTTGTGTAGTAGGGCTTAGTTTTGCAAGATTCAAAATCCAATGTGCGCTAAGATGTTGTAACAAAATAGTAGACTCCTTGGCCCACTTAGCAAAAATTTTTTGGATCTAAGATTTAGATAGATGGTGTTCTAATTTGTATTAGGAAGCTTGTAACTTTGGATTTTTAACTTGAATAAGTGAGGTGTATTCATTAAAAAAAAAAAAATCTTGTCTTAATAAGTTAGGTTAGTTGTATTGACCGAACGATGCTATAGTGTATTTAAAATAAAACATTTAATTGAAAAATTTAAAGTCATGTCGCCCTTATAATTTTTATAATTAAAGAATTAAAATTTAAGAAATATAAATATAAATTAAATTTTTTTACCAAACCAATGTCTGGTGAATTATCAGCGACGAGAGTGTGGCTCGCAGCTGCAGCTTGGGCTATTAGGCATCCATGAAATAGATCTCTTAATTATTTGATGTTCAAGTTATCAGCAGCCGTTTTTCTGCTGGACACATTCACAGCTATTCGAATTCTAGGGTGTGGCTAAATTGAGATTATTGTTCTTTGGACTAGGGATGTAAATGGGGCGGGGTAGGGCGGGGGTGGAGGATAGCCCCCGTCCCCCGCCCAGTGGATAAATATCCACCCTCATTTTCTGCCCTGTATTTGTATGGGTATTCATTTTTGAATTTTTGGCCAGTTTACGGGTATCCGTGGATATTCATGGATATTCATTACAATGTAAAAAATTAAAAAAATTTAAATTAAATATAAAAATTCTAATATCATAAAATACTTAAAATAAGCATAAATATTAGTAATCTAATTCTACAATTCAAATTCTAATAACTTAATATACTTAAAATAAAAATAAACACATAAAATAAATATAAAATAAACACAATAATCCAATTTCTCAATCTAAATTCCAACAAATTAAAATAAAAATAAACATATAATAGTAATTTAACTATTAGCCTAATATATAATCAATACAAATAAATCCAACTTCTAAATTTGAACATTAGTCCAAACACTTTAAATAACAATAATATTAACTTAACTAAGTTAATAATTTAAGGGTAAAATAGTAATTTTATATTAGGTATCCGCAAGTATGGAGATAGTGATCCCTACCTCCGCTATATTTAATATACGGGTATTTAAAATCTCTGTTTCCATTACCCGCGAGATAAAATCTTTCTCTCATATCTGCCCCATTGTAGGTATTACCCACAAATATCCGTAGGGGCGGATGTTTTTGACATCCACACCAGCGACGTCTTACTTACAGTTGTTTGTCAAATATGCCCTTGTAATTTTTTTTATGCACGATGTAGCCTTGCATTTACCGTGCACCTGACAATCATAAATTTGTCTTTTTAATTTGTCACTTCTCTGTCAGCATCGCACGGTATTAAATATGGCTGTGAACGCCATGTTTCCAAATTTATTAGGTCTCTTAAATGTGTCGTGGGTAGGCGAGAGTTTCATTCCCCTCTGTGAAATCACAAGCTATGTGAAAATGTTATATATTGGGATCCCTCAATTTCCCATTTCCACTCATCAGGTAAGGGAGGGACTCACATATGGTAGCTCGAAGCATCATTGACTGCATTTATGATCTTTTAATTTGTGATATCGTGGAGCCACAAACAGCAGCAATAAAAGAGGGTCGTATGAGTAGTTATTTTCATGCATGGCCGTTATTTTGTGCGCATTTTGAAAGTAAGAGTAGAAACAAGTCGAATTAATTTGAATATTTGAACTTTAGATTTAATTTGTAAAAGTATATTATTCAAATGCGATTGAATTGTTTAAATAAATTAATTTCAAAATATAAATTTATCTAAAAATATACAATAAAAATTCGATTTATTTAATTTGTTTATAACCTTCTTATTAGATACTTTTTTTTTTATCAAATTTATCTTGAAATATTTTCCAAATTTTATGAATTTATTTTTTTGGTGCTATATTTATTTAAGATTAATAGTTATCTTTATGCTAAAAAATAAAGCAAAAATAAAAAAGAAATGAAAACTCATTAGAAATTAAAATTGCACAAGTAATAAATAGTGTTAAATAAAATTATAGTTCTCTAGATATAATTACAATTGACTAACTATAATAATATATAAGTTATTATTGTTTATACTTTTCTTATATAAAATTATAAATTTTTTTTGAATGCATATATACGCACACAAAAAATTTGTCAGAAAGCTTTTATATCAAGTCTACAAAGTTTTCATTTATATTATTGAACATAAATTCAAATCTGAACTTGTTTATTTATTTAAATAAACGAAACCTCGAGCATTTAACTAAAGAAGTCTGGATAATTCATAATTAACTCAACTCATTTACATTCTTGTTTGAAAATGCACGTTAAAAAACTTAGAATTGAGATAGCCTCCTACTATTTTGGTAAGGGAAAGATGAAAGGGACTTTTATTGAGATAGGTGGGATGGGTAACAGCAAGAACATTTTTGTAGTTATGATTTTTTTTTTTTGGGTACAGTGTAGCTAAGTATTTTCTTTACAATTTTCTATGTTTTATTTAAGAAAATTTTTTCGACCAATTTTAAGAAAATTAAAATGTTTCTCAGTAAAATAATGTTTGTAGAGATTTTTTAGTTAAAAGACAAAAAATCTATTAATTATTTCTTAAATAATTAATTACTATCAAGTATTTTAAAAAAATTTATTATCACTAGTGGATTAATAGGCACGTGCCTATCAATCCACAATTTTTATTTTAAGAGTTAATTTTAAAATAAATTTTTATTTATTTATTTGAAAAATAAACTAAAATTAAGAGAGGATAAAAATGTTAGTAATTTGTAATAATTAGTGGGTAGTTTTAAAGTATATATAATGGGAGTTGATCAATCAATGGGTAGTTTTTTGACAATTTTATCTATTTTTTAATTTATATTTAATTGATTATGCATAAATATTAGTTAAATATGTTTATAGAAATCAAAATTTATTTCAATCTAATTTAGAGAGAGCAAAAGGTAGTTATTAAAGGGAATCCCCCTCTATTAGATGTATAGATTCACTGACATATTTTATATAACTAGCATTACTTGAGTTGATAAGCTAAACGCATTCATCGGTGCATGTGACTGTATCCGTCCTTAACCCTTTTCTGTAAATAAGAGGAAAAATATAAACAAGAGAGAAAGTTTTATGATTAGAAACAAAGAATAAAATAAACAGAAAATTTTAAATATTTTTTACCTAACACAGTTTTCTTCCTATCATTTAATTCTCTATTTAATTAAATAAAAAAAGTTTCTAACTTTTCAAATTCTCTTGTTTTCTTATTTTTATTTTATCAATTTAAACATAGGATCAAGATGAAGTTTTACAACGACTCAGTTTAAATATCTCAATTGCAATTTTTAGCCAGGAGCCTTGACATCAATATTTGTGAACTAAAACATAAGTGCATTATACAGTACTGTGCCCTTTGAGGCTGTAGATGAAATTTTTGAAGTTGCTTTATGTTTCTTTTCCATAGTTTCTGTTTCTGTAACTATGCTGCTTTCCCTTAAACCAAAGAACATTCTGCATGGAAGAATGTGCATCCCGATCCAAATTAAAGGGTGCAGCTTTGTTCTTTTCACGCTTTATTTTTGGATTAATTTTCCATTCTATTACTTCTTATTAAATTTTTTTTTTTTTCAAAGCAATGCATGCTTGCATGAATTGTATCATTATTCATGACTAAAGTCTGATGCATGGCTGAGGAAATTCACGGTGACATCACTTCACAATCATTACTAACTGAAAAAATAATTATTATTTGCTAAATATTAAATTTAGATTGTGGCCACGCTGTGCACAAAAAATTGTGGACAAAAATCTTTTAATCCAGTTGTTGATAGACTCATTGATGTTTTTGAATTTAGAAGTATAAAAGTCATCCACATAATAATATAAATAAATAAAAACTTCTGCCTCACGCACTCACTCTCTTTCTCTCTACCTAGACTTATATATGATATATCTAATCTTTCTCGTCCCGCTTTGAAGAGGCTCGTACCGAAGAACTCTGCACTTTGCATTTAGGCTGATTTAAACTTTCACTCAGATTTAATTAGAAGGTCACTAGCTACTATGTCTCCTTAACTATTTTCAATTGTAGTAAATATATTGTTATGCCTAATCTCTAGCATCCCATGATTAAATTAGAATTTTTTTCTGAAAAAAACAAATTATGAAATTAACTAAACATGAAATGCATGTTAAACCATGTTATTCAAAGTTGTGCTAATTAATTAAAACATTCGACTCCCTTTCTATATCCTCTCTACATAGAGAATTCTTCAAGTTCTCTAACTACCCCTCTATCTCTCAACAAATACTCTTTCTACGATTTTTTGAAGAGTAATGCAATACATCTAGAATTTTTAATAGAAAACAAAGGTTATTAATAGATAATATAAAGTAATATAACTTATTCATCTATTAAAAATAAATAAATATGACACATTATTGTAACAAATAAATTTTCAAAAAAAATTCTAAACAATTTTCTATAGCCCTTTATCATATTTAGATTCCATGTGTCTTGAGACATGTCGCCGCCTCATTGTTCAAAATTGTGTGTTTTAACTAACTATAAGGGTTTTTCTAAGCAGTATAGTCAAGGTATTACCGAAATTAAAACAAATAATATTAAATAAAAAAATAAATATTTATTATACTTAAAATATAAAAAATATTTATCATATCAAATTTTCTTAACCCATTGTTCTAGCAACACTTATTAATAAAACCTATATGTTCATGAGTTTAATTGATATAAACAATTAATATAAAGGAGTTTTATATTGTGATTTAATGATATTTTATCACATATTCATCAATTTAATTTTAATACTGTGTGAATATTGAGTATAAAAGATTTTGTATTATTATTAAATAATAGTTTTATCACATCTTTATTTTGATACATATTATATCATATCTTTATGAATTTAATTTTAATATATTATTAATTAACCTAAAAAATTGATATCATCATCCAACTACGAATTATCATGAATAATATGTTTGACTCTTATAATAATTGCTTAAAAAATCGTACAAAAGTGTAGTATATAATTAGTCATCAATGTAAAAACTTTTCACTAACAATGTAATAAAATTAATTTCCATCTTTATTTATTACTATCTAATATTCTTAGTAATTAAAATAAAAACAATAAATAATGGTGTGTGAAAATATTAGTAGGTATCAATGTAAATTTTTACACATAAAGTACGTATTGATTAAATTTTATGTTATCATATGCCTATGCTGAGGATGAAAATTTCAATATTTTAAGAGATGATTGCCTAAAAATAATTAAATATTATTAATTACTTTATCATCATCGAATAATAATTTCTTAATGATTTTTTATGTTGAACAAAAACTTATTAACAACATAAAATTTTTTGCTTTCAACACTATGCATGCCATCTGATCGGTTGAATCCCATAAGAACCCAAGTTTGATTCCTGCTACAAATGTGAAGACCCTGATGGTAGGTGAGCTCATAAATTTTTTGTAAGTACTTTTTGATCTTGGATACTATGCTCTATCCTTGGTCGGATGACTAATACCAAACCATCTAAACTTCTTGTAATCGAAATGAAAAAATAGTTTCCTTCGGCTCCAGCCCACCCATGCGCCAAAAGAAACAAAGAAAAAAAATACTTGTTTCACATTTTCTCTGAATATTTGATGGCTTTTTCCTCTGAATTTATAGGTGTTGTTTACAATTGATGGTCAATATTTACTCTTTATAAGTCGGAAAAATGATAGGAAAAAATAACTAATAGTAATATTTTAGAGTGAGTATTTGTGCAGTGTTTTTGAGTTTGACATGCGCAAGGAAGGATGAAAGGTGTCGATAGTTTGTTATTAGGTGAGAAGGTTTTAGAATGTTTTGGGCAATTATAAATGTAATTCTTTTAGAATAAATGAATCAAAGAAAAAAATTATTAACCACCTAATTTTATCTTAATTTTCTTTAACTTTAGGAGGCCCTTCCCTCAAAGAAGGAATTGTTATTAATTTTCGTAACCAAACACATTTTGAAATCAATCACAAACAATTACTTTGCCGCTTGAAAAATATGATGTCAGAAGCTATCATATAAGCAGCATAACACTAGCAGATTGCGTAAGGTGGAACGGAAAGCAGTATGCAAAGGCCCTATATATATATATATATATATATAATTCTATTAATAAGCATTGTACCTCAGACTCTATTGCATATATTCCATCTCCATGTCCTCATCTAATGGCTTGGAGGAGAGAAATACCACTCAGAAACAAAAGCAAATGCAATTTCCTGAACTACACCACATGACAGATCGATATTATTTTAATGTGAATAGGACTCAAACACACTCAGGGACGAGGAAATGATTAGAGAGATACTATAGAGGAAGAAGAAAGTCAACACTTAAAGCTAATAATTATTATACGTAGAATAATATAGTTAATAAAGCAAATTAAGACTTAGGCTCGCCAGATGAAATGGGTGGTAGTAATAATATAATTAATTAGTTGTTGTTGTTGTTGTTGTTGGAGTTGAATTAAGTTGAAGCCGTTGGGGGATTCTTTTTGGCAAGGTTGTGCTTATTGTTATGCATCCAAACCTTGAGCACTCTTCTCTTGACCCCGATCTCCTGGCAGAACTGTTGCACTACGGACTCCTCTTGCTTCTGAATTTTCCACCCAACCTTTTCTGCAAAGTTGAGCATCTTCTCCTTCTGCTCCGGCGTGAACTTGGTCCTGAACCTCTTCTTCACGAGCTGCGCAGGCCTAGCCATTATGCCACCGACGCTGCCTCCGCCGCCACCATCCTCTTGCTCATCGGACTCCGAGGGAAGAGGCCCTATGTTGTAGGGCATTATCATCTGGTGGGGGGGCACAGTTCTTGAGGGCAGAATGTTACCTGTAGGGTACCCCAGAGCCTCAGGAGGGAGGATGTTCTTGTTGTGATGCCCCAGAATGAACTTCCTCCCAAGCTGCCTGTTGAAATGTGAGGCGCCGTGGTGGTACTCAAATGATGGCTCGCCTTCCACCTCTTTTCTGTGGAAGTTTCTGTGGCAATGGCAGGCTGAGCAGTTGAGTGCTTCTATGGTGCCTTCTTCTCCGCTTGGCATGAACTCGCCGCACCCATCGGTGGCATTCCCTCCCATGGCAGCTGCATGGTTCTTGAGGCACTCTCTGTACCTCACCACTTTCTTGTACGGTCCATGCCCATGCCCATGCCCATGCCCGTGATCCTCTAGGCCCTGTTGCATAGAGGAGCCGTTTGAAGGGTTTTGGGTTTGGGGTGCTGAGGAAGATATCATGTGGTTATGGTGCGGGGAGTCATGATGAATATTCATGTGCCCATGTCCCTGCCCGTGCCCGTTGCCTTGTCCCCCACCGTAACTGCTGTTTATTGGGATTGGTATTTCTCCTTCTTGACTGGACAGTTCCATTCTTATATATCTTCTCTCTTTCTCTCTCTCCCTTCTATTTGGATCGAGACCCAAAAGAACAAACAAGAAGACAGGAGAGAAATAATATACAGGAAATTATAAAAAGTGCCAAAATGATTGCGGTGCTAGCCGAGGTGTCACCTCCTTGAAATCCTGCGAGTTATATATCCTCACATCACAATTATCAACTCGATCGATCTTTCAAATTAAAAGCAGCACACTGAGGATGATGATATGATATGAAAACGTTTCCTCACTCCTTACATGGGATGGGAAACAGAAAGAAGCAGATAGAAGAGACTTGTAGTTATCATGAATGACAAAATCTAGCTAGCTTCAAAAGTAGTCAGCTGGACTAGCTAGCCTGCGAGTTATTGGGTGCGTAGGGGTTTCTTTCCACCAAAAGGAAGAGTAAAGAGTGTTTAATTGATTTGAGCCACTTGAGTTTTGAGTATCCACCGTTACTTTCAGCTAACGATGATCTTCAGGTGAATTAAGAGGAAAAAGTAACAAGCACAAACTCAGAAATAGGGCACACAGGATATCGCCACGAGAAGACAACTTTTTCAGCAAACAAGACACTTTCCCACTCTGGGCGTTTCCTATATCTCAAAAAGGAGAGAGAAAGTGAGAGAGAGAGAGAGAGAGAGGGATAAATTAAAGGATCGACAGAGAAACAGTCTAAGTGAGAAGATAATGAATGGAGACAGCTAGAAGTGAACCTCTTCTTCTATCTTCTTTTTGATGTCAAACTGCACAGTCAAATGAAGAGGATGGAGCAAACTGACATGAAGAGGATTAGAAAACACCATACCAGCATGATCATGTTGTCTTGGGGAGCCTTGATGGTAAGCTTAAACACCTTCAATTGCGGACATGGTTTTAAGACAAGACAAGATGATTTGGCTTAGAAGGAATCAACTCTAAAAGAGGTAGAATTAGAGTAACTACAAGGTAGTGGAAGCTGAAGGAGAGAGAGAGAGAGAGAGAGAGAGAGAGAGAGAGAAAGGAAGACAAGTGAGTAATGGAGGTGGGTTTTGCTAGTGAAGCACTAAACAAGAGCTTATAGAGGTGGTGTGGGACAAAAAAGGAGGGGGGAAAGGAGAGAGAGAGAAAAAAAAAAAAAAAAAAGAAGGCAGATTTTAACAGACAAAGAGGAATGCACAGTTATGTCTTAGAAGAGGGAGATTCAGATTAGAGACCAAAAAAAAAAGGTGGGGTGCTTGCTTTGCTTGCACTATCAGCCATCAAGTTTACGCCATATAGAGGGGAGCAGTGTGTCAGACAGTGGAGAGGACAAAAGAAATCAGAGAGACAAAGTGAGTGAGCGAATGAGATGGCCTTTCTCAAATAGAATTAACAGAAAGAAACGTTCTTCAAAAGAAATAAAGCTAAGCTTCTCTTCTTATGTGAAGAAATAGAGCCCTCCAAATTAAGTCCAAAGATTTTCTTCTTATTCGTAATTAATTAGTCATTAATTATCGTCACACTCACACCCCTTCCCTTCCTACCGGAACCGTGAACTGAGATTTGCATTTATTTAGCAACCGACTAGACAACTTAAGTTTAATAGTAGGATGACAAAACGGGGAGAAAGCTAGCTAGACGTGAAAATAAATATTGACATCAAATTTGTTAGCGAACCAGCTAGCTTGGAAAAACAAAAACTATTATAGTCCGAAAAGCCATACTTTAAGTGACACCTGCAAGTCTTTTTGAAAACCTTTTTTAATTTAATACTGAATTCTACTGAAATTATTTTTCTTCCACTTCAAACCTACTCTCCCTTTCCATATTAGGCCTATAGACCTTCTTAGCTAAAAAAATAAACTTAAATGAGTCAGATGGGTAGAAAGAAGTAAACTACAAATCCGTTAGTGTCTTACTTTGAAATATTTATTTTCTCTAAACTTTAAGAATGGTAGACGAATGAACTAGTATCTTAAAATTATAAGTTAAATAGAGAATTTCCACTTTCTATCTCTGTATTTTTCTTACAATATCCTATTACATTACATTTGAACCATAATTCTGTGTATACGCGCAGCCTTGTCCTTGATTGTGAAGAATTGATGGTCATTGTTAGAAGCATTGTCAGTTAAATATTTTGTTTGAGCATCCTCAATTTTTTTAGTGGCCCTGTCCAATTGTTTTCTTTTACGCCTTCTCAAGATTTAACTCGAGTTCTGTCATCCCAATCATCACTAAAATATCGCTTAATGTACGTTTCAATTTAATTAATAGCATAACCATCCAAAAAGGTCTTCCAACAACTAAAAATGGGAAATTTTGTGAAGTAATTGAAGTGGGTGATAATTCACTGCAAAGTTAAACATATACAGTACGCCCAGCAGAGGCGATAATTAGGTCCTTTGGCTGAACATAGAAAGCTCGCTAGTGGGATTCTTCCTTCACGCGCCAGCATTACTGCTAACGGAAATAAATTTTATGGAATCTTTATGTTTTTATACACAGGCCCTTCAACATTCATGATTTAGCTAAACCATTGTTTCTTATGTATATATGTATATATATGCTTGTTGTGGTGTTGTGTCAAGAAATAGTTCGCTCAACGTGTCAATGATGTCCCTTTGGAATACAAACAGCAACTGAATTTCATTCAGATTTAGCACATGTGAGAGAGAGACAGAGAGAGGTGGACAGAGGGAACAGCAAAGGATGGTTTATCTTTTCAATATTAATAGGATTAATGATCAAGTCATCTTTAGTAAAATCTAGTACTAATAATCTATGACGCGTTATTCTAATAAGTAAATTTAGGGGTGTTTGTTTCACATTTTTTAAAAAAATTATGAAATTTAAATTTTTTATATAATTAAAAAATTAAAAATTAATGTTTATTCATTAGAAGCTACTTATTTTTAATTTTTATAAAAAAGATGAAAATAATTTTTTTTTAATTTTAATTATTTTTAAAAAATTATCTAATTATATAGAAACTGATTTTTTTAATAAAAAATTAATTTTTTAACAAAAAAAATTACAACCAAACACACCCTTAAATTCAGTAATTAAGGACTTCTGGAATATCTCCAATTCAAAGTAAGTATCGCTAATGAGAAATAAAATTTTAATTTGAACGAAATCCTTCGCAATAGAATTTTTTTTCCTTTTATTTATCTTTCACAATGTCTTATGATATTGAATGAAAACTAGGACCTACTTAAATATTTTTGAAAAAAAACTTCGTACATATTTATACAGGTACGATTTTTCAAAAAATGTTTTTTTTTTTATTTGCAAAATTTGTACTGGACCTCTAAATACTAATCTCTGCAATAGCTAAATTTTATAATTACATATATGATTCAATCAAGATATAGATAATTAATTATGAGGACATAAACATAAGTTTCTAAAATATTTGTCATGTTCATTAGTGTATACATAATACACACGCACATCTGAATTTTTTATTTTTTTCAAAAAAAATTTGTCGGAAAAAAGTTACCGGGACGTCACGGTTGCTCTGCAAAGCTGTTCTTTACATATTCTGCTGGGAAGTTGGAAAAGGATTCCCTTTTCATATTATATATTTGTTTATAATTCATCCAAATCGCTTTATTCTTTTATTATCCACGCCTTTATTCCAGTTTCTACGCCACATTTAGGACTTTATATCCGTCTTTACAATTTTTGTTTTTATCTTTGTTGTCCCTTCTTCTAGTAATTCTGCATGAATATTACTTTTCCTTTGTTGCTTTTTTTTCTTCTTTTTGTCTTAGACAGAATTATGCTCTGTTTCTTTTCTCTTTTTGTAATTTGTTTAGAGCTGCTCCAAACGTATGATGCACTTAGAGAAGCCACTTTTTTTCGTTATCAGATTAACGTTGATGATATATGCTGATAATACTAAACATAATTCAACTTTAGAGTTTACTGCTGATAAACAGAGGATACTTCAAATGTACAGTTGAAAGCGGTCTTATGAGAGATAATTAGACGACAAACTATGTAGTGTGCATATGGAAATTTGGGTTAGAAATTTATGAATTAAATTTTCATCTTTTACCGAAACTTTGATTCAGTCTACTTTTATCACTTAAGCTCAGTTATACTGCTGTATAATTTACTCCTCTTGTTTCTTTTTCTTTTTCTTTTTGTCATGATATATTTGTTTTATGATAATAATTTTCTTTTGGGGTACAGTGGAGACATAAACTTAAAGAGACCTATCTCTATGCTAATTTTCTCATGCATGCTTGACTGCATCATACTAATTTACTACTGGGAATATGTTTTCGATACTAATTAGATCGTTGCTTATAGAGTAAAATGCATATATATGAGGCTTAGTAATTGGTAATTGGCATCATAATATAGGTGTGCGCATTGAGGAAGCAGATAGTATAGTTTACTCATGTCATCGTGCTGGGTTGCTGGGATGAAGGGTCCACAAGAATAAATAGTGTTGATGACACATGACACAGCCTTGATCACAATTTTCAAGATGCTTCAGATCAGAGCCCCCAACTGTGTCCCTTTTTCTTTTGGGAAAACACATGGACTGCATCCATCCGAATCACGGCTAACCCTAAATTATCTGCACTAATATTATTGCTTTTGATCGATGTAACTTTCTCATACAAACACGCTTCATTGATAGTACTGCAGTAAACAGTGGCAACAAACAACAATTTCGTGTTCCAGTTTCCCACTAGTAATTAATCACCGCCTTCTGCTTTTTTCATTTCAATTTTTTTTTGTTTATTTGGATAATTTGATTTATTTTTAAATTAATATATTTAGATATAATATTTATATATATTAATTTTATTATATCTAAATATATTTATTTAAAAATAAATTAAATTATCCTATTTTCACTAATAATTAATCATTATTTTTTATTCCTTCCATTTTAATTTATTTATTCATTTAGATAATTTAATTAATTCATAAATTAATATATTTAGATACAATATCCATATATATTTATTTAAAAATAAACTAAATTATGCAAACAGATAATAAATTGAAATGGATGGAATAATATTTTCATAAAATAAGAGCAGTATCGAAAGTAACAAGTCTCTCCTCAAGTTGCTATATGTCACTCTACGTGAAGGTCCCTTCTTCGAATGGAGATAATTAACGTGGTTTAAAGTTCTCTCATGGCCTCCAAAGGTAACGCCACAAATTGAAGCCATTGCTTTGCTTTAGGTTCTATTATTCTATATATCACATAATTTTATAATAATACATTAATTATAATTTTTATTGAGATATAAAAGTCAAGATTACTACTTAAATGCTAATAATCCTCAATTTCTTCATTCTTCATAATTAATGTTAAAATTTGTAAAAATGTAAAAGTCAACATAATTAATAAAATAGCCACATATACTCTCATCACATCATCAATTGAAAAATGAATATTAGAAGTATTGGATTATAAAATTTTAATTAACAATTTTACATATCAAAAATAAAATGATGAAACATAATTAATTATTTTTTACATAAATTTCAATTAGAAAATGCCATTGTTTCTATGGAGCCGGCTGCAGTTTTCTGAGAGGTGCTACGTCTTCTTTTTTTTTTTTATAATTATTATTTTTTTAACACAGGAGAGTTCCTATGCTTGGGAGATTAGAACAAACACCTAAAGTTCGCTTACCAAAATCAAAATATATGTTAGTGAAGTAAACTTTCTTTTGGGATCCGTTTATACTTGTGGGTTGGTTTTGACTCTCAGTCGTAAAATGTATTAATACCCTGAGTTTATCCTTTTTAATAATTGTGTCGTATATGTTCGAAATCAGCAGTTTTGACAATTATTTGATCGAGACACTATTTTGTTTAACTTGTTTGATAAATAAATTAAATAAAAATAAAATAAAATTCAAACTTGTTTGTGGTTTACTATTAATTATCTGTTTGAAAAATATATTCCATAACTAGTTTATGACTCAAATCACAAAGTAAAATGGGGATTAAAATATAATAAAATGAATTAAAAACATAACATGTGAGCAAAAAACAAAAACGTCGTAAAATTAATCTAGAACTAGTAGTACTACAAGCAATCAAAGTCACCAACAAATATACGACAAGCTAGTACACAACAACGGGATTGATGAACCAGTTCATGACAAGAGCATAGACACATGGAACAAGTTTAAACTTCAAAGGGACACAAGACAACAATTTTTACTAAATAAGTCGATTGTGGCTTGTGGGTTGTATTCGGATTGCTAAATTAAACTAAAATTTGTTCACTTTATTAATTATATCTGAGAATTTGACCCTTTCTAACTTATATCCATTAATGTCATATACCCAAACCTTTTAATTCAAAGTCAATTTGTAATCGTTTAAACGTACAGTGTAACAAATTGACAACCTAACCATTTTTTGTGGTACAAACAGCCCTTCAACCGAACTCACTCATCATTTTATTTTTTTGGGGTACAGAACTCATTCGTCTTTTATCACTTGGCCATATATACAATATCCAATTTTGAAATGGGCGTTACTTCACGGGGCAGCAGTGACCGCATAACTTGTGTTATATACAATTGCATACATGTTTAGCAGTTAGAAAGTTTAAATAAGGCCTCTTTAGTGGTTGTGCATCGTTCTAATCCATCACTTGTGCGGTTACATGCCTTTATGTATAGGCGGCATCAGTTTATTTGATTTGGATAGGTTGAGATGGAGAGTGATACTCATTTTGAATTACAGGTATTAATGATTTGGCGCACCGAATCTGCTCGTAGACATGGCACTATTGATGGCTTGCCTGAAAACCCCAAACAGTAATACTGACAACCAACGATTATGCTTTTTCAACACATGACAAACACAAGATTTGTCGGTTTCCCTCGGGGCAAACCCTAATCTAGTTTGCAATTGGGTTTAATATATTCCAACTTAAGTTTCTGTTGCAAGCAAATAGAACCATAGTTACAGAAATTTTTTTTTTTTGCAAAAAAAAGAGAGAGAAAGGAACTAGCCAAGGAATTACTAACATAAAACACAAAGGCTATCACACAATTTATAAAATAAAATTATGGATTTAATGTTGATACTAGTATAAAAGTTTTTAATACAGTTATCTAATAATATATTATTACATCATTAAAAGTGTAATTTTTCCTTGTAGCTACCTTAAAAGTCACATATATAATAAAATCTGATTAATTGATATTGTAAATTATTTTTCACTAACAATGTGTTAAAATTTATCTATAAAATTATCACCGAAATATATTAAGAAATTAATTTTAATATACTATTAGTGTAGTTCCTAAATATATCAAAATATTAATTTTGATATATTATTAGTGTAAAAGAGTTTTATGTTGACACTATTATCCAATCATATGCTATTATATGAGAGACTTTTGAGATAGCGGATAAGAGAATCAAATATTTTTGCTAATATGATAATATATAATTGAATATCTGTGTAAAATACTTTTACACTTATACTATTTCAAAATTAAATTAATATATTAATAGCTACTTCGATATGAAACAAAGCAAATAGGGCTTGAATTGGTATTTGGAAAATCCATAGAAAAATACATGCTTTGTTACATCATTGAAGATTCAAAGGTTAGTGTTGATTACTTGTTTGTTCTTTTCTTTAGCAAGCGGACAAGAAATGAAAGGAATATTATATAAAGAGTAGATGTTCCCAATGAAAAGCTGGAACTTTTTCCCTTACATTAAAAAGCAAATTATTCAGTGACCAAATAAACAAGAAAAGCAAATTATTCTTGGTCAACTAGATTTGATCCTCATGATAATTTGCAAAGATTTCTTGTATTTTGCTTTCTTTTCTATAAGATGCTGGACTTTCTTCTAATTATCTTTTTCTACACCAACCCGTTTTCCTAGGTGCCTTGTCTTGGGAAACCGGTGCTACCTTTATTATGCCAATCATTTTCCATTAACGAATCAAATTACTCAAATTGGCTTGGATATTTTTCGTTCCCCTTTGGATGATTTGCTTTGAACATGCTTGTCATGATGAAGACAAGCAGCATAATAATTCCTTTCCGTTTAAAGCTAGTAACACATGTGTTTTTAATCATAGACTAGTGTTTGCTCCTTTGGAGGATTTTGCATTTAGTATTTTTTTTTTTTTGGTGTGTGTTTGGGGGGGGGGGGGGGATTTTGGGTTTTCTGGTGACAGAATTAGTGGCAAACTGAACCTGTGGCCTTTATTTCCGAAGCACCCAACTCAACAATGCAACAGAACTGATATCAAATGTAGCAGAGTACACTCTGCAGCTGACCACTGACCACCACCAAATATATTGGTATCATTCTTGCTAGCTTCCTACTCACGGACAACTTTTCTCTTTCTGAGTCACAAGAGGAAAGGATCATTTTTCATTCTTCCAAAAGCACATGTACACTTCAATGGCTTTGGTTCCTTAAGCTTCAAATGTTCAGATTGTAGCCAGTTTCTTTCCTTCCAATCTTAGGCTAGGATCCGAAACCGCCAGACTGGACTATCATTTTAGCTCAGCCTCTACTCATCATGCGCAAATACTTTGCTGCTCATTCTTCTCTCTCTCACTTTTTTAATTTTCTCTTTCCCTTTTTCCATAGTTAAGATTTCTATTAACTTTGATATTATTAATGTGTTACATACAAAAACTTGAACGAGTAAGCACAAAAACTGACCAACAAAAGCAGATCAGCAGCTTCAATTGATTCGCATAAAATTAAATCGGGTAGTTGTTTTCAAGCTTAGCAATGTCTCTTTCATGTCCATAAAACTCATTGATTTCGACCCGGGGTGGCCTGTGCTTTCTGTCGTTTGGGACCCCTCTGCTTATGATAGAATCTGTGTGTGTTTTTTCTTTTTGTTTTTAAAAAACGACTGAAAAGCAAGGACTAGCCGTTGGGAACATTCCCATTGCTTTAAATTTTTGTCTGAAGTATGAGTGTAAGACCCAAAGGCCACACACACAAAGGAGACAAAAGGGCACATGGCCATACAATGTACAAAGCATGAGATTCAAAGTAATGCCATATTGCCTGACCCAAATTTAAAAATTAAAAAAAAGAAAAAAGAAAAAGAAAAAGTAATGCCATTGCCAATGGAAAAAAAAAAAAAGAGAAAGAATTGTGAGAAAAGAAGGCAATACTTTTCCTTGTACACGACTCTTTTGTATCCTTTCCACTTTAATTTCTTATCCAACCACCACCATCTTCTAGCTCACATGACCGATAATGTGGCAAGTGAAATTGAAGGAAGAAGGATATGAGGAAAGAAGTGTTAGAATTCATGTTGGTACAACTCCATTCGATCGGTAATCGATGTTCCATATTTCTGATACTTTCGCACAAAGTTTTCTTCAACTTAGAAATTTAATTTGAGAAAATCTGCTCTGATAGTTTTAAATCAATTAATGCTAGTTTCTCTTCTAATAATATTAGGAAGTAGCTAGGAACTACCAGGACAAGTCGGATGCAATATGACTAGTTCATTTGCTAGGTTGACCTATTTAAAAATTATTAGATGTCTCTATAGCAAGTGGGAAACAATCTATTATTACAAATATTGTGATAATTTTGCACTTTAAGTTACATTGAAATTCTTTACAACCAACCTGCTGGATCAGACCATCAAAATTTTGTCTAATATATAAATTCAATATTAATTTCATACGGAATCTTGCGTATGAAATTAATGACCGGACCACATCAGCAGCAGCACCCTAATGTATTGAATTACACGGTGGAGTTGCAATTTGTAATTGAACTGTGTTATTCACTTATCGTTGAATGCATGTCCTGACGAAAAAGTAGATAGAATTATCTTATCTAGATTTAATGATAAGCTCGAGTCGTGCATGAGAGAGAGGGGCTGATGGGTTTGAGACACTGACCATTTTGATTCAGTTGGGGGACCATAAACAACTCACAACCCAATACTTGAATACTTTCATTATTGCATTTATGCCAAACGAAGAAAAACATGACCGGTATTATCTATACACATATGAAGTCATTTATTAAGAATGAACTTGAAAGCATGGCATTCACTCAATTTCTTTGCGCGATCATTCTCTTTTATTGGTATTCTTCATCTCTTTCCTTCCTCATAGAGGCAAGACAAACTAGAGTCACAAATCCATCGAATGTTGTCATTAATACAACTAAATTCATCCCTTGTCATTCCTTTTTTTTTTTTATTAACAAAAGTTTAAGTGGGTTAGGCACCGGACATTCCACCAGAGTCAGGGCACAACCTCCGGACTCATTAAGCACTTATAGGGGTTCTTATGCGATTACCTACCAATGAAGACCTCACAGCGATAGAGAGGACTCTAACCCACGCCCTTTCAGGATACGTCCCGAACCTTTACCACATGTGTCACGCTTAGTTGGCCATCCCTTTTCATTCTTGTTGTGAGTTTCTTCATTTTTTTTTTTTAAAATTATACATGTTTTCTTTAATTAATAAAATCACGTAATGGCGGGCTCCACTGCATTGGTGGTGTAAGCAGAAACACCGCGTGAGGCTCGGTGCCAGGCGGAGATTAAAAAACTTAAGTATGTTTTTCGTCATTTAAAATGTAGCATTTATGATTTTTATTTTTTCAAAATAATTGATTTGATTTAAGTTTTACGTTTTCTAAAAATAAACATAAACCTTTAAAAAAATTTACATGTATAGAAAAAATACCGTTTGAAAGGGGTCTCCACATAGGCATTTGACTATATATCGAGAGATTAGTTTTTCATCTATTAGACGAGGAAATATTTTGACAAAATTTGTTGTGATAAGGACTATTTATACTCATTTTTAAATAATGTTGAATTAAAATAATAGATATTAAAGAAGCAAAACAAAGAATTATTATACTTTTAGAGATCAAAATTATATTTAGATCAGATTAAAATTACCATTTGTTAATTGATATTCTGAAAAAAATATATTTATCATTTTTGTGATAAGGACTATTTATACTCACTTTTGGCGAATGTTAAATTGAAATAAAAGATGTTAAAGAATCAAACAAAAAATTATTATACTTTTATAGATCAAAATTATATTACCATGTGTTAATTGATATGTGAAAATGTTAAACTCTAGAATATATTTAGATTTTTAAACAGAAAAATATATGACGATTTATTTAATATCTCTATGTTTAGTACCATAATTGGCAAATTTATAGAATTCTCAGAAATTACATTATTATGCTCTTGCTTAAGAAGATACTAAATATTAGAAAGCCAACTATTTAAAGTTCTTACAATGAAAATATTTAGATATATATCTTGCATTTGTATCCTCATTATTTATCTAGAAATAGTACACAATCCAATCTTGATAAATCGGTAATGAAAAATTCCTGCATCCTCCTAGAGATTTTACACCATCTAAACAAATATGGAAGTTACGAAAGCAGTGAGATCCAACACAAATGAATGGTTATGATAATGTGTGGAGAAAGAAAATCTTTCCTGTAGGAGTTCATCCTTTCTTCAATCTAACGACCATGTTTAGTATCCCAATATACACATGCATCCGCACGCATGAACGGTTTCTTTCCATGATCAATTTCAGAATTAGTGAGTAGACCAATATCCACTTGAAGTGGTTTCCAAAACAGGGTGACTATGCTTAATTAGTCAAATGTTTTCTCCAAATTAATGATAACTGGACAAATTTATACTCATAATATTTCTTAAGTAGTAAAATACATATGAGAAATATTAGTTGTACACGGTGAGTTTATTTTATTTTATATATTTTATTGGTAATTACAAAATATCACAGTATTTTTTAACTATCTTATATTTTTATTCACTAAAAAAACTATTTTATATTTTAAAGCTTTATAAAGAATGAAAACAACAAAGAATACATAAGGAAAAGCATCTATCCTTATTGGAAGACCCTTACTTTCTTTAGCGATTTCTATTGGGTCAAACCGAATTAGTTAAATTCTTGATAATAGGATTTGAATATCAATAGTTCTATATAAAAAAAAAAAGAAAAAAGGAAATGCATCTATAACATGTTTTATTTCTACCTTTTTTATTAAATTTTTAAAAATAAGAAATACTTTAAAGACAATTTTTTTTCTAATTAAAATGGTAAAATTCTAATTGAAAGTTATTTTTCTAATACATTAAATTTATGAAAAACTAAAAAAAATCTTTATTTGTTCCTTAACCAGTATCTTTAAAATACTAGTTAAAAGATTTGAAAATAATAGTAATTTTTATAAGTATAATTATAATAAAAGCATACGTGCAAAAACCAGTAAAGAAACAACATTACGCTTCGCGGTGTGGTCGTTTTGAGAGATAGACTTGTGCGAATGCTTGATTAATAGGAGCCTCTAACAATGACTGCAATGTTAAATGCCAAAAATTAGGTTTAGGGAGAAGTGGGAGCGCGATCCAAGACGACTAAGAGAGAAAGAGAGAGACGTACGCATGCGAAATCTCGCATGATCAAAGCAGTGAAAAGCTTGTCTCTCTGTGTTAACCTTTTCTCCTTTCAAGTGTGCTTCTCCTTCTACGTGGTGGCTCCCACCAATTTGTCCAAATATCTTTTTCCTTTCTTTTATAAAAAAAGGTTTAAGTTGAGGAGCAAGCCGTTCGGTCCAAGTTAGGCCATGCTTCCAAAATTAACGAACGTTTACAAAAATATTTAATTACAGATAACACACCAATAGAAGGAATCTAATAATTGAATTTAAATTATGATAATATATGAATAGAAGGTTAGCCAGAAAAGTCAATCCCTTGTCAAGTGTCTCTTTTCAATTTCAATATTTGCATTGCTTTTTTAAGGCAGTATGTTAGGTTACTCCATTGGAGATATATATTTGGATTAAATAAATTAGTTTCCATACTTTTTTATTTATTTTAAATTTAATTCATTATTTTTAATTATTTAAATTTTTATTTGTGTTATTAAAGGTGTATTAATTTTTTTTAACGTCAATTGTTTAAGTTTTCTAAGTACTAATTCATAAAAGATCATAATAAAAAAATAAAATATAAAATTAATATTAAAAAATAAGAGCTTAATTGCTATATACTAATAATATAAAAAAAATTATACTATTATCCAATCAAATATTTGTATTTATAAAATTTTTTAAGTAATGAGTGATTAAACTAAATATTTTTGCTATGAAGTGGTAATATATAATTGAATGGTTGTATAAATTTTTTTTTAAATTCACAATGTATATAAATTAAATCCAAAAAATAAATTATAAAAATCAAAACTTAAATGAATAAAAATTATAGACGTTACTTTTTTTTATTCTTAGATCAAAATATTATTTAAACTTACATAATTCCTTCCTTTTCGCACTCTCCCTTTAAACCATCGCCCAATACGGAAACCCCTCGGTCTCTATGTCCACAATGATACTACACGTGTTTACTTATTTTCTTTGACATTGCCAACACATATAGCTGATTGTTACATGCTGAAGAAGAATCCATCGTAGTTTGAGCCCTATTAAGTCAACTTAACACTCGTTACGTTTGTCATGATTACTCATTATCATGTTTCTTTTCAGAAAGTTGTACAAATAATCCTCGCAACTACTTACTAAATTACTACATTATTATATTTAATCGAAAGCGTTTCGCGCAGCACATTCGAAAACCAAACATGCATAGAAACTTAAACTATAAAATGAAGCTTCAAAGAGTAGATTTTAATCTAACAGATTTCACAAAATGATGAAAATGAATCTCATTACTTGAAAGGAATCAAGTACAGGGTGTATATATATATAATACATGGTTATGAACTAACTAAACTTCCTAACTGGAGTTAAGTTCTAACTAAACTTCTAACAGAATCTGATTAGTTGCTAACAAACTTATACGTAGAGCCAGCTGGCATAAATTAGTGACTAACTGCTAAGGCTCCGGTGATTCCCCCACAAGCTAGGCCGATGGAAGGTTGGAAAATGGAGAGGAGGCCAAGCTTGGAATGAAGATGACAAAAAAATTAATGCAGGAGGTAGGGTTGAATTGGCAACAAATGGATAAGACCTTGTTGAATCTTCTCCCTAACCAAGTGGCAATTGAGTTCGATGTGTTTTGTGCACTCATGGAAGGAAGGGTTGTGAGCAATGTGCATAGCCAAGTGGTTGTCACAGTAACTGATACATAGAGCCAGCTAGCATAAATTAGTGACTAAGTGCTAAGACTCCGGTGATATAATTGTCTATTTCTCGTTCGGGTGTTGAAGGTTTATCAAATATCGGAGAAAAAGTCTTTCAAAATAAATTTATGTGTGCAAAAGTGAAAAAATTAAGAAAATATTTGCCCTTAAATTTTAGTATTTAAAGTATATTATTCTCTTAGCTTATAAAATGATTTAAGAATGTATCATTTTGTTACAAGTCCTACATCGAGGAGGCCATTTTAAAAGAATTTGGAGTGTGATTCTTCCAAGAATTTATGCTCGTAATACATTCTCTTATTTACTTTATTCACTTTATAAATCATAACTCATTTTAAAGGAGCTTTGATGGTCAAATGAGTATAATGGCTTTTGACACTTACGTTGTAATTAATTAATGCATTTAAACTTTATTAATTGCTCACCCCTGGTGAAAAAAAGGTGAATTTTGTTCACAAAGTGCTTATAGTATATATAGTGCATTGGATGTGCAATATTGAGTGAAGCATAATGACCAAAACCATAAGACGACCTAAGATTTTTGGCATGAAGCAATAAGTGGCATCCCCGAGATCTGCTGGGCCATAAAACGTGAGGTTGCCCTCTCTCAGTCTCATCAGCCAACTATGATGAATTACACACAGCTAGCTGACTTTCTTAATATTGTGTTGCTGCTGATTCTATATTCATGTATGTATGTGTGTATGCAGTTAAAAGGGCTTCTGCTTCTGCTTCAGCTTCAGCAGTTTTGCAGGAAGTACTTGCAAGGCTTGCAATTAATATATTGAAGAAAACCCAATTCCCCATGAAACACGTACGATACATACATATATATATATATATATATATATATATATATATATATCTCTCTGCGATTAAGCAAACCCGCAATTCAATGGGAAGAAAGCGGTGTCTGAATAAGCCACATCACATAGAAGGGGTTTGGTGTGGCTTGTAGTTGTAGCTAGGTAGAAGCTGATATGAGCATGACAGAAGTAGTGTTTCCATAATGGGAAGCTCATGCAATCATTTACTTAAAGGGTCTGAAAATTTTCTGAGGCATGGACAATAGACAATAGACAATAGACAATAGATAGATGTGGCGTGTAAGGAAACCCCCCAGAAAAATGAGCGTGCCAACAAAGGTACATCTGTTAAAATTTCAGGCACTTTTGCAAGTTTATGGATGCATGCCTGCTGCCTGTACTGTGGCTTTTTGTTTCTCTCTTTCTCTTTCTCTCTCTCATAAGCTAGCTAGAAAGCAGCTGCATGATACAACTCAACAGGCCATGACCGTGCGTAACTGCATATCCTTATTATATATACATAGTTATTTGTAGTGCATTAAGATCAAAAAGTTGCCCCTAACGCATCCTGTCAACCTGCTCGGCAGCAGAGTGGCTTTCGGTTAGGTAAGCCAAAGCAACCAGAGGCGCAGACTTTCGCAATATAAATAGTAGTTCCAGTGAAAAAAGAAACAGAATGCCTTGTTGCTTTTTATTTTTTCATTTCTTGCCAATATTTAAGTCTTTAGAGACAGACACCATGGTTTTTTATGCCGAAACTTGTGTCTCCTAGACATGTAGAAAACTTCATTTTTATTAGCTTTTTTGACAAAATAAGAGTAAAGATCAGACATTCTCCTCATTCCGAGCTGAGGAAACCACTTGTCATATAAGCAAAAGATTGATCAAGCCGTGTTCAATTTCGGTTCTTAATTTATACCACATCTCCAACTAAAGTGCAAAACAATATAGTAAATAAACTTATCTTAATTTAAAATGATTTTAATTTTATTAAAATCATATATACCCTAATAGACCTTAGTTTTTAAAAAATCTAAGATTTTATTATTAAATATATATACCCTAATAACCCTTATATAATAATTAAAAGTCTTAACTTGAAGATTTGGTTAACATCATTTTTAACATTCACTAACCTTAAGAACATTTCCGATGGTAATCAAGGACACATTTGATCCCATTTTAGACCACACTACATGTTAGATCAATATTTGTGGATTAACATGTCATAAAAAATAAAAGTATCTCAAAAATAGAACTCTTCTCTCTAATAGAAGGATCAACTTTGGTTCCAATTTTCATCATTTGCTACAGTAACAATTGAGTGATTTTGTTTTGTTTTTTTTTAAAAAGCTGTTATATGACACTTGTTATATGATTATTGCTTGAAATAAAATTGGTCACGATCCAAGCTTTGTGGGACGTGATCCACTTTCCATGAATGTCTTGGTCCTAGTTTCATATGCTCCAACGACGTACTTGCATGTGGGACTGGACACATGATGTCAGAGTTGCTCTAAATCTTGATCCGCCCATAATAAAAGCACTCCCTTATGTTAAATGTAGTTCTAATAAACTTCAAAAAAATAAGTTAATGAATTATAATTTTTGACTTAGGGATAAGCATTTGATATAACAAATAGTATTATAATAAAGTCAAGAGTTCAGTTTATTCTGACTTATTCATGGGGAGAAGCAATACATTTAAAATTCAATGAGTTTAATATCCTGACTTGTGACAATCATAATGGTGCAATCATTTATATTAGATATGATTTTTTTAAAAAAATTCAAAATATAAATTACACCTCTGCTATCAACTATAACTCTTGGCTTAGTGACAAATATTGTTTTATCCAATAATGAATCTCTGAAACATTAGTCTCATTTGATTTGATGGCTTCTTACCTGCACTTCATTTTACCCCTATTGATCTTAAAAGTTAGATGTGGAATACTACGTAGCCTAGTTCTTGGAAAGACACAACAAGTTTTCCCACATTACAAATCTTTGTCAAGTACCCTGTGCACTTTTTTTTTTTTCTTTTCTTTTTGGGTCAGCATAACCCTGTGCAAAATGAGGGAGACACCGAGAGATGAGGGGAATGGAGCGGGTTGTGGGAAATTTGGCCCAGACAAAGATGGGCAGGCTTGAGTGGACCAACTTCGTGGAGAAAGAAGAGTAGAAGAGCAAACGGTCGTGCGTTGCATGGATTTGTTAATATTTTGTGATAATTGTTTTCATGTGCATCTAAATTATTGCATTCGAGTGAGTTTTAACTACAAAGTACATTATTATTTGAATCATGTAATAGTTGGAAATTAGAGTGAATTTTAATTACAAAATGTAGTGAGCCATATAGTAAATTAATAATTGTAAGTTAATGTGAGTATGAAATGCAAAGTGTATGAATTTTACTATATATAGATTACAATTTCCAACAACTGCTGTTGGTGTAAGAGAACAAAGATGGATTAACGTAGCCTCTTCACCTATCCATTTCAGGGTGGTTTTGTGAGGCGGCTCGCGGCAGAATGTGGCCTCATCATCTAACACATTAAGTCCACATATGAATGTTTCAAGCTCATGCAAGGAGATAACACTTTTCTTGGATGATAACGTAAAAGAACCAACTTATAAAAAATAGAAACGTTGAGGTTTTCAAATTATAAGAATTAAAGTATACTTAAGATGTATTGATATGATCTATTGAATAACTTTTTTATGAATATTTCATTTCATCATATCCTTCTCTCCCCACTGATAGAGATCCTCCTCAACAACCCTGCCCGTTCTCCTCCTCCACATCTTCAGATTCAGATGGGATCATGTCTGCCAGGGGAATCCATTTTCTATGGAGATGTGAGAAATCAAAATTTGTAGTCCTTCATGACCCTTTTTTTTTTGGGGTCGTAGTCCTTCATGACTCATATGGTGGACTTTGTCATGTACGGCATCGGAGGAGAAAAAGGAGACCGTTGCTTGAGAAATACATGCTTAGGACGGTCTGGTGAGGAAAACATGGCCCAATTATTTATTAATCACCCGTGATGGATCGAGCCCAATTCACATATAGTTACGTGACTAATAATTCCTGAAAAATCAGATACGTATGTAAGTTCCTTGAAACGTATGCAGCCCAATGGACCCATTCTATTTAACACAGCCACTAATTCGTGACAAATAAAAGGTGGGCGTATAAGTGGCTACAAATGCCGTGGTTCAACTGGCTATGCCGTTGGCCTTAAGAAGCATGTGCATTACCCAGAGAGGGGTGAGTTCGACTGGCAAGGGGCAGAGCCCACAGCCCCCTAACAGTCTCCCCTCCCAAAATAAAAAATCACTTTTATTTATCAAATTACAATATATTTTCTTCAAAGTATCATAATTTTTTAATTTATTATCTGCTAGAAATGATACATATTATTTTAAATTATAAATTTACTTTTAAATTAATTATTTAGATTTTTTATTTTAATATTTTTAATATGATATGAGTTAAATTGCTATGTATAAATAATGCCAAAAAAAATTTATATTATCATCTAATTAGATATTTGTGTTTGTAAGAGTTTTAAAGTAGCAAGTGATTGAATCAAATATTTTTACTGATATAGTAATATATAATTAGATATTTGTGTAAAAAAAATTTATACTAACAATATATCTAAATTAAATCCATATAATATTCTATTTGAATAATTTTACATATTTATGTTTTAAAAATTTTAAGTCTTAAGTAGTTTTCCTCTTTTAATTTATTCTTTCCATTTTTTTTTTGGAATTTTACATGCATTCAAAAATACTTGTACAAAGATAAAAGACTTCAAAATTTATAATTTTATCATCTATAGAGAGCAATTGAGATAATGAACAATTTTAACCTCTTCAAATAAGAATGTGAGAGATATGTGTAACTCTCGTATTATTGATAAGAATTTTATTATTAAGACTCAAAAATTAAACAAAACCTCAAATTCATACCGAAATCACAACTCTCTGTCGAATAAGAAATAATCTTAAAGTTGTATAAATAAATCAAACATATAGGAATAGTTGATATTTTACCCAAAAAATTATAATTTGGTTCAAATTTAAATGTCAATAAGAGATTCTTTTGATATTTCTAGTGCTTAAGATAGTATGGGTATATTACAACAGCCAAAAATTAATATTTAATTATAAATTTACTAATTCAAATAAATTTTTTTAAATTTTTTAACTTTTAAAAATAAAATATGTAACTTTTTTTTTATAGAGATAACAAAACGAGCTCAACCTGCTCAATTGGCTCACAAAAAATAGTAGGTTAAGTTAATATATTTGGCTTGTCAAAATTTTTCAGCTATCCTAACCTGTCGTGCCTAACCCGCGAGCTTTGGTTTGGGGGGCAGGTCGGGCTCGCTGGTTAAGCGTATCTTTTTTTTTTGGATAGATGATTTTTTTTTTCAAATTTTTGAGCTTTTGTTATAAACTATATTATTATTATGTTTTGTTAATTTGTGGACTTTATGTTATAACATTTATATCATGGAGTTATGATTAATAATTATTTGTAAACTTTTTATTCATATATTTTAATTAGTTTATTATATTTGTATTTGAGTTAAATTTAAATATAAATTATATAGTTTAATTATTTTATTTTATTTAAGTAAATTTTTTATTCAATATATTTTTTATTTTTAAATTTTTTAATGTAATTTAACTCATTAAAAATATTAAAATACTAAAATAAATATTTATATTTTTTTTATAATTTTTATTGACCAACTTGCCAACTTGTCAACCCACCTTTAAATAGTAGAATGTTGAGCTTATTTTTCTAAGAGGTGTGTTATTTGAACATCCAAAAATGGGTATCCCATCAATATTCTTTTACATCCAACAATTCAATCTATTTAATTTTATATTTTAAATTATTTTTTTAATTTTTTTTAAAATCCTAGTGGGGTGTCTTTGGGAGTGTTGGGTTTATAATGTCCAAAAAACATTTTCCTTTTTCTAATTCGCCCCACCTGCTTTACAACCGTTGCTTTTTTTTTTTTTTTAGCTTAATAAAACATATAACTTAATTATCATTAATTACTAATTATTAAAATACATGGATGTCTTTGTAAAAATTGAAGATAGAGAAAAAGCCATGAGAGGAGGGATTTGATGTAGCAATTTGTCGGAAAGATTTGAATCAAGTTTTTTTTATTTTTGTTTTTTTTTAATTTTTAAATAATTAAATTAAATTATGATATGTGAGCATTTTTTGGAAATAAGTATTTTAAATTAAATTATATACTTACCAATTAAAAAATGAAATTAATTTTAATATAATAATAATATAAAAATTTCACACTTTCATTCAATTAAAATTAAGATTTTTAAAATAATCATTAATTTAATCAAATATATTTATTAATATGGTAATAGGTAATTGAATATTTATAAAAATTTCTCTATAATATATATAAAAAAATTAAATCCTGAAAAGAATATCCATATATCATCATATTAACGTAATTTGCTTTCCAATATAACATAGAGAGCAGAGAGTGGGAGAGCGTTGCGTTGGGAATGGGAATGAGAGTGGAAAAGAAGAGAGAAAGAAAGAGTGGGGCAGGGGCAGGGGTAGGGGTAGGGTTTCATATCCTGGACCTTCCGCTTCACATACTCTCCGACATCATCGTAAAGCTGCCACCTTCCTCCGTCATTCGCTGTGCCTCCGTCTGCACCGCCCTCAGACAGCTCCTCACCGATTGGCGCTTCCAGCAACTCTACCTCTCCCGAGCCCCCACCTCCTTCGTCGTCCTCTCCGACCACCGCCGCCTCCTCTCCCTCGATTCCTGCGCCGACGACACTCCTCCCTCCCTCCATGCCTCCTCTTCCCTCGCCTACATCCACTCTTCTTCCTCACTCTGTCGCAGCGGAACCGATCCAATTCAAATTCACATTCACAATCACAGTATCCCTGGTGGGTGGTCAAGGTCAAGGCCAAGGTCAACGTCAACCTCCATTGCTCTCCACGCCCTGGGGCGTATGAATTTGGTCAACTCTAGCCACGGCCTCTTGTGTTTGCGTGCTTCTGGTTACCCTTCTCTTTACTATGTCTGCAATCCCTTGTTGGGTGAGATTCTTACTCTTCCTCCTCCTCCAACCCCTTCTAGTCGATGTCTGCGTTTTTCTGCTTTTGGGTTCGATCCACTGAATAAGCGATACAAAATCCTTCAGCTTGTGATGAAACCCAATAATAAAATGGTGGCTGAATTGTACCAGTTGGGGGATGAGAAGTGGAGGGTAATTGGGAATGCTTCTTCTTCTGCAACTGCAAGGCCCAACAGTGCGTTTGACCCATCACTCAATGGTGCTCTTCATTGGGTCACTGATGATAGCACCCGCATTTCTGAATTGATATGCTCCTTTGACCTCCACACCAATGAGTTCAAATCGGTGGCACCGCCGTCCCACTTTGATGCTGACTATGTGAACAAAGTTTCGGGCATCAGTGTTGGAGTGTTAAAAGGTTGCTTGTGTTTGTGTTATGTTAATGGGGATGCCAAGTTCGAGACATGGTTGATGCAGGAGTATGGCCTGCAGGAGTCTTGGACTAAGAGATTTTCTATTGACATCAAGTCTTACTGTGGATTGAGGCTGGAGGACAAGCATAGACCAATTGGCTTTACCACTTATGGGGATATGTGGCTGAAAGCTGATTCTGATTCAGATTCTGATTCGCATTGTCTAGTTTCATATAGTGCTCAAAGGGGAACCTTCAAAGTAATTGATGTTGGGGGCACTTCTTCGAACATGGAAGCCACTCCTCATGTTTTGAGCTTTGTTTCACTTAAGGACATTGTTAATGTCAGTGATACACATCTCCGATTCCATGGATTAATACCAAAGAGAAACTAATGCCTTAGATTCAACAATTTGCATACATTATGAAACTTAGGAATCATTGATAAACAGGTTTATATAGTTCTCCTTTCTTTGTAATTAGAAACTCTGATATTATTGCCATATTGCTTGTTTATACCGAGGTAGGAAACTTATGTAAACTTGGACGGGTGTTGCACTTTACCTCGTATCATTCGGTCCTTTCTTGTGGACGATGTATTATATAGGGCAGCTTCATCTTTTTATTCTGCCATTTCTTGTGAACGCAGATATATGCACTTGCTTGCTGAAATGCCTGCTGCTTTTGCTTTAGATTCTGGGCATCTATTTTGCTGAGACCGTATTGGTACTTCTTCGAAAAGTTCCTGTTTTATGATTAGCATGTGGTAATGCTACATGTCCCTTCCTCATCAATAGTTTCTTATACAAATTTTCATGAAATCTATTTGTTTAATCCGCTTTGCATTGGCTGGGGTGTGCTTGGCACGAGAATAAAAATAGGAGGGTAAAATATGGATTAAGGTTTATGTGTAAGGCATGTAAAATTCTTCCCTATTCCCCCTAGTGTAAGGCGTGGTTACTTAGTCAAACTTGGTGCCATGAGTAGGTCTTCTGTCAGTCAAACACTTGCTCAAAGAAAAAGAGAACTCTGTATAGGGCCTTCTTTCGTAGCTTGTATGTATACCTATGAACTGTGGCTGCTCTCGCAATGTGGTTATGAATGTCTGGTTTGTACTGGTGGTACTTGGGTTCTCTACCAGCTCTCCAACAATGAAACCTCAAGTAAATGCTGCCGGCACGGCACTTACAAATGAAAAAGCAAAGTGTACGACGCCTTTGCAAGTGCGTGGCTCCGCCAAAAGAAATATGTCAGAAGCTTTTTGGTTCTGCTACAGATACAGCATCTGGTACAGGCTGAGCTGTAGTTGTGCAAACCACATCATTCTTCTTTTCTCAGCGCCTATTTCATATAATGTCAAAACAGAAAAGTAAGAAAGGTGACAAGTTTAGTATGGTTGTTCCCCTCTCATCGATAACATGGCATTTTGTGTTTGCATATGCCTAAACTACTAATCATCAAAGAGTGATAACATCACCTACTAAACCATGCTTCGACCGATGAAATGCATTCTGATGGAATCTAATTGTGGTGCTTATTGTGTGGCAACTCTCAGTCTCATCCATAATTTTGGTATCTAAATTGCATGCTATACCGAGAAAGAGGGAGAGAGAATAATTGTCCAAAACAGCAAGCAAACCAACATGCCATAACATGGGGGATGGAGCCATATAAGTGATGACAAACCAGACGTTGCTGTGAAAAATTCAAAGATGAAAGTTCTTGTTTTTGGCTCTGAAAGATGCAAGTTAATCTCATCTATAGAGTGAATGGTTATTCACTACCAAGAATGGGAAGGTGATGTGCGAGGGATCCTGTAGAAATAAAATGATTCTTTTAAGTTGAGGTGGTTCTTAATATTTTTTTCGTTACTAACCCTATAGTTATTATTTCGTCATCCCTGTGAAATTAACCGTTCAACTTCTATCACAAGTAAAATACTTTCTTAACAAACTCTTATTGTTAAAGAGTACAGTTCATATAAGTATACCAAACTCTTATTGTTACTAACCTTTATAGTTAAGTTTGTCAATAATATAAACTTTTATTCTGCTTGCACATCCTAACTTTTGCACAGCCAATGAAATGAATTATCACATTTTCACCAAGCAATTGCCAACATACGATTGACATGATTTACCATCTCGCCAACGTATAGGCTGTTATTTGGACTTTTTCCAAAATATATTTGTAAAGATTATGTTCTGAATAGGCATGATTTCCCCTCTTTTATTCTTGAGTACATAAGAGAAGAAACAGAACTATAGCCTGACAGAGGAAAATGCGAGATTTATCTTAAGAGAGTGCTATACATAAACCGTGAGGAAGTGAGGAACCATCTCCCGTATCGGCGAGTTTTGCTCTCCTTTTGCCTTTGCTGATTAGCTTTATTAGTTTTGTTCTATCTCATCATGCTGATTTACAGTATTTCTTTAGTGCTATTCTTGAATTCTCTATGTAATTAATTGGTTAGGACAAGGAGACTTTTTGTCTCATTGTCTGGCTAATAAATTGATATACATGACTTTCTACAACTAGAGGAGGCTATAGACGGAAGAGTCTAAAGCCTCCATTCCATTACCGAAACCAAAAGAGAACGCATTTCTCAATCTTTTAGTCTTCTTTCCTCAGCATTTCTTCTCCATATTAACACAATTTTCATAAGAGTCATGCACAAAGGAAGTCTACTAAAAGCTAACTCTATAAACGGAGAATCAAAAATAACTTCAATTCTTCAAATATCAATGCTAAGTTTATATTATTTAAATATGTAAGATCCGATTACTTTCTTTCTTATTCAGCAGATTACTTGGTTTCCCGTCATTTTTTTTGTTAAAAAAGGAGGAAATACAGCAGTCTATATGGAGAATCTTGCAAGGTCAACGAAAGCAAACACGAAGTCTAAACTTCAAAACACAAAGGTACTGCTCCCACAGTTTAGTTTTTCCTGCATACACGCACGATTGAATTTGTCAATATCTCTTAGCATCACACACACACACACACACACTCTTTTGTTTTCTAAATTTTTAAAACGTATTTGACAGAGTGAAAGGAAGGAGACATTTTGCTATCGCCAAAGATGGCAAACCAATACAAACATGAACGAAAACAAGTATACTCTCAATGCATAGTGAGGCATAAAATGTAGCCATAGCCATGGCCATATCCATAGCCATACTGATGAACGAAATACCGAAAAACCCAAGATAGATAGTCTGAAATTTATACATTCAAGGCTGCCAGTTCAATTTCATCTTAAAGCTTATTAACGAACATTAAAAAAGGAGGGAAGTGCCATAGTACTTAATTCTCCCCTCCCCTAGCTTCCACCTGCAAGAGCAAGCAATGTACTTGTAAGCAAATTTCATAAGGGTAATACTTGGTGAATGAATTTCAGAGAAAGCTGGGGATAATGAAGTCAGCCCAATTACAAATATTTGACCTCAGTTAAGTAACACAAGAGAACCACTTTTATTTTCTTGCTCCGATTTTCGTGAAGTCTCTCCTCACCTCTGACTCTCTGTCTCTCATTCTCACGTTACACAGAGCCATATTCCTGTATTATATATATATATATATATATATATATATATATATATATATATATATATATATATATATATATGTGTGTGTGTGTGTGTGTGTGTGTGTGTGTGTGAAATAAAAATTCGAATCCTCATGTGATGTGTGTGATAGGTGCAATGCCATTATGAAAATTAATGATCTGTTATACCGCCCTTGATGTTGCAGATCCTTAGTGTGGACCAAAATAATAGGGTATTGAAGATGGAGCATAGAAATCCAGGATGGGAGAGAAAGCAACGATAGATGATTTAGAATGAAGAGAAGAGTGAGGGAATTGGGAAGAAACAAGTGGTAGAACCCCTTCGAAAATCGAAAGGGGGGGCAATTCAGTTGAAAGTGAAACATTGCAGCATCAATGAACAAGGAAAAGCCCCAGTCTTAGAGACATTCATAAAATAAAAACCCTAAGAATTGTTTGGAAATGCATAGGTAGGTAAGGCAAGGCGATGAGGAAGGAGGGTACGTACCCGATCAGCAATCAGTGAGATTGGGCATGTGAAGCGGAGGTGGAGTGGGAAGAGGGAGCCTTGATGCGATTGTAGACCTGCTCGCCGACGAGGTAGATGCCGAAGGCGACAAGGGCGATGCCGAGGCCAGGCGTGGCGTGGCGGAGCTGATTGGTCAGCATAGGGTGCTTCCTCCACTCGTCCCTCCTCCTGAAGAACTCTCCTGTGTGCTGTCCTGAACCCATTTTCTCCCTTCTCTCTCTACTCTTTCCTCTCTCTCTCTCTCTCTCTCTCTGCTCCTCTCGTCGTCTTCGTCTTCTCCTCCCGCACAAACACCTTACCTTCGCACTCCCCCTATTTTCTTTTGTGGCTCAACTTGGGCTGGGCTGGGCTCGGCCCAAACTAAACGTAACAATCTCACAATCCAAATTAAACCAGACCATGATATCCGGTATCCAATATCCAATTCCATCCCATCCGTCGGTTATTCCGGATGCTCATTCCTACACTACTTTTAGGATGCCTCTTGTCCTGCTCCACTCTTACAAAAAATCACATTACATTAATGATCCAATTGATAAGTAATTTCATTGGGCAATTCGAAGGCTGCCTTCCCGGATTGAAATGAAGCCCAATCTGATATTTATTCTCTCCTTTTTTTTAGAAAAATAAAAAAAAAAAAAAAATTTATTGAAATATCATTGATTAACAACCAACCGACGCAAATATAGTTTTTGGTCTTTAATCTTACGGATTACTTTCTCCGTAGTTTGCAATTTGATTTTCTCAATGAGAATTGACTTCACTTAGCACAACTCTTAAAGAATGAATTAAGCATTGAATTTTAATTTGAAACTTTTATTTATTTGTTTGTTTAAAATTGTGTTAGTATTTGCATCTTTTATTTTGGTTGTGCTTGTGCTGCACCTCATCTCAACTGACCGAGCTGAGCTGGAATGAATAAATGACGACATGTTTTGGTTTTGTCACTGACCACTAAGAGTTGTTTGTTGGACACTACAGTACAGGGAAGGGGAAGGGGAAGGGGAAACGGAGTGGGACAAAGTAGAATAAGTGGCAGAGATGGTGGTTGTTCAGTTTCAAGCTTCTCTGTCCCACATTCGTTTCTCTTCTCGTCATCCTCCCCCTTTGTGTTTCCCGACAATTTGCCAATTCCGCCACAGATCCTCCTTCCCAAATATGAATACAAATACAGGCAAGTCAGTCAATGCTTTCTCTCTCTCTCTCTCTCTCTCTCTCTCTGTTGCACGCTGCAGCTTCTTTCTCTTCCTTGTTTGTTGTGCCGTGCCTACTTGATGCTTTCTTTCTGCCTTGATCATCCACTTTGTTTTGGCATTGGCAGCTCATGGAATCAGTTTAAGGAGAAATGCTTCCACTGCGAAATCAACTGTTACTCTCTGCTCCGCACAAGCCCCCCAACCCCAAGTAACTGCTTCCTTCCGTTCACCATAACATCATTTTTGACACAATCAATGATATTTCTTGTCTGTTAACTATTTGGTGGATGACGTGACGTCTTCCTATCCCTTTCTCCGATCCTGCAATTCTCTCAAAGTTCTTCTGGCTGTGTAGCATTATTAATTAATTCATTAATTATGTTAAGGTTGTTGTGCAGGAGTCTTGTATTGTTAAAGAGAGAAGTGTCTCCGTTGTTCTACTGGCTGGAGGCAAGGGCAAGAGGATGGGCGTGAGTTTTCTTTCCTCTATTACTTATTATCCTATGTATTTCAAATCCAACACCCCAGTTTTCCACGTAAACATTCCTTCATATCCCAGTGTCTAAAAATTCTTTATAAACTCGGATCACCAGTCATTGATTCCTTGCCAATTCCATTCAGCATCCATATGTTTCGATATTTGAACTGTCAACATAACATCTGCTTGTAATCTTAAACAGTTTCGTCTCAGATTCAGACATTGATTCACTCTTTCCTATGGACTGCATACTTGATGTGGCTTTTATATTTGCTGATAACTGATCATTTTGTACAAGTTTGCTTTTGTAAATATGCAAGTCTTATTTAGTTTCTATGTTTATTTCATTTTTCACCAACCAGATCATCATTATTATTATTATTGTTATCTTTTTTCTTTTTCTTTTTTTTTAATGCAAATAGGCTAGCATGCCAAAGCAGTATCTTCCACTTTTAGGTCAACCAATTGCACTGTATAGGTAACGTCATCTCCCAAGCTCAGCTATCAAGAGTCTTATTCTGTTTTCGTGTTATAAGGGTGCACTGTGTATTTGAACAATAAATAGATAGTCATAGCTAATGAGAACTATATATAAATGCTGTCTGCAGACCATAACTAAGGCTACATTAATGAAAGCGCAATTGTAATTAGGATGGTATCAGTTACATTCAGAGCAGAAAGATTTCCATCTACCTTTGTTAGATATCAAGATTTAATTATATCCTAATTGTATCTTAGGCATCTCTTGGAAACAGTTTCTATTTTTCCTTATATTTCATGATGTGTTTCTTTATTTAAGTAGGATTAGGAGTTTTTTTTTTTTTTTTTTTGGTAGATGAAAGGTAAACGAAACAAAAGAAAACAACCAGACTAACTACTCCCTATATAGTCAGAGGTGACCATATGCTGAATACTCATTGGTGGCTCGGACCACAAATGGAGGCCATCTGAAGAGGTTGCTCCAAGCTTCGCAAGCGCATCCGCAACTGAATTTGCTGTTCGCATGATCAGATCACACTTCACTTCCCAATCCCTCTTGATCATCAGATTGATGCATGAGATAATTTCCCATAGCTCAAACGCTCGAGGAGATGTGGAAGAGTTGAGAAGTATAATAGCCTCTTGGCAATCAGTTTCGCAAATAATACGGCGATATCCCATGTATCAAGCCAACTCAAGGTTGGCCCCACTAGAAGCCGAGAAACTAATAACCCAGGCACCCTCTTTTGAATGCAAGACCCCCCCCCCCCCAATACCCACATTGTTGGGCAGTAGAAAAACGACTCCCATCTGTGTTAAGCTTCACAAAACCCAAAGGGGGGGGGGGGGAGACTAGACCACAGGAGCAATATTAACCGGGGCAACATCCATGTGATGCAAGAAGGAGACAATCTCAGTATATTGCTGAAATATAGAGTATATCACCTTATGAAACTGCCAAGGTCCATCACCGAAAACCACATTGTTTCTCCATCTCCAAATCCACCAGATAGCAGCTAGAAAAAGAGCAGAATTTTCCCCGCAAGCATTCCTATACAACCAAGTCTCAGTGTTGGAGTTAAAAAATTGAGCAATCCCATCAAAACCAAGTCTCACCCAAACATTTCTAACCATCCAACAGTCTCGAAGAATTCTTGATGCAAAGACCATGGTTTTGAGTAGGGGTGGAAGTGAGTCGAGTTGAGCTAAGCTTGTCAAAGCTCAGGCTCGACTTGTTAGTAATTATGCCAAACTCAAGCTCGAGCTCAAAGTGAGTCTAATTTCTAGACTCGACCTAGTGCACAAGTTGCTCAAACTTAATAAAATAACTCAAGCTAGATATAAATTAAGTCTTTTTGGCTTAATAAATTAGGATATTTAGTCATAAGAACATAGTTTCAGCAACAACAACAACAATAATAATAATAATAAATGTACCAAAAAGTAATAACAAAATATGATTAATACACACACACACACACACGCACACACACACACACATACACACACATATATACATATCAAGCCAGTTCACAAACTAGTGAGTCGATCATAGTAAAGCTCAAGTTTGGCTCATTTAATAAACGAGCTCAAATCTCAAGCTCAAGCTTGACTCATGAGCATGAGTCCGGTTTATTGAGCTATTAATAAATTGAGCCAAAAATAGCTCACGAGTTGGTTTGACTCACTTCCAGCCCTAGTTTTGAGATACATATTGTAGCATGCTATATTGAATTTATTTGGCTTGTATAGATTCTCATGTGCTTCATATTATGTTTCATTCATTTACAATATAATGGGATGTGGATGTGCCAATCCTTTGCAGTTTCTACACTTTTTCTCACATGGTTGAAGTGAAAGAAATCATTGTCGTTTGCGACCCTTCATTCAAGGACATTTTTGAAGGTTCCCCCCCCCCTCTTCTCTTTTCTCCTTAGCTTTGGTTTCTTCTGTAAACCATGTATTTGTCTCTTTGTTATTAATAATCTTTTTTTCCTCAGATGTGAAAGGGGATGACCAAGCAGAACTTAAGTTTGCACTGCCTGGAAAAGAAAGACAGGATTCTGTTTACAACGGGCTTCAGGAATGTGCAGTTTTTTGTTTTTTTCATTAAATCTTAATGATGAATCATTTTCACCCATTCTCTGTCATTTCTTTGGTTTAATTTTGCCTAAATTGAGGCCAGTGTTTCTTTAATTTCCTAGCTTTTCCTTCCAAAACAATAATAACTGGTTAGGAATAAGAAACCTGAAATTTTTGTAGCTCATGTTAATCTTGACTTGTATATCTAACATCTACATCTCCATGTATATCTATAAAATTCTCTTCCATTTTATTTCATTTTTTTGCAGGCTGTTGATTCGAACTCTGAGCTTGTTTGCATTCATGATTCTGCAAGGCCTCTGGTGTTATCAGGAGATGTGAAAAAGGTTCAGGTTGAATAAGTTTCTGTTGCACAATAGACTACACAAATTGCTTTTGATTTTTCTTAAATTTATATGTTCATATAGTTGTATTAGTCTTGGGAGAGTGAGATAAGAAACGAATTCCAGTCTACTAGAAAGCAGTGATAAAGTCTGGAAAAAATCAACCATATGTTTATGTCAATGTTATTGTTAGGGGCTGATATGGAACAAGATCTAAAGAAAACCGTGTGCTTTATTATTAGCACATTGGTCAAACTAGAGTATATAGACCGTGTTGAGGCTCTCTTCAGCTCTATAATTAAATGACCTGACCATTGTTGATGGCACAGTCCTGATGGAAGTGCTTGTGTTATTTGGATCCACATGGTGACATGTTATATGTCTGAACAATGTTGTTGGGCTTAAATACATGTTTTATCTGAACTTGGTTAGGGCATTTATCAAGTTATTCTGAGCATCTATGCAGTTAAGCTGCTTGCTCCTCCCCGGCCGGGGTCTTTCTCTGTTTACAGCTCAAGAGGATTGCTTAGACTATACATCTGTCTTCTCTTTTTAGGTCCTTAAAGATGGATTGTTGAATGGAGCTGCTGTTCTTGGTGTTCCTGTGAAGGCCACAATCAAAGAGGTATTCAATAGTTGTTACTTGTAAGCATGTCAGTTTCCTCACTAGTACTTTAAGTGATTGATGAATTTTCCCTTTCTATGTAAAGTGAACTTAAAATATCCCCTGTTTCACATAAAGAATTTATAGAAAATTTTAAATTAATGTGATAATCAACATATAAATATTTCACCCCATTTAACTCAATTCAACAATGTTGCCGATGATCGATGAAATTAATTAGAAGCATATGCTTCAGGACCAGAAGCGCCAAACTTTAAGTAGTTTCTATTATGCTTTCCAAAAATTAATACTTATCTTTTAACTTCAGACCTTCTTGTTAGTTTTTTATTTTTGTTTTTGCCCTTTTTCCTTTGTCCTTCAGTGTCTTAAACAATTATGAATTAATGAATTTAGTTTGTCTGCCTTTCAAGTAAAAAGCATTTCTCTGGTGATTTTGGTTTTCCATTTATATTTCATATTCCCTTTCCCTATTTGAGCTGGACCTGTGTTTTTTGTTTTTCCTTTTTTTTTCCCTGGCAGGTGATCCACATGCTCAATTTCTAAATTGCTCCGCCTAAAATAATTTTGGTGCAAGTTGAATTTCAAAAATTGTGTAGAGATTGAATTCCAGCTGTTTGTTCCCTTCACAGTTTTGTAACTGCTGCACTACTATGGACAAGTTTTTAATCTCAGCTGTTTACTTGTTTATGCTTAATAGAAGTAGCAATAACTATTAGCATAGTTGTGCATACAAGAATTTCTTCTAATATAAATTGGATTTTTTATTATGTGATTTGGTGCATATATGCATTTGTTTTGGTTGCTCTTTAATGAATTTGAAAATAGGGAGATTTGTCTGCCAATCTTTGTGCAGGCAAACAACGAATCATTTGTAGTTAGAACACTGGACCGAAAAATGCTGTGGGAGATGCAGACCCCTCAGGTCAAAATTGCAAAAACTAATAATTTACATCTTTTTTATGGTTGAGAGTTGAGAACATAGTTAATTACTTCGATTCTTATCCATTTTTACAGGTTATCAAGCCTGAGTTGCTGAGGAAAGGATTTGAGCTTGTAAATAGGTAGTTTTTCATTCTTCTGCTTGATTTAATTGGCGAGTAGTTGGTACACATTAAAGAAGTATCTTCTTGTATAGTTATTAACAAAGTTGAAAGAGAATATACTGTCATCCTGTTTGCGAAACAGAGAGCTATCCAGAAATATGTTGGACAGCCATTTGACTGAGTCGCCCAATATTAAATTGAAATATGCTGTAACAAGTACAGATAACTTGGTTTTGTTCTTCACGACAATGATGAGAAGATACATGGTTGTTCAGAATCTAACTGGTATTTTCTGCGCAACCTTCCCTACAGAGAAGGCCTTGAAGTAACAGATGATGTTTCCATCGTAGAGCACCTGAAACATCCTGTTTATATAACTGAAGGATCTTATACCAACATCAAGGTAGTCAAACTTTTTCCCCTATAGCTTCTCTCTTGCATGCTTGATGTTTAGCCAAGTATTACAAGTTAAAAATATTATTTTACTTATTATATTATGCTGACCAAAGAAAGTTATTCTATTATGAATTTGTTTCTTGTTATAAAATTGCTTCTGAACATATTTGGTGTCCTGAATCATGTATGTTCTTAATAAATGATTTTTTTTTTAATGTAAAACATTATAATTTTTTTAAACTTCTATTTAATCAATACCGAAAAAATAAATCTTGGATTTAACTTTGTTCGTTTACCAATAGCATTGAAGCATGCAGTGGCACTTGTTCCAAAATGTACAAACTAATATGCGAACTGTTTTGCAGGTGACAACGCCTGACGACTTGTTACTAGCAGAGAGAATATTGAATATAAACTCTGGAGAGACTTCGTGATTTAGGTTTGCCATTTCATCTTTGAAGGAATATATATATATATATATATATATATATATATATATATATATATAATGGATTACTTGTGATACTGCAAGGTGCAAGCAATCTCGCTGTGTAGAAAACTGTGTAACTTAAGATTTGTGTAGAAGCACATGATGCTTGCTCAAAAAAGGGAATGTTCTTGAATCATGGGTTGGGTGACCGGATTTGATTAGACAAATTCCTTTTATCTGATACTGACTTCATCATGGCCCAATTAATAATTCGATCGGAATCAGGCTAACTTGAGATTTGAATAAAACACAGCTGAGGCTTGTAGCGTCATAGCAGTTGATGTTTGCCTCTGCTGAGCTACACGAGGGATCGAGTCTTAACTTGAACCATCCCACCCCTCTCCCGGACCAAAAAAGCGGAAAGATTTGAATCAAACGTATAAAATTTAAAATGTGATGTATAATCAAGTTAAAAAATTTTATATCAAGGTGGAAAACCAATATCAAGAAATATTTTACAATTTATAGTTTCAACTACAATTATGTCAATAGAAATATTATTGTCACGCATGATAATATTTTAAGTTAAAAAAGTATACGTTATTCTTACTTTTCAAAAAAAAAAAAGAAATCTTTAATAATATCAAATGAGTTGAATAAAATCGAAATGTGACCTAAATTTGGTTAAAAAGTTTACTTAATTTTTAAAATACGGACATGGCTCGCTTAACTTTTGGTCGAATTAGGTCTTGAGCATTTCTAATTTCCCAGGCAATTGGATGATAATCTTATTATTATAGTCAAATTTAGGAAATACTAACAGTAAAGGATTAAATAGAATATGTATCGAAAAAAAAAAAGAATTTTAGATATAGTTCAAGACAATCATGTTACACAAGAAAAGATATATTAGTCATACTAACTTTATTTTTAGTTATATAAGATTTTTAAAAGCTGTTCAAAATATTAAAATTATTTATTTTTTAATGAATTGTTTGGTTAAATATGATTAATATCTTAAAAATTTTAATAGCTCTTCATGATGAGAGAATGAAATTAAAGCCAAAAAAATAAAAGACGCCGAGTCAGCAACACCAAAGGGGGAGTAAAAATCCAATCCAAACCATTGGGTAAGTCTTTGTCGCATCGACAGCGACAAAACGTCCAATTCAATTTGCGATGAATGATCAAGATTCAAGATGCATTTTGGCGCGAAAAGTTTAAGAAGCATTCTCAAAACCAAAACTCTGCATTTCGTTATTAGTAGACGATAATTGTCAATTAGGCTGCCAGCTGTAAAGCACAAAAGTAAAGCAACGAGATGGACACTTGTCACATATTGAGCAATAGGGTCAGGTCAGGTCAGGTCAGGTCTGAACCTGCAATCACTTTTGAATTATGAAATGCTACGCAACGCACGAGCCAAAAGCTGGAGTCTCAAGTCTGACCATTATGTGCAATGCATGCTCACTATCACCATTCACCAATCACCACCTCCGGCTTGGGTGGGTGGCTCCGCTTTTATTGAAAGTAAGCTTTTCTTTAGAAGAAGGCTCTACTTTGGAATGAATGATGAAGTAAAAGGAATTATTAAAGCAATTACGATTTTTAAAAAGGAAACTAAAAAGGGGTTTGGTTGTTCCTTTTTATTAATTCCTTATAAATAAAAGGATGGAGCAAAGGGAACACGTAAATTGATACTGCCGAACCACATATGACATCGTAACCTTCACATTTCTCACTCACATCCTTGAAGAATCGCTCGAGAAAGTTCTAAAAAAAAATTTGAAAAAAAGAAAAGAAAAGAAAAGAAAAGGAAGTATGGTATCTTTGTAGAACCAATACTGGAAAAATCTGCTTATCTTCTTAACTCTTTTTTCTTCTGCTTAGCACACTCCCCAAACAATGTAAAACGCCCAACTTTACGCGCACCAACTGGGGTACCACCTTTCACCTGCTTGCAACAGAATTTGACAGTACTTGAGAGCCGCAAAAAGCAAGTTCTGATTGAGAGAAGAACAAGCAGAGAACTTTTCAGAAAGAAAAAGCACATAATCAAGTTACCTTTATTACCCTTCTGGGCTTCGACTTATTCCAACATAAAAATCCACATCCACCAGCTCCGGAGCCCGATTCATACCCCCTACAGAGACGATGGCAGTGAGCATCAAATAAAACATACTATTAACTATTTATTGTTGATAATGTTGTTTTGTAAGGCCCCTTTTTCAACACTTCACTTGCACTGACATGCAATAGTTTGTCATTAACTATCACTCACCCCCCTCACTTTCAAATATATAACCGATGGTTCAAATGAGAGAGGTGTGAGAAAAAGGGCATGCAAGAAGCATTTTTCCTTGGACAACATTTCCATTACATCAACCATGTAAAAAACAAACTGCAGGAAACCATATCAAAACATCACATTTTATAACAGTTCTTTTCAGTCATAAAATAAAGGCAGCAAATTGTGACTACCAAGCTACATGAACTTGTATCAGATTGTAGAGCTTGCAGGTTTTGTTTTCATTTAAAAAGATAAAGATAAAGCATCAAAATCAAGTATTATAGTTTTATAATGAAAATATCATTTTTTTTTTTTAAAAAAAAAACTCGAACATGATAATCCCCAGAATAGAAGTTCAAAACTGCAAACAACAATCTTCAATATAGACAAACTATCAGCTGGATTTGAGTGCAATCATTTCCAGAGGATAAAATAACACAGATAAGGAGAATAAGAAAACTGTTGATACTGAGTTTCAGTTGTTAATGGTCAGATGTCAGTGTCAGAGACCATCTAAAGGCAGGGGTCCATTCCAGATGGACGCCATGTGAAGTGGCAGAAGTGCAAAGGCTACTGAGCTCAGCCAACAGGCGCACATGCTAGTTGCTAGTGTGTGCAAGTATATGTGCATGAATAGCCCTAATAGATTTTGACTTCAAGAAATCAGAGACTAAAGCAACATTGAAAATAACACAAGCGAAGCGAGCATGTCTGACATAATAACTTTCAGTTGTGTATTTCCACCATAGAATTAACTAAAACAATCCAAACAATATTTCCACCATACATAGATTGACAGTAATTTCACCCCATTCAAATGCAACATTTTATAACCACTTCCATCTAATTTGTAAAGGACTGAATTCAATAAGTTTGAATAGCAACAACTAAAATCTATTCTGCACTTTCCTAGAAATTAAGTCATGCATTCAAGTTGCATCTTGTAACCATGATAGCTACATTGTCCACCCAGAATCATGCAAGGACTTCATCTCATCATGAAATTTGCTTCAGTTTCTAATCATATTTTACAAGAGAGAAATACTGCAAATTGAAGAAAGACTTACGGATTGTCTTTGCCAGAACTGGTTGCTAAACTGCTGTCATGCAATAAACTTGGGGACATGGGATAACGATCTGCCCTACTACCAATCTGATCCTTCTGTAAGACCCTTCCATTTTTAACGGTCAAAACGTTGACTTCTTTATTCAGGTCATCTTCCCGATTCTGATGAGAGGAAAATCTAGTAGAATCCATGGACTCCATTGGGTCTATACAATAGATACCATCCTGTGGCAGGACCTGATTCTTCTCAGGTCTCAGACGACTCAATGATCCAGGGGAACCTTTTTCTACGGCCTGTAACCAGGCAGTTTCCAGCCTCTGCTCACGAATGATGGATTCAATTCTCTGCATTGGATTATCTTGTCTTCTCTCCCTCGCACCATTTCTTTCAGCCAGAATATCAGATGAATTGGTGGCAGATTGAAGGTTTCCATCCAGCAAAGGAGGAAAACTAGAATAAGACTCTCTTCCATTCATACGACCTCCTCTTTGTTCCTTCTCACTTGCCACTGTTGACTCTCTCTGCCTTAGACCCGGCAGGTTAACCTGATTTTCACCTTCACCATCTGGCAAATGGATAATTCTGACATCTACATTGCACCTAAGAACCATTTCCATGGAGTTTGTGATACTTCTCAGAAACCTTTCAGCCCTAAGTTTAATATCTCCATCCCCAAATGCAACAAATGCTACCAGAACACCTGCAGGAAGAATTACATTAGGAGAGGAGGAACAATACATAAAAGAATATAGGTTTTATTACTAAGGTGCAAAAGAGAAGAATCAAATAAGTAGAACAAGTATACAGAGATATGGTACTGCAAAATAAAAAGAGAGAAGAAACATAGATAAGAACATTAGATAAAAGCACACCAAAGATATATCTATTAAGCTCCTAGTAGTTGCACTTCCAGCCACAATGATTAAGTACAACCAGTGATACATGCTCTGCCCCATCATCAATGACGTGATCCACTTCCCTCACAACATAAATCCAATTCAAGTTGACCTTCTTTTACCATGTGATGTATCTCAAGTGTCAATTATCTTCTTTTGATAATAAAGCTAGACATGAAAGACATAGAAGACATAAAAGTATGCAGAATCATATCCGAAAATCAAGTACAGTGTAGCCTTGCTTAGTAGGTAGAAGACCGATTTCCTCAGCAACACATAGGTGAACTATTGGCTGAATTATATACTTTCAACACCATTATAAAAAGCATCTGAATCGAATTGTTTAAAAGTAAACAGCTTATTACAAGTGAGTTTGTCAGAAATGCTTCTAAATAATCTTAAGCAAGCAAGAACATCAGTTTTGTGCAAAATATATAATCAGCTCACCTTCAACTTCACATATGGACACAAGCTTTCCATGATTATGTAGCAGCTGCCTCAATGTCTTAGAGTGACACCTCCCAATACAACGTGCCCAGATATCATGTAACTTCCCAGAATCAATGCATCTAAACATCGCATTCCCAACCATAAGATCATCAGATGAGACAATGGTGGAGCCATCATCTATGACTGGGCTATTTGATGGCTTTGATTTCAGGCTTAAACCATCAATATTTGAGGATATATCGTTTTGATGGCCAGAATTGCCATTTACTGCTTTTTGCTGGGATACAGGGGATGTTGATTTCCGAGGCATATACTGAAGGTCAGACTTATGCTTGGAAGCAGTAGCATCTCTTGAAGCACTTGATGGATCATCTTCAGTTGTTTTGTAGCTCTGCCTCCTGCTGCTGCCTGACTGAGGAAGATCAGGAGAAGGCATAGAACCAAGCTGTAACAGAGTTGCTGTGAACCATGTCGAGCGTTCACTGGAAGTCCTTAACTGTTTTTCAGCCTCTGAGAGAAGCTTCAAAGCATGCTTCAATCTCTCCAACTCTGATTCATTCACTGAGCATGAAACCCAAGATCTCAATAATCAATGAAGTATTGTATGGTTTTTATTATTATAAAACATAATGGCAATCCAAAGGAATACAAAGCACCCCGAAAATGCAGGAAAGAACAAGAAAATGTCAAAAGCAGATACCATGCTCTCTAAACATTTGAAGTACTAATGATGTGTATCAAAGCTAAGGTCGCAACTCAAGTAAAAACAAGAGTCAGGAAGTATACTTGACTGCATTGTTGAAGTTCGATAACCCAGATGAGTCCTTTTTTTTCCAATTGACAATTTTGAAGCTCCATTGAAAGCAAATTAAAAGAAAATTTTAAAATATAGATTATGTTTCACTGGGCAGCCAAACACTTAATCTATAAAAGCTCATGAGACAACAGTTTCTTGTAGCTAAAAGATGCTCTTAGTTCATTTTACCAATATCCTTTCTGAGTTAGATGACTGTCGACAAACTCCTCATTCACTCTAAACTTCTGACTAAGAAGAGGCATTGAACTAAATAACACCTAAGATATTCCCTACGTGTTTAAAGACTTTTCACCATATCAATACTAACATTGAGATGAATAACAAAGATAAAAAAATCTTATCAAATCAAAAGAGGAATTATACTCACAACTCCGTCCACCAAAGAATGAATCATCAGGTTTGGCATCAATGACAGCATATGATCCAGCAATGATGTCCATAATGAGGCCAGCTAGTTGAGACATCAAAACCATTGGATCAACTCCAGAGTCCATCAATTCTCTGGCTCTTTTCACCGTCTCTGCAGTGTCTGATGACATTGCTAACTCCAAAAGTTCCAATAATTTTTCATCTGAAACAACTCCCACCTGTTGCAGATAATACGAAACAGAATTATGTTTGAATGTATCAATGTGACCAAAATGAACTTTTGTAAAGCCAACAGCATTATTAGAACTGTTACATTTTCCGATTAAGTCAAAGAATAGTGGTCACAGCAAACTCACAAGTTCATTGACAAGAGAAGTAGTAATTCTTTTTCCCAGCAAACTAAGCTGTTCTAACATTGTTTCTGCATCTCGAAGTGAACCATCTGCATTTGTAGCAATGAGGTCCAATGCATCTGTTTCAACATCAAGGTTCTCCTGGGCAGATATCTTCCTCAATCTACCCACAATATCTCCATCTTTAATTTTGTTAAAAAGGTACTTCTGGCATCGAGATTGTATTGTTCGTGGCACATTGTCAAGATCAGAAGTGATAAATATGAATACAACTCGCTGAGGCGGTTCTTCCAGAAACTTGAGAAATCCCAGCCATGCCTTGGAGGGTAACAAGTGACACTCATCAATAACAAAAACTGTATATCTTGAGGAGGCTGATGATGACCCAATTGACAATCTTTTCAGTAGATATCTAGCTCTATCGATTCCTTTCTTATTGGTTCCATCAACTTCCAGTAGATCGCTGCTCTTGCCAGAAATGAAATCAGTACATTCCCTGCAGTAGCCACAAGGCTTACTCTCATCAGGAGCCACACAATTCAAGGCAGCAGCAAATATCCTGGCTGTTGATGTTTTACCAGTCCCACGGGGACCTTGAAAAAGATAAACAGGAGCAATTCGGCCCCTCGAAACAGCATTGATAAGTGACTGAACCACAATATTCTGCCCAATCAATTCACTGAAGAACATAGGCTTGTACTTCTGACTGAAACTCCTACTATTTTCTGGCGTGCCTTCCTCCTCCCCTTCCCCATTGAGAGCTATGATCTCCAGTCCCTCTTGACTCCTACAACTTGATGACCACCGCCTTCCATCCAATCGACTCAAACCCTCAAGATCGAGCTCCCCAAAGTTTGTAGAAAGTTCATCGTCACTCCTGCCAGTTCCTATAGATGACCCTCCTCTAACATCACCACCATTAGTGAGCAATGGAATAACACCTTGAGCACTCCTCAAAGAAAGTCTCCGCTTGTGGGAGGCCGAAGAGGATCTACGATGTCTCGGATAAATATTTTGACTCCCACAGAGTATGCTACTTCCTTTCCTCCTTAAAGTGTCTGACAGCGAAGGAGAATAACAACTCCCACACATCCCTCTATGTTTTGGTGTCCTCTTTGACCAGTAGCAAGGAATTCCGCATCCTTGGCGGCCAGGCAAATCCAAATGATCATCTATCTCATCATCACCGTCGTTCATTGAAGTTGTGGTGCCATCCCAAGATCCAACAGTGCTAGGATAACGGTGACCATACCTATTGTAAGAACTGGTTGACAATGCAGGGGTACTATAAGAATAAGAAGAGTCCTCTTTTCGGCTTCTTCGCAACAGCTTTGAAGAAGATCGAGACCAATTCTTATGCTTGAGTTTCAGAAGCAAAGGGGATGTCCCTGAAACCCGTCTTACATCCTCGGAAATAGAGTAATCTTCAGTGTCATCAGACTGGTCAACAGAGTCATCCCTAGTAAGAGGCATTAGACGATGCCCTTCTAGCAATGCATTGGACTTCAAAAGTTTTCTACCTAGATTGAGACTGGAATCTCCATGCTGATACTTAGCCAAAAGATCCAAATGGGAAAGGGTGTTGGTTTTCTTACTCTTTTTCTTAGGAGGCGCTGCTCTTCTGGCAGCAGGTGTGGCCAAGGAGACAAGATTGGCGTCTCCACAACGGAAGATGGAAGAAGAGCGAGTGCCACCGCCCAAGTATGTGTCGCTCTTTGAATCGCAGCCATTGCGAGCATCACTTAAGCTGTCCTCGAAACTCCCCAGAAGCGACGAAGATCCCTCATTGCCACCATCTTCTTCTTCTTCTTCTTCCTCCTCCTCCTCTTCCTCCTCGTCATTGTATTTGGCCACTCCACTCTTCTCGCTCGAAGATTTGTGGTGCTTCCAATTGTACAAGAACACCCTCTTCTCTTTGCCATTGTTGTTGTTGTTGTTAGTGTTGGTGCCAGCGGGCACAGAAGACAAGTGAGAATCAAGTTGAGAATTGACACTGAACCTTCTGCTCCCGTTCTCGAAGCCGTTCTTCCATGCAGAAGGAGGTGCCACAGATCTCGAGGAGCTAAGCGGTGACTTCCAGGAAGAAGTAGTGCCAGGATCCCTCAACACGCGAGCAGCTTTGCGGATTTGGGTGAGCTCCTTCTTCAGGTGCAGCTTGCTTGGATCAGAAACCCGCATTTCTGACATTTTCCCTTCTTTGTTTTTATTTTTTTTTGGCTTACTTGGGGTGGTGGGGGTGAAGCTTGCTCAAGCTCAATCAAATCCTTCCAAATCAAACTACCCAGAAAGAATGAGACAGATGCATTTACATTTATTTACGATATACACAAACCCACCTCATGATTATGCCTCAGATATCTGTTTGTGATGTAAAAATCAAAACTTTGTTTGAAAAAAAAAATGATGAATGGATATGGATGGAGAAGGAAAAGGGAAATGGTTTTAAGGGGTTGGGGGATGCGGCAGATCTGACAGACACAAAACTAAGTGGCCGCGTGTGAAAATGAAATGGGCGTCTTTTTTGGTTGACTACCTCTCTCTCTCTCTCTCTCTCTCTCTCTCTCTCTCTCTCTGTGCGTGTGTCTCTGTGACAGTGTGTGTGTGTGTGTAAGTATTTCTTCTTCTTTTTTTTTTAAATAATTTGTTAGGGTTTATGTTTGGCGCCCCAAGCGAATTGTTAAATTGAAGCTGTGACCGTGAGACAGACACCAGTGTGTGTGTGATTTCTTGGGGCTGTTCTGTTTTTGTTTGCTTTTGATGATCATCAGCATCAGCTCATCGAAAGTACCAACAACATGGACATGATTATGAACATAGATAGATGATGATGAAACGAAAATGAAAAAAGCAAGACTCCCTCCAAAGACGGGGACACTCACAAATCACAATTCACAATTGGTGGGTGAGTGTGGTGTGGGTGGGAAATGCGATTCTTCTCTTTCTAAAATGTCTTTTGCTATCATCACCTTTCCCTTCGGAATTGGCTTTGATTGATTTGCGTCTTGCTTCTCCAAATTTTGCTTTTTTGGCTTTCTCTCCATCTTAACTCTTGCTATTAAAGTCTTAATTGTAGTCATTATCTTGTACCTGATTTTGCATATAATTAGCATCATATTCATGAAGAAAAAAGTGCTTTTTATGAGAAAAAAGAGCGAAAAAAAAAGAGACGAGGCATATATAAGGTAATTTTCCTTTTATTTCTGTCTTTATAGTTATCTTTGGTTATTAATTATTGATTGTCCTTACTAACCAATCCAAAAAAAAAAATATCTAGTATGATGTCATAATTTCAATTCATGGACATTTACATTTAAAAAAAATTATTTCATATATTTTGAAAAAATATTACGAACTATTTCCTTTTTTTTTTGGACATACAAGCATCATTTTTTAAAATTTGTGGCTAACCAGCTCCAAACAACTTATTACAAATCTTTATGATAGTCTTTGCCATATTACTTATTAAGATTAATAGTAATATATATTATCACTTATAAATATTACTATATTTTAAATTACTAATAATATTATAATGCAGTATTTGATATATATATATATATATATATATATATATATATATAAGTAATTTAAGTGGCAATTCACATTATCCTATTTAGTATAGCAATAATTATTATTAGTTAACAAGAATAAGAAAATTTAATTATGAATTATGATTATAATAATTAATGTTATTAATATTTATTATTAATTATTATAAATTAATAAAAATAAATGTTATTTATTATTATTATTACTTAATAATAATATAATTAATAATTAATTATAATAATTATTAATAGTTATAATAATTAATAAATAATAATTCATAATATTATTTTTTAAATAATAATAATTATAATAATTGTTAATAAATAACTATTATTTATTGATAATAATAATAATATTATTAATTTATAATCATATAAATTATTAAATTAATAATTAATATTATTTTTAATAATAATAAGAGAATTAACATATTGATGATAGTCCACATAATCATCTCTTCTATAAACAATTACGTTACTATCAATATAATAATTTATATTACCTTAAAAATTTAAATTATTAATATTATTATTTAATCAAATAAAATAATATTATAATTTTAAAAAATTTAATTAAATATTACTAATAATAATTATGATAGATTACTGTCTATGATTATAAGTAATGTCATCATCATCATACGCATCATTATTACTATTTTGAATTTTGCAGTGGACATTTAAGTTGCTTGGTGCAATAGTAGTAGACTAGTAGGGCAGTACTATCAGAGATTGGCTGTTAGTTTAGTTATACAACATCCTTCGTTCTATGGTTATCGGATGCATGGCGACTTGGCAAGGGCTTCCACCTCTCTCCATCAGTGTTGTTGTGTCAGTTGAAGCAACCTAACGATGTGAAATTCTCGTGACACTTATCGGTTTCTTTCCGCCCTCCCTCCCAGTATAAATAACGTACTTTAACTCTTGTATTGTGCCATTGGGATATCATAACTCATTTCATTTCTAGCTAGCTGCCAATACCTCCGTACTGGCTGCCTATTACTCTACACAATAAATTAGGCACTATTAGTTCCTTGGCCTAAATTAATTGGGCACAACAGTGATAGTGACAACTTGACAGAAGTCTTGTAGCATAGAGAATGGGCAATAGTCTTTATCTTTCTGTCTATTTAGTGAGATTTGAAAATTAGGCATATGATTTGGATACCTTCCTCTCTAACCTCATTTGGGCACAAAAACCACCTCTTTGACTCTCAAGTCTGTCCCAGCTATTCTTGATAATAATATTCTCTTTGAACACGTCCAATCAAAGAGAACCTCCACTAGAAATATATTATCAAATAGCTTCAATATTTGCCCTTTCCGGTCTAGTCACGTTATTCGTATAATTAATCAAATCTCAATGCTGTGATTTGGTAATAAAGAACAATATTGATTACTACATACTGCCATGATGGGGATGGTTAGTGGGTTTAATTTCACCATCAGAACATGCAAGAGATGCAATTGGCAGCATTTCTTTTTTAGGATGTTTTTAACATGCGGAGTTTTTAATAAAGATTAAGTCGGCCTTTAAAATTTAATGGTTAATTAAAAAAGTGTATTCATATATCTTTTCTTATATGGTGTATTATAATTTTTTTAGTTTACTTAAATTAAAAAGAAAAAAATTTAAATATATTTTGAAAATTACCAAAAAAATTTTTTGTGAGATCCTAAAATTAATTATAAATCTTTAGATATTACAAAAATAAAATTTGATATTTTTTAGTATTACAGAAATAAAAATTTGTTCATTTTTGAAATGTAAAGAGTATTATACAGATAAAATCTGATTACTTTTTATGAAATTCTGAAATTAACTAAAAATTTTTAAATATCACACAAATAAAATTTGATATTTTTAAATATTATAAAAATAAAAATTTAGCCACTTTTAAACTTGATTAATTTTTATTTATATAATTTAAAAAAAAATACTATAATATATCACATAAAAAGAGATATATCAATACACCTCTTTTATCTACTATTAAAATACAAGTACCAACATGGTGCAAAACTCGTTTCGGACCAGGTTAGAATCAACGTTTTTTTTTCACTTTACTGGAAAATTATGCCTGATCACATCTTATTCTGGTTACGATGAATCCAAATTTGAAACACCCCCCTCCCCAAAAGAGAGGAATTTGCAAGAGAGTTGGCATTTGATACCGTTTTCTTAATAGAAATACAGCAGTGAATGTCAAATGAGGGATCTTTAAATCCCTCCTGGAAGAAAATACATAGACTTGTCAAAGAATGGTCCATGGTGAACCTACCCGCCCCCACTAAAACTAAAGAGGAGAAAGGGAGACAATGGAGCAGGTGCAGCCACGTTCAATACAGTAAAGTAGGCATACCATTAAACAGATTTCATGTGAACTATTAAGACACCATCAACGGAATGCATATCATCCATGTTATTTTACAAGCGGAAGATCATTGTCATTATTGGATAGGCCATATAATATTTATTGACACATGGAATTTGATCATGTTAGATGCAGTTACGGCATTGTATGACCCTGTTTCTTTCTGTTGGATTGATCCAATCAATTATTAGAACATTCTTGGAGTCGTCTGCTCTGATTTCCTTCGTCAGATAACACAAACACTGGTCACATCTGATCATATTTAGATGATCGAAGTGCAAAAAAGATTACTTATTTCATTTGTTAGAAATCACAAATATTCGTCTGTTACATGAGAAGATTGAATTCGAACCACAAAATGGCTTACGAATTTGGAATCAATTTGGTTCAGCAATGAATAAACTGCTGACATGACTAATTAAGTCCATCGATGGGTAGAGATTTTAACCCACCACTGCATCATTTTAATTAAATAGGAAGCCATGTGACAAATTAGAGTGTAAATGAATAGAGCTGGATTTGCTTGCAGCTACAAAGTGAACAAATTATGTCTTAATTTTTCCGTTGAAGATCAATGATTTGCATAGTTAATTCAATAATTTACAAACGACTTGTAGTTTGTTTTTTAACAAATTGTGTCAATAATACTACTGATCATGTCGAATCAGGAACCCAGAGGCAGAACAAGAGTAAGATGGACTTCATGGGGATCTCATTTAGTTGTCTCTCTCTCTTATTGAACCTTACACTGACTAGCTGAAAAGAAGGAATCCATCCAAATACCATCATAATATCATGATGCAAAGTCAAAGGAACCAATCTTCTGTGAATGTAGGCATTTAATAGCTTGCAAAGAAGTCAAGGTATCCTGTGGAATTAGTATGTATTTCTGTCCTATTACAATTTCTTAGCATTTGTCCCACTGCTAGTGAGTATTAACTAGCAAAGGTCCCAAAACCAGAACCAAAGGCCCCAACGATGCAAACTTCTGAAAGGGGCACTTTTTCTTGTCCTAATATTACAGGGACAGGGCTAGCATACATAATCGCATTAGTGCATCAACAGCTATATAGTTTTTTTTTCAGGCAGCTACATTTATTTTTTTTTTCTTTCAACAAAAAAACAAATTCTATAATTGCAAGCAAACTCATATAGACTGCTAAAAGCCTACAGGTTGATGTCATTATAAGTCATATCGTTTGAAAAATTCTCAATTTGGAGCACAAGTGAACGTCAGATATGTAAATATGTTTGGTTCGCTGGTCACAAGAGGAGCCAATGACTAACACTATGCACAAGTAATCCATGGCAACTTTTTAGAGGCTGTGAAGTGCATGGCAGATTCCTTCATAAAACATAACAGGATAAACAAGCATTCTTCCTCAAGTAGTGTTCAATATGAAATAGATTCTGATCACAATTTACGACCAATATTCAAATCCTATTTTGGTGTTCACTAAAACAAAACAATAAAACGGGGAAAGGGAACTGAAAACAATTTCCTCTCCATTCCAATGCAACAGAACTCTTGAGAATCTTTTTCTATACTAGTTGAATCAAACATGCCAACAGTTGGAAGTGAAGTGCTTCAGTTCCCCAAAGATTTCTTCAAGATCCTGCTAAAAAGAACCCTCATCTTTGAAAAAAAAATGTTACAAATGTGAAAAACGGTTAGTACGTTGCTTTTTACTTTCTAAACTAGACATCTTTCAATAAATACTCAAATGGAGTGCACCTTGGTTCCCATATAAAGGCATATAGCTTGGCCAAGAGCCTTGTTCGAGTAGCACCAAACTCATTTTGAGGACTACTTATCTAATCTTGGGATCGAATCCCACTTTGGCGGCTTTACCACTTCGGTTCCCACAAAAATAAATGAAATATTCATTAAAATCAAAATAAGAAACTGCAGAATATATTTATATAATCTCTTTGGTGGCAATGACTACTTAAAAACACAATTCCCAAGTAGATTAGACAGTAGGAATGAACACTAGCAAAACTTGAAATTCCGTCTGCATAGTAATTAAAGTTCATGGACTAGAACAGGCAACAATACTTTCACTTTCTAAATCTTGTCTGTTGTTCAATTGATGTTTCGTCCAAATGTCGAAAGCTTTCAAACTCTAGCCCTCTTGCTACTGCAACTTGGGCACTTGTATTGCTTGATATGCTCAGCCTTAGCAGGAGTAATTTTAACACATTTGCCATGGAACCATCTCTCACACATATCACAACAAATCCAGAATTCATCATTGCCATAATTATCACCACAAGCACCACATGTTGCACCTTGTTCATCATCTTCTTCTTCTTCTTCTCCTCCACTCTCATCCTCTTCTTTGGGTGGTGCAGACAACTTGACTGCTTTGGCCTGAGTCTCAGACTGACGGGACTGTTAAAAGGCATTCATCCAAACAAGAAGAGCTAAGTGACTTTCCACACGGGCACAGTGACAAAATATAAACTTAGAACTTGAAATTGAAATCTGCATATCACCTTTCCACTTGTTTTGCTTTTGTTACCATTGTTGTGAGTAGCTGGTTGGTCCTTTGATTGCTTGGCACTTCCTGTCACAAGTTCAAAGATAGTTGGCAGATCATTGATCATCTGGAAAAGCCTTTTCCTGCAAATATCCATGTGAAACAAATTAGAAGAGAAGAGCCTCCTAACTATAATATCATATTCAAACTTTGAACAAACATTTTGAGGATTTCAAGATATGTGCATTTTCTTCTTGGGATCCTTAAGGAATATGGCCTTTTTCATTTTTGTTTTCTTCACTCCCTACCCAAAACTATTAGCAAAAGACATAATTTTTCATGTTTATTGTATAGAAAAAAGGAATTCAACAGGTGACTCAAATATACGAAGACAATTAAATGGCCTTCAACCTACCAACTTTGAAACAAATATAAATAAGATGCTAGCATAAAAAATGACTTTCACTAGCTAATTAAAGATTAAATCATAGCTTAACACCAAATCAGTTATCTTCTGGAGAGTCATACAGCCACAATAGTATATGTTTGCAATGATAACATTTAGTAAGACACATCGCATTATAACACTAATTAAAACTGTAAAAGCATATTAATAAAAAAAAAATGTAAAAGTGCATCAAACAATCGAGACTGCACTATTTCCAAGGCCATCACAGCATTAAGTTATAGTTCATCAACATGAACTCCCATATGTTCCTTTAAGCATTTAACAATTCACCTTACTTGCGGACTTGTGGTGATGTATGTAAACATATTCCTATTCTGACAACTTAAAGAGTTAAAGTTCATCGGTAATGCCAGTGCCGGGGCCAGCAGGAAGTCAGTGGAGGCACTGGACCCTACCCCAACCTCCACCCTTTGAATCCATACTTAATGATTTGATTGGTAGAAGATCACTCAGAAAATATACTATGTCATACTATGATACTGTCAAATTATTGGGTTACTTCATTAAGAGGCAATATCAAAAAAGATAGTATTATAAACATAAATTTGAAATTTCATTTGATTCCTCATTTTACCTCACCAGTCACCACATCTTTAAGAGTTAAAATCATACTACATAGAGAACTATGGCATCCATATTCACAAAAAAGAGAACAATACAAGTTAATCCCCAGACATTAACCAATTGTATGACATCAAACTCCAAAGTTTTCAAACTTCATGATGAACAAGTTCGGAACCTAGTAAATTTCCAATTTCCATGACATGAAGCAAGAAATTAAGACCAAAAGTGGAAGAAAATTATAATAACAGACGCCAGACCAACACACAAGGAGGAAAAACAAAATAAAAATAAAAATAAAGAGGTTCTTTCAAACAGCCATAAAAAAAAAAAAAAAATTATAAGTAATGATTTCACTGTTAAAAAAAATTACCAACATCAACAAAACGAACATTGAGAAAAATTACATCTGTATAGTATAAGGAAAGAACTGAAATTAATAAGACGGTGAGAGACACAAGATACAGATAGTCTTTGCACATGAATAGATAATATCATCACATCAGATCAACTGAGTATATCATTCTTCAAATTTAACTAATAAAAAGGAACTTTAGCCCTTAATGATTGTTTTCATACCAATTTAGTCCATACAAGGACTTTACTATGTCAAATTTGAAGAATAATGTGATCAACTGATGTAAATAATTGAATTAAATCCAATCTGTCAGGAACCAAAACATAAATTTAATAAAAAGTTGGATTAGCTCATGATTATATTTTCCAAACTATTCCATTTGCAGTATTCTCTTGCTGCAGAATTGAAAACAAACAAAATTAAATTAAGTACACAATCACATGAAAAGAGAGAGAGAAGCTTGACTATCATTTGGTTCGGTTTTTCGAGTAAAACATAGCACAATTACTACTATATCATCCATGAGTACACTCTACACAAAAAGAACATTACATAAATTGCAATGCTGGACTGTGGCCTTAATAGATTATTGAGAAGTAGGAAATATCTTGAAATACTTATTAGTACTTACATAAAACATGAATTAATAAAGATTGTAAATTTATAAATAGACCAAACCAATGATAGTTTTTTATTCAAATACTGTGACTGCTTCAAATGAATGATTGTAAACAAATTAGATGTAGCAAAGAAGTTCAAAACTAGCAGATCTATGCAAAACAAAACACATCAGGGAAAATATATATATATATATATATATATATATATATATATATATATATATATACACATTATATAAGGATAACAAAACAAGTGTCTAAGGTTTATAAGAATAACAAATTTGCATGTTTACAATAGAGGACAGGACTACTTAGTGCTTACCTTTCATTCTTACCAAATCCAAAGCGAGCACCAAAATAGAAAGCAACAGCAAGCAGCCATGAGTCACTGTGAACTGCAACCAGCGATAACCAGTCCTTCTCTTGCATGCCGTCTCTGGCAAAGTTTATACCTAAAGCAGGCTCAGGAAGTTCAGGAGGGACTTCCTCTACAGGCAAATTCACTTCCCACGTTTCATTTGGAAATCCATATAGACACAAATTCTCCTTCTCTACAACAAGAACAATATGGTGTTAAGAAAAAACAAATTGCATATAATAGTTAATGTGATCATTATTATGGGTTCTTCCTATTTGGGAAAATTGGACAACAAATTAGACAAATCAGTACCTTAGCCATTCAAATATTTTTAATTTTCATTGCAAGCATTTCATTTTGACATAGTTGCAAAGATGTATTAAAATTAATGACTTGTCCCCATTCTCTTCCTTCCCCTTCTTATTTAACCTTTATTTGCTTCCCTACTAACTTCCAAACATTCCAAAGTCAAAGAGAAAACTGACAATCCATGAAGTTTAATGGGACAGATATCCAATCATATTGACGTGACAAGTGATTTAGTGAATAGTAAAACACCATTAAACATGTCCAAATTTACAGAATCATTTGCAAAAGTGGAAGAGAGAAAATGATAGCTAGTTACGGTTCATCATCAATCAGAGATTCAAACATTCACATGTTAACCTTTATGGCATTTAACAGCCGATTATATCTCTGATCCACATGGATGAAGACTAATGGGTGCTCATAAAATAAACAAAAAAGTCACAGGTCCCTTTCTCCCCTTCATTCATGCACAAACAATGCAGGCCATGCATAGTCTAGAGTGTCCATACTCCATACATGAGCCCAGCACACATTCAGTGTCAAGGGTAGTTTAGTTCTCAAAACTTTTTGAAACATGATACTTCTACTTTGAAAAAATTGAAATCCTTCTTGGTCCGACAACAAGGTTTTTTTCTTTCCCCCTCTCTTTGGCCCGACTAGGAGATATTCCCTAGCTCCCCTCCTGCATGCAGTGCGCATGAATACTCAATTGTTCATAGATAAACAAGATATAAACAGTGCAGATGACTATGCAATGCACGTGCGGCAAGCATTTATGCTCTCAAGTGTTGATAAACGGGATAATACTCCTATTCTGCTCTACCAGCAAGTGTTTTGAACGGTACCTATGCATACCCAAAAAAAATATATTAAAAAAACACACACAGCAGGTATACCAGAAAACAACCTACTGGCATAAAATGAACATGCAACAAAAAATCGAAGATAATTCACAACGGGTGTGAGTTCGCAGCAGAACAATACAAATGAGTATCAATTCTTAAAACAACAAATTACGGCAGTGACAAACCACGAGCCACATACGACGCCCTTTGCTTCTGTGTTGAAAGCACACTCAAAATGGTATAGTAAACAAACAAATTGAGAGAGGAAACAAAAAAATTGTAAAACGACATGAACAACAACAGATAAGAAGCACCCCAAGAAAATAATGACAATAATAATGAGGGAGACATGAAAACAACCCACCAGGATCGCACTGCTGGTAAAACTTATCAACGTCTGCAACAACGAAAACACCAAAACCCAGATTAACAACTCAGCAAGCATATAATTAAATCATTTAGAAGAAGAAGAAGAAGAAGAAGCGAGGCCTCACCAGTGGTTAGGGCCTTGATCAATCCAGCTCGCCTGCCCTTAAAGTCGGTGAAAACCTCTTCAACAGTTCTGGGTATTGGGTGCGGTATCCCTTCCATCCTCTCTCACAACACACGTGCACTAATCAACAAAATTCCCGATTACAATTGAATTATCTGTTACCTATTCACAAATACCCACTTTCCCCACAATCCCAAATACAACAGGGCACGATTTCGGATTAAATAGGGTGTTTGTTTTTTTAGGGTTGGGTTGGGTGCCTGGATGGTCAGTGCGTGGGTAGGCTAGGGTTTTGTCTTTTTCCCTCTTTCCCGTTTCTTCAATCTTAAAAACAGATTTAGGGAAAAAGCAGGTCGTGATTATCCAATTTAATTATTAGGGAGAAGCAAAGAACAAGAGTGACTGAGAGAGATGGAAATAAAACATTGCAGAGGCAGGCATGTGTATATATTTATTTATAGAGAGAGAGAGAGAGAGAGAGAGCGCGCGCTTAAGAAGAGGGGATTGAGAACAAAAGGAAACCGGGGCAGGAGCTAACTCTCACGAGTTTTGCCATTATACCTACAATATCACCTTCCTTCCTCCTCTTCGTAATTTATTTCTATTATTTCTATTGGTCCTAATTTGGGCATTTTCAATTTCTAAAATGAATAAAATCTTTAGTCATTTTCATTATCAATTTTATCAAGAATTTAATTAGTCTAAATCTAAATTTTTAAAGATTTAATTTGTATATACTAAAAATATAAAAAAATTTTACATAAATATCTAATAATATATTATTATATTAATAAAAATATTTAATTTAAATTTAGTTTGATAGTATTTTTTGTATAGATATTTTCACTTATAAAAAGTCACAATAATATTAAATTGAGTCTTAATTACTCACTATTTTAAAAATTTTATAAATATAAATATTTAATTAGATGATATTATAAAGCTCAATTTTTAATATCTTTTTTCATTCATCAAGTCTAATCTACAACTTCTTCGTAATAAAAAACTAAATTTTAACCCCAAAGTGATTAGTCACAGTAAAGATATACCATGAACTCAAATAAATTTTGCTTCTCATATTAAGAGCTTAAATTATAAAATTATTATTTTAAAAATAATTTTACTTAACCATCACTCCTATTTAAAATTACTTGAATAATTATTAAGACGGAAAAAAACTAAATATTAATTTAATACCTATATCTCTCATAAATAACGCCATAAGTGATAGAATTCTCATTGATTGACACACAAAATAGGCATAATATTATTGCTATACCAATAAAAAAATCTGAAAAAATGGGAAATATATAGGAGGATATATAGTTATTGATATGGACAAATTTGATAGAAAATAGCCATTTTTATTTATTTATTTGATAGAAGTAATTATTAGTTTGTTCAAGTGATTTATCATATGTATTTTAAAATAAAATCTTAAATTTGAGTCTAATAAATTAAAAAATTGCACTGAAAGAATGTTGCTCTATAAATAGTCGATCAAACTTAAATTAAGTCACTTTATGTTCAATATATTTCAAATATTAACGATTTAAAAAGATCATGACAAGTAGAGTCATATAGTGCAGAATTATTTAATTAGAATGTATAAAATGATCAAGTAATTGGTGTATAAAAAATTGTCAAACAATATGTTTTTAATATTAAGTAAATAAGTAATTTGATTTGAGTTATACACTCTATCTAGTAATATATGAGAGTAAATTAATATAAAAAATTAAAAAAAAATTAATTTAAATATATTAATAATATAAAATAATTTTATATTGTTAACTAATAAAAATAATAAAATATATCAATTCATACAAATAATTATCATTATTATGTGGTGATTATTATAATTTTTTATTTTTTATTATTTTTATTAATTGAGTATCAATATATATTAATTAAATTTAAATTAAAAAAATATTAATTTAAATAATATAATTAAAAAAAATTATATTATTTTATTATATATTAATTTCCAACATTGATGAAAAAAGTGGGTGAGTATAAGACACACTAGTGAAATGATTTATTCCCGAAGAAAAGAAAGAAAGAAGGAAACCGCTAAACAGGAGAGTTGGAAATAGGAGCTGAATGGTGAGTCGGGATGCAGGTGCAGGTGGTTCCCATTCCATCCAGTTCCAGTTGGGGGGGGGGGCAGCGGCAGGGCGACATAGCATAGCATAGGAATATGAGAAGCTGGCTATTAAATTATCAACATCCGATACGTACCTGTCCTCGTGTCGTGTGGGGGGAGAAGCTGATTATGTGGTCGTGAATGTGGAGAATGAATGAATGAATGAATGAACAATAGAATCAGAGTTCACCACCACCTGTTTGATAGAATGCTTCACTCTGCTCACTCACTGCTTCTCTCTCGGAGTAGCCGCAGGGTTACTTCTTCCTTCTACTCCCTTCTTCCTTTGGAATTCCATGTGAGGGTGAGGGTAAGGATGAGGGGGTTCTGCACCCACTCCCACACCAACAACAACAACAACAACAACAACAACAGATATCAAAAGAAGCCTATTGATTTTACTCAAATTGAAGTGAATCGCCTCCCCACCGTCCTCATTCTAGGCCGACCTAATGTCGGCAAGTCTGCTTTGTTTAACCGGTGAGCCTGTCACTCACTGAGTTCTGCTACTTTCTACTAATTACTTTGCACTTGCACTTGCGCCCAAACCCGATTATGCTGCTATGCTTATGCTCTATAATCAAATTCATATAAATCATGGTTTGGTTTGGTTTCAGTTTAATTCGGAGGAGGGAGGCTCTGGTATATAACACGCCCCATGATCATGTCACCCGCGACATACGAGAAGGAGTCGCCAAGTTGGGTGACTTACGGTTCAGAGTGTTGGACTCTGCTGGCTTGGAAGCAGAAGCCTCCTCCGGCACCATCCTCCACAGAACAGCAGCCATGACTGCTAATGTATTGGCAAACTCTCACTTTGCTCTCTTCCTCACTGACGCAAGGTTTCCTTCTTTTCTTTCTAACATCACTCCACTCCACTCCACTCTTATCTTGTGCATCCTTTCATCTCAGATATATTCTGCATCCCAATCCCTCGATTCAGACTCCTAATGCGATGCATTCTCTGTGTTCCTTTCATCTTGTTCCATTGGGTCCACCTTTCTGACCAGAGCTGGACTCCGTCCTCTTGATTTGGAGGTTGGAAAATGGTTGCGCAAGCATGCGCCTCAACTCAAACCTATTGTTGCCATGAATAAATCCGAATCGCTCTTTGATGCCGCTGGCTCTCTTGCTGCAGCTGCTAATGAAATGTACCGGTTAGGATTTGGGGACCCTATTGCTATATCTGCCGAGACTGGACTGGGTATGCCAGACCTGTATCTATCTCTTAGGCCTCTGCTACAAGACTATATGCTTCGTGTCTTGAATGGTAAGTGAACCGCAAGTATTAAAAGCTTATGTCATTCAACAATGAAAGAATCATAACTTTGAGCTTATTATATGCCCGCTTATTATACAAGTGATAAACTTTCATAACTGGTGTGTTATTCCAGCTCCCCCCAGCCCCCGGGGGGGTCAAATGGGGAGAGTTTTGCTATAATTTGTTGATAATTTTTTGCGATCACGCAAGGGGAAAGAACATGCAAGTTTGCACTTATCAACAATAAGTTCACTGTTCATTGCCATCTAATCACTCCTTCTAATTCTGCATTCAATTGTTACTGGTATAGATGAAGGTGATCAGGACAATAGCAGTTACAGTGAGGATGGTAGCTCCCCTGAGATTGAAGAAAATAAACTGCCATTGCAGTTAGCAATTGTAGGGCGCCCCAATGTTGGGAAATCAACCTTATTGAATACACTGTTACAAGAAGACCGTGTTCTTGTGGGTCCTGAAGCTGGTCTGACAAGAGATTCAATCAGAACTGAGTTTCAATTTCATGGAAGAACAATTTATCTGGTAAGCATCCATGAATGTGTTGTTTCTGGACCTCTGTTAGTATCAGTAGAGTTGGCGATTGATAGATCAAAATAGGAATGTTGCTTGTAAAAGGAAAACACAAGTTCTTCGTTGCTCTGAGCTTCAAATAAGATTATATTGGCACATTTCTTCCATTGCTTGTGTGCCTTAGAGGACATGTTTATGTGTTTTTTTTTTTTTCTCCTTTTTCTGCAAATGTGGTCTTGACAATATATTTGTCAAGAAGTTTTCTCTTTGAAGTTCATAATTCCCTTTAACAGTATTGTCATAGCATCTATTGCACAATTTATTCGGGTATGCATGATCAAGTCAATCCCAGCATGCTATGATTTTGATTTTCTTTTCATGTATATTCTTGGCACATTAGTTCTATATTTGATCATTGAACACGATGTGTAGCATGGTTGTAACTTGTAAGCATCCAAACTTATATTTTGACTGAAGGTGTTTGATTATTATGCTGGATATGGTTTGCTTTAAGCGTAATAAATAACTCTAAGTAGACATTTTACACTGAAATTTCAGTTACATTTTTAAATTTTTTAATGTTTTGCTGCCATTCAGGTTGATACTGCTGGGTGGTTGCGGAGGACAAAACGGGAGAAAGGAGCAGCATCCTTGAGCATTATGCAATCAAGAAAGAGCCTGCTCCGAGCTCATATAATTGCTTTGGTGCTAGATGCAGAGGAGGTATACTGCACATATTGTACTTTTTGGACAATTGAAATTTCATGAAGTTTATTGTTCTAATTTAGTTCACATGTTTCTATTAATAAAACACAAGTTTATGCCTAATAAAATATTTTTAGTTCTGGTAATTCATCTATTGATTGCCTAATAAAATGCAGAAACCAAACAAACTCTTATGAAGATTCCCTACTGCATGTATGCTGTGTTCTCGCTAATGAGGGCAACATGCGTCCTATTTCATTCCCTTCCTTATTGGTTTACCCCCTAGATGATTTTATCCTGTCCACTGTAACGGACTTGGTGCATGAATGACTGAAGTATTTGTAATATCGTCTTTTAGAAGTGTGATCTGTCAGAGGGTTTTCCCCCTTCCCCCTCTCAATTTCTGTAAGCTAATTAGTGATTACAGAATTGATGAGTTCTTTTATTGTGTGTTGATCAGATTATAAGTGCTAGACGAAGTATGACACATGCTGAAGTGGTTATAGCCAGAAGAGCAGTGGAAGAGGGGCGTGGTTTGGTTGTGATTGTGAACAAGATGGACCTTCTAAGAGGCAAAGACAAATCATCATCCTATGAGAAGGTTATGGAAGTTGTTCCTCAAGAAATTCAAGCAGTTATACCCCAGGTCTGCTATTTTATAACAAGCTCAACTTTTAAGTCTAAATTGTACTGTTTGACATCATGCTTTAAAGTGCTATAATCATAGATGTCAGAATTATGTATTTGGACATGATGTTAAAATTGATCATGGTTCAAACAGAAGGAAATACTGTGAGGCTATCAACTTATGGCACTGTCCACACCAATTTCTTTCTTTCTTTGCTTTAAGCGGATGAATACTGAATAGTAAATTTGAGTTTTTGCTTGTGTTGTGATTTAGCACTGACTTTTGGCTATTGTCAACAGGTAACAGGAATCCCAGTTGTATTCATTTCAGCATTGGAGGGAAGGGGCCGGACTGCTGTCTTGCACCAGGTCATTGATACATATGAAAAATGGTGTTCAAGATTACCTACAGCTCGTCTTAACCGTTGGTTGCAAAAGGTTATTACCTTATCTATTATCACTTGATGTAAAAGTAAGACATGCAATTGGTATTAATTTTTCTTTCTCCTTTCTCCCTTACATCGATGATCAGGTTATGAGCAGGCATTCTTGGAAAGACCAGGCAGCACAGCCAAAGGTCAAGTATTTCACTCAGGTCAAGGCCCGGCCACCTACATTTGTTGCATTTGTACGTGGGAAGACTCAGCTTTCTGATACAGACATTAGGTTCTTAACAAAATCCTTGAAGGAGGACTTCGATTTGTGTGGAATTCCTATACGAATCATGCAACGTTTTGTCACTAAGAAAGATGCAAGTGGAAGTAGTAGCAAGAGTAGCCATTCGGCTTGCAGGGCGGCTGAAAGGGTCGTGTCTGACAAGAGAAGCGTCTTAGTTGAATGACAATTTTGACTTTTCATCACAGGATGTAAGCATCGCCTCTTTCTTCGAGAAATTGCAAAAAATGAGGTAAGAATCTAGTTAGATGTTTAGAGTAATTTAATTTTTAATTTTATCATTATCATCAGTTAAAAAGCATGACTCTGAATTCTTGAACTATGTGCACTAATGAGGAACAAGATTTCAAAGATGCTGCCGAGTTGTATATATATAATAACAATGTGATTCTGGGTTGTTTTGTTTCATGTTTAAAGATGAAAACAGAAATTAGAAATTCATATTTGCCGTGTAATTTTTCAATATACTTTAGAGAAGGTGGTTAACTAAATGGAGCATTTTACATCATCCGAATAGTTGTACAGTGACTATAGAGAAATGATCCTCCAGAATCAAGTTACTTCAACCAGCACTTGTGGTCGCTGCCACCCACATTTTTAACTCAACGACAAAAACAGATTATATGTAACACCACGAAAGTCCAATCAATATTTATCTGGTTAAAAGGTAACCACCTAAGAGGCTCAACAGCACGTAGTTCACCTTAACATTATTATATATATTGCATAATCTTTTAGAAAAGACGTGATCGCTATTTTACAGAGAATCGTTAAACTGATTCTCGTATTTCTTTTACCAAAAGGCCTCATATTCCACAAAGTCGGAAGTCACATTCGGACAACTATTTCAGCTTACATAGTGTAATGAATCAATTGTATCAACAAACGAAATGAAACATCAAAATTTTATTTCTCAAGAAGATATGTGGTGGAGGGCCCCAAAAAATGACGATGAGGAGGAAGTGGGAAGTCTTGTACAAGGAAGGAGTGTGATTGTGGCCAAAATCGTTGCAAGTGAGCACCGTATTTTATTTCTAACACAAGCCAATTTAACGCTTCCCCTGGCCCTGGTACCCCCATGGATTCTTGCTCACCCAATTCCATTGGTCCCTGCACATCTCCTCTATACCGTATTTTGCCCTGTCGCAAAGCAAACTCTTTTTTTAAAAAAAATATAAATAAATAGTAGCAGTCATAAAATTCATTATAATAGGACCCTCAGCTGATTATCACTAGTGTAATGCAGTCACAATGAATGAAGGTTTCGGTATATATATATATATATATATATATATATATAGTGAATAGTTACGTATTCATAAATTGAGTTGTTATGTATGAAACATTGGATCAAATACTTACTTCCAACCAAGTTCTTTCTCAGCTTTCTCTGTGGATGCATAAACAGCAGTAGCATCCCCTGGCCTCCTTGGACACATTTTTATTGGAATCCTCTGGAAAAATGGAACAGCCAAAAGATATATTCAGACGTGATCATCACATTCACATACATGTAATGTGAGGAAGATGTTGCAAAGTGTAAATCACCTTGCCCGAAGCTTTTTCAAATGCTTCAACCATCTCAAGCACTGAGGTACCACGGCCAGTTCCCAAGTTGTAGGCAGTACAACCTGATCGAGGAACAACATCAGAATTTTATTTATATAATAAACACGTAGAAATAGAAGTAGTTCATGCGTCCAGAAAGAATCTTATTGGAGTTGTATCGCATATTCAACACTCTCACACAGGCACAGCTAAATGCTTTCGTTCGAGTGTGTGCGTTTGTGTGTTTATATGTACACATGAGAGGAGGTTTAATCACCGATGTTTTCCGCTGCAAAAAGCTTTCGTAGGGCAGCAATGTGACCATGTGCTAAATCCATTACGTGGATATAGTCCCGGATCTGATTCACATAACCCAAATATATGAATAAGTAAGTAGCAGGGTAAATTTTTATAAGGGGAAAGGGATAAATTTGTGCCATTATTGTTTAATTTTGATTTGAAATAGCATAGAAATTAACGTTTGTGGTTATTTGGGACAGAAAAGCAAAGAAAGAAAGAAAGAAAGAAAGAAAGAAAGAAAGTGCAGTAATATATACGAACCGCGGTGCCGTCCCTGGTGGGATAATCATGACCATATACGTTGAGGTGAGGCAATCTGCCAACAGCCACTTGTTGGATGTAAGGCATAAGGTTGTTGGGGATGCCCCTTGGATCATCCCCAATCTTACCACTTTCATGTGCCCCTACTGGATTGAAGTATCTCAGCAATATGATCCTCCATTCCCCCTCAGCTTTTTGAATATCTCGTGCAAGCTCTTCAACGAACAGCTGCCATGCCAACATTGCCATACTTAATCATAACATAACATGACATGACATGACATGACATGACATAACATTAAAGAGAGAGAGAGAGAGAGAGAGATGGGGATGAGTGTACCTTGGTTCGGCCATAAGGATTCATAGCGTATAGCTTCAAGTCCTCCACACAGGGCACTTGGTCGGGTTGGCCGTAAACAGTTGCAGATGACGAGAAAACCATCTGTTGTTGTTGGCTTTGAATGTTAAGTGAGGAAGGAGGAGCCATGAAGAATGATGAAAAAAGGATAGCATGAGAAGCAGAAGATAACTAGCAAACCTACCTTTTTACAGTTGAATCTAGCCATAACTTGAAAGAGGTTGACAGTGCCCACCAAATTGTTGTCGTAGTAGCGGAGGGGCTTTGCAACACTCTCTCCAACACCTTTCAGACCCGCAAAGTGGATCACCGCATCAAATCTGTGTATTCTAATGTTTGATCATTCATTGCTCATCAAGAAAGAAGAAAGAAGAAGAAAACATGAGATGAATGAAAGTGAAAATGGATGGTTACTCACTTGGTTTTAGAGAAGAGGTTGTCCAAATCATGGGGGTTCCTGAGATCGCCCTGGTAGAAGTGGAGGTTGTGGGAAAGGCGGGGACCCACCAAATGGCGGACCCTGTGGACGGCTTCCATGGAGGAGTTATCAAGATTGTCGATGATGGAAACCCTGTAACCCTCTTTCAGAAGCTCAACCACCGTGTGGGATCCGATGAACCCCGCCCCTCCCGTCACCAGAATCCTTTCCCCTTGCCCTTGCCCTTGCCCTCTCCCTCTCTCTGACACCATCTTTCTTCTTTCTTTTCCTTCCCACAACCACAACCACGATCCAACTTCCTTACACGCGCACTAGTAGTAACTGAGTGAGTAACTCAGTGACTCACTCCGTAGCTGAAACTCAAGTCAACAGAAACAGAGGAGGAGCAGCAGCTTCATAATTTGCTGTATGTTATTAATGCTTTCTTCTGGCGCTCTAGAATTTTCCCTTCAAAGAGTGATGCTACAGTTACAAGAGAAATTGAGTGTGACTGTGTGATCAAGTTTCCTTGTTACAAGCAAATTTATTGCAATGCACCCGTCTCGTCTGTATTTAGCAATCGGTGAAGGGATAGTTCAATGTTGAAGAAAGTGAAAGAAAAGCTAGCTTCATCAATTTTAATATGGGCTGTGGGGTCCAGCCTTAAAGTTTGAGGTGAAAAAAGAAAGAAATAGAGACAGGTCAAAATCTGAGTCTTAAAAAAAAAAAAATGAGGCAATAGGATCAGCTAGTATATTGGACGGTGCAAGAAAGATTTCGATGCATTCAGCGGAGCCAATATCTTTGAGATACGTTCATATTGCTGGAAGTCTCTATAAATAGAAGCCATTTCACTTCGAATGAGGATCAAGCAGCAAGAAGAAGTTGCAGAGTCAGAGAGATGTTTAGAGAGTGAATAAATCTCAAAGAATGTAGAGTGTAAGTAAATATATCGAGAATATTTTTGATAACATCTCTATTATTCTTTAATATTATAATTACCATCAAATTGTAGCATTTAAATAGGAAGTTTCAAATTGAAAACTACTATATTTATCTCTTATATAAGAAAATGTGAAAAGGATATATTATAATTATTCTGAATATTGTGGAATATTTTTCAAAGTTTATCCCGTGATTTTTTTCCTATCTATTTAGGGGTCTTCTATGTTAAAATTTGGTGCTCTTTTTCTGTTGTTTTGCACATATTTGTTACCGCTGTGCTGTGTAGATCTAATTCTATCAAGTCTATTTTGGTGCTTATTGCCATATTAGTATTATTTAATTTATATTGAGAATCAATTCCAAAACCTAACAAGTGATATCAAAGTTCTAATTGAGCTCTGGGTTGCTCTATGTAAATTATGGATGAGGATACAGACATCATGATCAAGTTGATAACTACAAATTACTCCATTTGAAAGCCGCAAATGGAGGAGATTCTTTACTACAAGTATATATATGATCCTGTGGAAATGGGAAGGGCAAAGCTGAACGATGTGACAATTGACAATTAGAAAAGGATGCATTAGAAGGCCATTGAATTAATAAGGTAATAGGTGGATATTAGTGTATTCCACCATATGACCACAAAGACATATGCCCATACTTTGTGGAAGAATTTAAAAGATTTCTATGAAAAAAAGACAATACAGAATAAAGCTTTTGCAATTAGGAAGCTGGTGAATCTCAAATACAAAGATGGAAGATCTATTGTTGAGCACTTGTGATTTCCAAAATTATAGTACTTGAAAAGGAAGATTGTCCTTGGAAAACATTATACTTATCTCTTACGTGAGAGAGTGTGGAAAGGATATATTGCAATTATCCTAAATATAGTGAAATATTTTTTTGAGTTTGTCTCGAGATTTTTTCCTCCGCATTTGAAGGTTTTCTATATTAAAATTTGGTGATCTTTTTCCATTATTTTGCACATGTTTATTATTGTTGCATTGGTAGATCTAATTCTATCAAAGCGATTTTGGTGCTTATTATCACATTGGCACATTTAATTTTCACTGAGAATCAATCCCAAAACTCAACATGGGCACGTCTCTATTCGAAAACCTTGATGAAAATAAGCAACAGTACCTATAGGGAATTCTGGTTAGCTAAAACGTACTTGTCTTTACTTATTACATATATTCATTGGAGTATACTACAAAATATGGTTTGCAATATGTGATTTACATTAATGCACCACCCTTTTTTTCAGTCGGTGGGGTTTTATGTCCTAGAGAGTTCTCCCTTCTAAACAAGTAGTGGAAGCTCAAAACAACGTTTCGTTTGTATTTCATTACGATCACGATTAAATGGAAAGTCTCCCACTCAATCACATAAAGTATCGATCACTAGATTCATAAATAAAGGAGAAAGATGAACGATCATGACTTTTGATGAGTTGAGTCACTTGAATGAAGCTTATACAAGACTAAAAGACACTTGTTCCCTTATGTTATATATATGTAACAATCCAAAGCCTGACATTTTTGTTTCAAATTAATCGAAAATCAACACCGGATCACTTTGTGGTGTGGGAAAAGTTAATGGTAACTAATCCAACTAGGACGGCAGGACGTTATTTCTTACCGTCTACGTAACTGCTTGACTCGATTTTGTAAGATACATTTTGTCCTGATTGCATCTTTCATGGCTTGAATTGCAATCTATTTTGATATCTTTTCTGCTTCTCTTAAACAAGAATGTATATTATTAACCTTTTAGTGAGAGAAGAGTGATAAAACATGAATGAATCGTGTTGAAGAAGCAGATAGGTGCTATAGTATTTATTGTATCAGTATTAGTTGTTTGCCATAAACTGAGTTGGTGGAAAATCCTCATGGTTCCGAAAATGAGAACTGAGTGAAGAAAGGTTATGGGGCAACGCTCTCAATTGCTTGGGAGCTAGTACTTATTAAGACTAAAGCTCAAATTGGGGTTTGCCACTGGTTGTTTTCTGCGTTTGAAATTTAATTGAGTTTCAACGTAATTTTACTGTCTTTATATCGTGATTCGCGACCAATTGTGGTGTTTAGGTCATTATTTGGATCTTCTAGAAGCTATTTCTGTCCTTCTTGTTTGCTCGATTATTGGCAAATTAGGTAACCTCCGCAGATTGAGGACACTGGTTTCGGACTTAATTTATTTCTGGTTTAACTTTTCTTTCTTTCTTTCTTTCTTTCTTTTTTTTTTTTTATTTTTGAAATAATTCGACTCTTTACCTAAGGTTTTGGAGTATTGATAGAGCTGACTTTACACGTATGACTTCACTCACTTTGCTTTCAATAAAGAGAGGTGGAGCAGTTTAAACTGATTGTGCATTTTATTAGTTGAATGAGTGCTGTTGCTTTTTCTTGTAAGAAAGAGTTGGCTTGCGTAATGTTTTTTCTATGAGCATCAAATTCTGAACCTTGTGTTTATGAGGTTGTTGATCTTGATTTCACTCGCAATTATATTTTATAATAAGAGGTGCTTTCATTCCTATTACAAATATTTATTTTGTTTGCATGTGCAAGTGAATATGACGTTGAGATATGGGATGGTAAAATGAATGCAGTTGATTCCATTTGATGTGCAAAATAAATAGGAAAAAGGAGATGAGTGTTACACATAGCTGCGCACAGTCCAACAACAGTTGGAATGGGCCTCCAACTTAAAACAGTCCAACAACAGCCTACTCAAATATATTTTCAGAAGGCCGCAGTTATTCGGACTGCCAGGCTCCATCCGCTTTATACTCTCAAGGGTCAATGTTGAATTGGCCCAATCTATGTTTTCATCAAGTCCTTCGAATCTGGCCAATTTTAACGAGTCAAATATCATTTGCGGCCGTGGATGAGATGGCTACTATGCTGCCCCCTAAAGAACCACATTTGGAGGGACACGGCTTCGAACTATAGAGGCAGAACCCCAGTCCCTCATATTCCCCCACCTACCCTAGACAAAAAAAAAAAAAAAAAAAATCATTTGAGATGTGTGTGTTACACTAGTTGAGGCAGCGAGAGCCTTGTTTGTAATATATGAAAGTAATGTTGTGCATGTGTTGACCCAAAAAAAAAAAAAAAAGATGTGTGTCACATGGAGAGGATCCTTTTGTATCCAAATTGCTAGGTCATATGCACATCCTCGTTATTGATTAAGTTATGTTAAAAAAAATGCAAAAATTAAAAAGTCAAAGATCAATAATAAAAATTTGACAAAGAAGAAAATTCTCTCATGTCTTGTACAAAGGATTGAAATTTGATCCCCCAAAATTCTCCCTCCCCAATCAAAAAGAGAAAAAAAAAAAAAAAGCATATTGTTGTAAGTGTCATTTTGTAAACAATGTCTATTTGAGAAATACTTATGTAGTTATTGCACATCATATCATTTTTAGAACCAATTTTAACAATTAACTTGTAAAAGGCATTATTTGAAAATTCTTTTCATATGACTATACAATATTATACATATTTAATATTAAATGAAGTGTATATAATAGGAGAGTACTCACCTATAAGAATTACTTGATGTCTGTTGCATCATCCTAAATAGTGCCTCACTTAGTGGCAGAAATAGGTTAGGATAGTTAAATCTATTTAGCAAAACACTTTAATTATTCTTTATCATAGACTTTTTTTTGCCTTGGCCCTTTTATGAAAGTATAAAAGCTTAGCCTAATTTAAAAGTCTAGTAAAGGCCTATACCATATGAAAACCTTCAATTAGGAGGGCGAAAATTCCATTTAGTTTTCAAATAGGCATTGCTTCCAATAAAATTGTTGTATTGTACATATAAAATATATGTTAAATCAATTTAGCATCCTTATGCATCTTGACAATTTTTAAAAGCTTCCTATGTAAATTTTAAATGGGTCTATATAATTGCAAAAGCTTTTACCGACGGGCTCCCTAATCGAGTCTACTTTTACGATGGATTTAATCAGTTTTTAAAAACAATGGAGTGAAAATTAAATTAATAGAGTTATTACATGAAAATCAAATTTATAATAAAGTTAAGGAACCACCTATATTTTTTCTGCAAAAATAATAAATAAAAATATATAAAATGAAATAATTCATTTAAGAGCAGATAATTACTTAATTTAATTATCTGTCATTACAAATAAAAATTGATAAAAAAGAATACTACATTGGATTCTAGATAGTAAAATTTTTAAAAGTAACGTCTGTCATTTTTTTTTCTTTTGATATAATGGCGGTAGTGAAATTCAAATGCAAGGCATTTCGTAAATTATTGGTTATGATAAAGTTATATCTTTTGGGATACACATCTAGCTAGATGTGTTTGAGGCACAACTCGCTTACTATAATTGTGTGATATCTAATACGTTATACATGTGTACACAGGACTCAATGTCCTGACTAGAAATGACTTTGCTTATATATTCGTCATCTACACTATAACTACACATATATAAAGACTCGAAGTTACCTTAAATAATTACTTTATAATTTTTTTTCAAAATTATAAAATTGAATTATTTATTTTTATTACATAAATTATATTTTATTTACTTTTTAAACCGTTAGAACATACCCGCAAATGACCAACAAGTAGATGGAGATAAAAGTAGGTTAGGTAACCAAGAATTTAACTCGAACTTGCCCCATTTAGTAAATAAAATAGACTGTTTTTATTTTAATTTATTTATCTGAAAATTAAGGTAAATTTTAAACATTTAAATTGATTATTTAGATTTCATAAAATAATATATATCATATACTTATTATTATTATTATTTATAAATTTATTTGTAATTTAATATTTATATTAATATTAATATCTATCCGTTGGCCTATTTAAAAAGATAAATAAGTTTTTAGATTAAAACAAATAAGATTAATTTTGATATACTTTTACATTGTTATCTAATTAAATACTTCTATTTGTGAAATTTTTAAGGTAGTGAATAGTTGAATCAAATATTTTTATTGATTTGGCAATATATGTTTGAATATTTAAATAATTTTTTTATACTGACAATGAATTCATACTTTGAGAAAAAGTTTATGTCAACTAAATAGATCAGATTCAATTTCTATATTTAAAAATTAAGGCAGACTCATTTAAGATAAAACTTGGTTACGCTTAATTTCTTTTCACCATTAAATATTTTTAAAAATTAATAAATATTAGAGTGTTTTTCTTTTTAATTAAACTGAAAAATAGTACACGAACAAGAAGGGGGAAAAACACATATATCTTTTTCTTCTTTTTGTTATTTAACCAGCGCGTCGCACGTGATTATCCTAATTATAGAACCTACCATATACTTAAGCCTATCCTTTAGGCTTCGGCTACTACACTTAGACCAGATCCCAATGTAGATACTAATTATAATGCAATAATCTATGCCCTGACTACGATTTTTACGACTACGCAAAAGATCCATCAAATCTAGCTGCGCCTGTTCATAGAAATATGGGAAGGTGACGGAGATCAGAGTACAAAGAGCAGGTAGTTTCAAGAATTTTGAAATGGCTCAGCCTGTGGGTCATCTTATCTACTATCTAGACTGATTTGCAATTGGTGACCTTAGTGATACAAAAGACAAAATTTTTTGTTTAGGGAGCGTTAGTTAGTCTCCCCCTCACCAACACAAGATGCAAAATAGGACAATCTGGAATTCTTCTGGATGATGCCCAGTGAGATGGGCCCAACCCCGATTCTTCTGAATACTCTATTTACCATGAAATGCCTATGTCATTGCCTTAATTTGCAGTTTGCACGATTCACATAGGTGCCAGCTGAGACATTTTCCATTTCCTCTAGTTCAACAGGAAACGGCATCATATGATACACGAGAGAGTGAGGGGCATGTGTACTCGACTTTAGAACCATAATCACGACTATCTCCTGTTTTCTTACGTAATTGGTTGAAAAATGGAGTTGGAATCTTCTCTAATGATTTGGTATCCAATGGGCACAGAGATTAAATTTGTTTGGAAAATTACATTCAAAATTAATCTTATATTATATTGTTGTATTTCGTTTTATACTATCCACACATTTTTTATACTATTCTTACACTAATTTTCTTTTAAATTTAATTTGTATATATTACTAATATAAAATATTTTATACAGACGTCTAATCATATATTATAACATAGTGAAAGCATTTAAATTAACTACTTACTATCTTAAAAGTCTTAAACACAAATATCTAATTCAATAATAGTATAAAACTCTTTTATATTATCAGTACATAATAATTAAACTCTTTCTTTATAGATCATAAAAGTTTTTTAAAAAAAAAAAAACACACACACACACACACACACACACACACATATTTTAAAACATCTTTTCTCTATATTTTCCTTCTCAAACCAGAACATCTAAAATTAATCGTAAATATCATGATGTGTAAATCGTTTTGTTAAACTTAACCTAAAAACATAATGTAGTCCCCATTTTATATGAAAACCACAAGCAACACATCCCTACCTATTCGACTGGATGGAAGTTGCCAACATTTAGTACAAAACTGGTATAACTTTGAAAACCTTTTGTACTTCTAGTTCTTCTGAACAATTGAAGTGCATAAACAGGAGAAACTGTTTAAAACTAAAACCCTAATACTGCTTCCAACATACATATATATTGAAATTTGACCGATATGAGTCATACAATTATGTTATTGAAATCTGAAATACCAGCAAACTAATTAGAGTAAGGAAAACAACCTACATAAAGTTGATACTTGAAATTAGCACAGATAAATGTCTATATATATATATGTATGTGCAATTCATATGTATCTTATATAACAAATAATTAATGAGTCATGCATTACTTGAAGGACATGTTGCTGTACTCGCGGTTCGCCTCAGGGACTGGATTCCACTCCCAGAGTCGGTCAGAGAAGGTGGTTGGAAGCGGATTCGGTAGCGAGTTGAGGGACATTGGAGCTGGTTGCATCATCAAACTAGAGAACTGGTTGGGATGGCTTTGAACATTATTGTAGTACTGTTGTTGATAGCTTACAAGCTTGTTGAGATCATCCATCATTGCGTTATTGTTGGATGACGCAGAAGAAGGACCAGCAGGGAAGAAGGCGCCACAAGCGGGGACCAAAGAGGTAGCTGCATGTGCGTGCTTCGATTGCTGCTGCTGCTGCATGATCATCAACCCTTCCTCCTCGATTGGAAGCACTGGTGGCAGTCCCATTGTTGTGCTAAGAGCACCCATTGCAGCACGGTAGGCGTTGTGTTTCGAAAGCCCAAGAGCTGTAGTGACATGATCAGAACTTCCCTCCGTTTCGTTCATTTTGTCACCTATTTGGTCAATTGGCTTTGATTGCCCCACAAATCCCATGTTAAGGTGGTGAATCATTTCATTGTGCTTCCTGTCAGGCTGTGAACCTCTTGATGAGGAGGATGGACCCCGTGTTGGGAGACAGCGAGGGAGGGAGGGATGGTCTTCCACTCCCGCTCTCTTGTATACACGGCACAGCGATATCTCAGCCTGCGAAACGGAAAACAATTCAACTCGGAAGATGGCCAGAATATTTATTTAATTGGGTATATTTGATGATGAAAAGATTTAATTTCGTGAAAGCAATTTGAGAAAAGGTCTACCGCGATTAATTTGAGCTTCTGAAAGTCATGAGAAGTAGCAGGAGAATTCAATATGCAAGAAGGGAATTTATTGTCGCAGAATTTAAAAATTCATGCATGCAGTCATAAATGTGTGCGAGGAAGGAAGGAAGTGAATTAATTACAAACGGTGCTAGTTTTAATATTCTGCCAACTCTTTTATTCTGTTCCCTCTTTTCTACCATTTATGAATTGCTCCCTCCCTTGACCATGAGTGGCTGCAAGTTTCACGCCGCTAGTAATTTAGTGTGCTAGCCATAGCTAGCTTTGGATCTATGATTTCGAAGTGAAGCATGGCAGCACCAATTAACTTCCCAAAAGCTAAAGAAAATGAAACCCTCATGTAAATATTCTAACTTTGAAACTAGGGTTAAATTTCAAAACCAAAGACCCGGTTTCGTATCATGAAAGGAGAATGAGAAAGGAAGGATTCCATAAAGAATTTTGCCAATATGACTGCTCTCGAAGATGATTGTAAAGATATATACGTGTGTGTGCGTGTGTGGTGGTACCTTTTGATATCGTTCAGTTTCATGTTGGGGCAAGCGATACTCATTCATAATCCAACTGGTACGGATGCCTTTAGGAGCTTTCCCAGAATAGAAAACTAGGGTTTTCTTCAGCCCGATGGAGCGGAAGTTCTCGGTTCGAATCATCCTATCAGCTCCGGTTGCCTTCCAATACCCGGAGGTAGTAACACGATTGGGACGATCACCGTTGCGATACTTTCTATCTCGAGGCACATAGAAGTACCACTCCTTCTCACCAATTGCTGCCAAGGCTGCTCATGGACATATGCATACATCATCATCATCATCATCATATATACATATAATATACATATCATCAAACCCCCTAAACTTAAACATATAATTTGAAGATGAAATTAAACATATAATTAGAAATAAATTAATAGAAGATGAAAACTGCACATGCGCATATGTGTGTGAAACTGTGAATTAATAAATAGATGATGTCTGTGAAGCAAAAAGTTGGCTGTATAGGTAGGAAGAACAAGATTGAATATATGAAATTAAAGGAGATACATATGGCCAAAAAAAAAGGGGGGAAAAGTGGGCTTCAAGAATTGCCTCAAGAAAAGGGAAGTTCTCATATTATATATATATACCAGGAAGTTCCCAAGGGTCATAGCGATAAAGATCAAGGAAAGTAATAAGCTCAACGTTGAAACGTTTGCCCTCCACCTTACGGCGAAGGTAGAACTCCACGAGCTCTTCTTCAGTTGGGTGGAAGCGAAAGCCGGGCATGACCATGTCGTGCTCATGATCATCTGGCTTGGTGTTCAGGTTGTCGTTGGTGGTGGAGGTGGTGGTGGTGGCATCGTCGTGGCTGTGGCTATGGCTCAGGCTCATGGTGGGTGATGAATTTCCCGCTGCAATCGCCATACAAGACTATATAGATAGATATAACTAAAAAGTAGTTAATCAGAGGCCGGGCTACAACTACTCTTTGGTTTGGACAATTGGACCCTCCTCTTTATACTCACGGAGTAATATTTGTACGAATTGGGTGGCGCACTAGTGTTAGGCAAAGATAAGAGATTGATGGTTAAAATGTTCAAATGAAGAAACTCAGTTAAGCTTTTTGTTTTTTTGTTTTTATTAATCTCGATCTCTTTCTCGCTCTAGAAAATGGTACAGGATTGAGGGAAAGAGGAGAGAAGAAAGGATCGAAGAGTTAATAGAAAGATCTACATAGCTTTCAGGCCCTACATGGGATGAGGGGTATGCCCTAAGGTGTTTTTAAGATGAGAAAATGACATTTCAAGAAGAGGACAGGGTGGCTACAGCCCCAGAGCGGTGCCGTTGGACCTTTCTTCCACCATATATAAAAGCTTGTAAAGAATTTTCCTATGTATTTCTAACCTTTTTCATTTTCTATTTCTACATTCACCTAAAACACTCGTGTCTGTTTTAACCCACAGAAAAATAAGTTTTAAAAAAGAAAACACTCGTGTGTGCTCTTTCTTCCTCTTTTTTTCCTGTTTGTCTCTTTCTAATAGATTATGTTAGGTCTAATTTAACACTATTTTAACTAAAACCAACTTTTAATGAAATATTAAATTCTTAGCTCATGAAGTTGACACTATATGTAAATGCCACGCATACATTCAGAAAAATGAGTGAATGGTGAATTTTCTATGGGATAGTTTTGTTTTTTATATATTAAGAAAATACATTCGTATCATTAGGTTGATAAACCTCTTGGACTTTTGTATGCTCCAGGCAAATTGTTTGAGTGGAGCATATTGTTTGAGTACGTTGATTTCATTAGCGCGTTAATTGGTTTAACCTTTTTATGTACATGAGCAGTTCACATGCACTACATGAAGGTTGTAAGTCTCGTCCATATGATGAAACTGTCAACAAACGTTCACATTGGAATCAGTATGCTTAATTAATTTTCGAATGCTAATCAAATAATAAAATGGATAAATTTTTTGCATTGTAACATTTTATAATCGCAAGTAGCAACTCACTTATTCATGTTTTTTTTGGGGGGGGGGGGAGTTAAAACCATTTTTTGGTTCATATATATGTTTTGGATTTTGGTTTTACTTCCTATACTATTTTTTTTTTAAATTTAGATCTATATACACTAAAAGAGTTTTAATTTAAGTCCTTATAATATAATTAAGTTAGTCTATGTCATTAGAAAATTACTAAACAACAATAATTTTTGCTAACATAACTAACAAAATATAATAGGGATCCGGTAAAACTCGATTGAAATCTTTCGTACTTAAAAAAATGTCGTTTTGATTATATTATTTCAATCGCTTTTTGTATTTTTTTTAAAAAAGGTCATTTTAGGCCTAAAAGAAGTCGTTTCGTGACTATAAAAATAACATAATATATCTATATCATATTTTGTTAGCTACATTAATAAAAATTAACACTGTCTAATAATTTCATGATGACAATAACTAACTTTTTAATGAAGTATCATTATAAAAATCTAAACCAAAATCTCTTTAATGTAAGGACTAAAATCAAATTCCGATACATATGTAAGGACCAAAAATTAGTTTTAATTTTTTTTTTTTTGGGAATTTAGATTCTTTAAAGTGAATATCCTTGAAAAGTTAAAAAAAGTAGGGGGTTAACCACTATTAGATCAATAATTTATATTGTATGTAGATCCCATCAAATATAACCTCTCATTTTTTCACTTTATAAAATTAGTCAATTTAGATAATCCAAATCTTTTTTTGTTGTACCAGCTCAAAAAGTAAAAGATTGCATTGTTTTATTCGTAAAGATTAATTTGTTAGTATTTATGAAAAATGGTGCAATATGCACTGGGTGTCTAAGATTAATATCTCATTACAAGGCACAAGATATTCACTTGCTACTTAATAAGAATTATAATTGAAGGTGACTCAAAGTTTAATGATCAAATATGCATCTCTAGTCTTTTTAAGATTTAATTATGAGATTAATTTTGTCATATTATCAATGTAAAATTTTTTCCATTGTCAGCCATTCATATTTCATCTTTTATATGACTTTTCAAGTAGTTGTGAAGAGATTCAAACTATATTAATAATATAACTATATATGATTGAATATTTGTATATAAAAATTTTATACTAACAATATATCAAAATTAAATCATTTAATCATGATGCAAGTAATGCGAATAATGAAGAACCTGTTCTAGTTATCATCCAATGTACTATTTAAATAATTTACACCCATTTTTATTGTCCGTGTTTAAGGTTCTTGATAGGGAATGGAGTTGAACATTTGCGAGATTATAGCAAATTCAAATGCTTGAGAAACTTATGATTTAGATTGAGGTTTTGCATATATATATAAAATCATAATCGAGTTAACTCTAACCAAAAAAGAAACCTATATAGCATGTAGCTTTGTTCTTTTTTTCAGCTTGTACAATCTATAAGCTACTAGGAATAGATTAATGGTGATAGATTTTGGTAATGTGTATAAGATTATAAATTTAAATCTCATTACTATTAATATACCAAAAATGAAAAAAACCTGTACGCTCCGTTCGAGCCTTGTGCCATGTCTTATTACCACCAACAAGAAAAAGAAGTCTCCTATGTGAAAAATCCAAATTGTAATCTTGCATATAAGTTTGTTTTCTGTTTTTAAAATTTTGTAAAAAAAATTAAAAATAACAAAATCTTGAAAATAAAAAAATTTAAAACAAAATGATATTTTATAGTTAATAAAGAAAATAAAATACATGAAATATAAAAAGAAATCAAATAAACTCTGAAATTTACTTCTTTCTTGTCTTTCTTCTCACAATTGCTCTTAAAACTTTACTCCGCAAGAAGTCTTAGATGTGATGGTTATAGAAATATGTGCAAGCTAGTTGTGATAATAAAACAAATAGCAAGATAAGCTTGCGTTGACAATTTGACATCAAATTCTTGGTACAATGGATGTTATAACAGGTCTAGTGTGATGGGGGATGAACAAATTTTGAAGTTAGCCCCGTCAAAATAATAATGATAAAAAAAAATAGTTTATGAGGTTAGCTGGTGCCTGCTGCTTGTAGTTATATATATGTGGTCACCAATTAGGATAGGTTAATGTACTTTTAAAGTTAAGGAGCGATGAAAAATGCACTTAAGACGAGAAGACTTAGATTTTCGTGGGGTTTCTACTTAGGTTAATTAAAATTCTCACATTGTTAACTTCAGATTAAAAATTAGCTGAAAAACCTCTAGTTGATATACAGATCGATTGTCAATAGTTATTTTGTTTATAACTATGCACCTTATTTTGAATTAACCATTTAAAATCAATGAATCATTAATAACATATATTTTATTAAAAATATTTTCATAAAATTATTTCAACATTTTAAAAAAAAATATCCATATATTAAATTACACACAAATGTGATTTTGACGTCAATTAGTTAAAATGTCACCAAATGATAATCGAAACATGATTTATATAATTTCAAATGAAATTTTAAGGCAAATCAAAATGCGTGCTTGAAATAATAAATTATATGACATGTGAATATAAACTCCTTATATATGTAAATGAGATTATTATTCTAAGATCAAGATGACTGGACATTCAGTTTAGTAAATCAAGAATGTTTTCTTTTAAACATCACCTAAGGTCATATGGTTTGAACTGATCTCTTTACAATTTACAAAAAAATTAAATGACTGTCCATTGTTAATTAAACATAAATAAATAGAAAAATATGCTCAATTTTCTCAGAAAAAATTGTATAACAATTATAAGTCATCTTGATTAGCATTTCTAATATTTTTCTAATCATTAAATAAAAAAGTATTAAATACTTTTAATATTTTACTGGTTATATTTATTTTTATTAAACATTAAAAGAATTATTTAGAAAGATTATAAGGATATAGCAATACTTATTTTTATATTTCATAGAAAAAAAATTATTTAACAACTTAATTTGTTTTGCGTGAAACAACATTGTTTAACACGCTTCCATGGATTGTGGGCTTGAATGGAGAGGCGGAGTGACTTAATTGATTTCAGTCAAAGCAAGAATTTAATTAGTATATGCTGTCATACAATAAAGCATGTGTGTGATTATAAAACGCTTAGATATATAGAGCAATATCAGGCATCCACATGTAAAAAGAAAATTGGTAGGGAGGTGAGTGGGGCAGCAGCGAAGCAAAGTTTCTGGCAGATATGTAGATATGTGGGGAATGGGTTGGCTTGCTCGTACTGCTGGATGTTAATATTGTCTGTACATATAAAACGATGTATATTTGTAGACGAGTCAAGAGAAACCCGTGACCACTATCCTCTCTTCTGGTCATGACAACAACAAGTCACTTTGTTTTCTTTCTAATTTTTTATATTCTCCTTCATATCATTCTCAATTTTTTTTTTTATATTATCTATATTAGACAGAATTGAATGAGTTGATTGTTGGCGGGATTAATTTCCAATATTATTTAATTTTTATAAAGACTCATTCTTCAACCATATATGAATTAAGAATTAACTCTCGCCTAAAATGCACTAGTCTCATAGCATAAGCGTGAGATGAATAAGAGTTTTAGTACATTGCAATAATGCAAAACACATAGTTATATTTACATTATTTCATATCTCTATACTTTTTTTTATCATTTTATTTTATTTTGACATTATATTATTTATTATATACTTATATTGTCATTTTGATATATAAAAAATGTAAGACACATTTAAAAGTGATATATATCTAAAGGTTATATTATTTAGTTAGTTTAACTGGTTAATTGCAGTTTACCTCTCTACATTATAGGTCATGTGCACTTTGTCCCCTATATTTTAAAAATGTGCATCCTAACTACTTGCATTTTCATAATATGCACTTTAACTTCAAATAAGTACACTATACTCCCCTAAACTTTTAAATCATGTGCGAATTGACCCCTAAACTTTCCAAAATGTACAACTTAACACCCTATATTTTTATTTATAATTGATAAAAAAATCAACAGAAGAGGTCAAAGTGCATATTGTGAAAATGCAGGTAATCAGGATGTACATTTTTAAAATATAAAGGGTAAAATACATATAACCTATAATGCAGAGGTAAACTGTAATTAACCCTAAGAAAATTAGTGTTGAGAGGCTATATTTTTATAGTGGGTCAAGCCGGCTCAAGTTAAAATAGTTAGAATCTAGTAAACTTTAAATATCAATAGTGGATTAATCTATATCGAGTTAAAGTTGTTGTTAGAAACTAACTAGTTAATTTTAAATATTGGTGATTTATACCAAACAAAAATTTCAATTATAGGATATAACAAATATTTCCAGTAAGAATAGAGGAAGTGCACTGCACATCCCTTGTTATAAATCATATTCATTATGTTCAGTAAGTTTAACTTTAATGGATTGTTTAATGAAATTTTTTTACATTAATATGATAATATATTATATAAAAAAATTAATTTAAAAATAGTTACTATTTTAATTATAAATTAATTGAATAATATGATAATATATTATTAAATAATATTATTAAAATTTATACCAATAATATATCAAAATTAAATTTAGCTCAATTATTACCTCCAAAATGGATTTTAATACGGAACACAAAAAACAAAACCCTCAAAAACTTTTTGCATTTATTAGAATTAAAATTGCACCTCTATCACCGTGATCATCATCGTGATATATACTCACTTTTCCGCAAAAGCCAACTATGTATTTCAATCGCTGGCTCTATATCCATCCAAATTTAGCTACATGTACGTACGATTGCAATTTCAATTTCCTGGTCGTGCGAAAAAGCCAATGCGTGTCGTATTAGAACGACAAATACATGATCCAGCCAGCTGAGCCTCCCACTTTAGAATCCAAGGAAAACAGGAATCTTGAGGTTCAGACTCTCTAAAATCTCCAAACAACCCCACCTCGTCCCGAATAAGCTTTGTCCTTTTTCTTATGTCTCCGAAAGGTTAAAATAAAAGAAAAGTTTTCCGGAGCCCTCTTTTGACTTATGCGTTATGCATACAAAAATTAGAGAAAGAGTTTTCCCTAGAAGATTCAAATATTAGAAGATTTTTCCGAAGTAAATGACAAACCGCTCTCCTTTGTTTTTCAATATGTGTCGCAATACAGTCTGTTAAATGATAAGAAAAGGAGATGGGCATGAGAGAGAGAGAGAGAGAGAGAGAGAGAGAGAGAGAGAGAGCGTGTTTTAGAAGTAGCGCGCCACTGGAGCTGGAAAGTGGAAGCCTCGACTCACACAAGACTATGAATGGCACTGTGAGGCACCGATAGTACTATTCCAACTAGAACCCATTGCTAACAAGATTTGGTTACCAATTTTGGTTGATTATCATACATTACAGTTAGGTGTTGTACTCAATCAAGATTGCATGACACAAGTTAGAAACTTCGCCCACTTTATAAAAATAATATACATGAATCGGGCCAACAGATATATATTGACTTCTCTGAATATATCTATATGTTAAGAGTTTATTTAAAAAGATTAAGCATTGTATTATTCTCTGGAAGGGGGGCTATCATTTTCAGTATGGACCGACAATTTAATCAACCTTCTTCTAAGTTTCAAACTGATTTTTATCGCTAATTACATTCCAAAAACTTGCGGCCCTGCCTGCTACCCTAATGTGATCGATTCCCTTGAAATTGACACTGTATTGTACCACTATTTTTCCTGTCTCTTTTGTTTGACGTTAAAGATAATTGGTGTCAAACAGTTGTAATAATGCATATAGATTCGCAGTCGTAAAGATTGTCTGCAACCGCATAATGGACGGAAACACTTGTACTCACTCTAAAGATTTTTCAATTAACAACTAGTACTCCTTTGAATTTGTAAGAAATGTATACACAAATTTTGAACAATTAATAACTCAATAAAATAATATATATAGTGGTTATGAAAACTATAAAATAATTTTCTTTTCATGAGATAAATGAAATGTGTGGTTTATTAACAATGACGTTATCGATAGCTAAGCCTTTTTCTTTTAATTAAGACTCAAGTGGCTGATTCCAACCATTCATTCCGTGTTTTATTGGATTTGATATTGTGTTTTCCAGAAAATGTTTGTCCACCTTCTAGAGAAATGTTTCAACTCCCAAAACACGGTGGAAAAGCAATTGTGAAAATCAGAGAATTAGTAGGAAAGAGTTAAGAGAGAGAGAGAGAGAGAGAGAGAGAGAGAGAGAGAGAGAGAGAGTAGATATGCTTTTCATACGCCTGAGTGTGAGCAATGAAATCGGCAACTCTGTAACATTCTTTAAATAAATGAAGCATGCTTTAAGTACATTGAAAATTAAGAATGTTGGATTTATTATTATTATTTTTTATATCAAAATCAATGAAGTTTGAACCTATAACTTTATCTAAATTATCTAATTAAACCCCTCACCACAAACTATTAGTGGCTTTAAAATGTTCAATTTTGATTTTTTTATATTCTTTTTTATCTAATAGCTTAATTCATTTGGAAAATTAGTTCTTAAGTATTAAAGTAAAACTAATGTTTTTAAAATCAAATTGAAGATTGAACCAATAAGGGTCTAATTGATTTTAGAAAATATTTTCTATTTCTATTGCTTGATTTTTAATATTAATTATAAAAATATTGTATTTGTTCATATTTTCGGAATTTTATTAAGAAAATAGTAAAAATAAAAAGAATCTTATCTTCACTGGTTTTTTTTCACAAAGTTCTAAAAATAAAAAACAAAAAAGATGCATTTTTATAACTAATATTAAAATTTTAAAATAGAAATATATTTTGTCGAAATTAAACAAGCTTAAATTTTTTTTATTCATAGTTCAACAGGTTAAATTTACGATTGAATTTAGGTGAGTTTTCTTTCAGGTGTTTCGGTCTAATTTACGACGATTGGATTTGGGTGAGTCTTCTTATTTTCAGATATTAAAAAAAAAAAATACGATTGAATTGGAAGTCTAGCCAGTTTACGGTTCAACTAGTTTATTTAGGTGGTTCGCTCTAATTTTTAAACTACTGAGTGAAAGACTTTTTCATATATAAAATATAATTTTACTTATTAGTCTTCATCTAAAAATTAAAAACATTAAAAAAATCAGAAATAATTTTACATTTAGCAATTTAATTGACACTGGCAACATTGTCAAATAAACTAAATTTTTTTACTTTAATATATTTATTTTTAAATCTTTAACTGATTAATTAAATATGTTTTTGTTTAAAAACTTAGTAATTTTTTAAAATTAAAAACTGAAGGCCTGTCGGTTAAAAAAAAAAAGGTGAAAACAAGTGGCGGATTACTTTATAATATTAAGGTAATAAATAATTATAAAAATTAATTTTACGTTTGAATTTGATAGGTGAAAGTAATTTTAGTATTTTTTTTTGTTGATTATAAACAAAATCATTATAATCAAAATGCCTAAAAAAAATCATTTGGCTGTGATTACTAAAAAAATCTTTGAAATATAATTATTTTTATATATTAATTTAGATATGTTATAAATGTAAAGTGTTTGATATTATCAATCAATCAAATTCTATTTTTTAGGGTAGTTATAATAAGAGCCAAATAAATTCATATGATTTTTTTAATTTATCATGTAACTTTTAAATAATTTTTAATTTTAATTACTATATATATATATATATATATGTGCGCGCGCGCGCCTGCGCCCGCGCCCGTGTGTAAACAATACTAAATGGCTCGAAACATTTTCATACGAGAATGCAAGAATGGCTTAAATAAGGAAAGTAACGAAAATCATGGCAATTGAATCTTATAGTAAGAAGAATAAATTTTAACAATTGAGAGAAGTAGTTAGTTGTTATAGCAAGAAGAATAAATTTGATAATTGAATTTTATATGAATAATTAAAATTAAAATATAAAATTATATTATTTTTTGAAATAATTATATAATCTTTAAATAATTTTAAAGTGTCTAACTAGTTTAACTCGAATATTTTCGGCAATTGTTGGAAAGCGTACAGCAGTTATATGCTTTAACGTCGAATTGGTTCGGCATCCTCAACTTGAAATTTTTGAAGCCATATTTTCAGTTATACGGGAGGGGGCACGCAGGGACGCAAAGGTCAACGTCGCTTTATGAAACCGAAAAAGGTTACCAAATAGACATTGGTAGGTGAATTCCGGTAAAATTCTTGTGAGTATTTGTAATTTAGATTACACAAAATAAAAATTTCTGTATGAACTGTGGAAGGCAGAAGGGGTTCACCTCGTTATCTGCTAAAATATCTTCTGGCGGATGAGAAAAAGAGCTACTGAGGCATGCACGTCGAGGTGATGTAATAGGTGATGACAATAATGACACAAAAATTGCCTTTTTGAGATTTAGGAAAGAATATGTATGTATGTATGTATGTATGTATATGGTGAAAAGTAGATGTGGCATTGCAAGGTGGTGGCTGAAGCTGAATGAATGGGAGGCTGAGGAGCATGGATGGGGCCGACCCAATTGAGCTAGTTGTAGGAGCCTCATTAAATGGTTTCGCAAACCCTCAAGAAGCTCGTGGCTTGGACCATTTTGGCGGTCGTCAAATTCTCTCTCCGCTTGCATGGATCGATTGGACAAGTGACTCATGAATCGATAAGAGATTCCAGATAGGCATATTATATGCGTATATACATACAAACAAGTTGACCCTCTGTGATGGATGGATCTATCAGCTGAGGATGATGCCAAAAATTAAATGTACCAAATCCACAGAGAGAATAGTTAAGCGATTGTAACATAACATCATATCTAGCCAAACATGCATGGATGGGCTTGGAGAAGGACAAATTGGCTTTGGGCCAATCACCGACCATAAAAGCATTGTTTGTCCTATATATATATATATATATATATATATATATATATATATATGATATGGTATGGTATATCTCTATGGTCATGGTGTTCGAGTGAGTCTAATTTAGCCGTCCAACCAATGTCCTTGTGGAAGGACATCCGTGTGTCATTGGCCTCTTTGTTCTAGGTTTCTCTCATTCATTTAACTAAATGGATTTTGCTATGGCCATGGGTTCTTGTGAAATGAATTTCTGTTGAAATCACAGATTAATATATCTTTCGAATAAGTAAGAAGATAATTTGTTCTATTCATTTCCCGTTCAGTTAATTTCTACTAGTTTTGTTGTGTTACATAAATAAAAGTATATCTGAACAGTGTCATTGAAAACCATGTCTAAACAAAAAGCAATCGCGTTTTCCCCTTCTACTTTTTATCTGTTTTTCTGCTGCTTCGCGACACTTCACCCATGGCTATCATCTTGGCGAAAATCAAGGCATAGAGTTGTACAAATGTGCCATCGGCCGAATATTTTGATTTATATTTTGGCAGGAAGGTCATTGTATAGGCGAGGATTTTGACGTACTGCTATATTTTGACTGTGTTAAAACATGGAAATACCGAAATAGAGTTAATAATTAGCATGATAGAGGTTTTATAAGCATCGTTTATTTGTTAATTTTGTAAACAAATATGTGAAAATTTTATGTTTGCTATGAGATTAATGCGGCAACTCAAATTCTTGAACAGCGAAATTATTCATTGAATTTATGTTACTGTTTATTTCCATTCATATTATACTTTAGTGTTAAATTCAATAAGTATAATAACATAATATTTTATAATTTTATATTTATAATTTATTTTATTTGTTTCATATAGAAGTTTTTAATACTTATATTTTAATAACTCAATAAAAATAACATTGATAATAATATTAATTTAAAAACATTTTTACCCTGTCTATCGTTCGAGTGCAAAATACTAGTACTGATATATTTTGACTGTGTTAAAATATGGAAATATCGAAATAGAATTAATTAGCATGATAGAGATTTTATGTATAAGCATGGTTTATTTGTTAATTTTGTAAACAAATATATGAAATTTTTATGTTTGCTATAAAATTAATGCGGCAACTCAAAAAAAAAAAAAAACAAGATATGAAGATATAAAGGATGTCGTTTTTAATCTAATAATTAAAAATTTAAAAATTATGTATATAAACACCTTTTTTGTGTGATGAAAAATTATGTTTATAAACATTTTGCCATTCCACAAATTGATTTTTATGATGCTAACATGGTTTACTCATTCGATCTATTTTTCATTTATGTATTATCATAATTTAAGTTCATTTTTAATGTTTTGTCATTGTTAATTAGGTTATTCACGAGTATCTTTAAAAGTGCTCATTATGTCTTGAAGCATGCCCTAATTTTGGACTAAGAAAAACATGCCTCTCATCCTAAATTTTTTTGCAAATAAAAAAAATTAAATTTCACAAATGGAATTACCGGTAATTCTTGAAAAAAAAAAGGTGTTTGGGATTAGAGATAGTAAAAAAAAAAAATTCATTTAAAAAAATACTTATAAGAATTATCCACAATAAGGGAAGTATGGCGACAATTTTAGTCTCCTAGGTATGGGGACGGGGTCCCCGCTTACTATACAGGGCAAAGGTAAGAGACGAGATTTTTGCCCATAAAGACTTGTCAAATTTTCATTTACATATGAAATTTCCTAAATAACCTTATATATCTTACACACTAACACATATACCCAAACCCTAGTGAGAATATTTATGATTTGGATTTTTGTAATTATTTTTTATGATTATAATTGTTGTTAAAGCTATTAGACTTTTATCATGTAATTTTTCTTTTTCTTTTTCTCTTCTTTTTGACCTTTTAACATGAATATGTGGATATCAGCAAGTGTTCAAATGGGAGCAAATTTTCAAACGAAGATGGAGGCGCTCATGAATACTCGTTATTATCCCTGTTTGTGATCCGTTTCCCTTACTATGACATCTCCTCCATTACTTTAATTCCTTTATGAAAGATGTTCACAGATAATTAGGTTCACCTTAATCATATTTTGATTTTTTTTCATGAAGTATCCATCTGAAAAGTAAAAAAAAAAAAAAAAATTCACTGTAGTTAAGCATCGAAATAGGGGAATATGAAGATGCCATGATCTCCTAACTTTTTAATTTTGATTTTATGCCTTAACTCTTAATATATAAGGCTGATGACTCTTATAAAGTACGTTAAATTTTTATACTCATCAAAATTAAAATCCATTTAATGTTCCTCTTGAATATATTTAGTTTTATCCTCTCACCTTAAATTTCTTGACCCCACCTCTCAGTGCAGCACACAACTAGTTAATTAGAAATAAAGAAGTGTTATTTGAATGTTATTATATATATATATTATTATTTCATGTAGATATACACTATTTTATCTTGTTTTGATATACATGTCACGTACTCTTATGCAATATCTGTTCTTCATGGTTTGAACAAACAAACGTTTCCCATACAAGTATACACTTGACCACACGTGACTATCCGCACTTGAAATAATAGTGTCCGGACCCCAAAAAAATTAAAAATGAAAAAATGATAGTGTTATACTCAAAACCAGCGCTTTTGGCCAATTTATATTGTCTACAGGTGCTTGCTCTGGTATCTTTGTTATCTTGTACATTTTGTGCCTTTGTGTCGTGTAATAATAAGAGACTAATATGTGTTCTTAAATGAGACGTTGGATTCAACATTCGCAGCTCTCATCTTTTTCTATATTCACTGGTCAATGACACAAACACTCGTATGTGGGTCCACTCCATTTTAGAGCGAGAACGAGATCAGACAAAATAGCGTAATGGCATCTAAATGCAACAAACGTAAAGCCTTTTTAATTTTGATATTGTTATATTAAAATTAAGTTTTTAAGTTTTTAATATAATTAATTTGATTTAATATAAAGTATTTTATATTATTAATTAATAAAATTTCATTATATATATAACTTTTAATGTAATTATTATTATTATAATAAAAATTAAATATTTTTAATAATATAATAATATATAATTAAAAATTCATTTTATATATATATATATATATATATATATATATATATATATAAAGACTTTATACAAAATCCAAAATTTTTATTTATTATTATACATGATGCAGGGGTTCAACTTCAAGTCTTCAACAAGATTAATTAACTATTAATTGTGAAATAAAAGCAAGAAATTTGTCTAAATATTTTCATGTAAATATAATACTATATTTTAAAAAATATAATTAAAATAAAAATATAGTATTATATTAATTTTCTCTTAAAATTAATTAATATAATACTATATTTTAAAAATTATAATTGAAATTACATTACTTTACTTTGAGTTAAACAGAAATTTGCCTAAATATTTTTATGTAAATATTTTAATTATGAATTTTTATAAAAATAAACAACTTGAGATATATATTAAGGATTTGCTTATAAAATAAAAATTATAATAATAAAGTTTCATTCAAATAATTATGTTTAAGATTATTTTAAGCAAGAAGTAATTAATGATACTAATAACTATTAGAAATAAAATGTAATAACTGTATTTAGAATTCTAAGTAAAATTTTTTTATAATATTGATATTTAGGCAAATTTCTGTTTAACTCAAAGTAAAGTAATGTAATTTTAATTATAATTTTTAAAATATAGTATTATATTAACTAATTTTTAGACAAAATTAATATAATACTATATTTTAATTTTAATTATATTTTTTCAAAGTATAGTATTATATTTACATGAAAATATTTAGACAAATTTCTTGCTTTTATTTCACAATTAATAGTTAATTAATCTTCTTGAAGACTTGAAGTTGAACCTTTGCATCATGTATAATAATAATTAAAAACTTTGGGTTTTGTATAAAGTCTTTATTATATATATATATATAATGAATTTTTAATTATATATTATTATATTATAAAAAATATTTAATTTTTATAATAATAATAATAATAATTACATTAAAAGTTATATATATAATGAAATTCTATTAATTAATAATATAAAATATTTTCTATTAAATCAAATTAATTTTATTTATTATATTAAAACTTAAAAATTTAATTTTAATATAACAATATCAAAATTAAAAAAGCTTTACGTTTGTTGCGCTTGGATACTGTTATGCCATCTTGTTTGATCCCTTTCTCACTCTAAAATAGAATGGACCCACACACGGGTATTTATGTCATTAAACAATAAATATAAAAAAAAAAAAAAAAGATGAGAGTTGCGATCATCGAATCCAATATCTTATTCACAAACACATGATAATCTCTTATTATTACGCGACACAAAGTCACAAAATGTACAAAATAACAAAGTTGCCAGAGCAAGCAGCGTGAAATATAACTTTCATAGTAGCTTTATAGCAAAAGGACAACTTAGAGTCGTTTATTGGTGTCAGATGGGTAGCACTAGAATGTTGACGGATGTGATAACAGTCTAAAAGAGAATTTTATGTGGGAAGGTGGTTACATCGATGGCGCATCCGCAGGAAACCCTAACAACATTCAAGCCATCCATCACCATCTGAGCCACCCTTATCCCAGCCCATGTCCAGGGTCAGGACAGGTTAGGTCAGGTCATGTCAGGGTCACATACCCCCTTACCCTTAGTGGTGGATTCTATGACACGCACACACATGCTCACGCACTCTCATAGACCTGTCAGATACAAATACCAACACTATTTGCTGTGCTGCAACAAATATAGCAATTTGTCATATGACTAATACGAATGATGGAGAGGGAGGGAAGAGTCTATTTTTGTAGTTGTACACTAGTATTAGTTGCAGAGTCTAAGATCTTAGTTGCAGAAAACTGCATTTTTTTCATACTGAAATCAAATGCGTAATTGGATGCTAAGTTGCGGTTGCAACGAGAAATTCGTAGTTGGGAATAATAAATGAACAAAACCGTAAGAAGAAAAAAGCAGGAGACGGGGAAGGCGAAGGGTAAGGGTAAGGGTAAGGGTAAGGGGTGTGGGGCATGAGACGCTCAACAACATGGGAGGGTCCACTCTCAAACCGTTGGATCCATCCATTAAATGGGTCTTTGGATCCAAATCAGAGCAGTGACCAGTCAAGCATTTGACCATCTGGCTCTGATCCTGACCAATATTTGACTCTCTGACTCTGCATTTATTCTTCTTTAGAGTTAAAAAGACTTTGGAACTAACCCCTTGTTGGTTGGTTTGGTTGAACCGTATGAGAAAAAATAAAAAATAAAAAATAAAAAATAAAAAGAAAGAACCCTTCTTATTTTCTCTGTTTGTCTCTCTCAATTGCTTCCAGAATTTGCATCTCTTGGTCTTCTTCTGTAGGGCCATACTACTTAATCTGCTGGCAAGCATCCCGTGATCCCTTTCTAAGCTTGATAAAACTTGTCAGTGCCACTGCTCTGATATTGCTCTCTTTTTCCCACTCTTCTATATGTCATATATTTAATCTCTTTTCCAATACATTGTCCTAACTAATAATCTGGTTGGTAATTGTGATACAAAATAGGGACAGTCCTTAACTAGTCACTCAATTCGTGTAAACTTAATTGTCAATTGGCCAATTTAAACTAGCCAAGCATAGTTGGAAAGTCAAATGAATTTGCTAGTAAGAAAGAGAAGAGCACATATTGTACTTGTTTCTTTCAAGTTCTGGAGATTTAATCTATTTGTTCTTGGGTAATGTTAGGTCTATCTAATTATGATTCGAAATCACACTAATGAATTATCCATCTTTTAGGACACACCTAATACCAGAGCATTGTTATTTATTTGCCAAAAGAAAAAAGTGAATTATAAAATTCTCACATTAGTTAGTAATTTTGATGAAATTATTTCATCTATCATTTAATCCATAACTCGAAATCTGACCCATTGATTTTTGGTAAAATCATACTTTGGCAATGAGAGAAAAAAAAAATGAAGAAGAACAAAAAGACTAAACTTGGTTACATTGTTAGCAAACGCATTTAAAATGAACTACTATTATAAGATATGGATGTGTGATTAGAATTGATTTTGGATATCAAAATTAATTCTTACCATCGTTTATGATATTTAGTTTTTCAAAATTAAAATCAATTCTTATTTTTAAAATTGATTTTAGAGGAAGTAAAAAATTTTTATTTTTTGTCAAAATTATTTTTAGATAAATTATCAAACATAGATCACTTTATCTCGAGATCAATTCTAATTAAATTAATTTTATTAAAAATTAATTTTATAAAAATAAAACCAAATACACTAGTGTGGGTGTTTTTGGAAGAGAAAAGAGGGCGGTGGGGGGTGTCGGTCAGACGACCAGTATTATGATGTTTCACTCATTGCATAGCGGTGGCAATCAATTCGTATTTAATGGTTTCCGATGCTTATAAGAGTGTAGTACACCAGACCAGAGTGCCCTTGTCTCCAAGTACCTCTGTCCCTGTCTACTGTGTCCCTACTCAGCACGCACTGAACCCCCAAAAAATAAAAGTTCGCAAGCAGAGAGCACTGCACCATAGAATATTAAAATGTGACCCCGAACATGTACGAGACTTGATCACTTGAAAGTCTTATTAACGTATCATATGAATCCAAGGAACATTTGACCCCCCCCCCCCCAAAAAAAAAATCAAGGAACAGTAAGTAAAATTACCTATTTTAATTTGTTACCTTCATTAATAATTAATAATATAAAAATATTACAATGTGTGTGTGTGTGTGTGTGTGAGAGAGAGAGAGAGAGAGAGAGAGTGAGAGTAATTGGGCTGCTTGTTATTTTTGGGTTTGTATGGACTTCATTGTGAGTGCTGAATTATTCGGCCATCAAGCAGGGCCTTGTAGTTGGTCCAAAAGACAAAAAAAACGGAGGAGACTCTATAGACTATATCGTTAGGATGAGCTGTCGAACATGCAAAGTAAATCTCTCATAGACCATAATTGGGAAGAGGTTATTGATCATGTTATAAGGGAAGAAAACACTGCTTTGATTTTTAAGCAACATGGTGCTCACAATGATCTTCCGTAGAAAATATGCTCGAATCATTTTTGGGGCAAAATAGTTGAAGCATGAGTTTCGCCTCCAAAACTGATCAGCAAATAGCAACTTATCATCAACTGTTACCACTAGATTGATGCAGTGATTGAAGTACATCTCAATCCATGTGACGACATTCAAAATCATGTGCTCAAGTTTATCATGATTGATAGAACACTGTATAACATGAAAGTTAAGAAATAACATTAAAGTTATTGAAATGTTACTCTTCTGATTTTTTTTGGCTAATCCTACTTATTGTATTGAAGATCTCGTCCTCCATGCTCTTTGTAATATCCTTCTTTTCTTGTTAATAATATTTCTTCGGAATACATATCAATATTCAATTGATCACCCTAGGGTGAATCAAATCAAAATAGTAAATGACTTATGTGCATGAGTATCTCATGAAACAAATAACGAATTGCCTATGAGCATAAAAAATAACAAAATAATTGCACTGATCCTACACCAGTTTTACTCTCCCCTACTCATTAGCATTCTTCGTCCAACATACACAGAAACAGAAGAATCAATAGTACACATTTGTCCTGAAAGTACATTGCTTTTGCATTTTTCCCTGAGCAAAACCCTATCAAAACTGTCTCTGTACAGATATGTTGTTGATCATACACTTCACAGATTACTTAGACATAGTTCATAAGAATGTTGTCTTGATGTTACATGGCATCAGTGAATCCAACATCTTGATTCTGGTGCACAGCCATTGTGTGACTTTCAGTATTTTATTGGTCGTCATGATGCTAAAAAATGATCCAACAAAAATGTAAAGGACTCCAGTGTTAAATTTATATAACAAATGCAAGCCCATATGCCTAAAAATGAAAAGCATCTAGCACCTGCTGAACTGTTAAAACCTATTTTGGAGATAATTGAATTGACCAGTCATACTCTGTGACTTTGACTTTTAACCTCACATTCTACTTCAACTCATTTTCAGATAGCTTTTGCCTCAGGTTCTTCAGAGCATCCACAACTTCAACATCGAGATTGTGTTTCAATAATCTACCTTGAAAAGAAGTGGATCTGTACATAACATAAATAAGCAAACCAATCAGCAAGATCTGTCACTGTAATAGAGAGTAGTTATACTTAAAACACCAATTGAAGTTTCATAAGAAACAAGTTGATTCAAGTGTAGTAGTGTACAAATGTCAAGGATATATATAAACTGAGATAACTAGATGTCCCCGAAGGATTGGTGTCTAACAATTTAATAGTGCATTAGTATCCATATGCAACACATAAACCATATTGCGAACAATCATAAAAGACATTACCAAAAGCATATTTCAGATAGAAAACATTTAGTTTTCAAAATTATTGCCGACAGGGCACACCTTTGATCTTGAAGCATCCTTTCAACCTCCTTTTGTGATGCCTTGATCTATTACCCACACAATTAATAAACAAGACCATGTAAGATATCATTAAAGAAGATAAAATCATCCAGAGGCTTGTCAAGCTGATCAAAGATTTATATTAATGAACCTCTTTAATTGCATGGCCATGTAATTTTAAATTATGCAAACAATTAAATCCAATACTCTATCAGAGAACCTGGAATTTAAATCAGCCAAGTAATCCAAAGTCCAAACAATTTAAAACACACATTATGTAAGAGGAAAACATACAGAAACTTGAAAGAACTTTTAACCACTTTCTTTTGTAAATTTAGATTAGACATATGCAAGAATGAGCATTACTAATTATTAAATGTCCTCATTCAGTAATTAATATCCTGCCTCAAATTAGTGTTTTACCTCAGCAACCAATGCCTTACAACTCCAAACAAAGGCTCCCTGAAAATATATGGCAGTATAAATCTTTTGGACCAATAAACAGAGCACAGCAAAGATACTGTTTCATGATAATTGAATTACAGTATGTATCAGCATTTAAAGAATGAAAAGGAAATAATTTTAGGATCAGAGAACTATTTCTATATCTGAAGAAATTAAATAGTTTCCATGGTTGATTAAGGAAAGTACAATACTCATAACTGAAAAATAATTGTGAAGCAATGACAATCAAGTCTCTTCCACTTTACTCCCAACTTTCAAATTTATAGGAAGAATGCATACTTCTCCATGTGCTGCTTGCTGTTGACAGTGGTCAGAAGTTACAACCCAGACTTTCGGGCATCCATCCTCCTTCAAAGCTGCAACCTAAACAATCAAAGAATACTACTGTTCAAGTTCTATTAAGAGACAATGTGGAAATTGAAGATTTATTGCATTTGGAAAGATGAAGCACTTCTCTTGATAGTGTTAATTTTGATGCAAAAAAAATTCCAATGAAAGTAAAATTGAAGCTGCTGTTATGATTGATTTCTGGATCTCACTATTGATGCTCTTATTAAAACACTGAAACCTAACATTCCTTAATTTGATTATAATTCAAGACCCACTGAGTGCACAAAATAATGTCATCTTACATTAGTTGCTGATACATTAAACACTATATGAATTTAAAATTTCACAACAGAGGAGCAGGAGATACTAGTATATCTGAAGAGGTGTCAACAGAAACTCAGAAAAAAAAACAAAATCCCACTCCAATAATCATAGATATGGCATGTCAAAGTGATAATAAAATAAATATTCCTAAATCCAATTACAAAAGAAGGTAAATACACGACGCTTGTTCAAGGGCATTTTGAAAGTGTGTCAATCTGAAGTTATAATCTAACCTCTTTTTCAATCCATGTATCAGCACTTGTTTCTCCTGCGAAAATAATATCAACCCTGCAAAATGGCCAAAGTACAAGATCAGAACTTAGAAGCATATAAAAAGTTAAACGAGATGTTCCAACACAAATATTTCATCACAGTTAAAGGAAGATGACAGTTCAGAAGAATATCTTTTACCTCCGTATAAATCTCATTAATTGGCACTGTCATTTTATTAGGCTCATTAAATTTGCAGAATGTAACAACTAAACTGGCTCTGAGAGCATTACGACTAGGCTAATCTCATGGGAAACTCATATTCAAGTTTCTTACAAAATATAACTAAGGTAAAGAGAAATGGTACTTGGCAACAACATTGATTACACAGCAGTACATGACAAATAAAAAAAGCAGTACTGAAAGACGTAGCTATATGCTAGGCTCCAAAACAGTACCCAGCAAAGTTTTCCTTGTGAGTAGGGAGTCCAGACATCATTGCATCAAATACAGCAACCACTTTCACCTCTGTAGTGTACAAGTTAAGAAATCATGAGAAGACGTATCAACATTGAGAAAAGAAAAGAAATTTCATTGGAACTGAAGAGTATGAGATGATCAAAATGATATCTATTGCAACTGAATTGGCCACCATATATATGTGATAATTTGCAGTTTCTAGTAGCTAAGCATGCCACTTGTCACAGAGACTTGGAAGAAACAGATGCGAAGAATGATGGGTAGAAGAAGAAAAGTAGGAAGCAGTCACTAACCTCTTACCATACTAAAAGTTACAAGCTCATCAATTAGCTTTTGGCGAGCAACATCAAGTCTTCCTTTCATGAAATGTTTCTTGAGCTTCATCCAATAGCCACACACATTATAACCATCAACAAGCAATACAGGGACTGCATGGTCTATACCTTGGTTTGTACTGCAGAAAAGGGTTAACCAAAAAATTAAAAAATAATTTATCAAAAAAAAGAAAAAGAAAAAGAATCTTGTCCAAATATGAAGCAACGAAAAAAAAAAAAAAAAAGGATGAGTGTATAGAGTATTACTAGTAGAGGGAGGTGGTGGGATCACGATAGAGGTCAGTGTGGTCGTGTAGAACATCTTCCTTCTCCACCTTCTTTTTGCGGTAACTGGTAGAAGGCCTAGGGGTGCTAGAGTTTCGTTTTTGGAACTCCTGCAGGATATGAATCATATGATATGATGTTAAAGATAGAGATGATAGAGATGATTGAGATGTTTTAGTTGAATTTGTAAGTTTTTTGATGCAGGAGTAGGAGCAAATAATTAAGGTAGGTACCTTCCATAGCCTTAGGAATTGGAGGTTTTGCTTCACATTTGATGTAATTCTTGGAGGAGTTGGTTCAGAACCCTACTGAGCAAAGCTGAATATCAAATATAGAATAGTAAATTGAACAGACAGAAATGGGGGGTTTGTGCAAAATACCTCACTAGGGTGACTGTGTGGCTGCTTCTTGGCTTTGGCCACTGTGATCCTATTCCTATTGCGGCTGCTGCGATTAAGAGTAGAAGAAGCATTGTAATTGTAAATGGAAATCGAAATCAGTGCTGCTGCTGCTGCTGCTGCTGCTAAGGAACAAGATGATGGAGCTGTTTTCAATTTCATAGCCCCCTCCCCCTCCCCCTCCCCAACCCCAACTATCTATCTTACTGTTTCTTCATAGTGTTGTTGTATTAATTGTACCAGTATCAACTTCAACAGTTACCACTCACTCTCCTCTCCATACGTATGTATATACACCTTTGTTTCATATCATTTTCCATTCTCAACTCTCATCATTTATGCCACTGCCACAACAAGTGGCTCATAATTGGACAACTAGCCACCGTATCCTCCAGTAATCGTACGACATACCACAATACAAATGATATTATTATTCTTTTTTCTTTTGTGTATGTGGGTCAGGTATTCTTTTTTTCGGTCTGATTTGTGGTAAGGTAAAGGCTAAGGTAAACTAAAACCCGTGGAATAATAGGGCCTGGGTTCGTTGCGTTTCGTTTCGTTGAGGCGGTAGGGGTATTTGGTTCAATCAAAGCCATCAAATTGTTGGACTCACCGAACATGTTCACTTCGCCAGCGTTGATCACGGCCTGTAACTTCTTCGCAGCACCGCCAGCCACGCTACCCCACGTATAAGGATGGCCTGGGTCAGGCTAAATTAAACTCAAACTTGACCGGATCATTTTTTAAAATCCAAATTTAACTGATAATGACCTGAAAACTGATTCGATCAAACCGGATTAACTCGATATTTAGATAATATATGCAATTTTAAACATCATTTATACATAGCAGCACGGGAGGCACTACACGAAGTGGTGGTGATGTCAGTCCCTATAGTAGTGCATCCAAGAAGTCGCAAATTCGACACCCACAGTGTCTAAGACCCCAAAAAAAATATTATTATATATAATAAAATTTTTATTACCCATATATCAATAAAAAATTATTTAATGATATAACATTATATATATACATACACACATGCACATCTATTATATTATTATTATTATTATTATTATTATTATATAAAATTTTCTTGATTGGATTTTAGTTTCTTTTTTGACTCCTTCATTATGTATAAAATTAGTTATCATCATCACAAGCAATGGGCTCCATAATAAAATCTGTGCCTTCTTTTTTTTTTTTCTCTTACTTGGGAAAGCTTATTGTTGACTTCACCTATCATGGCACAATAGAGGCTACTTACAGAATGCAAAGAGCTCAAATAGAATTATGAAAGAAAAAATTTAGATCACGTTTCTTATATCTATTATATTTAATTATCAAATTAAATAGTAATATATAGATTTTTTTCTTAAATTAATTATATATTTATAACTTTTAAGTTACTTATTTTAAGAAAAAATTTCTCATATTATTATTTAATTTAAAAATTAGATGAAATAAATATAAAAAATTTAATCTAAGTTTTGTTCAATTAAGAATACCCAGAATATACCTTTGGATTTTATTTTTTCTTTTCTTGGTTGCTCCTTTGAAACTTTATTTCGATCCTACTTTGAAACCGTTGAAGTGTGAGTCATCACCTCTGTGGCTATATCCGACCACTGACCAATAATGTACATCCATTCCCACGAACTAAAAGGTGGGGCTTGGCATAATTATTAGACATGTTTGGACAGCCCTACAGATCACAATGACAATGGCGCAGGAAATTACTACGAAAATCAAGTGAAAAGCAGTTCTTATCCAAAGGTGGGCTGTAGGGGAGGGTCCCGTCTGTAATGCACCTTATAAAGTATGGTGCATAATGCACTTGACAGTGTAGCTGGACTTGATTTTTACCCGCATTCAGAAAATGTGGTTAAAGGAAGATAAATGTGTGGCTAAATGAAAATAAGAATACAGTTAAATGAATTACAAATGTGGTTAAACAATTCCTCCTTGCAATGAGCAATGGCATCCCAAGCATCAGTGAGGGCCTCATTGTCAGCTCCGACAAGATGCTTATTGGCTGTCCTTGCCGTTTTCGGCATGTCCCTTGCAAAGGCTCACAACTTCCTCAAGTCCCCCGGTAGCACCGCTACCAACATCGCCATCGTGATCACCATCACCGTCTCCAAGCTCAGCAACATGACCACCTTTGTCAGCAAGCTCGAGGACGATGAGATCGGACACACTCGCAAGCTTGCAGCAGCGCTAGACGATCGCTCCAAATGGGGGGAACGCGAGACACACGGCGGCAGCTATATCTAGGATCAAACTGCAGCACGCAACACACGAGTCTCGGTTCTTGCGCGCAACCTTGCGACGAACCACTTCCGATGGCGGCTACCAACAACATGGTGGAGACTGAAACTAGTGGTGGTGGCTTGAAGAGCAGTGGTGGACGATTAATGAAGCAATAGTGACAAGCACAAATGGTCATCCCTCCTTCTCTTCGCGGACCAGACGTGCTGGAGCAGTGGCGGTGGTGGTGTGATAGTGAGATGACGGTGGTAGCTGTGAAGGGGGAGGAAGGAGAGGAGTCACTTAGCCACATTCACATGTTCGTTTAACCGCATTCATAGATTCGTTTAGCCATACTATAATTTTCCCTTAGCCACATTTTCTGAATGCAAGTAAAAAATAGTCCAGCCACACCACCAGTTGCATTATGTATCATACTTTATGAGGTGCATTGCAGACGAAACTAGAAGGAAGCCCAATAACTAAATAAATCACAAAGCAAATGTTAAATGAACAATATTAGAATGTATCAGGTTAAGTAAGATGCACACACACTAGATAGACCTAATCGATAGGATATAGAGATGTATCAATATATCAAGTACTTATTATGTACGATAAAATTTTCATACTTTCTCTTTCCTTCAACTCTACCTATCTTTGGTCCCAAGATCACTACCTCCCACGATTATGGCGTTTCCACCACACCCTCTCTACTTCCATGTCACCCCGCCATTCTCACACTCTCTGACACATGACAACAATAACACACTTCATTTTTGACCCCCAATCAAGTTTCACCTTATTTCTTTGTTTTTTTTTTTTTTTTGCCCTTTATGCATTTACCAATGTTTGCTTTCACTTTCTATATTAAGTGTTTGGTTGCCGACATAATTTCATTTTCACATTCCATTATTAAACTCTAATTGTTTTCAAATTCAAAGTAATCAAACTAGTAACCTCAAATTTTTTCAATGTTCCTTCATTCAGTCTGAGATTCTTAATATATTGATTTTGGATTAATTAATTAATTAATTAATTAATTTTTGAGTTGTCATTTAGAGGAAAATTGAGGGCTGCTTATTGGATCTTCTTTTTTGGCAATTGGAAAATTGTAGTTGCAATGGGAAGAGAGGAAAAGGATAAGCTTGCAACAGAGGGATAGGTCCAAAGCTCACCCTCATTAGGAATGGGTTCCCAGAGCATCCACTTATGCGTGCTCCAATCATAGTAATCTAACATGGGTGCAGAGAGGTTGCGGTGGAAGTGTCATAACTGTAGGAGATAGGAGGAGTTGGGATCAGAGATAGTGAGCTAAGAGGATGAGAAAGTATGAAAAATTTTACTGTGCATTATAAGTATTTGATGTATTGATACACTCTCTACATCCAACCTATTAAATCTATCTGGTGTGTGGTGCACCATATTTGCTCAGTATGGTGCACCATAGCACTTACAATGATAAATCTTTTCAAAATATGAAGATACTATCTAGTCCCAAGCAAGAGTAGACAAATAACCACAAAAAAAAAAAAAGTTGCGGGCCTGTACATCATGACAAGCATAATTTACTTGCCACTCATCTTGCTTAGAGTTTCCTTGTTTTTTTTTTTAAAAAAAAAAATTAACATTCACTTTTTTAAATAAATAACTATTATTTAACTACTCACAAATAAAAATTTAATTTTAATATATTATCAGTATAAAATAATTTTACACAGACATCCAATAATGTAATATTACATTAATAAAAATATTTAATTTAATTATTCACTATCTTAACAATATTACAAATAAAAATATATGATTTATAATAATGTAAAATTTTTTTACATTAATAGTGTATCACAATTAATCTCTATTACTCGAAATAATAAAAATTTGGACCTTTTAAAATCAGAATATAGGTACCTTTAAGTTTAAGGGACATAAATCTTGAAAAAGACTTCATAATATTTATATTTTTAATGACAAACTACAATCAGTCTTCTTATGAATAGTTTAAATAGATCAAATTTATAAGGGTATTTTATAGTCTCATGAAAATATACTTTTTAGCTAAAAGTAATTTCAAATTTTTTAATTTTGTTTAGTTATTTAAAAAATGAAAATGAAATTAGTAAAAAAGTAAATTATTTTTAGTTCAAGTACTTTTTAAAACAGTGAATACAAATAAAACATCAATTTTTCTTTTAAAAATTCTTTAACTTTTTTTTCACCAGTTTATCTTTACAAATCAGTAAAAAATAAAAGTATTTTTTTCGGTCATAAAAAAATAAAAGAATTCAAAGATAGAGAAGTCACAATTGTCCATAGGCCTGTTCTCCTAACAAAGTCTAGATTCAACGCCCCATGTAATATGCCATTGATTCTTATGATAATTAAGGTTTATTATGGTTGGACAAGGAGAAGACCGTTGATGAACCTCGTCTTGTTCTTCCTTATAATTGACTTTTTACCTGTTGTGCAGCATTTTTGGGTTTGAATTTTAAAGCATGATAAGCAAAAACGATCTCCTTTCTATTATTTTACCAATGGGTATAGTCTAATCGCAAGACATATCCTGTTATATATGAATAATTATATTAGGAACTTAACATTCAAAATCCTTTCCCCATTTCCCTTTTCGCTCCTTCTCTTTCTCGCATATATGGGCAATGATTGGTTTGGAGAAAAGCAGTCTGATCATATGCTTTACCATAAATATCTTCATAATTTTTCTAGGCAATTTAGGGTAGGATCAGTTGGCAATGTATGCAACGTAGGAAACAGGACAACGAGGATATATAGATTTATATAATCGAGATAAATTATGCAATTAAGCAAGTTGGAACTCATTATTGGTATTGTAAACCATTTTGAATTTAGTTACAATAAGCAGTTGTGAAATGTTACACAAAAGTTAATGCTCGGATTTATATTTTGTTTATCTCCTAAGCTGTCATAATATGCTAGTTACTTGAAGGAGAACTGCATTCAGGCTCTCTAGCAAAAAACCTCGATTGACACCATGTAAAGATGCGGCAAGGAAATCCAAAAGATCTGTCCCTTGTGCCAGAAAAAGCGGATAGCTTTCATAGCTAATGGCTTCCGGCAGCGAACTTGGTTTTATCTCTTCAGGCAGAATAATAATTGCTTTATTTATTTATTTTTATTAAAATTTTGATAAGGTGGGAGTAATAATGAAATGTAATTATACCATGTTCAGCTATGGTTTGATTAATTTCTTGCTTTCATTATACTTCTAGATGTCTTTTGGAAAGTCACTTTCGTTCTACACATGTATATCACTTGTCATGGCATAACATTGTTGTCACTTAGTTAATTTTATGAATAAGGAGAAGTCCTTGCCCACTTTGGTCTTTAACTACTCCACACCCTACAAGCATGTGGAATTCAACAGAAGTCTGGTTACATCGCAGAAATTATATAATTATGTACTAATAAATATAACATAATAAACATAACATAACATAAAAGCCGAAGATCCTACAAAGAAATATTTCGCTGAAATGGAATGGGGAAGTTAGTTGTTGGTACTACACCTAACGTTACGCTGAGGACAACCCCAAATACGGGGCCAAAGAGTTCACTGGGACCGGATCTGCCTGCTTTGCTGTATGGAATACCAGTCCAGCTCTATCATGGCACGTGACTGGGGCCTGAGATTGGATAGTGGTAGGGTTTATTTCTAGGAGAGAACAATAAATAAGAATACGTTACACCTTTTTACTGGCGAGAATCAAACAACCACATTATACGGTTCCAAAGTTTAAGAGTTCCAAGTCTCCCGGCCATCTGTTTTTGCTGGCTCATAAGTTCCACAGTTAATCTATGCATGGTAATCCAAATTCCTAGTTGCTCCAAACTTATATTTTCTTTCTTTCCTCTGCTGTATATTATTCTGTTGTGTCCGTGTGTGTATCAATTTCCTTTATTTTTCTTCCCTCCCTTCCTCTCAAAAGCCCACCAACACTCCATGTGCATCATATTTCCTACCCTTGTTCTTGCTGCTTTTAGGGAAGAAAAGAATCTATCTTTTATCTAGGGAGAGGCTTATTGCTCTAATCATGTAAGGTTCTTCTGGCACTGCATGTGCAGCAATCACCTCTCCCCACTTCATATTATTTTGCACTTCTCTGCCTTTCTTTCAACCACTCATCACACACCCCTTTCTCTTTATTTATATTTATATGTAATATATATACATACACCCTTTGTTTTATTGTCATAAAGAAATACCTGCAGGCAATTGACACCAGCTAAGATGAGCAGCAGTCCCGCACCTTGCAGCCGATCCTGGTGAAATACCAAAACTAAACATTTTGATTTCTCATGAGTCATGACAATGTTCTGTTCATCGTTATTTGTTGCGGATTTTCTTTTGCCTCGACTTGTTGAATTTGTTTTTGTGGTTTTCCAAAGGTCTATTAGTGAGGACTCCCTTAGAAGGTATGTGCAGTTTGCAAGTGAGAGCTGCATACAGGAGTTACTGGCAGCTTCAGACACAAACAAAGGAAATGGCAATAGTGATGGATGGAAGGTCGTCACTCTTGACAATGGAGTAGAGATATCAAAACGCAGCTCAGGCTCGCTTCACACATTTCGCAGCCGTTGGGTTCTTACGTCTGTCTCACCCCAACAATTCATCACTGTGGCCAACGCCATTGATGCTGCAAAGGTGAATATTAATTTTCTCATGTAATGAAAGCTGGCACATAAACTGATATTTTCCCAGGTATCTGAATAAACAGAAAAAGTAGACCATATGTAGGAGACTTGAGAGGCTTAGATTCCCTTCCAGCATATCGAAAAGAAAACTTTTGTCTCTAGCAACCTCCTTAATCCTATCTTATTCTTGGTTTGTGGCTGACATCCATGGGAATGACGAAAAAGATTACATGCTACCTTGTCCTTTACTTTCTTTTTTATTCTTCTTTTTTCTTCATTACATGCTTGTGATATGGCTAGTTTCTTGTAATCTGTTCAATTCGCTTAAGGAATTAATAACTGGGGACCATAGAACTTTTGGTGTATATAAGCTGAAGCTCCTAATTAATTAATGTTCAGTCACTGATTACATATCTGATCATGCCTTTTCATTTTATTAAGCCAGCAATGGGACTCTGATCTGGTGGAAGCCAGGTACATAAAAGATCTTGAAGACAACCTCAGCATAATTCGTCTTAGGTTTGGAGATAACTCCAAGCCTCTCTTCAGGAATAGAGAATTCATTGTCTATGAGCGCCGTGAAACCATGGAAGATGGCACCTTGGTTAGTACTTAAAATCTTAGGTTGCTTCAACCCCTCAAAAGTCAAAACTACTAGTGCTGATACAGTTTCAAGAACAGAACCTTCTGTCTTTATAATCTTTGAGAAGAATGTTGACTATTAACTGGTTTGTAGGTGGTAGCAGTTGCTTCGCTACCAAAGGAAATAGCGGCTGGGTTACATCCAAAGCAAAGTAATGCAATCAGAGGGCTGTTGCTACAGTCAGGATGGGTGGTAGAGAAGCTTGAAGATGATTCATGTGTGGTCACTTATGTTGTTCAGGTAATTAATATTCATGGAAGAAAAGTCTTCTTTGCATTAATTCCTCACTGAAGAAGGTGAACTTGACTGGATCTTCCTCATTGCTCTGTTTTTATTTCAGCTGGATCCTGCAGGATGGCTGCCCAAGTGCTTTGTCAATCGATTTAACACAAAACTGGTTATGATCATTGAAAACCTTAGAAAATTGGCCCAAGCATGTCCAATTGAAGCTGAAAAATAGTACTTTGTAAAGTTGGAAGGAGGGGTGAGAGGGAGAGTAACCAACTATATAGTACTAATGGCAATCACTGATATTTACTATCATAGATAAATAGAACCGATTGAGCCAATTTCGGCATTGCAATATAGATATATATTTAAATTTGTAGTTACACACATTACAGCCGAGTAAGCAAGAAGCCTTAGGGCTGTGTTTTCACCATTTCTTGTTATCGAGCGCTAAATCTTGAGCACCAAAACGAACAATGATTATTCTTAGGCTGAAGAAAAAAACGCAAAATGTCTAAGCTATGTTGTAAGTGTAATATTAGACGGAGCATAAAGGAATCTCAGAAGTGGGCATGTACTGTTTAGCAATTTCGGCCAAGATGGTTATAAAACTATAGTATATGATTAATGACTCTTTGTTTCTATGCCAATGGCACTAACTTCAAGGACAACTGGAAGGAACTATGTGACAGACAACAACATCTTGCTCCAAATTGGATACCACTGTTGCCGTTACTTTCCCCATCCATACGTTGGCTTCCATTTTGAAAGGGCAGAAGATGGAGGAAAGAAAGTTTTAATCTATAGGTGGGTCCAATTGCAATTTCCATCTTTTTCAAGGAAAGAACATGGGAGAACAATGTATTTTCAAGCATTTACTATTTAGGAAAAGCTTGTGGTTGAGATAGGAGTTGGCTATATGTTACCAGCGCCAGCGGCCAGTGGGTGATAATAGTTGATAGTCACAGTTCACACTTGACAAGCCATTCATTAATTACATTAAAAGGGAAACTTAATTACTCGCAGCCAACAAAAAAGAAAAAGAAAAAGAAAAAGAAAAAGAAAATGAAAAGGAAAAGGTAAGCTTTACATAAGAATAAAAAAGCAACATAGAGGGATCCCGATAGAATGGTATTTATTTGGAAAACAAAGGTAAAATGTAAACTACAGTAGCAAATAAAAAAAGTCAATAATATTTATCTTAATGTATTTGCACTAAGATTTAAGGTACAGTTAACAGTTTGAGAACATATTAAGGACATTTGACGTGTATTTCCTTGTTCAATGTATGTAGAAAATGGTTAACTTGAAAAACTCCACCTATCTAAACACCAGTCATATATAGATTGATAAGGAGCTGATATTAGACAAGATAAGGCAAAAAGGAGTGTTAGATTTCCCATTCGCTTTGAATACATATAATCTGCTACCCACTCCCCTCCCATAATCCCATTTGGGATGTACAATTCTTATAATCACAGTATCAAGATTATTTTATGGTGATTCGTGATCACCTACATTATTGCACTTTCACATTGTTCTGTAGCTATCAATAATTGTTTGCACTTAAGTTCATTCACAGTGGTTGCACTTAAGTTCCCTTATCTGAATACCTTAGTTAAAATCATGACTTGTACAAAAGTTGGAATACACGGAGTTGATGTACATCTGCATTCAAGGGAGACGTAACTTACACAGTTGAAATGTTCACATGCCAGATGTGCATGCGACTTTAGTGCACATGTTAAAGCTGGCCTTTTTCTTGTATGAGGGTTATGTAGCTTCATAAGGTAAGAATTGAAGCACTTTCTTTCTTTGAAAGACTGAGGTTTAACTTTCGTTGTTAGCAATATTTTTTGTAAATAAAGTACACTACTGTAAATTATGGTTGAGATGAGAAGAATTTCCTAATTTTATCATGAGGTAGTTCATATATACCGGTCTTAAAAATTTTATGTCAATCATCCATCATCACAATGATTAATGTGATAATTAGTTGATAATAAATTAATTATTGAGTGATGATTTGAATTAGTTATTGGATGATTTACTTGTATATAAATTACTCTGGTTATTTTGTAATTACCTTTCGATTCAATCAACTCCACAGTCTCAGTTTTTTTTTTCCCAAAAAACCTGATTATTTTTCTTCCTACTAAATACTTTGTTTAGTAGTCTGTCTTTTTGAGTTTTTCTTTTCATAAAAACTGTATTGATGACACTAACTCATATAAGCTTAACCAATGGATTATGTAATTTGCAATACTAAATAGGAATTAAGTTATTGTTAGGTAGTAATGACTAATTCTGAGTTGTAGTTTTGTTTTCGCCTTTTTTTTTTTTTTTTGTAAAACTCAATCTAAAAAACTGTTTAGATAATGGTAGTAAGACTCCAACTCATAACACTTCATTCAAAGACTAATAATACTATAACAAAATCAATCTAAACTCAAACTGTTTAGTCTAATAAATTAATGACTTATATTTCCAAAGTTGCGAAGCAAGGAATCCAGTAATCCACGAGCCGAATCTCTCGCGGAATACAATTGTACACAAAGTCAATTAGCGTGGGGTGCTATGAAAACCCATGAATAATTGGTAGCTCGTTTGCTTGTATTCATTATACGTGAGCTAGTGGGGGAGATCCGCGGAGTGTGGTAGAGAGGCAGTGATAAATATTAAAATACTTTAATAGTTGACGTTTAGAGAGTCAAAACATTATTGCATATGCAAGCAGACAATAAGTTATTACAATCCGTGAACGTCCAAACCGGCGCTTCACAATGACCGATGTTCAAAAGAATAGAACATGCGGAGAACATGGAATTGTATTGTATTTCTTCTTTGGATCATATGTGTATCACTGTCACACATCGATCCCCTCATCAGTGACTTTAAATTACATTAACATAACATAAACCTTCGCTCCCCTTGTTGTCCCATTCTATTACTGTAAGGCAACATGGGAAATGAAGCTCGTGATCAAGACCACTTGAAAAAGCAGCAGTCATGTCATCAACATAGTTCTAGCCACAGCCGAGAGTACAAGCTAAAGCCGCTTCTGCCGGTCATACTCACCAACCTTGTCACCATTTACATATTTACTGGCCCACTTAGTTTTATATATCACCCCTCTTTGAGTCCTCCTAACTCCAACTCCAACTCCTTCTTGATGCAACTCAACTCCACCAATGCTCAACTTGCTGCCACTCACTCACTCATAGCTGAGCTACACCATACACTCACCTCCACTAACTTGCTTGTCCAGGCCCTGCTTATTGAGCTTACTCGCCAACAAGACAAGCAATCTAAGTCTAATAGTGCAGATCACAAGAGTTTGAAGCTTGGAAATGATGATTCAACAACAGTTGTTACATCCGATGAGCTCAAACTTGCAGTTGGCCCTCACAAACTCCCCTTTGGGTACTCACCAAGGATAGGATCTGATGAGACCCACATGCCCCTTGGTGCAGGCTGCTTGAGGTTCCATGAGGAGTTAAGCCAATATATGACATATGAGATTGGAGGGGAATGCCCAGTTAATGATGCACTTGCACAAAGGCTCATGCTCAAAGGGTGTGAGCCACTCCCTCGCAGGAGATGCCACCACAAGTCTCCTACAAATTATGTAGAGCCAATGCCTTTGCCACACAGCCTTTGGACAACCCCACCGGACACCAGCATCGTCTGGGATTCCTACACTTGTAAAAGCTACCAGTGTCTCATTGACAGAAAGAATAAGCCTGGCCGCTATGAATGCAAACACTGCTTTGATTTGGAGGGCAGGGAGAAGAGTAGGTGGCTCTTTGACGATGGTGGACTCGAGTTTGGGATAGACCAAGTCCTTGCAATGAAGCCTGCAGGAACAATTCGTATTGGGCTAGACATTGGAGGTGGAACAGGAACCTTTGCTGCCAGAATGTGGGAAAGGAATGTGACAATCATCACAAGCACAATGAATTTGGATGGCCCATTCAACAACTTCATTGCATCGAGAGGCTTGATACCCATGCATCTCACCATCTCTCAGAGGCTTCCATTCTTTGAGAACACGCTGGATATTGTGCACTCCATGCATGTCATGGGCAACTGGATACCAGACACCATGCTTGAGTTTGCACTGTATGATATATACAGGGTGTTGAGGCCAGGGGGTCTATTATGGCTTGACCATTTCTTCTGCTTTGGCTCACAGCTCAACAAAACTTACTTGCCAATGTTTGATCGAACTGGTTTCAACCGGTTGAGATGGCATGCTGGCATGAAGATTGATCGAGGGATTCACAAAAACCAATGGTACATTTCAGCCCTGCTGGAGAAACCAATCATCTGAGATAGGCACGCTAGCTTAATGAACAAATTTCTTTTGCAAAATTTTCATGTACAGTTTGGTCACTGTTGAGGGAAACACAACCTCTTTGATTTGATTTATGGCATCTCTTAAGAAGGAGGTAGTGATAGGGGGATGCACAAATAGTGCAAGGCATACTGAAAAGTGAGGAAAATGACAAAAATGCTTGGATAATGGATCTTACATAATCATTGTTATTTTTATTCAATTTTTACTTTCGTCCATAAACTTACCAACATTGCACCGTTTGCGTTGTTAAGTTTTGTCAAAAAAAAAAAATAAAACTACCAGTGCTTGCATTGATAAGTTTTGTAAAAAAAAAAAAAGAAAAAAGCTTACCAATACTGTAAGCTTCTAGATTAAAAAAAATTGAACAAAAGTAATAATGATCATATGCGACCCATCATCCTAGTATTTTTGTCATTTTTTTCACTTTTTCCAAATGCATCCCACTATTTGTGCGTTTACCAAACATTTCTCTCTCAAGAAAGGCCAATGAGTATAGAATTAATAAAACAGCACAGGTTGGTGCTTCTCAATCTCTTGTGATCTGTATTCTTTTACCAAAATAATAGCCATGATAATATATATTCTTTTCCATTTTGGCATCTAGGAAAAGAACCTCCGATGTTGTGACCATGCTTAAAGCCAAACAACCTTCTTGGTAGTAAACAAACACCAACTATTCTAAATTATGTAAACAAAATATCTCTTATACAATCACAGCTTAAGAAACAAAGAAGTAATCTGTGTCTATGACATCCAAATACCAGGAAGTTGGGACCGAGTCCGTTCTTTAGCTAACAGCTATATTATGTATACACTTCCCTGGATCAACATTGTCACTTTTGCTAACCGATCCTTGATAAACAAGTTGATTTGGAATTCAAACATGAGTTGAATACTACTTACTTAGGCTCCACTTTTGCATATGGAAATCTGGCTTTCAAATCAAAGGACTCACTGCTATAAGGATGGCAGCTGGAGCTCCCTCTACTTACCTCCTCATAACTAGAAGAAACGGATGCTGATTCATCAGTGGGGTTTGAGCCAGCTGACTGCAATATGTTCTCAAGTTGTCTTAGAACCTCACTCATTTTTGGCCTGTCAGCACCTGACTCTTGAACGCATTTCATGGCCAGGTCCACAAACTTGTCAAAACCATGAAGCGTGGAGCCTAAACCAATGCTGGGGTCAATAATTTCATGAAGACCACATAAGCCTTTTGTCATGTCAATTGCATCCCTAGCCTGTTTCACAATATACTTCCCTCGTTCTATTGGCCTTCTTGCAGATATCAGCTCCAACATTAGCACTCCAAAGCTATAAACATCACTCTTCTCAGTCAATTGTTGAGACATATAATACTCTGGATCCATGTAACCCTGTAACAAGAACACACCTCTTCTCAGCAATGAACTGTTCAGCCATTTTCAGGGATACATACAATTTTTCGATACTAGATGTTACCGCAAACACTTAGAGAGATGCATTTTTCATTTTTTTCATGAGTTGCTTTGCAGAGACGGTTAAACCTTAACAGTACAACAGGAGCTATCCCCACTTTATTCAAGTTTCCAGCAAAAAGTTGTCACATTAAACACATTCTACTTTGTAAACTGAAAAGTTGTATAAGATACTATACAGACCATTGTTCCTTTAACTTGAGTGGTAACATCATCTTTTTCGCAATCAACCACTGACTTGGAGAGACCAAAATCACCAACTTTTGCATTTAGGCACTCATCCAGCAAAATATTGTTTGATTTGATGTCCCTATGTATGATAGGAGGGTCAGCAAGTTCATGAAGATAAGTCAAACCTTGGGCAGCGCCAAGGGCAACTTTTAGCCTTCTAATCCAATCCAATCTAATTCCTGATTTCCCTGCGTAGATCATATCCATGTTATCAGGTACAAGAAAAATGATTTACAAATCCATGTTATAATAGGCGTGTGTGAATTTCTATGGTAAACAAAAATCTCTGACCAATGTGAATGGGTATGGAATAGAATTAAAAGTGAATAGGCCAGTAGTTTAATGATGCTGTATAGAGATATCCGACCAAGCTTTGCTGAAGGTTACAAGGTGGATAAAAGTACCTGAGAGAGTATCCTTTAATGTTCCATTTGGCACATACTCATAAACCAGCATTTGTTCTTCTTGCTCAAAGCAGAATCCGATGAGGCTAACAAGATTCTTATGGTGGACCCTTGATAGGAGCTCAATCTCAGCTTTAAACTCAAGCCTTCCCTGCGTGGATTCTTTTTGAGCACGTTTTATTGCTACCAGTTGCCCATTGGGAAGGGTTCCCTTGTAAACCTGTGAACATATTCACATTAGAAAGGTGGTTAATATAATATAAATAAATATGAACTTATGTTATAGTTGCTAATACTACGAAGTTCACATAAGCTCTCTTTCTAGATGACTACCACCATGGCAGCTCCATTCGCAAAAATGCATGGAGTGCTATATGACACAATGTTTAATTGTGTCACTGTCATCATATTTATTTCTTTTTAAAGAAATTTACACATAACTTTTTTCCCTTGTGCCAAACTTGTTACCTACACAATATCTAGAAATAGTTTCTACCAAAACAAGTACTTAGTTTGGAAAAATAAAATAAAAAAAAAGAAGCAACTTAATTGATGGGAAACACATACTGAATAGTTCAAAAGGAATATATATATATATATATATAGCTAAACACCTAAATTACGAAAGCACAATTAAAGTAAAGGTAACATTCAAGACCTTCCCATAACCCCCAGTTCCAATATCATTGGCTTGAGAAAAATTTCTGGTGTATTTTTTAAGCTCTTCAAAAGAAAACCGCCTTGTTTCTTTCAACTGAGGCGGCACGTGACTGTTGTTCTCAGCTGCATCCCAGCTTCCTGCATTTTGTGAAATTTAAACATGTAAACTTACTCAATAATGTATGAGTGACTAGAATGCTGGAACTGCTAAGGATGGAGCTATCTTACTAAAGGGATTGCTTTGTCCAATTGCTTTTTCAGCCCTTTTCTTTTGGCGGAAAGCATAAACACCTGCTAGGAGTAGTAACACTAGCAGGACAGAACCACCAACTGCTGCTCCAGTTACGATTCCAATGTTTGAAGATTTACTCGACTCCATAGGTCCTTCTGCATGAAGAGAAAGGAAGAGACAAAGATTATCTCATAATGGAGCAATTACATTTGCTACTATAAATTTTATTACAACTGTGTGGGAAACAGATTTACCAAAGTATCCATATTTATCTGCATCAAAATAAAATGGTCCAAAAACGGGAGGAGGCTTAAAAGTCTGGTTGCTTAGCAGAAAACCAATGCTAATAACCCCTGTTCGATTGAAATGATCTTGCTTTGATGGGAAGACTTGCAAGCTCAATTTAAGATACTGATTTGGATCCTTAGTTGGATGGCTCAACGAAACTGAATCCACAGGTAGATAATGAGACTCAAAAGACTGCATAAGACGCTGCTCAAGCTGTAGATAGTAAGTTTTGTTTTCTAGGTCCGAAAAGGAAGGTGCTCTGAAAATTAAGGTTCCCGTATATGGATGTGCGCAAGCACAGTTAGGGCTAGGAAGCTGGTCTGAACTGCAGGTACTAAGCTGACATTTATTTGGTGTTTTATATGATACATCAGGTTGAATATCAGAGCAGTAGCTCCCTACCACTCCAGTTTCTTCGCAAATTGGGTTGTGCTTAAGTCTGCAAGAGAAATCAAAGTTAGATCTACTATTAAAGAGAAATAATGCATCTCAAAACTAACAATACTATGCAATGACAGATACAAAAGAAAATCCGGAATCATTAAAACTTATGGCTTACATTATCCTGACATTTGGAGGGCGATCTTTTTGATTAAAATTGTCAATTGAGTTACTTTGCAGATCAATAAGTCTCAGGTGGTTGCAGCAGGTAGAGCCAACATCCAAGGTTCCATTTATTTTGTTGTCTTTTAACACCCTATGATCACATGTTAGAATATAAGTGTTATATATTAGTATGTCAAGGATGAATATGTATAACTACTTGCATTTGTGTTCAAATTTTAAGAACTCTCTAAGATTGTTCAGCATGAATTCTCAGTTCGCATTGTCCATTATACAGGAACTTTCACTGGTCAAGACAGGTGTACTTACACAGTCTCTAAACTGACAATGCTAAACAAAGAAACAGGAACCTGTCCTTGAAGTTGTGTTTTCTCCATCTTTCTGCCATGAAAACAAGAGCTAATTGCGTAACTGAATTTAAGTCATTGAAACACAGAAAGAGAGACAGAGAGAGAGAGAGAGAGTACTGAAAGGTCAAAGTAGTGCGCAATGAAAGACATACAATGTCGTTAAAGAAGTAAGACTCGAAATCCACGACGGAAAATCCAGTGGCTCAAAACTATTGTTGCTCATATCACTTCAAAACAGACTTAGTAACTTAAGTATCATGAAAGTAACAAATATATATAAATACAACGAGTGTGGAATGATAACAACAACAACAACAATAGTAATAATCCAATTATCAAAGATAAATGTTTTACAAAATTACAGGTAGCTGAGGACTTTCATTCCAATAAGGCGTGGCAGGATGCCTGACAGTTTATTGTTGGACAAGTACCTGGCCAGCATAAACCTAAAAGTTAGGACTAACAAAGTTCACCTTCCCAGAAGTAGTATACATATAAATAAAACAAAATGTTGTTTGGTGTGTTCCATTTGCCTGCTTACAGCTCTTGAACATTGGTAAGAGTGGTGATGTTTGGAGGCACAGGTCCAATTAACAAATTACTATCCAAGCGCCTGTACCCACAAAAGCATATTAATGACAAAAGCAAAATGCATTAAAAAAATTTTATTAATGAATTTATTTGAGAATTAATATTGACACTTACAACACCTCCAGATTTTGAAGCAGTCCAACTGTAGATGGAATCTTGCCTGTGAGATGATTGCTTTCCAAAAGCCTGACCAAAAAGATCTTCAGATTGATAGGTATATATTTTAACTTGGAAGGCCGAAACAATGGGATAATAGTGCCACTATATTCTATTTGTGTTCAATTATATCGGCAGACTCTAGACGAAAAATATTAGAACAGTTCTTACAAATGAATCAGAGCCATTTCCGAGCCAAAAAGTTGAGGAGGAATATTGCCTGAGAGATTATTCTTCCCAAGATGACTGCATATAATGGAAATGTATTAGATGGATTTTGCTACATACAAGCAAACCATGTTTAGAAAGAAAAATAGTAAGCCAACTATTGCAGAAGAGAGTTGACATACAAATGCTTCGCATGGTGTAACTTATCAAGACCAGGAATGCTGCCGCTAGATACTGGGATAGGTCCCTGAAGCTGATTGTCAGCTAAATCTAACCAGTAAAGCTTAGATAGATTGCCAATGGAATGTGGAATTTGCCCACTAAAGCTATTCGAATTTAAAGATCTGAAATTCAAAGAAACTGATTTAGACCATGATCCAAGAAATCATTAAATTACAAAAAATAAAGATACATTAGTTATAAGGCAGAAGCCTACAGAAAATACAAAAGAAGAACCTAAACATGAAACCCCCGTTCGGTGAATTTTCAGTCAGACCAACCAACAAACTTTTTTCAGATACTTTCACCAGATAACAGAGTTGAATATTCTTACATGTAGCGGAGCTCCTGCAGATATCCAATTTCGTCAGGAATAGGACCATTGAAGCTACAGCCAACGAGAATTCTGAACATAAATGAGAAAGCATCATTTTTGTAAGAATTGTTTCGTCAAAACTAATTCACATTTAGATGGTACTAATTTAACAATCAATATTGCCTTACAAGGTTGACAGTTTCTTCAAGTCTCCAATGGCTTGCGGAAGTGGCCCTGTTAAGTCCTTGTTGTAAGATAGATCCCTATAAGGAAAAAAAAATCAGGAATTAATTTGCCCAAAAAAGATGAATTAAACAAAGAGGGAAAATAAAAAAAAAAAATGGTTTCTCTCTGAGTTTTTTTTTCTTTTTCTTTTTCTTTTTTTGGGGTTGGGCAGAGATTATTAATGGGATTAACTAGTGGCCTGGTGCAAATACATAGTCCACATAATGCCTTGTCTCCAGATGTTTGTGCTATGTGTCATATGAGTTTGGAAACTGCCAATCATTTCCTTTCTGCATTGTCAGGTTGCAAAGCAGTGTCGCGGGTGAATTCTTTGGGTTTCCAGTGAGTAATGAACATTTTTCTGTGCCATCTTTTGGCGCTTTGGTAGAAGGAAGGGGGCTAGATGTCGTGGAGTAGCACTCTTTTTGCATGTACGCCGTGGTACTCCACTTAATGGGAAAAGGCTTAATTGTTATTGTTCTTGTTTCACCAAGCGAAATCTTCTTTGGGATGAGATACTTTTCCTGGCTTTATTGTGAGTTTATTTACCCTGATGGCTTTTTAAAAGGAACTTCTTTGTCACATATGCACAGAATGGAGAGCTCAATGTCTTTTATTTTTCTGTTTACCGTGAATCTTTTGTCACTAGGAGGATTCCTGATCCTCTTTTTCTGTATTCTTCTTCTTTCTAAATAAATTCTTCATTACTAATAAAATATATACAAACCTTGGAAATTATGACTTGTAGAAATAAAATACAATGTTTATTCATTTCTGAACACTGCTTAACATCCTCTGGCTATTGAAAATAAAACACTTACAAAGTGTCCAATTCAGATAGTGATCCAATATCTCCAGAAAGCTGGCCTGACAAACCGATGCTTGGTAATGTTCTGAAATACTAGCAAGCAAGTTAATCTCTTAATTGTAAATTCAGGACAAGGAAGCAACTGAGCATAAGCATTTGAAAGGACATTACATGGATGCAACACGAGAATTCTTGCACTTAATTCCATCCCAATCATCACAAGGATCCGAACCCACCCAATTAGGAGGGGTATTCTTCAAGGTTTCCATAAGAGACTTTATGGTGGCCACTGCCGTTAGAAATTACAGAGACAAGATTATTAGGAATATAATTCAATCACTGAAATCTTAACAGATAGAATTATCCAAGTTTTGATTGCTCTAAAGATGTTCCGAAGAAATTATTAATACTGACAAACTCTTTCTAGAACTTGAAGTCAGAATTTTAGTTTATCTTGGCTTCTCTATGCCTTCTAACAACTAAAACAGCTCTGGTTCTTCTGGTTTTGAAGTTAATAAAACCGAGTACTATGGATGATAAACAATTAATATATGAACGTTATGCTAAAGAATACATCCAGAAGTTAAAAAAAAATAGGATATAACACATAGGATATAGCTAGAAGACTGAACTCACAATCCTCATCAGCCGTTTCTCCTTCGGCAACCAATAAATAACTAAAAAAAAGCAGCAGAACTACTAATGTTTTTTCACTCATCTTCAACTTCAAACAGCCCTGCAAAACCTCACCACTCTGATAACTTATCCTTTCGTATCCACCTTTCATTCAAATCCACTCACCAGCTCATTCAATAATATCGGGAAAAGTCAACAATTAGCTAAAAGAGTAAAAGGAAAAGTCAAGAAATGTTGAACTGGGTGTTGAGGTTTTGTTTTTGTTTTTGTTTTTGTTTTTCCAGTTTCTGTCAAATTGAGTCTCGGAGACTCAGTCACATAATGAACAGCTTGAATATAAATGCCCCGCAGTGATACAGTTAGAACCAGCAAACAACGGTCAAGTATTCCTAATTGTTTAATGCAAAATGGTGAAACAATTACCAGTAGCATCCAACACATGATCAATGAACACATACCCGGGCCAAAAAAGAAAATAAACCAGTGTACAAGAAAATGGAGTATGTTATACGGGGTAATAATGCAGCAAGGAAATGTTGTCTTATTGGAAGACCAAGAAATATTGCTCAAATAAGAATAACAATTAAGGACAGCAAATCATGTCCCAATCAGCGATGGTTATTGGTTGGAAGACACTGAATTGGATAGCGAGTTTATAGCTAATAGGGTCCACCGTCGACCATGTAGTGCAACTTGGCTAGCTTAGCTATGAATGTTATGGCATGGTACCAACCAAACTACCTCACTCTATTTCCTGATACTCAGCATTTATTGCACCAATCGTTCAATCCAAAGTGCTTACTTGAGTTTATGGGTAGCGCTGATTTGATGAAACAACTGATGTGGTGTGAAGAAATAGTGCATTTGTGAGAAACGGAGGAGAAAAGACGGCGACCATGTTCAGAATTGGAACATTGGAAGTGGGATTTCATGGCAAATTGGCAATGGTTCTTCTTTGTAAGCGTATTGGCATTGCTTATATTTATTTATATATGTATGCTTTCTGGGTTCAGTTCTGTTATGTTATGCTCAGCTCATCCTTTTCACTTATCCACCACCACAACACAACTAACGCAGAAGATGCATGTGCTTGTGTCAATCAGCCAATGCGCCGGTGTTGTGCTGCGTGTACTGTGCAGGGGATATTATCATGTCATTCGAGCCAATTCTCAAATATTTAAGGGCGTGTCTATGAATACCCAGATGAGCCCAAGATAAGACTGATGAATGCTGGAGTGGAGGACCCTTCCTAAATCTAGATGAACTTTTGCTCCTCTTGTTTTCATTTGAGTGTTTTGTATAATGCTACATACACACATCAGTACATCACTCCTCACTGCTATAGTTTTCAGTGTCACGATCTGACCGCGATAAGTCTTGAATCTTGATTCACTCTTTGCATAACTACACTCTGATCCTGCCACGATATTATCCAATGTTTTGTGCTACTGTAACCTACATTGAAGATACTAGTTTTCTGTCACCCGTTCTTATTCTCATTTCTTATTACTAGTATTATCATCAAATTAAAATCAAGCATGTAGTAGCTCATGACTTTCGGTCGCTGAAAAGGTAATAACGAAATCCTTCGCTATCAACCTCTCGTACCAGAAAATGGACCACCTATTTCTATAGCAAAAGTCCGTCAACTATAAATATAATGAGTTAGATTTCAAGTTCTTTTATTACTTTTTTTCCCCCGGTTCATGTCACATTCAGCCCGTCTGCTCATGTCACTTGATTACTCTGAATCATCTAAGCCAAAAATGATATATCAAACGGCCAATAGGATTCAATTACCAACACCAACTCGCTACTCGCATTCACATAGATGCGTCATTTAAATCAGAAAATACTGAAATTGATATTCTTTGGAGCATAAGAAATTGTTTTCTGTAGGAGTTAATACTGAGGCTAATTGTTCGTCACTAGAGACTTTCTAATTTTCTATGTTTTTGAATGTTTCAGCACCACTCAATATAATATATTAGTCTCCGTTTCTGGAGAGAGTGAAGTATTATCCACTCTTATATCAATCGAGTGAATTGCGTGTAAGTCCTATTAAATAATCAAAAAATGTCACTTCAGAGAAGTTTTTTCCTATATTATAATTTTCGGACGAGTCCAGGCCAGTAGCTGAATCTTGTATCCCATGATCTCAAAGTTGAACAAGCTCTCCAAGGCTTTGCCTCATTGGGTATTTGCGGCTCGTAAATCCGCAGTATCAGGGTTTGATTCTTGCAAGGGGCGCATGCAATTGCAAACCCCCCCCCCCCCCCCAAAACAACAAAAAACAAAAAAACAAACCCCTTCTCTCTCTCTCTCTCTCTAAAAACAAAAAAAAGAAAAGAAAAAAGAAAACCGGGCCAAAAAAGAAAGAAAAAGCTCTCCACTTTTGTCACGTACTTGACTCCCCTTGCCACGACCCACTCTCATTAGAAAATAGTGGAAAAAGACATTGACGATGCCCTGCCGTACCGGGAGGCTCACTTGCTGAAGTTCAGAGTCAAGCCATTGGTCTTTAAAGATTTTGTAGTATCAGTTTAATTTTCCATTCTTTAGGTAGTTTGAAATACAATTTTTTTTTTTAAAATAGATTTAAGTTTGATGTCTAGTAACTGCATAAAATTTTTATATAACTTTTTTATCATGTATTATAATATTATTAAAAATATTTTGACTTTTATGATAAATATCTAAAAAATCGCATATAAGATAACATCTTATTAGTTGACAATTGAAAGCATTTTACATTACTAATGAAATGATTTTGAATGAAGTTTATTTCATTTCATCATATCTAATACACTTATTTTTCTTTCTTGGGCAAAATTGGATAAATTGAATATATATATATATATTAAAAACCTTATCATTCCATAATTTTATTATATTTTCAAATAATAGGATAAAAACTTCCTTTCATTCAATTCTTTGACATACAAACAATAAAACAAAATATTCGATCTACTCAATTGTACTACTTCATACTCTTATGTTATATTTCATTTTGTTTCACTTACCATTAAATATTTTAACATTGCCGAAAAGTCGTATAGTCATAGGTGATGATTTTGGTACAGAAAAATTTCGCTAAACAAGGTACGAATCTAAAATGTTGCTGCGTTTTAAACATTCACCCAGTCATGCATCCTCATGCGATGCAGAAATTATGTTTTCAACTCTTTTTTAATTGGGAATGGGACACTTCATTCATACTGTTTTTTCATCAATTTTTTTTTTTCTGGTGCATGCATCCTCATCACTAATTTATCCCATGATGCCACGTGCAATAAATATTGCCCCTATCAATCTTATTGCTACATTAGGTATCTTACATCCATTTTACAAATCCAACCTAACGCCGGATCAGTGGCTCCTGCTGCAATTTCCGCAACTTCTTACCAAGTCACGTTTCTGTGGTCAATCTGTTCAAATCAAGCATTGAAAATAAAAAAATGTGCCCAAGATAATAAAATAAAAGCCAAATTGGCAAAATCTGGAATATTGACACATTCAAAAAAATCAAGGCAAATAATATATAGCCGCCGCTCTACAACATTGTGCTTACCGCTCCCAAATTCTTGGTTCAACTACTGCACCGCATCTGGCTGGTTCTCCGGCAAAGCCTCCTGGAATGCCGGGATGCCATTATATGTCTCATGCAATCTTGATAGAATAGGGAACTCAACCTGCTTGCAAAATAAAGAGATAAGTAAGCTGTCGTCTAATGAATATGGGCAATGCAATTCAATTTGATTTGGTATTGTGACTTTTTAAAAGCTGCTAGCTCTCTCGGCTCTCTAAAAGCTGCTTTCAAAAAGTCATAGTAATATCGATTGGTAAAATGATGTAAAAATTGTTCTTAATAAGCAGAAGTCACAAAAATAGTATTTGGTAAAATTACTCTTAATATTTAAAATAATTATAATGGTTATAAATATTAAAGAGAATAATTTTTATTTTTAATGTCATTAAATAGAGTAAGGTTATATTAGTTTTTTAAATTTTGGAGAGTACAAGTCAGTTCCGAAAAGTACTTCACGAGGGCTCCCGAGAGCACTCTCTAGCTCTCAAAAATCAAGAGCAAAAGCACCTTAGCTTTTTGGTTTACCAAACAGAAAAAATTGAATTATACTTTTTATAAGTCAGAACACCTATTTAGATAATACTACCAAACTAGCCCTTCAAATATACGACCAAAGATTATGCAAACTACCAAAAATAAAGGTTTTTAAAATTTAATTTAATTTAATTTTGATACCCTATTAATATAAATACACAAACATTCAATCATTTTTTGTCACATTAGCAAAAATATTTAACTTTTACACTTATTATTTTAAAAGTCTCACATATATTGGATTAAAAATATAAAAAAATTTTACACAGATGATATATTAAAACTAATCTCTTTAAAATTTTAGAATTTATAGAAGATATCATGTCAAATGTCACAACATGCTCAGAAGGTGTCATAATAAGAAGCAACAAAAAAAATTGAAAATATAATTTCAAATTGAGTCACCACCAATTTTTATTCATGGAAAAAAATTGAAAAAATATTTTAATTTTGCAAAACTGGTCTTTTAAAGAGATTGGATTCGGGAGTCTATTTATGTATAAAAAAGAGTAGAAACTTAATCCCATTACACCCCTAAACATCCGTTTTAAAATGGTAACCCTAAGCTTGTTATGCGAATTACTTTAAAACTATAATAATATTTCTTTTTTCCCTTCGAAAATATTAAAAAAAAGAAAGAGATTATTTACAAAAAAAAAAAAACATAATTAATATAACAACTATTTACAAATGGAAAGAAAAACAAAATTGATGTGATAATTATTCCCAAAAGAAGAAAAAAAGAGCAAGATTAATATACAATTATTTACAAAAGAAACAGAAATTAATATAACAATTATTTACTTAAAAAAAAGAAAAGTAAAATTAATGTTATGATTATTTACAAAAGAAATAGAAATTGGTATAACAATTACTTACAATCGAAAAGAAAGTAAAATTAATGTTATAATTATTTAAGGGATTAAAATTAAACCAAATTTAAAAGAATTTAATTTTTAATTTGACGAAAATTATCCACTCCTACATATCCTTTGGTGCAATGAAAAACTCAAAATCACATAATTCTTGTAGAAAATAATTATGCATTGGATTGATTTTATTTCCAAAAAGTTTCTTGAAAAGAAAGAAAAATAAACTTAATCTACACTTGCATAAGATTTAGGATAGTATAAGTTATACAATAAGTTCTTACAATTCACATAATATTTGAAGATGGCCAAGCCATGCATCAATATTAGAGATTGTCGCATGAATTTTGAAAATTTGAAAAATGTCTATATTATTTTAGTAAAAAGAGGACTTATTTTATATATATTTATAAGAAATAAATCAAAAGTTAAAAAAACAAAAGAGACAAAAAAAAGGAACAGGTAACGCCCCAAAAAAACAAAAAGAAAAGCCCAGCGTTCTTTGAAAAAAATAAAACAAAACAAAACGTTGGAAAATGAAAAGCAAAAATGAGAGGCACACTGGTGCTCCAAATGATAGCGATCTACCATAGGCAAAGCCCTTGCCAATCTAAAATGAGTCGCGAACTCCAGAATCTGTACGGCGACTATGATGAGTGAAGATGATGATGGTTATTTATTGTTTTGCAGTAATATACGAGTGATGGTTAGGCAGTGGTTTTTGGGCAAAAAGAGAGGATGGTGTTTTTCGTGCCAAGCTTGCAGGTAATGATAGTAGTTTGACAATTCATCGTGTTTTTTTCGTGGGGATATTGGAAACAATTGGTGTGTGGTGTGTGCAGGAAATGTTTAAATGTAACCATGAATAAGGATGTGAATGAAACAATATCTCTGCCTGACCCCAAAAACTTGATTGTGTCCTAGTTCCCTACTCTCATACTAGCACACACCCTTACACAACTCTGGTCCAGTGCTGCAATCTCTGCGGCTAGTGCTAAAAAAGAACCCCCTTTTTCCTTTCAATACTTTACCTATTTATATGTGTTGAGAGATCAATTACCATCAAATCTAATTGATTTTAATTGGAAATTTTACTTTAATGATGATTGACAAATTTGATCTTGATTTGAACAAAACAGATGCCAAATAGATCATGCATGAAATTAAGAGATGCTGACCAAATTTTATTTTCATTTATTCTGATTTGATTTTGATTTTTATTTGGTTAAAATATTTTATAATTAGACTATCCTCTTATTTTAAAATAGACTAACTTTCTTTCCCTTTCTTTTTCTTTTTTTTTTTTTGCTTTTTTTTTTTTGTCTTGAATAAAATACATCAATCAAAATAACTTAACATATTTCTTATAGTTCAATGGACAGAATACTACCATGGAAATGTTGAACCTCTTAAATGCTGAATACAGCTGAGGCGCTAAAAACAAATCTGCCTGCAAAGGATAGTCAACATGTTATATTAAAAGTAGCTAGGATGTGCAACATTAAGTTGAAAAGTATGTTCCAACAAAGATTTACCAAGAGCTTGTTTCTATGGCTAATCCTATTAATTTTTAAAAGCTTGTGATCACTGACATTGGAGTATTCAAATTGTACTCCAAAGATCAGAGCAAAAATACAATGATTACATTATATCCTTTGATTAATTTTCAAACGACTGAACTCCGATGATTAGCAACATACCAAAAGAACTTCATCTCCAGTTGCATATCTTCCTGTGTGGTCTTTCAATAGCTTTTCAAGTGCTGAAACAAATGTAATAGTAAATAGCATTTAATTAGGGCACAAAAAACCCTGAAATGCATATTCCGTAAGGAAGAACATAAACAGAATATATCGTATCAGTGAAGCGGGAAGGGGGAGGAGAATGTACAACAGTGAAAATTTTCTTCAACCGTTAACATGACATGTTGGTCTGTTACAAGACAGTCAAGACCTGAATCCTCAAGCTAACAGATGCTCTTTCCAACAGGGCTAGCTTTGCCTTGACCAATCAAAAGGTCCACTTCGTTCTTTGGTTCAAGTCAGATTTGCACAATCTACACCATCTTTCTATGAGCATTTAATTCTCCACTTAACAAATAGCCTCATGAACCACCAAATAAGGAATAATTTGGAACATTGGATGGAAATTGGTTATCATCAGATGTTCCTTTTTTCTATTGTTAGACTGTGTCATACTTTCCTCTTTTAAGTCCAAATGTTTATCAAGAGATGGAATGTTCAAGTGTAGAATCTCAATTTTCCCTGACAACTATTATAGTCATGTTCATACTGTCAATCTGATAGTCAAATTCTGTATGTATTCCATTTATAATAAAAACACACCCACACCCAATATTGCAGAAATCACCATAAGGACACACGGTATAGGAAGAAATTTTAATTAATTGGGGTCATACCCTTTCGTAGTCATTTAGATACAACATTTGGCTCTTCAATGTTTACACAACTGGGATCCACCGTAAGATTGAGAAAGTAGAAGTTATTTCTCTGATGAACAGTTGTCATGGGCAATGAGCTAGCAAAGTGAATTGTTTAACTTTGAATAAATGCATAATCATTTAACGAGGTAACTTTCTCTTCTGCTACCTCTCTCTCTCTCTCTCTCTCTCTCTCTCTCTCTCTCTCTCTCTCAAGTGGTGGGCAGGGCGAGCAAGTTAGCGAAACCTCACCTGTGAAGCCTTTTCTAATTACACTCTGGACCAAAGGAAGTTTCTCGTCAGGGCCAACTTTTTCCCCAATGTCATTCTGCAAATAACAGAGCAAAAAAACAACAACCATGCGACATGCACTCTAGCATCAAAAAATAGCTGCTTCATGAAAGAAATACAGGAAACGATAAATACCAGGAAACCCATGTTTTGAAGAGGTTGTATGGATGAGGAAACAATATGGGCAGCCTGTGGATGACATGACATGTTTAGAAGGCATTCGTTAGGGCCTGATTCCTGAACTAACTGAAATACGATACAGGTTTGAAACAAAATGCAGATGGTACCTGAAAATTGATTGCTTTTTTGTGACTGTCACGAGGCAGCAAAGGGTGCTGAGGATGCTTATCGTCCAAATACTGCATCAATATGCATACAAAACATGAATAGGAAGATTAATAGAGGAAAGGGAACAGAAAGCATTTAGACACAAAGTTGGAAAAGGGGAAGGGAGGCAATGACCATAATAATGGCTAAGGACTCAGCAAGTACAAGATCGCCATCCACTAGAACCGGAACCATACCAAGAGGATTGAGCTTGAGGAAGTCTGAACATGTTTTAAGGGGGGAAAAAAAGGCGAATTGAAATACCCAATATTCCTCAATTTGGAAATTTGATTGGTTAGGATAGGAAAAGGATGGTAAGAGAGATGGAGCATAATAGAATAACAAACCGGCGTGAGATTTGGACAGCGCAGTGCCTGCTTTGTACTCGTATTTTAGGCCTGAATCACACACCAAAAATTTATCAGACAGATACAATACAATACGATACAATACAATACAATACAAGGAAACAAACAAATGAAGTGCGTGGAAGTAAGAGTAGAGAGTAGGTAGGTACGGTACCTTTGAGGTTGAGAGCAATTCGGACTCGGAAGGAACAGGAGCTCATCCAATATGAGTACAGCTTCAGCTTGCTAATCTTATTATCTTTATCTTGTTCACTTGCCTAATCAAAGCACCAAACCATTTCCAATTTACAATCAACACACGAAAGCAAAATAATAATAAAATGGTGGAATTGGTTGCATAATAGGATACCATGGATATGCAGATGCAGCAAATAGTTCAGACCTGTTTGTAAGAGAGGCCGCAGAGACAAGGGTCAACACGATATTCGATTAACCTGCTTCCTTTCCGCACTTGCCATTCCCGATGTATATCTACTTTTTCTCGTCGCTTTCAACCGAGAAATGTTTTTTGTACCAATCGGGTAGGTTGACACCTTGGACACCCAGAGATAGAAAGGAGAAAAAAAATTATAAAAGAAAATGAAAAGAGTGAAATGATTGATGGAGAGAGAAAAACCTGAGAGAGAATATTGGGGTGTTGAAAATTTTGGTATGTACAAATAACATACCTCCTTTCAACCTATGAAGTATTTACACACCAATTTGACGGTGTGTTCGCGTAAACGATATAAGTGGAACACCTGTACATATTGGACATATGTACGATGTGTTCCAGCCTTACATACCTTATTTAAAAAATATTATTTTTTATTTAGACACATATTAGATATAGTTGGATATGACTCATATGTACGTTAGACACGGCTTAAATATGCGTCGGATATGACTAGATACAGATCAAATATGGTCAGAATATGACCTAATATTTTTTTCTAATTATTTGATAAGTCAAAAAAAAATTCAAAAGTTCAAAAACATAAATTTATTTAGAATTTTTTTTTGAAATATTAATAGAAACACTATCTTATATTTTTTGAGAGGCGTATAAGAAATATATATGATATATATTAAGAATATTCTATTTTTTTGAGAGATTTAAAAAATAATAAAAATTTGTAATTTGACATATATATATATATATATATATATATATGCCATCTCTAGGCCCTGTAAATTTATGAATTTGATGCATCTCCGTATCTATTTCATGTCAAATGTCTCTATACGTGTCTATGCTTCCTAACTTTCAACGCTCTAGCATTGTAAATAATAATTATTTATTTATCAGTATTTGTTTGAAGAAAAAATTAATATTAAAAATAGTTAACCGAAAAATTTGTTAAAATTATTATGAAGGACTTATTGGATAATATTTTTAAAAATTTTTACAAATAATATTTTCAAATTATTTCTTCCTTTTTATATGTCTATTGCCACTCACTCTTAAATCCTTAAAAAAAAATGAAAAAGAAAAAAGAAAACGGTTCTCTTGTTTCGTTAAACCAAAACTATTAAGATTAGGGTTAAAAAATAAAGTCATTCAATGGGTAACTTTTGTTGATATTTATTAATTTTTATTTTAGTTTTTTTTTGTACATAAAAATTTAAGTGGGATAAGTGCTGATATCCCACCAGGATTAAAGAAGACCCCACATTCTTTTCGAGAACTTATTAGAGGGATTATATATCGTACCACCGATGAATTCATCACATCACCCAGTGAGATTTGAACCCATGCCTTTATGGAGTATAAACCAAACCTGAACCAATTGCATAACCCTTGTTGGCATTTTTTTTTTTTGGTTCTAACTTCTAAATAAAGTTTACAATCTATATCGATATATCTATATCTATATCTATATCTATCTATATATATTTATGTCAAAAAGGGTTTCTACAAATTTGAAAATACTGACATGGCACTTCTAGATTCAACTATTTTCCTGCCCTTTTTTCTTATTAGTCCACTTGGCTAATTTTATTTTTTTATTATTTCATTAATTTTTTAATTTTTATTTTTTTTATTTTTTTATTTCATTTAATAAATTAGTATGCAGTTTCGGTTCCTTAATTCTTGATTCAAATTGAAAGCTATTATTATGCTCCGCGTTTGTAAACCTTTCTATTGAAAAAGTTATAAAAGTTGATAATTAAAGGTTGAGTGTTGACACGCTCACGTTGATAAAGGTTGGTAATTAAAGTATGGTAATTCAAAAATACAAGAAATCTGGATAAATGGAGTATTATTTAATACGGAATTAATAAAAAATTAATATACGCTCACGTTTGATACGATGAAGATATATGTGGGGTAATAATAGCATAATATAAAAAATCCAGGAAATTCCGCATATTAAGAATGGTAATTAAATGATGGTAATTAAAGGATGGTAATTCTTCCTTCTCTTCTTTTGTAGTCCAATTTACTCTTTTCCTCACGTGCATTTCATAATAATTAATGATTATTAAACAAAACATTAAGACTTACGTTTAGGAACAAAAATTTAAAAAAAAAAATGATATAACAAACGGCCAATAGGATTTAATTACTAACACCAACTCGCTACTCGCATTCACATAGATGCGTCATATGAATCAGAAAATACTGAAATTGATATTCTTTGGATCGTAAGAAATTGTTTCCTGTAGGAGTTAATACTGAGACTAATTGTTCGTCACCAGAGACTTTCTAATTTTCTATGTTTTTAAATGTTTCAGCACCACTCAATATAATAGATTAGTCCTCTTTTAGAGTGAGAGAGTGAAGTATTGTCCACTCTTATAACAATTGAGTGAATTATGTGTAAGTAATATTAAATAATCTAAGAATGGATAATTTTTTGCTTACTTTCTCACTTTTAGAAAAATGTCACTTCAGACAAGTTTTTTCCTATATTACAATTTTCGGACGAGTCCAGGCCAGTAGCTGAATCTTGCATTCCATGATCTCAAAGCTGAAGAAGCTCTCCAAGGCTTTGCCTCAGTGGGTATTTGCGGCTCGTAGATCCACAGTATCAGGTTTGATACTTGCAAGGGGCGCATGCAATTGCAACCTCTCTCTCTCTCTCTCTCTCTCAAAAGCAAAAAAACAGACGGGACCAAAAAATAAAAAAAGAAGGCTAAGGATTCCTTAATCCACCCTTAATTTGAGACTATCGTTAATCCACTCAATAGCTACAGTTGATTCATTTTGAACGGTTGAGATTTAATGAATAAATTATTAAATAAGTTTTACTTTTTTTTTAACAACATCAAATAAAATTTTTTATATAATATATTATTTTTTAAGTTACCAATCAATTATTCACTCGTATCAATTATATCTTCACCCCACCTCCACGCACTGTTGATAGCCACTGCCTCCTCCGCTCATGGTTACTGTCTCCGCCGCTTGTTGCCCGCCACCACCTCTGTCGCCCACGGCCACCTCCGCCTCTGCCACCAGGCCAATGAATCTGCCGCATAGTGCCTCATCGTCTCCTCCTGTAGGATCCATAGTGTGTGCTTCAAGCTACGGTGATTGGAGGATTTGCGGTAGTACATACTGGGAACGTCCATCAGCGTCATGCCATGAACTTCTGCGCGCTAAACTACGAATTTGTAAACGATGGTGATGGGCACAGCAGAGTAGTGCTTAGGGGTATTGGGATGGTGGAGCTGCAGTCAAGGGTGAAGTTGTGAGGTGGCATCATGAGTGTGCTGTGCGGTGGCAGCGCGATGATACGAGGCTGCCGAGGTGATGTTGTGCGAGCTTGGCGGTGATGTTTGATGGCGAAGCAGGTTCAATTTATAACCCAAAATTCCTCGAAATGGGATTTCCTTTAATATATTTGTAGTGATAATATAGTTAAACCAGAAATAAAATCTTAACAAATTTCATCATTTTGTATCTGCAAGATGGCACACTTGAAGGAATCTCAATGATATCTCCCTACCAATTATGAGTTTTATATGTTACAAGATCCTCTTTACTCACTTGCAAAAGAAGTGGGAAAAAAGGATTGGTTCTGATTATTCCATGCTTGTCCCCATATTTTGCTCCTTCATAAATGCTTGGAAGTATATGAAGATGGTGGTTGATGTGGTGTTGGATGGTAAGACAAGGAAGGGGTGTGGACAAAGTAAGTTTGGCAAGGTAGAGATGCGATTGTTTGAAGGTTTGGTGCTGGCAAGATCAGTGGTTGAAAGAAAGAATTAGAAACTGAAACAAGGTTAATTTAGCCATTTTGAGAGTGGACTAACGTTGGTCCATAAGTGAGATAGGACCAACAAATCCTTAGCCAACAAAGAAAATGCTCTCCGCTTTTGTCACGTACTTGACTCCCCTTCCCATGACCAAGCTTTTCTATTGTTTTAAAATAAAAAATATTATTTATGCATATACATCATTTCAACATTATTTTCGAAAATATCCTCTTTTTTTTAATTGTGGATAAATCGATTTAAGTTGTGGATAAATCGATTTAAGTTGTATCAATTTATCAATGGTTACCAATACAAGAAAGTCGATGTAAGTTGAATCAATTTATACACTTTTGGAATGAATAGTATATAAATCGATTTCACTCAAATCGATTCATACACTCTTCATATAAATAGTGTATAAATTTGATTTATTTATAATAAAATAAAATTTATAAATTATTTATTTTATAAATTTAGAATTAGAATAAGATAATTAATAATATTGGTTAATAAATTTTTATAATGATAATTAATTAAAAAATTATAAATAATTCTTTTAATTCAATTATTATTAATTTTAATCTCAATATTATTTTTTAGATAACAAATTTAGATATTTGAGATACCATTAAATTAGCTTAGAATATATTTACATGATATGGGCTTTTGACATACATCACAAAACTGCATACTATTTTAGAAAAAGAAATCATCAATGACTTATTTGATATGATATGATTTAAAAGTATATAATTTATAAAAATGATAAAATATATATATAGTATTCTTTTTAATTAATGTTATGCACTATTATTATAATTTTTGCATAACAACTAAAAATTAGTTAATTTTTTTTTTAATGTTGTTTTCATACTAATTATTGAATAATTTATTTTTATTTTATGAAATTTTATTTTACATTTTTCTAATTTTGTTCACTTGCTCAACGATTTCTGTAAGGACTTGCAGAAAATCAAGGACTAAGAACAGAAAAGAAGAAAAAAAAGTAGAGATAGAATAACAAGAATAAAAATAAATGAGATGGTGAAAAGGAAAAGTAGGAAAATATATAACTTAAAAACTTTATGATTCAATAATAATATTATATTTTCAAATAACAGGATGAAAATTTCTTTCCATTCAATTCTTTGATATACAAATAATAAAACAAAATATTCGATCTACTCAATTGAACTACTCCATAATCTTATGTTATATTTCATTTCATTTCACTTACCATTAAATATTTAAACATAGCCAGAAAGTCGATTTTATGGTATAGTCATAGGTGATGATTTTGGGACAGAAAAAAATTTCGTTGAACAAGGTGCGGATCTAAAATGTTGCTGCGTTTTAAACATTCACCCAGTCATGCATCCGCATGCGATGCAGAAATTATGTTTTCAACTCTTTTAATTGGGAATGGGACACTTCATTCATACTGTTGTTTCATCAATTTTTTTCTGGTACCCCAACCATCACTGAGACAGTGGTGCATGTTATAGCCAAAAATGGTTATTAAGAATAAGGAACCTGTTCTCTGGTCGACGAAATTAACTAAACCACCTGGAAATTATTGCAGAACAACAGGATACAGATAGACGTGAAATCTGAGAGAGAAAGGGACATCATCGGGCATTTGAGCTGCACCAAGCACACTGCATCGATCTACCGAACTCGCCACGACCAAAAGAATAGGAATAATTTTATCGCTAGCTATCATCCATGTTCATCCATTAAAGTTTTCTTTCCATTTTTTATCGTTAGCTATCATAAGGATTTTTACTTTTAGGCTTACAAACCAAATCACTAATTTATCCACCGCCCATGATGCCATGTGCAATGAATATAGCCCCTATCAATCTCATTGCTACATTAGGTATCTTACATCCTTTTTACAAATCCAACCTAACGCTGGATCAGTAGCTGCTGCTGCAATTTCCCCAACTTATTACAAGGTTACGTTTCTGTGGTCAATCTATTCAAATCAGGCATTGAAAATTAAAAATGTGCCCAGGATTGTAAAATAAAAGCCAAATTGGCATAATCTGGAATATTGACACATTCAAAAATATCTAGGCAAATAATATATATAGCCACCGCTCTGCAACATTACCTTGAGTGCTTACCGCTCCCAAATTCTTGGTTCAACTGCTGTACCGCATCTGGCTGGTTCTCTGGCAAAGCCTCCTGGAATGCCGGGATGCCATTATATGTCTCATGTAATCTTGATAGAATAGGGAACTCATTCTGCTTGCGAAATAAGGAGATAAGTAAGTTGTCGTCTGATGAATATGAGCAATGCAATTCAATATACTACCAAAGATTCTGCAAACTACCAAAAATAAAGGTTTTTAAAATTTAATTTAATTTAATTTTGATGCCCTATCAATATAAATACATAGACATCGAATAATTTATTGTCACATCAGCAAAAATATGTGACTTTTACACTTACTATCTTACAAGTCTCATATATGTTGAATAATAATGTAAAACTCTTTTACCCTGATAATATATTAAAATTAATCTCTTTAAAATTTTAGAATTTATAAAAGAAATCATGTCAAACAAAGATAACTTAACATATTTCTTGTAGGACAATGGACACAATACTACCATGGAAATGTTGAAACTCTTGAATGCTAAATACAGCTGAGGCGCTAAAAACAAGTCTGCCTGCAAAGGATAGTCAAGATGTTATATTAAAAGTAGCTACGATGTGCAACATTAAGCTGAAAAGTATGTTCCAACAAAGATTTACCAAGAGCTTGTTTCTATAGCTAATCCTATTAATTTTCAAAAACTTGTGATCACTGACTTTGGAGTCGATTATATTCAAATTGTACTCCAAAGATCAGAGCAAAAATACATTGATTACATTATATCCTTTGATTAATTTTCAAATGACTGAACTCCGATGATTAGCAACATACCAAAAGAACTTCATCCCCAGTTGCATATCTTCCCGTGTGGTCTTTCAATAACTTTTCAAGTGCTGAAACAAATGTAATAGTAAATAGCATTTAATTAGGGCACAAAAAACGCTGAAATGCATACTCCGTAAGGAAGAACATAAACAGAATATATCGTATCTGTGAAGCGGGGATGGGGAGGACAATATACAACAGTGAAAATTTTCTTCAACCATTAGCATGACATGTTGGTCCGTTACAAAGCAGTCAAGACCTGAATCCTCAAGCTAACAGATGCTCTTTCCACCAGGGCTAGCTTTGCCTTGACCAATCAAAAGGTCCACTTCGTTCTTTGGTTCAAGTCAGATTTGCACAATCTACACCATCTTTCTATGAGCATTTAATTCTTCACTTAACAAATAGCCTCATGAAGCATCAAATACGGGATAATTTGAACATTGGATAGAAATTGGCTATCATCATATGTTCCTTTTTCTATTTTTAGACTGTTTCATACTTTCCTCTTTTAAGTCCAAATGTTTATCAAGAGATGGAATGTTCAAGTGTAGAATCTCAATTTTCCCTGACAACTATTATAGTCATGTTCATACTGTCCATATGATAGTCAAATTCTGTATGTGTTCGATTTATGATAAAGGCACACCCAATATTGCAGAAATCACCATAGGGACACACGGTAAAGGAAGAAATTTTAATTAATTGGGTTCATACCCTTTCGTGGTCATTTAGATACAACATTGGCTCTTCAATGTTTACACAAATGGGATCTACCGAACTAAGATTGAGAACGCAGAACTTATTTCGGAGATGAACAGTTGTCATGGGCAATGAGCTAGTAAAGTAAATTGTTTAACTTTGAATAAATGCATAATCATTTAACTACGTAACTTTCTCTTCTGCTACTCTCTCTCTCTCTCTCTCTCAAGTGGTGGGCAGGGGGAGCAAGGTAGCGAAACCTCACCTGTGAAGCCTTTTCTAATTACACTCTGGACCAAAGGGAGTGTTTCGTCAGGGCCAACTTTTTCCCCAATGTAATTCTGCAAATAGCAGAGCAAAACATCAATAACCATGCGACGTGCACTCTAGCATCCAAAAATGGCTGCTTCATGAAAGAAATACCAGGAAACGCATGTTTTGAATAGGTTGTATGGATGAGGAAACAACATGAGCAGCCTGTGGATGACATGACATGATTAGAAGGCATGCGTTAGGGCCTGATTCCTGAACTAACTGAAATACGATACAGGTTTGAAACAAAATGCAGATGGTACCTGAAAATTGATTGCTTTTTTGTGAATGTCATGAGGCAGCAAAGGGTGCTGAGGATACTTATCGTCCAAATACTGCATCAATATGCATACAAAACATGAATATGAAGAAGAGAAATAGGGGAAAAGATACAGAAAGCATTTAGATATGAAGTTGGAAAAGGGGAAGGGAGGCAATGACCATAATAATGGCTAAGGAGTCAGCAAGTACAAGATCGCCATCCACAAGAGCGGGAACGAAACCAACAGGATTGAGCTTGAGGTAGTCTGAGCACGTTTAAGGGGAAGAAAAAAACGAATTGAAATACCCAATATTCCTCAATTTGCAAATTTTGATTGGCTAGGAGAAGGACGGCAAGAGAGATGGAGCAAAATAGAATAACAAACCAGGGTGAGATTGTTCTCCCTTCAACACATTCACTGCTTTGTACTCATATTCTAGCCCTGAATCGCACGCCACAAATTAATCGGACAGAAGGAAACAAACAAGTGATTGTGAAGTGTGTGTAACCGTGTTAGTAAGAGGAGAGGAGGTACGGTACCTTTGAGGTTGAGAGCAATTCGGACTCGGAAGGAACAGGAGCTCCTCCAATATGAGTACAGCTTCAGCTTGCTAATCTTATTATCTTTATCTTGTTCACTTGCCTAATCAAAGTACCAAACAATTTCCAATTTACAATCAACACACCAAAGCAAAATAATAATAATAATAATAATAATAATAAAAGTGTGGAATTGGTTGCATAATAGGATACCATGGATACGCGGATGCAGCAAATAGTTCGGACTTGTTTGTTAGAGAGACCGCAGAGACAAGGGACAACACGATATTCAATCAGACTGCTTACTTTCTGCACTTGCCATCCCCCTTACATAGGAACTTGCTCTGGTACCCTTTTATTTTGTACATTTTGTGTTTTGGTGTCGTATAATAATAAGAGATTAATATGTGTTTATGAATAGGATATTGGATTTGACATTTGCAGTTCTCATCCTTTTTTATATTTACTATTCAATGACACAAACATTTGTGTATAGGTCCACTCTATTTTAAAGTAAGAAAGAGATCAGATAAGATGGCATACCAGCATCTCAATGTAATAAATGTAAAGCTTTTTTAATTTTGATATTGTTATATTAAAATTAAGGTTTTAAGTTTTTAATATAATAAATAAAATTAATTTGATTTAATATAAAATATTTTATATTATTAATTAATAAAATTTCATTATATTTAGGCAAATTTTTGTTTAACTCAATGTAAAGTAATGTAATTTTAATTGTAATTTTTAAAATATAGTATTATATTAATTAATTTTAAGACAAAATTAATATAATACTATATTTTAATTTTAATTACATTTTTTTAAAATATAGTATTATATTTACATGAAAATATTTAGACAAATTTCTTGCTTTTATTTCGAATCCCTACATCATGTATAATAATAATTAAAAATTTTGGATTTTGTATAAAGTCTTTAAGAATATATATATATATATATATATATATATATATAATGAATTTTTAATTATATATTATTATATTATTAAAAATATTTAATTTTTATAATAATAATAATTACATTAAAAGTTATATATATATAATAAAATTTTATTAATTAATAATATAAAATATTTTATATTAAATCAAATTAATTTTATTTATTATATTAAAAACTTAAAAACTTAATTTTAATATAACAATATCAAAATTAAAAAAACTTTACGTTTGTTCACGTAGATGCCGTTACGCCATCTTGTTTAATCTCTTTCTCACTCTAAAATGGAGTGGATTTACACACGGATATTTGTGTCATTGAACAGTGAATATAGCAAAAAAAATGAGAACTGCAAACACCAATCCAATATCTCATTCATAAATACATGTTAATCTATTATTATTACACAACAAAAAGGCACAAAATGTACAAAATAACAAATGCCCCAGAGCAAGCACCCTTTATATATCTACTACTTTTTCTCATCACGTTCAACGCTCTGGCAGCGCAAATAATAATTATTTTTAATGCAAATACTAGTGTAGTCAGCGTGCGATGCATGGGGAGCCTACACAATTTAAAATGTCAAAAAATTGATATAATAAATGTTGAATTCATTAAAAAAAATTAGATTTATGTGTTTGTTTCATACATCAATCGATATTGTCACTTATATTTATAGAATAAAATAATGATGTAGTGGTTAAGGTCGAATTCTTTTAACTTACCAAAAAAGGTAGAATTCTTTTCATTCATTGAGTCTATGGAATCAACAAATGAAGTAATTAGTATATTATAAAAACTTAAATATTCAACTTGTCTGTAAAATTAAGTGCATTAAACGTAATTATTTTGCCAAGATAAAATTAATTAGTTGAATTGTTGAATATTGAACTGATAGCATGTAAAAGACATTTATTCATAATAAGTAGACAAAGTGAACATTCGTATCGAAAGTTCAAAAAATAACTTATTATTTGATTAAAAGTACAGTAAACATAATACATCAAATTATGTTTGATAAACATTGTTTAGCGTTGGTACACTGTTAAACATTATTAACTTGGTAAATTATTACTTTTTTAATATAATATAATTTTTCTCACGACGGTCCAATATATTTGTTAATCATTCCATGATATATATATATATATATATATATGGGTAAAATATAAATTGATAAGTGACATTAAAAATAAATTAAATAATATCCTTTTAAATTGTATGTAGCAAATTTCGGAAAATTAATCAGTATTATATATCAAATTTAAATATGATAAGACATGTTTGGTCACAGAAATAAAATTGAACCATGTGAAAGGACCAAATCCTTGATTATATTCATCTTAAAATACGTGATCCCAAACCATAGTTTCATATTTTGTCTTATTATCACACATTTTGCCTAAATTAAAACAAAGTTACCAGAGATTTTATGAATTAATCATTATAATTTTCGACCTACAGCAACCTATAATAGGAGTACACATCTAGACTTGGTATTATTGATTACAAAAATAATTGTTTAGTTGTTAATGTCATTTGTTGTAGCTTGTGTTCCTATACTATTGTTTTACTCTCTGCTTGTATATAGCCGATTTGGAAATTCAATTTTCAGTTTTTGAAAACTTTTATTTCTTAGAAAACATCATGAGAACAAACCAGTATCATCACAATTCTGAAAAATCTATACAATAAAACCTACGGTTTAAAAGGGCACTATAAAGTTTAGTATCTTTAACTGCAGAAACATAAGAAACTTAGTCATAGCTAGTAATCAGTCAGCTTTGTATAACGACTAATTAGTATTACTCCACAATAGTCTGGATAAACATACATAGTTATAAAATCAAGGTAGCACGTCTATGTGAAAGACGTTATTCCATTGAATTTTAAAATCAAGATATCATGGGAATAAGAATATATAGAACAGCATCCTATTTTCAAAAATGCAGAGCATGCAGTGTATACTTTTAGAAAAAAAATATATGGACTTATACTTTACAACAGCATGTGAATAGCTTATGTGCAAACCTCATGCAGCTCTTTAAACATCTGGCCTTCATCTACAAACACATGGACTTGTCATCAGATATCAGTTGCTTATGCAAACAAAGTCGTGAATGTAAACATATAGAGCATAAAAAACTTTGGCTGATACAATATGAAGAGTTTGTATTTATTAGTATCTTTAATGAACAATTTCTGATGTTATTTGTGTGCCATTGAATAGAAGATTTAGCGGACATGTTAAAAACATAGTTGTTTTGAAGTACCATTTAATGGATTAACCTATCCAGCATCGATCACAGGCCATCATGTTATATGTATTCCTCCACAAATCTGATTAAAATGCATCAGTAAAGACATAAAGGATGGTAAGGAATCAAAATCCAACTAATATTAATAAACATGTTGTATGGTTAATTAGATATGATCTACCAATAACCTTACAATGTCAACGTTTCAAGAATTTCTCTGTACACAGTGTAGTTGTACTCAACCTTTCCTGTTGAATACTACTGCCGGAATAGAACAAAGTGATTTTGGAATATGAGAAAAGTCACAGAAAAAAAGATAGAAATTATTGTGTTAAAGCAATACTAATAACAACTTTTGGGCTAACCATTTGTTAAATTTGATAGTGGAGATCTATTCGGCAGATGATGGAAAAGATTTCAAGTTGTTTTGTATATGTGCACGGGAAGGTAGTACATTTAAATTGCGAAATATATAAATGCAAAAAAAAAAAAAAATATCCTTATTCAAGCAATTTGAATAGGTTAGAATAATTACCTTAGCCTAATATATTATGCTTCATTAACTGGTTATCTGCATGATAGTGATTGGAAGTTTCACTGAATAAAAATAATAGCAATATGAGAAAAGATGAGTCTATCACCTAATACCTCATTAATTGATTGTATTGTAAAGTGACATTACTCATTTGGATTTTATCTTCTGTTACTTGAAAACAGGATGACCATGACAATACACTCAAGTTCTTATTAGCACTACAACCGAAATGGCTTAGAAGAAACAGAATGATCACACCACCTAATGCTTAAGCAACAACTATTTGCAAGTTGTAACCATGACAATATCCCAGACATACTATACATCCCTACCATGTCCATGTCTTTATTTAAAGTATGACCATGAGAAATATTTTTAAATTCCAAATTAGCTTCTCCATATCCTATACCCCTTATTATGTAGATCACATACATATACTATACAATAGAAGTACCTACCAAAGGCACAGCTCAATTCTTCTCGTAACATCCAAAAATATCTTTATAAGTATATGGGTAAAATGGCACTATTGACTGCATGAAGTGGATAAAGGAGTGACTTAACATCACAGATGTCAATTGTTTCAGATAACTAACAAATTTGAACTTTGAGACTTACCATATGAAATGATTTCAGGAATGTATAACATCATTTATATACATTGAAAATCAAAAGCACTAAGATCCCATCCCTGATATCATAGAAAATGGAATGAGCATTATCAAGAAAATACATATTAATGAATACAAAGTCATTGTCAACATAAATTTTAAAAACAAAAAAAGGCTGCTAATATAAAATGGGAAGGCAAGTATTGAGTGTATATTAAAAGATTTAATTGAACTGTTAAATTTTAATGCAAGTAAACGTTACAGAAATTGAAAGATATATCAAATTAAAAGATGTATAACTCATACAACTATTGAGAAATGTGTTTAGGAATTGAGTCCAATCGTCTAATACTATAGGCAATGTTGTCATATGTTCTGTCACTCAGTTAGTGGTAAGCTCATCCCCATGAATTTTGATTAGGCAAATAAGGATTATGATTCTTAAACTACATGAACAGAGAAACACCCATTCTACATGCATGTAGTTGAGTCAGGAATGAAGATGAAGAATGGGCAATATACAGAAATTATTGATTAGAAAAATATGAAGACAACTCTTACCCTGAGAGCAAATATAAAAATATTAAATCTACATCTGGTTTATTGATCATGCATTAAGCACTTTGAATAATATTCAAATCATGAACCTAAATGTACATCTGATTACACAACCTATTTCAAAAAGAGATTATGCACAAAGGAGAAAATTCTAGAAGTCCCAAATTTCAAACTGTTAAACAGAAAATTGCACATAAATAATACCCAAAAGCAAGCATCAATCATTTTATTATATCAATTTAAAGAACACTCCACTTAGTTCAACTGAAAATATTTATCAAGGATTATTTATACTGCAATGCTACACCAATTCACATATCAATTACATAATATCGAGTCCAATATCATTATTGTCAACTAAAAAAGTATCATTTGTGTTAACATGCCTTTAACCTATAAAATAAAAGTTAGTCCGACAAAAAGAATGGAATTTCCTTGCATATAGATATCATATATACGCAATAAAAAGAACCAAAATATAAATCTTCATAATGGAAACTAACAGGCAAAATATAAAAAATAAAAATAAAAATAAAAAGATAGGCCAAGCTCTATCTAGAAGCTAAATGTGTATAAACCCGTAAATATGAAACGGAAGCCTCAGGAAAAGAATACACAGAAAGCCCCGAACTTTACCCATAGTTCCATTCAGTGCTAACGTATTGACTGACCCGAAGATGCATGTATAGACCCACTACATGTGGAAAGCATATACCATTTCGGAAAGCATGCTCTGCATTTCTTATTCAGCAGCCTTTATAGCCTACCATTCTGCAAGTCTTCTGCCACATCTGTAATTTAACGACATGAGTAAAAACAGAAAACATTGTTAGGAATTAGAATGCATTTGTTAATCATAAGGATGTTCTATTGTTAAGTACATATTAGAAATCTATTACCTCAATATGACACCTTTTCAAAAATTTCTCTATAGACTACATTAATTGTGCAACCATAAGAAATTCTTTCATTATTCTGAAGTAGAAAAAAAAACCTGCAAAATATCAGCAGGAACAAACCAAACAGAACCGTAAAACTTAAAAGCATGAAGAATAGAATCCAAAAAATAAACTAAATAAGAAGACGTCAAAAAAAAGGAAGAGGAATAACTTTTGGTGGACATGGTAGTGGCCTCTTGTAAAAGTCGCATTGAATCTCTGTCTCTTGAACTTCATCAGCTTCCTCAGTGCCATATTGAACGCCTCATCTTCAACGTCGAATATGCGGGTGAAGCAGCGAAGGAGGACGAATCAGCATCTGATTAAACTCGCTGGAAATGAAACCTGTAAAGGAAGCTTGAAGATGGAAAGGAAGAACAAAAACCATAGAAAGAAGATAAAAAGGGGATGAAAAAAGAAAAAAGATATGAAATGGAGAGATGTCCCAAAGATTAAGCGAGAATGTGATTAATGGTGCAGTATAGTTATGCATAAAAAATGGTACGGTATAGATAGAAGAAAGATGTGAAATCTTCCGAAAGAAGTTTCTTTCTTATTTTTGAAAAGCTTGTATGATAAGAATGAATTTTCATTTTTGATGTGTGGCATTGGAATGCGGTGCATAGAAAGTTGCGTAGCATTCATTATGAGCACTGGATGTCGAAATCGGTAAAATTGTGCTAAGTGAGATTTTAATACAATAGACTAATGACAAGGTGGTATATGGTGGGAAGAATTTGGCGGAAAAATGGTGAAGTACCAGCTATACCTTTCCACTTGCCATTATGCCTATTTTATAGAATAATATAATATAATGATAATGATGATTTATTTGTCAGTAGTGTTTGAAGAAAAAATTAATATTAGGAATAGTTAACTAAAAATATTATTAAAATTATTATAAAGGACTTATTAAATAATATTTTAAAAATTTTAAATTTTTTTATAAATAGATGATAATATTTTTAAATTATTTCTTCCTTTTTATATGTCTATTGCCACTCACTCTTAAATCCTTTCAAAAAAAAAATAAAAAAAAAAATAGGTTCTCTTGTTTCATTGGACCAAAACTATTAAGATTAGGGTTAAAATATAAAAATCATTCAACTCGTAATTTTTGTTGACAATTATTGATTTTTATTTTATTTTAATATTTTTGGCACATAGAAGTTTTTTTAATTTTTTGTTTCATTAATCTTTTTAATTCCTCTTTTGTAATCCAATTTTTTTGTTTTATTGTTTTCTGTTTTTATTATTATTTGGCAGTGGGATAAGCCAGAAGTGTTGCATTCTGGTGAGCCTTCGTTCTTCCATTTGAAGTTTTTCTTTTCATTATTTATGTATAGCTAAACTCATGCATAGCAATGGCAACCTAATCTTATTTTTAAATTGGAACATAATTTTTTATTTTCATTTTTTCTGGTGCTTCTTATTTTCAGGATTTTATGTATCACATACAATGACAGCCTCATCTAATGGGTGATGCTTCAATCATTTATCTTTTTGTTGACTGTGAGTGCGGAAAGGCACTTTTCACGAGCCATTTTATTATAAGCATGGTTAAGCCTTCTTTCATGCTTTAAAAATGTGAAGAAAAAGGCAGGGGGTTTCAATGGAAGTTTAGCCATTAAGGTATATATTGCACTTTCGCTCGATTTCAACTCTATGACAATAAGACTAAATCGTTATAAAAATTTAGATTACCATTTATGACCTATTAAATATCATATTATGTTAGTAAATTTGTGAGCCTGTTTGTTAAACGTTACGCATGCAAATAGTGATTCTTGGCATTTGCCTTTTTGGTGTAAAGAAGAGGAGTGATAATTTAATCTCTTTGGCTATGATTTTGATATCCATTTGAACCTTCTTTACATATAAACATAGTCGCTGTGCTCCACTCTTTCTAGATATACATTTTTAATAATTGTAATCGCCATGTTCCACTTTTTCTAGGTATACATTGATCGCTTCTCAATTAAACTCTTCCTAGCAATATACTGATTGCTTCCCAATTGATAACTCCGAGTAGGTTTGTTTCTTCTCAATTGAAATCGCAGTCTGCAGCACTACGTGTCAAGTTAAGTTCTTTGCTATAGTGTCACACATAAATGGTGAATCAGGGGAAGAAAATAGTACATTCATGTAAGTGTGCTGCTTGTGATGTGTGTTATCACTTTGCAACTCTTGCTACTCCGTCATCGTGGTAAATATTTGTTGTTTCCCTCCTGTTATTTATTTATTTTTTCTTTTATATATATATGAATTGAAAATGCTTGTCACTTTGATGATAGTTGTATGCTTTGTTATTCTTTCATATACCTCTTTTGTTTTTGGCGTTCGAATGTCTTTGCTGTAAACTTTTTTTTTATTCCTGCTTTTATTTGCTGTCTACATTCCAATAGCGCTGGGTATGTTGTGTTTTGATTTTTTTTTTTTTCTTAGTCTTTGGTTTTTTATATTATCTCCATGTTCTTATTCTTATTTCCTCAGTGCTCGATATATTTTCTATCTTCTTATTCTCATTTCTTTGGTTTTAAATATGTTTTCTATTTTCTATTTTGTTTTAAATATTTAGTTTTAAATATATTTTGTTTGATATATTTTCAATTGAATGTCATGTGTTACTTTTTGTTTTGTATTGGTACATAATGCTTTAGCTTTATCTATTAAGTTTTAATTCAGTTTTGTGATTTTCATCCTTCTAATCAGTTTATACATGTACCATCATTGTGGTGTTGTGAATAACCTGACTCTTGTGAATCAATTTCACCTTAATCTATCATCGATTGTTCATAAGAGGAATAAACTGTGATATATTAAGACGAAACAGTCCAATTTCATAAGGGTACTTCCGCCTTTGTGAATTTTAAAAGTATCAAATCTATTTCCTTTTTAAAAATATTTTCAAAAGTATTGATTGCTATTCCATATATGTTTTCTTTTCAAAAATATTTTCAAAATCATTCCATATTTGCATCAAAACTGTGATGCACTTCTTTGGAGAAAAATTATCAAATCTGTTTCCTTTTTAAAAATATTTTCAAAAGATTTTGCTTTACTATAATATATTTAATTAGAAATTAATTTTTCTAAAAAAAGTCTTAAAAATAAAAATATTACTTTGAGAAATTAATTATACTAATAACTATCATTTTCGTGATTAAATAACATTTTTTAGTAATAACTCAAATATATATATATATATATATATATATATATATATATGTATATATTTGCTTTATGGGTTTGTCTTGACTTTATGGAAACTAATAATTATTAATTATTATTATGAACTATTATCATTTATTAAATTCAAAATAAGCCTCTTTCCCTTTTTGTTTCTGATTTGAAATTCAAATTTATAACAATGTAACATATTTAAAAAATGTTGATGATACATATTAATGGATATTAATTGATTATTTTTTCGATAGAATTTATGGTAGTTTATTATGATTATGAATTTTTATTAATTATTAATTATTCTTACAAAATGTGTAGCCTCTTCCCCTTTTCTGGCACCGACCCACAAGCATTTGAATTCAAGTTAATGTTTAAATTTTACTCAATTTATTTTAAAACTTAATTTCATTAAAAGATGTACGTATTCAAACATTTAAGTAATTAAAATGATAAAAGTCATTGATTGAAAAAATTCTATAATCAAAATTATCAACCAATTTGTTATTTCTTAATTATTAGGAATATTTTTAAATATATCACAACATGATTTTTGTGACTATATTTTTTTAAAAACAATATATACTCGAAGTTTTATTAATTGTAATTTATTATTATTATTATTATTTGCTTACATTACCGCTAATTTAGTGAATATATTTAACATACGTAGGTGCATCACATAATTGTAATCAATTTATAACAAATAAAAATTAATAAATTAATATATACTCATATTAAAATTTCAATTAAGACAATAAAATTATACTTGCATGATAAAAGAAATTACATATAAAATGATTTTTTTAACTAATTTTAATATCTAAAATGAATAATATCGAACATAGACATTATAGGGAGATACTAAATATAATCATTGCACGAATAATGATTTACATACCTTATAATTATCATTAATTTATAATAAATTAAAATTAACAAATTAATATATCTTCATAATAAAATTTTATTTAAGACAATAATATTTGCAAGACAAAATAATTTGGACATAGAACAATTTTATATATTATTACCTAAAATAGGTGATATTTGTAACCCATTTATAGTAAAGTTAATAACACAACTTGATATAAAAAGTTTAAAGTTGAGCATTAATATACATAGGTACAACACAGAGTTTAGGAGTAGGAGTAAAGTTCTATTCGCCATAAGCTAAACATTTTTAAGTTATATTAAGAAACTACAATTTATTCAAAAATAACTCCAATACGTCCCTAGTAGATGGAGGAGTTTGCCTTCTTTTAGGGTGTTACTTGAATAATCTGAAACCACCAAAAATAAAATAAAAAATTAAAATTCTCAATAGATTATGATTAGCTCTAAAACATTTGAATTATAATGGTTTCAGCCATATCTTAGTACGAAAATTTACATAGCTATAATATCATAGTCTCATCATAATTTACTTATAAGCAAATCATACTTCATAAAATTGTTGTAGTAAATGCTGAAAAAGAATATTACTATGCAACACATAATGCGACAAGTATTAATATGATTATAATCTTTTTACTTTAACTTTTACTTTTCTTTATCTGCTTGTCTCACGCATATTCAAAGGCCTTCTCTTAAGGAATTCTTACTCTCTGGTGTTACTTATAACATCGTAACGACAAAACGAGACTGTTACGTCACACTAATCAAGGAAGGCAGTATAAATGATATTATATCTTATCCTGCTACCTTCTTGGTGGTTAGCAGTAAATCTTAAATGTCTTCTTTAAAATTTCTTACTTGCCATTATAAATTCACAATAAAAGGTGCATAATCTTAAGAAATAAGTAGAATTTAAAAGAACTCAAATAACATAAACCATGAGGTAATTAAATTCATCATAATAAATTAAATAACAAGGCATAAATTAAGTAGTAAAAATAAAATGAATAAAAGTGCACAAAATACAATTAAAGCTATAGATTGAAAATAAATAAAGTGCAAAAGAATTAAAACAATATAAGATTGAGCAAAACAAATAATATAATATCTCGATAAAATCTCTCAAAGCAATATGACTGCCAATCTAAATGTTAATTTTTAAAGGGACCGAGTCTAAAGTTATTTTTATTTAATTTCTTTGAATCTATTTCATCATGGTCCATAATTCTGTTCTTGTCATCATGACACTTTAACATATATTGGTTTTGTCCTTTCAAGGGTCAGAGTAATGTTCATAAATCAAGGTATAAAATTCCAAATAAATGTATAAATAATTTAATCATTCAAAATCATATGTAATAAGTTTCACTTATTTTAAGTGTGAGATACAATATTTTACTCTTAATATTAATCCTCTAAAAAAAATTCATAAAAATTGACAACTCAAAATAATATATATTATTATATAAACAATATCTTGATAATAATAACAATAAACAATAGTATAAAAAAATCAAATAAATTAACTTAAAAGGATAAATAAAATAAATAGAAATGATAATGATCAATAATATGAGTTAATATTAGTGCAAATAACTTGAAAATAATAAATAAAATATTTTGCCATGATAAATAATAAGTAGCAATAATATAAAGGATAGTAATTAAAATAATTTGATATGATAAATAGAATAAATTGTAATAAGAGTAATATTGAGCAACTTTAATAAATAAAAAAACTTGGAATATAAAATAAACTATGATAGTGAATAATACTACATAATAACATACCTTATAATAAGTAAATATAACTATAATTTTATTTCATAAATAATTTTATTATTTATCTCTAAGTATTATAGGCAACTAAAAATAATTTGGATACACTAAACTTTTCTTTTTTCTTTCTGCTGCCCCTTCTTCCTTTTTATCTCTCTTTTCTCTCACTGGTTGTCTCTCCATCTCTTCCTCTTCTTTCTTTTCTCCTTTCTATTTCACTCTAGTCTTTCCTCTTTTTTCTTCCTCCCTCTCTGACAACTTTTCTCTCACTCTCTCGTGCCCTTCACATCTACACACACACACACAACTACATCCACTATCTCTTCTTTTACATTCACACACTCTCACTTGCACTGTCCCCTATTTATAATCGCTTGAGTTGGTTGGAAGATTACTGGTGCATTTATGCACTATCATTCTTCAACAAGAATATTAATTACTATTGTTATTTTCTTTGTTACATTTATTACCTTCATTCTTTTTGTCAAACTTGAGGTCTTTAATCCAAAACTTACGCCACTAACATGAATGTTCCTTTCTTTTTATTTTATTTTATTTTATTTTATACTTATAATTATGTTATCATTTGTAATTATTTGTCTCTTCTAATATTAGTATTTGGTACTATTTCTTATCTTTAATCAATAGAATAATTTATTTTGAAATTACTGTTACTAATTTTAGTCTTACTTTGAAAGTTAGTGTCTCTATTTTAATTATTTGATCATATCAATTAAAATATTTCCACCTAGTAGATTAATCCGATTACGCTACATTAAATATTTTATGAAAAAAAGGGGATGTTACAATATTAGACATATATATTGCATAAGATATGTCAAAGATATTCATTACAAGAGTAATGACTTACCTCTTTATAATTTTTATCAATTGTAATAAATAAAAATCAATAAATTAGTATATGTTCATATTAAAATTTTATTTAAGACCATAATATTTGCATGATAAAAGAATTTAGATGTAACATCTACTACGAGTTCCGACTTTCGACTTCATCTTTGAAACAAGCATATATGGTTTCCGACCTCCGAGTTTATAGTTTAACTAGAATGGTCACAAGTACTGACCTCCGGGTCGAATGTAACGAGTTTCGACCTCATAGTTGATCTTAACTAGAATGGACACGAGTTCAGATCTCTGAGTTGCTCCCCAAGTTCGACCAAAAATTTACATGAGTTATGAGTTTCGATCTCCTACTTTACTCCAAAGTTTCAAATAAAACAAACACGATTTCCGATTTTCGGATATATTACCAAGTTTCAAATAGGATGGGTACTAATTCCAACATCCGATTTCAGCTCCAAGTTCAAATAAAATGGATGCAAGTTCCGACCTTAGGCAGAATGGAAACAATTTCCGATTTCATATAGAGTAGAGGCGAGTTCCACTTCTAGGCGATGTGAAGAATGATTAAGCCACAAAAGAGGGAGACATGGCTAAACTTCACTCACAAAATTTTAACTAATCAAAACTCACAAAGTCAACTAACTCTTCAATGCTTAAATCAGATTTTTTCTCTCTTATTTACGCCACTGTCTCCTCTGATTTCACTTTCCTTTTCTCTCTCTCTCTCAACCAATTCTATTAAACTTTGAAGCTTTACAAAGTTCAATCAATTCAAGCTGCAAGACTTAGCAAAATCTGACTCAAAGAGGTAGGATTCAACCTCTTCTCTGAATTTTCTTGTGAATTGAGACTGCTATGAACTCATTTAGATGCATGTATTTGATATTATTATGAGCTTATATGAAAGTTTATGGTTGGATTATTGTATTTTGAATTGAGTTTTGAATAATTATCTAGAGAAAAGAAGCAAACAGAATGGATTAGGTCAAAGAAACCTATGGCAGTCTATACGGTAAAGTATACAGCTCTACCTACGACTGATTAAAGCCGATGAAAATATTTTTATATGAAAATAGACATTTATGGCTTTCCATACATATATCACACAAAGCCATTGGATTAATATTGAGAAAGATATAAATTTTTTAAGTTCGACCTAATAATCAGGACTTTCATCCAGGTAGTGTGACTTAAGAAGGGTGTAACTCATCCTACACAACTCAAAATTGAGTGAAATCAACTTTGTTAGAAAACTTACATATAGGAGAACATCTTACAAAAAGAGTTCGAGTTTGATACAGTCACAATTGCTCCCAGTGGTTCGAAGAACTTGCCCTATATCCAAACCGAGTCAGAACAAGGTAGTTTCAGAAGGTCAAATTTCGGGGCTTATAACTCGAGCTCTACTAAAGCAATTGAAACGAAACTTATTGCAAATAAAAAGTTGTCCTATTAGCTTTAATATGATATTAATTTCGTATCATTTGAACTTGTATTCAATTTTTAGTTGATTTTTACTTGTAAGTATGTAATTCTGGCCAGCTTCAGGGCAGGCCGAACAAAACTTAGATATCTTGAGCTATGCTTATTAAAATTAGATGGGATTAAATAGGTTAGAAAATAGATAAATAACACTTCAATATATCCAAAATTTAGGTTTAAATAAGTTAAAATGAAACTATAAGTTAAAATGAATCTAAGGCTTAATTTCTAAAAACGGGCAGGGTTGAAGAATATGAACAGGATTTCCAGAATTGAAAGATTTGGTACTTTAATGTATATATAAGTTCAATTAAAGTATAAGTATTACAACTTCCATGTTGGTGCTTGAAAGATTGATGCATTATGTTTGATCTTTTACTGTGACTGATTGTCTACTAAGACTGGCACTATTCATGGGGAAACGGATCTGATTTGTTATGCTACTGAATTTTCGATAGAATTATAAGGCAGTTATGAGCCTGTATATATATGAGTACATTCAACATGTCTATACTTGATTACATATGAAAATGAAAGGATATGAATATCTTAAATGTGGATTCCTTCACCTAGAGATAGTTATGAGATCCGTTCTCGTGAAGACAATTAAAGGATAAAGATGTGGGTCCCTTCACTCGGAGGCAGTTGCACATTGGGTCCTTTCCCATGCAGGCAGTTAAAAGATAAAATAAAGGTCTCATATTTCTAAGGGACGTGACATGACGATCACTAATGAGGTATGACATGACGATTGTATTCTGAGATATGGCATGATGAGTACCTCCTAAGGAACGTGACATGGCGATCACCTCTGATGGGATATGACCTGGCGATCATACTCTAGAGTGTGGCATATAAAGATTCTATAATGAAAGGTATGATGATGAGTTCATATTCCGAAAGACGCGTCATGGTGATCACGCTCTGATGGGGTATGACGTGACAATCATACTCTAGAATGTGGTATAGTGATTCCCCACCCTAAGGGATGTGACATGGCGATCGCACCTGATGGAGTATGACATGGCGATCATACTCTCGGATGTGGCAGGAATAACATATTTCTAAGAAATGTGACATGGTGATCATACCCCGAGGGAGTATGACATAGCGATCATACTCTGGAATATGTATAACAAGTAAAGGAAGATAAAGGAAGTACAGAAGGTTATGTGTATATGCATAAACTCAAGTACAAGTAAAGGCACATGTAGATTTTATGTTTTCAGTATATTGGTACTATTGTATTTTGATACGTTTCAGTTTTCACGAATTGATTTTATTGGCTCACCCAAATGACAAGTGCATGAAATAAAATAAATTCTGCTTCGGACTATATGTTTTCAAACTATAAAACAGAACAATCCATATAATGTATTTACTTTTTATAATAAACCGAAGCAGCTGGAGATAATAATGATGACACGACATGAAAGTTCTTGGTGAGTCCTACTGAGAATTTAAAATTCTCATTCTTATTTTCGTGTTGTCTCCAAATAGTCCAGAAGTCCCGAAGAAGGCCCTCCGAGGCGAAGTTGACTAATAAGATTAGAGGTGGCCTAATGTTGCTGTCAGACAAGGTCCGCTCAGGTACTAATAACCATTTCAGAAGGTAGTACTATGACTTAAGCGTAGTACTAAATAGAGGAGGATGTTACATTAGACATAGTCATAGAACAATTTTCTAATATTGATACCTAAAACGAGGTGATACCGAACAAATACATTGCATGAAAGATGCCAAATTAAAAATGTTTATTACATGAGTAATAATTTATCTACTTTATAACTATTATCAATTTATATAAAATAAAAATTAATAAATTAATACATGCTTATATTAAAATTTTATTTAAGACAATGATGTTTACATGACAAAAGAATTTAGCCATAAAATCGTTTTCTTACTAATATTGATACCTAAAATGAGTGATGTTGGACATATACATTGCATGTGATATGCCAAAAATATTCATTACACGAGTAATAACTATCTACCTTATAATTATTAGCAATTGTAATAAATAAAAATCAATGAATTAGTATATGATCATATTAAAATTTTATTTAAGATAATGACATGTACATAATAAAAGAATTTAGATATAGAATAATTTTCTAATATTAATACCTAAAACGGGTGATACCAAATATATACATTGTACAGAAGATGTCAAAAATGTTCCTTACATGAGTAATGTTCGTTACTTGAATAATAATTTACCTACTTAATAACTGTGCATATTAAAATTTTATTTAAGATTATGATACTAGCATGACAAAAGAGTTTATACATAAAACTATTTTTTTTACTACTATTGATACCTAAAATCAATGATATTGAGTATAAATATTATACGGGAGATGTGAAATATATTCATTACATGAGTAATGACTTATTTATTTTATAATTATTATCAATTTATAATAAATAAAAATTAATAAATTAATATATATATATATATATATATTTAAATTAAAATATTATTTAAGAAAATGATACTTGAATAACTAAAAAATTTAGACATATAATGGTCTTATTAATAATGGAACCTAAAATAGCTAATATCGAACATATATGTTGTACAGAAGATATCAAAGATATTTATTACATGAGTAATTAATTTCCTTCTTTATAATTATTATTAACTTATAATAAATAAAAATTAATAAATTAATATGTGTTCATATTAAAATTTTATCTAAAATATTGATACTTGTATGACAAAAAAATTTACACGTAAAATGATTTTCTTACAAATATTGATATCTAAAACGTGTGATACCGAACATACATATTACACGGAAGATGTTAAAGATATTCATTGCCCAAGTAATCAGTTGCCCACTTTATAATTATTATGAATTTACAATATATAAAATTTAATAAATAAATATAAATATTCATATTAAAATTTTATTTAAAATAGTGATGCTTACATGACAAAAGAATTTAGATATAGAACAATTTTCTAATTAAGATTGATATATAAAATAGGTGATATCGAACATATATATATAGAAGGAGACGCCAAATATGTTTATTACGGAAGTAATAACTTACCTACTTTGTAATTACTATTGATTTATAATAAATAAAAATTAACAAATTAATATATATTCATATTAAACTTTTATGTAAGACAATTGCAAGGCAAAAAAATTTAGATATAAAATAATTTTTTTTATTAATATTGATACTTAAAATGGGTAAATAATTTAATACATTGATATGATGTTATTAGTCAGATGATGATTATGAATGCTTTTGTGAATACTTTTTAGAACAATTGCTAAAATGAAATAATGATAATAGATATAGTTGGTAATTTATTTTTCATCTGTGATAATTTGACTTATGTGCTGTGTTAGGAATGATTTAGAATATACATTTAAACTTCTATTATTTTTATCAAAATCAAGCTACTGTTATTCAGCTTCTTGTATTTAAATAATTAAAAACAATTAATGTTGTTTTGACCATGCATGATTTTCACAGGATTTGATATTTAGATATTTGTTTTGCTAAACTTTTGCACAATAAAATTATACAAAAAGGTAATACATTCTAATTCAATTAAGTTTTAATATATATTCACTTTATCAACTTCTTAGTCTTCGTAAACGTATAATCACCCATACATCATACGCCTAATACACTAGTATTATAACAATCATAAATCTAGCTATTACTGCTTCTTTTTTACCATTTTTTTGGTCGTCCCAATTACTTCTTTTTCTAATAATATTTTTTAATACCTAGATTGGGCTACCAATCTGCAGTTATGCGGACTCGTGCTTAAACCAACTGGTGCACCAGTGGAACAGCTAGATGGGCTAAGCAGTTGAAGGCTAATGCTGGCCCAAGATACAATTGGAAGTTGGCTGCTGGACAGACTCAGTTTTCAGACTCAGTGTTATTGTTTCAATGGGCCTTACAAGCTGGCACTCATTTTTCGCTTGCCAACCCATTCCTTCCCCCCAATATTTGGCAGTGGGACGCACTAGCGAACCAATTCCCATGTCTTGTGCAATCCAAATTTTGCCGTCCCATGTATAAGCCATCTCTTAGCTAGCTACCATTTATGATTTTATCGATGCTGACCTTTGGCAACCCAATGTACCTAATTAATAACTGCCCTTCTTGCTGTATTCAATGGAGAGGAGTGCAACTACAAATTGATAAATCATTAAATCAACAAAATATATGTAACTATTTATATATGTATAAGGTGATAGAAAACCTATACTTCTTCTGTCTGAAGCCAAACACCATTTGCAGATGGTTATACAAAACAAAAGACCAAATCAGCGGTATGTTATGCAGTGTTCTTTACACTTGCTTTTTCTTCTTGTTTGATTATATTGCTTTGATGAAGACAAGTGCATTCTGTTCTTTATCATTATTATTATTTCGGTGAAGCTCTACCTGATGTTGAACTTCTAAACGTTGGTAGCTGCTCGATTGTCAAAGCCGGTTGGCAAGCAGACGATCAAAATAATATCCGGTTTGTCACCGAGGCAAACCTTTAGTTAAAAACATAAGGTAAGGTTGTTGAGTGTTGTGGCTTCACTGCCTTGTTTCATTTGCTTAAGAAACAGAAGGAAATGGCATGCTTCGTCCCCCATGACGATTGAATTACTTCAGCAGCCAAAATATATTCGTTTATATGACTTTTGATTTTGAGATGTCATATGCCATGTTCATCATCTAACCAGAACAAAACCCCTAGCTTCACCCCTACAGTGGGTACATCCAACTCAAATCAGGTTAGTGAGAGTCCAATAGACTTTTAGAAATTAGTAATTCATATAAAAAGAAAAAAACCAAACGAACAAAAGTCTTCATGTTTCCGGGGCGATGGCTCGTAATTGCTCATTTTACCAACGCTTAGTTGCCTTATATACTGCACGCCTGGTGTGCAAGTATCAATTACCGTTTTTATATTCTCATGTTTGTTACATAGGTCGGGGTAAGGCTACTTGCCTACTTTACTATTAAATGTAGGAGCATGACCATTAAGAATTTAAGACCCATCACCCATCCACCAAGCTGCGTTGACCTTTTATTGTTAGTGCATATTTAGTTCTTTTTTTTAGAGAATTAATTCTAGACAGAATTAATTTTATTAGAATTAATTTAAATAAAATTAATTTTGAAATAAATTTATTTATATTTAATAATTTTTCTAAAAATAATTATGACAGAAAATAAAAAATTGAATATATTTATTTCAGCTTTAAAAAAAAATAACTTTAAAATTTAAATTTTATATATAATTAAAAAATCTAAAAACTAAATTTTTTCAAAAATTACTCTTTTTAACTTCTATAAAAAAAGCTGAAAAACAATATTTTTTAATCAAAAAAATGATTTTTTATCAAAAAATTCCCAAACAAACACACTCTTTCGCTTCTCCTAGAATCAATTATAGAGGCAAAAATTGATTCTCCGAGTCAACAACCAAATATCATAAAAAAATTAATAAAATCCATTCTGGATTGATTCCAGAGGTGGCAAACATGCTTCCAAACACAGCATTAGACATACAAACCAAATCACTAATTTATCCGCTGTCCATGATGCCATGTGCAATAAACATTGCTCGTATCGAACTTTTGCTACATTAAGTATCTTACATTACATGCTTAATCAGTAGCTCCTGGTTCAATTTTCCCGGCATAATATCAGGTCACATTTCTGTGATCAATCAATTCAAATCAAGATTGAAAATTAAAAATGTGCCCGAGCCAATAAAAGCCAAATTGGCATAATCTAGAGTATTGACACATTCAAAAAAAATCTAGGCAAATAATAAATAGCAGCTGTGCAACCTTATCTTAAGTGCTTACCGCTCCCAAATTCTTGGTTCAACTACTGCACCGCGTCTGGCTGGTTCTGTGGCAAAGCCTCCCGGAATGCCGGGATTGCATAATACGTCTCATGTAATCTTGATAGAATAGGGAACTCATTCTGCGTGGGTGACAAAGATATAAATAAGTTGTCATCTAATCAATTTGGGCAATGCAATTTAATATAGGACCAAAGATTCTGCAACCTACTAAAAATAAAGGTTTTAAAATTTTAGAATTTATAAAAGATATCATGTCAAACATAGCTGACTTAACATATTTCTTATATTTTCTTTTTTCTTTTTTAAAAAAAAAAGGACTTCTACATTAATTTGTTCTATCCAGATTGAACTCCTCATCATTAACTGCATCCTCCGAATGATTCAATGACCAGTTATACTTTTCAAACATTGGTTGCAATGCAAGCACTGTACCAACTTTTGAACAGTTAACAAGTAGTAAAAGCCATAAACTCATGCAATTCTGTGAAATCCTACTATCAAACAGATGTTAAGTAGGGCTAAGATCAACTCTGCATCATAAACATTCATATTATTACCTTGATTTTGAAGGACACTACATAGAGTGTTGGCGCTTGGTCATTAAAATCTAAATCAACTAAATGTCAAAGCTAATAGGCTTTGGCCAAATGCAAAAGGCGATAGCCTATATTGGTTTGGAGGGTGGACAAAACAAAAGGCTAAAACTGCATTGCATTAAAATTTTAAGTATAGAAGGGGAGACAATGAAAATCACATCCTTGATCTGAGAGGCTATAGCAATGGTACCATAGCAATGTCAAACATTTTATCGCTATCATGGAAATGAACAATACTACCGTGGAAATGAACAAAGAGTACAGGACAGTAAATAGAATACTACCATGGAAATGTTGAACCTCATAAATGCTGCATACAGCTGAGGTGCTAAAAACAAATCTGCCTGCAAAGGATAATCAAAAGTAGCTATGATGTACAAAATTAACCTTAAAAGTATGTTCGAACAAAGATTTACCAAAAGCTTGTTTCTTCGGCTAATCCTATTAATTTTCAAAAGATTGTGATCAGTGACTTTGGAGTCGATAACATTCAAATTGTACTCCAAAGATTAGAGCAAACATACATTGATTACATTAATTGAAAAAATACAATGATTACATTATATCCTTTGATTAATTTTCAAATGGCGAAGAACTCCGACGATCAGCAACTCACCAGCAAAACTTCATCTCCAGTTGCATATCTTCCTGTGTGGTCTTTCAATAGCTTTTCAAGTGCTGAAACAAATGTAACAGTAAATAGCATTTGATTAACCCCCCCCCCCCAAAAAAAAAAAAAAACTGAAATGCATATTTGGCATGGAAAGACATAAGCAGAATACATGTTATCAGTGAAGTGGGGAGGGGGGAGGAAAAAATAGCACAATGAATATTTTCTTCAACCGTTAACATTAGTCTGTTACAAGACAGTCAAGACCTGAATCCCCAAGTTAACGGATGTTCCTTCCACCAGGCTAGCTTTGCCTTTGACCAATCAAAAGGTCCACTTGATTCTTTGGTTAAAGTCGGATTTGCATAGTTTACACCACCTTTTTATGAGCAATTAATTCTCAACTTAACAAATAGCCCCATGAACCACCAACTAAGGGATAATTTGGAACCTTGGATAGAAATTTTTATCATCATATGTTCCTCTTTTCTATTTTAGACTGTTTCATACCTTCCTCTTTTTTAAGTCCAAACGTTTATCAAGAGATGGAGCATTCAAGTACTAGAATCTCAATTTTCCCTGTCAACTATTATAGTCAAGTTCTTGCTGTCAATACGACGGTCAAATTGTGTATGCATTCCATTTAGAATAAATAAAAACCCCAATATTGCAGAAATCACCATAAGGACAAAGGGTATAGGAAGAAATTTTAATTAATTGCAGTCATACCCTTTCGTAGTCATTTAGATACAACATTTGGCTCTTTTCCGTTTAGAAAAATGGGGACCATGAAACTAAGATTGAGAAAGTAGAGCTCATTTCTGTGATGATCAGTTGTCATGGGCAATAAGCTAGTTTGTTAAAGTAACTTGTTTAACTTTGAACCAATGCATAATCCTTTAACTATGTAGCTCTCTCTCTGTCTCTCTAAAGTGGTGGGCAGGGCGAGCAAGTTAGCGAAACCTCACCTGTGAAGCCTTTTCTAATTACCCTTTGGGCCCAAGTAAGTTTTTCATCAGGGCCAACTTTTTCCCCAATATAATTCTGCAAATAGAAAAGGAAAATAACAGTAAACATACAGTAAGCACTCTAGCATCCACAAATGGTGGCTTCATAAAAGAAATTCAGGAACCCATAGATACCAGGAAGCTTATGTTTTGAAGAGGTTGTATGGATGAGGAAACAATATGGGCAGCCTGTGGATGACATGACATGATTAGAAGGCATGCGTTAGGGTCTGAACGAACTGAAATATGATACAGGTTTGAAACAAAGTGCAGGTGTACCTGAAAATTGATTGCTCTTTTGTGAATGTCATGAGGCAGCAAAGGGTGCTGAGGATACTTATCGTCCAAATACTGCATCAATATGCATGCAAAACATGAATATGAAGATTAATAGAGGGAAAGGAACAGAAAGCATTTAGACACAAAGTTGGAAAAGGGGAAGGGAGACAGTGACCATAATAATGGCTAAGGAGTCAGCAAGTACAAGATCGCCATCCACAAGAACGGGAACGAAACCAAGAGGATTGAGGTTGAGGAAGTCTGAGCATGTTTAAGGGGAAAACAAAAACGAATTAAAATACCCACCATTCCTCAATTTGCAAATTTTGATTGGTTAGGAAAAGGAAGGCAAGAGAGATGGAGCAAAATAGAATAACAAACCAGGATGAGATTGTTCTCCCTTCAACAGATTCAGTGCTTTGTACTCATATTCTAGCCCTGAATCGCACACCACAAATTAATCGGACAGATACAATAGAACACAAGGAAACAAACAAGTGATTGTGAAGTGTGTGTAACCGTGTTAGTAAGAGGAGAGGAGGTACGATACCTTTGAGGTTGAGAGCAATTCGGACTCGGAAGGAACAGGAGCTCCTCCAATATGAGTACAGCGTCAGCTTGCTAATCTTATTATCTTTATCTTGTTCACTTGCCTAACCAAACCATTTGCAATTTACAATCAACCCTTAACCACCGAAGCAAAAGGCAAATAATAATAATAATAATAATAATAAAAGAAAAAGTGTGGAATTGGTAGGATAGGATAGATACCATGGAGATGCAATAGTTGAAACTTGTTTGGAAGAAAGGCCGCAGGCGACGGGACAAGCGACACACAACACCGATTGCTTTGTCTTTCTGCAATTGCCATCCCCAACATACATACTTCTTTTTCTCGTCACTTTCGACGCTCTAACAAACCGTAAATAATTATTATTGAAAAATAACTTTTGTATGTACCACTTTTTGACATCTTTAAATACACTCTCTCTATCTCTCTCCTCTTTTCACTCACTTTTTCATTTTTTTTTTATAATTTTTTTTCAAAGTTTGTGAGTGAATGTCTAGATATCCACATTAAAAGGTAATATAAATAATATCCCTCATTATTATTTGGGTTTAATTAGGATGGACTTACATGTGTAAACCCTAATTTTATATTGTTAATCAAAAAAAATATTAAAAAATAAAAAATTATGATAAATTATTTATTATAATAAATAATTATTTATATGAGTTTATATTTTTTAATATTTTTATTAGTGAATAGTATAAAATTATGTTATATTATTAGTATATTTAAATTAAATTATTATTATTTTCTATTCAATTTTTTACTTATTAGTATTTTATCTCATAATTTTTATCGACATTTATTGATTTTTATTTTTAATTTAATTTAAATATACTGACAGTGTAAGATAATTTTATATTTGCAATCAATAGAAATAGTAAAAAATATCAATTCATACTATAATTTTTTATTTTTCAATACTCTTATTAGTTGATAATATAAAATTATTTTATATTGTGCCAGTACATACCAATTAAACTCTTTTATTTTACTTCTAATTTTTTTTGAAAGTTTACAATATTATGATAATCATAAATCTAGCTATTACTTCTTCTTCTTTTTTCTAACAAATAATAATAATTTTTAATAGCCAGATTAAGCTGCCAGTCATTTTGTGGTCCGATTGGGCTGCCAGTCTCAAGTTAGGCGGGAATCCTGCTTAAACCAACTGATGGGCTCTGCAGTTGGAGGCTAATACTGGCCCAATTGGTAGTGGGCTGCTGGACAGATTCAGTTTCATTGTTTCAATGGGCAATCAGGCTTCGATCAATGACCCTAAAAAAAAAAAAAAAAGCACGCAAGGCTCTAGATCAACTGGCCAATCTGTTGGCCTTGCAGCAGTGCATCCCGGGTTCGAGCCTGCCAGAGGCAGGTAGTGGATATTGAACCCTTCCCCCTCCCCCAACCCCACCCCTACCCCTAGACCAAAAAAAAAAAAAAAAAAAAAATGACCCTAAAAAAAAAATTAGAAAAAGCTTCGACAGCGTTCATTTGTCGCTTGCCAACGCATTCCCTCCCCTATTTGGCAGTAGCACGCATTTGCGAAACAATTCCCATGCCTTGTAATTCACATTTCGCCATCCCGTGTATGAGTTTTCTCCCAGCTAGCTACCATTTATGATTTATCGATGCTCTCATTTGCCAACCGATGTGTTTAATTCTGTTAAATATAATATAAAAAATTTTAAATATTAAAAACTAAAATATATATTTTTAATATAATAATTTAATTTCATAATAACAATAGTTACTAGTAAATTGATTTTATTAATGTTTTAACATAATATTGTATTCTCTATGTGCGTATATATAAATATTTTTCTTTTAAAAAATCATGATTTTTCTTTTTAGTTTCTAAAATATCAGAAAAATATAGAAAAAAATTTTAATATTTTATTTTATAAGTGATTGTAATGATTAAAAAAAAAACATTGAATATTATTTTTTTTCCTAACCTATGCCTAAAAATACATGTTAAATAGTGAATCACAATATTCGAACTAGTCTATCATTTTATATAAATTAAATACATGTTTAAGATAACGGTTAAACAAATAAAAGATTAATCATGCTTGTGAATAAAAAAACTCTTTAATATAAGTAATGGTTGGCATTTTAGTAACTTAATTTAGAAACATGAAGGGAAAGATTATTGACCCAAATTTAACCTGCACACATCCTACTCTGTTATATTATTTTTTTGTCTTCACCTGTTATGTGTTGTAAGCTAGAATTGTGTTTACTCCTCAAATAGATTATAGAGATGTGGATTCAATCACCTTTTTTGTTTTTTAAGACGTTGTGATTTGACTCATTTTAGATCAAAAGTCAACTTAGATTTGAGATTTGCTACCCTTATCTCTAAATCTGGGAGATTCTCTGGTGTATATAAAAAAAAATAATCTGCACTACGAAGATATTAACTCCGTCAAATGAATAAATAACATGGGTCATGATATATCATGCAACTTATCACATATGATACTCCCTAATATTTTCCTCACCTTCGTCAATTTCCCCAAATCATCTTCACCCTCTGCTTGCCCTCCACCACCCTCCCCATAGCACCCAGCAAGCTCACCACCACTACTTGTCGACCTCGCCACCACAATCGTGGGCTCCCACTTTGCAGCCCCTGACACCGCGGCACCTTCCACCTAGCACCTAGCGAGCTCACCACCACCACTCGTCAAACATGAAGAGAATTTTGTGAAAATCAATCAAACATTTAGTGCATTGCAACAACAGATCCAGATCCGATATCCACACATTAGAAATCTAGATTGAACAACTCAATAGTTCAACACAACAGATCTAAGCAATTACACTGGGAAGGGAATCAAAATCATAGAGCAACAATAAACAACAACAACAACTTAACAAATCAATAATCACATTAAGAGGAACCAGATTCGAGTGACCAAATCGTGCAACCAAGTCCATCACCGAATCTAAGTAGCAGAGTAGCGATGATAGGTGAAGCACCACCACATCTGGACAGCAACTTCAACGATTTCAATAGTGATGATGACGCTCCGAGCAACGGCAACTATGGCGATCCAAGCGTTGGCATCGACCATGATCTTTGTGGCTCAACCTTTGGTGGAGATGGCAGGTTTGTGGAGGTTGAAGAAGCAGCAAACATGGAGCAGAAAAAGAACCGAGAGGGAGGCGCAGAGGCGCAGGTAGAGGCAACGGCAGCCAAAGTCGGAGGCGGAGAAGGCACAATCATGGTGAAGCATTCCAAGCCGTTGAGGGAGGAAGACGACGATGGTGGCACTCTTCAGATCTACCTCGCGAAAGAGGAAAAAATAGCAGACGATGAAAAGTGAGTAATAAACTAAGAATGTATTATATATGGGTAGGTGTATGGTAGACCTTTCCACATGTCATATCCTTTGTTGACACTACTCATGTCTTCATGGTGCAGATTTTTTTTAATCTGCACCAGAATAAACACCTCTAATCTAATGCTGCCCAATCTCTATGGCCTCCAATGCGCCCCTCTATTGCTCTTGTCTGGAAAGCTTCATCCCACATTACAAATTCATACGAAGCACCTGCAAACTGGGCTGCATAACTCATGCCAAAGAGAAAAGGGCTCAATCACCGGGTGCTGAAAACAAAGGGGTTGCTTCACATTGCGCCATAGAGGATTGGGTTGCAGCACATTGCTTTAAAATTGTTCTTCTACAATTACTTGTAAATTGTGATTATATTAAGATGTTGCGTATTGTGTGATTTTAGGACTCAAATATGACTCAAAATATTTACATATTAGTAAAAATAAGGAAAAATATTACTTTTAAATCATATTATTTATAATATATAATATATGTGTTTTTACGTTTCACTTTCACAATACACTAAATGCCTTTTAGTAAAATCTCGATTTTGACAATCTTAGTTATAAGATGAGGTGAATTGAGGTATGATTACCATTTTTTTCTGGGACATGACCAGCCTTAACTTTTGATAGAAATGACAAAATGAGAGTTAATCTGTTCAAACTCACTCCGTATCACTTAAAAAATAAGATAATACACGTGAATTCATTTTTACTTCTTTTGTTAATGGATTAATTTACTTACATGTTATATATATCCTTTCAGAAGTAACAAAATAAAAAAAAAAAAATATATATATATATATATATATATATTAGTTAATAATTTAGTGAGTTAATTTGTTTTTTATGTAATTATTGAGTTAATTTGTTAAAAAATTTTAAAAAGAAAGTAATTATTTAAGGAAGTCAACTCACTCCATTCAAACCCAACCTGCCACTGAAAAAGAAAAGGGGGAAAAAAAACTCATAAAGTCAACTCATTCTAATCCACAACAATCTGTATATCTATGTGCCATGTCGGTTGAATTAAAAAAATAAATAAAAATCACCCAATCAACTTTTATTTTAAACAGGTTAACCTGATTTGTCATGTCTTTAGATGTCAAACATTATGGTACTATGGTAGTGGATCAACCAAAGAAAACGCGTAGATGCGTAGTTTTTAGAATTTATTTTATACTAGTGGATTAACTGGGTATGTAAGTTTGCGCCGTGCACATACGACTGTGCATTCACTTGGCATTAGAGAAAGTGAGTATACAATATTAATGGCTAGTTGTAAAAATTGGAACAGATCGATGCTTTCAGTTAACGGTTTGGGTGCAATTGTAAATTATCAGGTACTCGAAAAGTATTAAATTGAATTTTTTTTTTATAAATAAAGTATTAAAATTGAATTATACTTTGATTACTTATCACGTAGTATTTTCAATAAATATATAAGTTAATATAAATCTTTACATTATTTAAACTTAAAATGTCACTTTATAAATAATTGGAATATAATTCAAGTCAGTGCTAGCACCTAATAAATTTTCAGCGCAGTGGTTTGGCAAAAGCTATCAAAAAGTGGGAACCAAGTCAGCTTTTATTATTGATTACGATGAAGAGACCTTTCGTTAAAAAAATTACATAAGATTAAATGATAAAAGGAAAATGTAAATAAGCAACCTAACATATTTTCCAATCATCTAAAAATAAAAAACAATATTCAATGTGCCTCAATGCCTGCTGTTTTAATTTTTCTTTCCTATTGAAATAATTAAGGTAATTATTGAGTTTATTTTATTAAATTATTCTTATATAATAAATTAAGATGATAATTCCCATAAAAACAATTTCGACGACAGTAATGGAAAAGGAAATTGCGCAGTTGGGTTGCAGCTGGAAGGTTTCGTTGTCCATGAGTGAGCTGGATCCCCGATGGTTCAAGAAACCCAAATAACAAAGGAGAAGAAAGAAATATGAAAACCAGGCGGCTTCTACCTTGAGCCAAAAATAAAGAAAACGGCGGCCTCCAACTCGCGTCAACATGACATTGTTAAACAGGACAATTTTATGGTACCTACAGTTATTAGCGGGCACCAATGTCTAGTTGACTCGGGTGTATCATGTTATTTCATCTGTTGTATTATGTTACTTCATCTAACGTTACTTTTTAATGGTAAAATATGGTGGTAAATATTAGAAAAATTGGTTTAAAAAATAACAAGCAAATGACATTAATGTTTTTCGTCATATCATCTTTTCCTCAAATTTGGAACCCTTAGTTATGGTTTAAATTACCTTACTCCATTTTATCTGTCTTTATCCATTTTATTTATCTCGTTTTGTTTGACAAGACGAAGGTAGGGTCGAAAATACAAAATGAAAAGTTCTTCGAGATATTGTTGTTCATTTTTGTTGCTCCCCCTATTATGAAAATTGCTTGTTTTATCAAAATTCTTCACTCCATTCATGTGTTTAAGTTTTTCCTAAAGTGTTTTTTTTTTTCGTGTGTAACCAATTTATTTATATTTGGTTAATGATTGTGTGAAAAATATATTGAATTAGTAGTCTGGGATTTCAAAATGCAGTACAGTACGGTTATCAAGTTCACAAGAATAGGGACAGTAGTTACCAAAAATGAGCTATCTGCTATTTGAATGACAGAGTCCCACTAGTAATAGAAGCTTGATGAATTAAATCTAATAATTTTATTACCAAGCTAAGATCTTTGACACATTCAATAATATATCTAGGCAAAAAAAAAAAGGTTATCTACAACAAAAAAACACACTTAAGTTAGCAAAAATTGAAAACAAAGAGAGCACTAAATGAGTAACTTGATAATGGAATGTGTTTCATCGAAACAATAATAAAATGAGTAACATTTTATAGTTCCAAGAGGCTGAATGAGTAACTGCTTAAATAAGTAGCTAAAATGGAAGTAGATAAATTGGTAAAGATGACAAAATAGGCTCAACCCGTTAGGTTGGCTGCCAAATCTGCTAAAACTAATGGCTTATATTGACATATTTGGCCCACCAAAATTTTTCGACCAGCTTAACCCGCGAGCTTTGGCGGGTCAGGGCAGGTTGGCCCTCCGAGCCAAGAGTGGCTCCTTTTTTTTTTAGGTACAAGAGTATCTTTTAAAAAAAAATTAGGTTTTTATTATAGATTATGTTATTATTATACTTTATTAATTTGTGAATTTTATACTATAAATTTTATGTTATAAATTTATGATTAATTATTATTTATAAACTTATTTATATATTTTAATTAGTTTATTATATTTGTATTTGAGTTAAATTTGGATATAAATTATGTAGTTTAATTATTTTGTTCTATTTTATTTATGTAGATTTTTCATTCAATATATTTTTCGAATTCTTAAAAATTTTTAAAGCAATTTAACTCATAAAAATATTAAAATAAATTTATTTATATTTTTTATTTTTTTGGCCTGCCAACTCGCCCTTAAATAGGGCGGGCTAAAATGTTGAGTTCACCTTCCTAATTTGGCCTGCCCCACTTTTGGTGGGTTGAAGTGGGATGACCCGTTTTGCTAGCACTATGAACTAAAGCACAAATTTCTACGATGGCTATTGAAGGTAACTCAAATGGAAATAGATGAATTGGGTAGAAGGAGTTTTGATCCACAACTTAGAGTTCCAAATTTGGAGAAAGAAGATATAATGAAAAGTACCTTAACTTCACATCATTTACTTGTTTGTTAGTTTTGAAATCAATTTTTTTCTTTTTTCTTTTTGTTGACTGTATATTATTGTTCAAAAGTATGTCGGATACAGCAACATAATAGGCCTAGGTGAGCCAGGCATTGATGTTCGCTCTTAGTCATAGACACCATAGAATTCACCAACTAACTATAGGAAATCACTTAATTTTGTCAAGGAATGTGTATATAAGCTTAAAAATATAGAAAGTCAGAAACAGTTGTAATATAAATTTAAAACATACAGTAGTTCAAAATAAATAAATAAATAAATAAAAACATATAAAAAGTCAAAAGGGAATGCAAGGCTTTTTTATCTATTTAAAAAAATAATAATAATATTTATGGATATACGTTATTTCAATTTTTTTTTTACCAAAATGTCCTATTTTGTGAGATAGTGGTGAATTCGATTGAGTCTGGATTGAATTTATAGTTGTTCAAATTTTTTCCAAACATAAAATTTGATCTAAGGTGGATAGAATTCAACACTGTTATGCACTCCTATAAATTAGAAATTGATTTATAACTGATCGAATGTGCAAGATAGAGTTGAGGAGTTAGAGTGAGAGAGATTATAGTGATATTGAGAGAAATATTTTACTCAATACCAAAAGAAAGGGAAATGGAGGATAATTATTTATATTGATATGATCAGCTTGGTCATATTTCAGCAAATCTCTATACACATGTAATTTTAAATTATAATTTAGAATTCAGTTTAAATTTTATATTTTAATTGTAAATTAAATTTGATAATTTTATTGTTATAACAAATAAATAATTATAAGTATTTATTTTTGTTAATGTATTTTAATTATTAGTTAATTTTGTTATTATAGTTTCTATTTTATTTTTGTAGCGAAAAAAATTTAGATTTTTGATTTACTATTAGATTAGTTTAGGAGATGCTAATTTAGTTATAATTTAATTTGATTAATTTATTGTAATGGTTATTAATTAAGAAATATTACAGATTTAAATTTTTGTTGATTATAATTCAAGGTTTAGTTTATTTTATGTAATTTAGTGAATACTTTATTTATGTAATAAAAGAAATTTAGATATTTGAATAGTATTGAATTCTACTCACCCTGGATCAAATTCTGTGTGTTTGGAAAAAAATTTGAATAGTTACAAATTTGATTCAATTTCAATTAAATTCACCACTATCTTACAAAATAAGATATTTTGATAAAAAAAAATTGAAATGATGTATATCCATAAATATTATTTTTTTATTTTAAATAGATAAAAAAAACGGGGAATGCAATGAAATAGTAGCTCATCAATATTCGATAGTAAGTCCACTTACTTATTTAGTTTTTGTTTTATAGAGAGAGAATCGATCAAAATGATTGGAGCATTCATTTATGTTGTATAGAGCCTTCACATATAATAGACTAAAGACTTGGAGTTAGTGTATAAGTAGTCGTGTTTTTCATTCCATTGATAGCATTGGAGATTTCCGATTGAAGAAGGATAAGTATGTACCGACGGGATCCATGGGGTGGACCATTGGAGATGGACTCTGCGACAGACGACGACCGGAGCCGCAACATGCAAGACTTTGACAAGGCAGCGCTGTTGTGGCCGCTAGACGAGACCCAACAGAGCTGGCTTCTATCTGGGCCCCGATAATGAAGCCAAGTAGAAGAAGAAAAAGAAGTATATGGACCTTGGCTACATTATCATCAGTCGCAAGATCTTCCTTTGGATGGTTGGTGCCTTCGTTGTCTCTATTTTCCTCGCTGGTTTCATCACCCTCATTACCAAGACTGTCCCTCGACACTACCACAGGCCCGCCCCTCCTGACAAGTACACTCTCGCTCTCCACGCGGCTCTCGTTCTTCAATGCCCAACGTTGTAACCTCCATTCTCTTTGTTTCTTTTTCTTCTTATTTCCTTCTCAAACGTCAACTTGATTTCTTTATTAATTAGATCTCACTTTACTCTAATTTCACTTCACTTTTGTATGGGATATAAATAAGGAAAAATTATAAATTAAATTTATGAATAAAATTACATATAAATCTAATTTCTGAAATTTTTACTTCCATTTTTAGCTTATACCAAATCCAACCCTAGTTATCAATACACTATATGGATTAGGCTTAGATTATCAACATCACTTAATCACAAAAGATTGAGATTTTTTGTGGTTGTTCTTGCATGCAGCTGGAAAACTTCCTAAGCATAACAATGTTTCATGGAGAGGGAACTGTTGTTTGCAAGATGGCAAGTCTGATATGTCAACAATGATTAAGGATCTGGTGGGTGGCTACTATGACGCCGGAGATGCCATTAAGTTCAACTTCCGTCAATCTTTTGCTATGACCATGTTGAGCTGGAGCGTAATTGAGTACCATCCCAAGTATGAAGTTGTTCAGGAGCTCGCTCATGTTAAGGACATCATTAAATGGGGCATTGATTACCTTCTCAAGACCTTCGATAATACTGCAGATACAATTAACACAATTGCTGCACAAGTAAGCTTAACTTAAACAAACAAATATTGAACTATGCATCTAATAGTCATCCATGGTTACATGCCTTTTTTGACAGGTTGGACTAGGGGATACTTCTGGAGGGAGCACTATTCCAAATGACAATTATTGCTGGATGCATCCAGAAGACATCGATTATCCACGACCTGTCACTGAATGTCACGGTTGCTCGGATCTTGCAACAGAAATGGCTGCTGCTTTAGCTGCCGCCTCCATTGTATTCAAGGACGACGAGGCCTATTCACAGAAACTTGTTCATGGTGCCACAATGCTCTTTAAGTTTTCAAGGGATAAGGGAGGCATATACAATGCAGGTGGTACAGAGGCTACAATATTCTACAATTCCACTAGCTACTGGGATGAGTCTGTTTGGGGAGGGACTTGCATGTATTATGCAACTGGAAATTCCTCCTACCTTAAGCTTGCCACTACTCCTGGCATTGCCGGGCATGCTGGTGCTTTCCGAGGAGGCCCTAACTACGGTGTACTAAGCTGGGATAGTGAGCTTGCTAGTGCTCAAGTAATTTTGTATTGCTTTTTTGGTTATAACTTGTAAGCTTGCTGAAGCTTACTCAAGCAATTGTTTATAATGAATGTGGAAATCTTTAGACTACTACTATAGGAAGCTAAACTTTTTAGCTTTTACAGCTCATTTCTTAGTTGAATACTGTGATGAATTTTCCTAGTGTTGATACCCCAATTTATCCAAGATATACTTAGGGCATTAATTTAATTTGGTTTGATGAGAAATTAAAAAATAGAAATAAAAAATGAAAATAAAAGAGGAAAGGTGCGTCCTGCTCTAAAAAGTGAAAAAGATCGAAATTTAAAATAATAATAATAAAGAAATATCTGGACTTAATAATTAATAGAGGAAGAGTAGAATCAGGTTCAATTCGAGATTGCAAAAGAGTAGCATAGGAAGATTAGAAATTAAAAGAAGTTAACTAATTAATTTGAAATCATATGCTTAAAAATGAGAGAATTTTTCTTTTTTTGGTAGAGAGAAGAAATAATTTGTGATAGAAAGAGATAAAAAGCAACCAAATTAAGATAAATAAAATGAAAGATATCAAGAAATTTAACATAAAAAATATAAAAATCAACAAAAACAAAACAAAAGGGGGAAAAGAAAAAAGTTAGGATATATGCTAAAATGTGAGAAGATTAAAAAAAATTGGTGGAATTAAGATTAAATGAAATGAAGATTTAATTTAAGGTCACAACAATAGAGAAGAATTAAGAGAAAATTAGAAAACAAAATAAATCGACTTATTGATTTGATTCATTGTCTTAAAAAAGGGAAAAAGTTTGTGATTATAAGATATATAAAACAATGAAATCCAATCAAATTAAGAAAAATGAATAAAGCATATCGAAAAAGTTTCGATGAATTACATTTATCTTAGCCTATAAATAGGCAAGCATCACACACACCCCAAAGGACACACATGAACAACTTAATCACATACCAGAAGTAGGGGTGTAAGTGGATCGGATCAACCCAATAAACCCGATAAATCCGAACTAATCTGATTAAATTGGTTTGGTTCAGTTTAGTTCATTAGACCAATCGGGTCCAATCCAATTAGAACCAATCAATATTTGGTTCGAGTATCAGATTAGGAGATTTTCAATTCATTACCCAGCCCAACTAGAATATATACACTCTTTTTTAAACAAAAAAAAACACACACACACACACACACACACACAGGACAGTGAGTAGAGCATGTTACATATCTCACTCTGAGTCATTGTCTCATGATCTCATTACTTCTTGTTACTTTACCTTTCCCTTTCCCTTTCCCAAACCTCACTATCACCTACTCACCCACCACCACCCACACCTAGCATTTGCCAAGCTCATCGACTGCCACCTTCCCAAGTTCGCCAGTCGCTGCAATGTGGATCTCAGGATCTTAGCCCAAGACCACAGTTGCAAAGACAGTTGGACCCACACGCAGAAGCAGCAACATGGATCTCTACTCAAGACAGCCCACAGCACCATTGCTCCGCCGATCTTTACTTAGCACAACCTACAGCAGTAGCACCTTCTTGTGTTTGTGGTAAAACGCCTTTCTACTGCATCTATCTTTTGTGAGGTTTTGGTGTCTGGATTTGGGTTCTTGGTGGGTTTAGGCTTTGAATTGAGGTCAGATCTATCAGTGTGTGATGGGTTTTATGCAATTAGTGTAAAGTTTTAAAATTTAGTTTTGGATCTTTGAGCTATTTGATATATGTACTGAAAGAAGTTTGGAGCTTATATGTTTGTGTTGGTGTATAACTGCATGTGTTTGTGAATGCACTTTTCCTCTCTTTCTTTCTCTTTCATGCTCAATGAAATTTTCAAGAAACAAAGTTGAAAAGTAGCTGTTAATGATCAGGTTATTGAAAACAACTAAGTGGGTCATTGGATTTGTGTGGATTTGCTGATATTTGTATTGAGTTAGTGGATTTAGTGAGTTATTTTTGAGTTTGGATACTCGAACACCCGAACTGAACCAATCCAATTTTGATTGGTTTGGTTTGGTTCTGATTTAATGAAAAAATTTCATCAACCCGAACCAAATCAAACCAATCAAAATTGATTGGTTTAGATTTATTTTACTCTTAAAATCGAACCAACCCAATCCGATTACACCCCTAACCAGAAGTGAGAGTGTATGATATGTGAAGTTATGTGAGAGTGCATTTGTAGAGAACGTTTTGCTTAGCCTAGCAATTGTAAATGGGCTAACCCGCCTCGCCTTGCCCCACCCCACTGCGGGTCAAGCTTTAAGTGGGGCAGGGAGGGCCAACCCGTGTTAATAATTTGGGTTGAATATGCCAACCCGCCTCGCCACAGGTTAGCGGGTTGGCCAGCAAAAAAATAGAAAATAAAGAAAAAAAATATTTTTTACATAAATTAATTCGTCTAAATTTAAAAAAAAATTACATTTTTTTAATTAAATGCAATAAAAGAACATCCATACAAAAAATCTCATTTCATTTATTCATCAAGTATTAAACTACTTACTCAACTTTAAGATGGTTAAAAATCACAATTCTCAATAAGAATAAAATGAAACTTCTAACCAAAATAACCACAATAGAGAAGCTTCCAAGTCAATATTTAAACCCAAACACGTTAAAAAATTCACACTCAAACATGTCAAAAAATTCACACTCTACAAATTAACTATATTCACAATAAAATATAAATTCATAATCAATAAGACAATAACATAGTCTATAAAAGCATAAATATAATCAATAATATAGTAAAAAAAAAACTATGGAGTCCATCAATATTACATAAATACAAACAAAAAAGCTCTAATATTGTATGTATTTTGTGAAAAAAAAAGAAAATAAAAATAATTTGATCTGCGGGCCAAATCTGCCCCGCCCGCCCCATTTCAACCCACGAATCAAGTCGAGCAGGTTATGTGGGTTGAATTTTTTTTGCGAATTGAAAATATCATCTCACCTCATCAAAAATTGCGGGTTATGAAGGTCCACTCGGCGGATCTGACCCATTTTACCATCTCTACGTTAGTCAAGGAATTGATATAAGCCTTTTTGGTTGTTTTCTCTTCTATTCTCCTTATTGTGACCTTTTTCCTCTTTCTTTTTTTCAAAAAAAAAAAAAATTCTTTCTTTCTTCTTCCTTTTTTCCCTTTTTTTTTTTTGTCATTTCCTTTTACTTTCAGGCTCTCTCTCTCTCTCTCTCTCTCTCTCTAAAAAAATTCTTGTTGTGTCTTTTTATTCTTCTTTGTTTCCTTTTTTCCCCCTTATTTTTTGCTTTTTTTTTTTTTTATATATTGGGATATAATGCCATGTGATTAAAAATCCCTAAATAAACATTTTTAAAAACGTGTTCAAATTTTTTAAAAAAAAAATTGAAAAGCACCTACTATAGAGCAGGAGGGATCAAGGTGATAATCACAACAGCTCTTCCCAATACTTTAGAGATCGACCAAAATTAGATCTTTGTCAAGCACGTTAACAAAGTCTTATCCCTAAAGTTAAAAAAATTATATAATGATAATTTTTAAAATAAAATATAAAATAAATGTGAACACATTTATTCACAACCCCAATTCTTGATTGTGATCATTCAAAATTTCCTCAAAAAAAAAAAAAAAGCTTTGAAAACCCTTTTCTAATAAAAATAATGTTTTCTTAAATCAAATCATATTCTACAAAATTAAGATTTTGTTTGTCCTTTATTTTAAAGAAAAAAGGGATATTTTTCTTAAAATTAATTTGTATTCCCTTAAATAAATTTTTGGTGACCATTTATATTCAAAATATTTTTTTTTTCAAAACAACAATAATGTTTTGATTTACCACTGTCAAATCATATATTGTGAAGTTTAAATTTGTTTCACGAAACAATGAGTATTTAGTCGCTAATTCCTTGTCTTAGTTATTTTACTATTGCCGTAGAATGCTGACAAAATGCGACATGTAAAAATTTAAAAAAAAAAGGTATTTTTTTGCAAAATAGGTAAAGAATCTATCTAAACAATTTCAAATGGATGACCAACAAGAATGTTGATATATTAGTAGAGATATACTACAATCTCGTGGAGGATCTTGACTTAATTTTTGGAAAGAACACCACTTGGGAGGACAAGCCTCTCTGTGGCATGGCAATTAATCACCTTTCTTAGTAATAGAGAGGAAAATGCCCTCAGGAAAAAAAAGACAAAAACAAAAAGATAAATAAATAACACAAAATAAAATTGGTAACCTTCCTTAAAATCTACATGTAGGGTGCCAATATGCTCCATAGTTGTAATCAACCTCGAAATCAACTCTAAGACCATCATCTCATTTTTTGACCGAAACCATTCAAATTTTCAATAGATAAATCGATTGGTAGTGAGTCCATGAAAACCTTAGCCAATTTTTGCGGTGCCCCTCTGGGATAGTTGCATCACGTAGTGCATTTGTTGCTCTCATCCGAACTTGATTCTGGCATACGACATCTTCACCTTCATCTTCACTAGCTTCGGCAATCAGTTCCAATACTCTGACTTACACCTAAGGTAGCAACAAAATCTGGATTTGTTATGCTTGTGGATTGAATTATGACAAAATCCTTAGGATGTTCCCTTGCTGTTAATTTTAATTTGATCATGCGGTAGTTCATACACATGTTGACCAAGTTTTGGTCATACGAAGAAATGTTAGTAACGTAATCTTGTCATATTGTATTTAGGTTCTTCCGAGTTGTTTGAGGTTGTTACTAACTCTTGGTTATCTATATGAAGAAATTTTAAGTAAGTTTCACAATCAAACCAACATAATTATGTGCTCCTACTTGCCAGTTTTCACAAGCTTTAATAGAACAAGATGTAAAGAATATCCTACTTCAAAACTTTTTGCTTGGCTCCAGACCTTATGATTTTCCAATCCAATTATTATAATTCTAATGTGATTTTTTCACACCCAGGGGGCTTGATTCAATTAAACCATGGCAGGCCTCAGCCTCTCCAATATGCTGTCAATGCAGCCTTTTCAGCTACAGTGCTCAGTGATTATCTCGAGGTCGCTAATACACCTAGGTGGTATTATGGACCCAATTTCTTTTCCACTGATGTTCTTCAGGACTTTGCCAAGACCCAGGTGTGTGATGTTCTGCTCCTAAAAGTTGTAGTATAAATGAAATCAATTTTTAGTGTCTGGGCTAATTTTTCTGTGCCCTTTTATAGGGTGATTTTGTAGAGTAATTACATCCTTGGGAAGAACCCTTGGAAAATGAGCTATGTTGTAGGTTTTGGTAACCATTATCCAAAATATGTCCATCATAGAGGTGCATCTATGTCAAAGAACAACATCAAGTATAGTTGTAAGGAAGGAGGGTAATAGCTAGAGACATCAAAGTCAAACCCAAATACTCTCTCTGTTTCTTGTATCAGATATATTGATTTAATAATGAACCAAGTTATCTAAATAGACCGATAAATTGAAATGAAGGGAGTACGATTGTTGGAGCTATGGTTGCTAGTCTCAGATAGTTTGATGGTTTCCATGATGTCCGCACTAACTACAACTACACAAGGCCAACTCTTGTAGGAAATGCAGGTTTAGTAGTTGCGCTTGTGGCATTGTCAAGTGATAAAACGAGGATTGACAAAAGTACGATGTTCTCTGCCGTTCCCCCAATGTTTCCTACAGAACCACCACCTCCAGCACCATGGAAACCATAAGGTGCTATCGCTATGCCATTCGTTATCTCTTTCCTTCAAGTACCACAAGTGGCTTGAGTGCATTTGATAGGATAGCATGGACAAAGTGGAAGTGATGGAACAAGGCCTAGAAAATCTAGTTGTCTGAACGATCTTCGACTCAAGATTAGCATTAAGAATTGATAGTGATACTTCAGAGTATGTCTTTGTCTAAATATTTTTTGTTATACATTGCACAGGAATATATGAAGAGAGAGGACTAAAAAAAGGACAAAAGAAGTAAATCCTGATAATTAAAGAAAATATGAATGATTAAAATTAAAAATTATATAATTTTATATTTTAATTTTAATTATTTATATGAAATTTAAAGATCAAGATTTATCTTTTTTTTAATTTTTAATATTAATCATTTTTCTCACTTGATTTCTTTCTATGTAGAACATATGTATCGAATTCTGTATTTTTTATATGTGAAAATAAACAAAAATAAACAACATGATGTTTTGATTTGTCTTTCCTATTGAAAGGATTAAGGTGATTATCGAGTAGATTTTGTTAAATTATTCTATTATAACAAATTAAGATGATAATTCCCAAAAAAAAAATTAGGATGATAGTAAGGGGCAAAAAAAAAAAAAAATGCTAGGGACGGCGAGGGAAATCGCATAGTTGGGCTGCAGGGGGCAGGGGTCGCTGTCCATGAGTGAGCTGTATCCCCGGTGTCTCCAACGGTTCAAGGAGCCCAAATAATATTAAAGAAGACCAAACAAATATATGAAAGCAAAGTCCCAAGCCACCTTCACATGCAATTATTGACTATAGACCAGTTGTCCGCGTTCGGCAACACCGAGCACCGTCACTACCATCCACACGTTATATCCAATAAACGTTTTATTTTTATTTCAGTTAAAATTACAAATTTTAATCGAACCAAACGCTAGAAAATAATTTAATTTTGTCGAATTAGGTTTTTTATTTTTAATATAGTAGATGAATGTGATATATATAAAAATATAGATTTATGGGTCAAAATACATAAATATGGGATTCAAAACTATCAATGACGGTTTTTACTTTTTCAAAAAATGCCAATAATATTTTTTGCTTTTTTCTAATACGGTGCACGAAGATACATGATTTATTTTTTGACTTTTTAAAAATCACCAATAGTGATTTTTACTTTTTAAAAAAATTGTTGCATTTTGAATGATGATTTTTCTTAAATTTTCATATTTTTATAATTTATTCTAAAATCCCATATTTTGATAAAAATTAATTTTAAATACCATATGAAAAAAAAAAAGACTCTCGAATAATATCTATATAATTTTATTTTTTTGAAAAAAACAGAGAAAGTCAGCAATAGTTGCAAAAGAAATTAAATAAATGTGATAGAGAGCGGTATAAGCAGAAGGGAACACAGCGGAATATTAGCTCATCAAGTATTCGATGGTTAGCAAGTCCACTCGTTTTAGTCTTCGTTAGAGGGAGAGAATCGGTAATTGGATGATCCAATTTGTTTATGTTGTGGTTTGTTGTACGGTGAAGCCTTCACCATTTGTGAATTGTGATTGTGAATAGTAGGTAAGTAGATGATACATAAATAATAGAGTAGAGACTCGGAGACAGTGTGTGGTGTGTTGTGTTGTTATTGGTGCCTCTTCTTCTTCTTCTTCTTCTTCTTCTTCGGTTGGAGATTTGGAGTTGAATTGAAGCAGGAAAGATGAGTATGTACGGACGGGATCCGTGGGGAGGGTCGCTGGAGATCCATGCGACGGACTCCGCCACGGACGACGACCGGAGCCGCAATCTACAGGACTTGGACAGGGCGGCGCTGTCGCGGCAGCTGGACGAGACACAGCAGAGCTGGCTGCTGGGACCCGGAGAGACCAAGAAGAAGAAGTACGTGGACCTCGGCTGCATCATCGTCAGCCGCAAGATCTTCCTCTGGACGGTCGGAACCCTCGCCGTCTCCGCCTTCCTCGCCGGCTTCATCACCCTCATCGTCAAGACCGTCCCCCGCCACCACCACAAGGCCGGCCCTCCCGACAACTACACTCTCGCCCTCCACAAGGCTCTCATGTTCTTCAACGCCCAACGCTGTATGTATTATGTTACATAACAACCCCACCCCCACCCCCATTCTCTTTCTTCTTGTTTCTTAATTAGATCTCACTCAACCCTGATTTCACTTCACTTTACTTTCCGTCTTTAGTGTCTTTTCTTATTAGCTTATCTGTCATCTTCTTCTACATAAAGTCGTTATTATATAGTTAAACACATGCTTGATGTTGATTGATTGATGTCTCCTCTCCTTGTTGTTATGTTATCAATTCACTAAATGGATTAGGATTAGATTATCAACATCAGTCAGTCACAAAAGATTGATAACTTTTCATATTGATATTGATTTTCTGTGGCTGTTTTTGCGTGCAGCTGGAAAACTCCCTAAGCATAACAATGTTTCGTGGAGAGGGAACTCTTGTATGCAAGATGGCAAGTCTGGCACGTCGACGGTGATTAAGGATCTGGTGGGTGGATACTATGATGCCGGAGATGCCATCAAGTTCCACTTCCCTCAATCTTTTGCCATGACCATGCTGAGCTGGAGCGTCATTGAATACAGTGCCAAGTACGAAGCTGCTGGGGAGCTCGCCCATGTTAAGGACATCATTAAATGGGGCACTGATTACCTTCTCAAGACCTTCAATCATACTGCTGATACCATCAACACTCTTGCGGCACAGGTAACCTTAAACAAACAAACAAACAAAGAAACATTGAACTATGCATCTTTTAATCTCGTACATGGTTATATATATATATATATATATCTTTTCTGACAGGTTGGAGCCGGCGATACTTCCGGAGGGAGCACCACACCAAATGACCATTACTGCTGGATGCGTCCGGAGGACATCGATTATCAAAGACCTGTCCCTCAATGTTCCAGCTGCTCAGATCTTGCAGCTGAGATGGCTGCTGCCTTAGCTGCCGCCTCCATTGTATTCAAGGACGACAAAGCCTATTCGCAGAAACTTGTTCATGGTGCCACAACGCTCTTTAAGTTTTCAAGGGATCAGAGAGGCAGATACAGTGCACATGTTCCTGACGCTGCAATCTTCTACAATTCCACTAGCTACTGGGATGAGTTTGTTTGGGGAGGGGCTTGGATGTATTATGCAACTGGAAATTCCTCCTACCTTAAGCTTGCCACTACTCCTGGCATTGCCAAGCATGCTGGTGCCTTCTGGGGAGGCCCTGACTATGGGGTACTGAGCTGGGATAACAAGCTTGCTGGTGCTCAGGTAATTTTGTGGTGCTATTTTGGTTATAACCTGTAAGCTTAGAAGGCTTACTGAAGCTGTTGTTTATAAATTAATGTAGAAATCTTCAGACTACTACTGCAGGAAGTTAAACTATTTGGAATTTAAAGCTCAGTTCTTAGCTGAATACTGTGATAACTTTTCCTACTGCATTTGGTGCTCTGATCATAACTTCATTTTGTCATATGGCATCTTCATCTTCACTAGCTTCTGTATTCAGTTCCAATACTCTGACTTACGCCTTAGGCAGCAACAAAATATGGATTTGTTGTACTTGTGGACTGAATTACAACAAAATATATACGATGTTCCCTTGCTGTTTAGATCTTAATGTCAATTTGATCCTGCTGTATTTTATAGGCATGTTGACCAAATACTTTTGACTGCTTTGCTTGACTTCGTTCTGATTTATAAGAAATTCAGTTCTGGTCATCCGAGGAGAAACTAGTAATGTAATCTTGTCATCTTGTATTTAGGTTCTTTTGAGCCGTTTGAGGTTGTTCTTGAGTCCTGGTTATCCATATGAAGAAATTTTAAGGACATTTCACAATCAGACCAGCATAGTTATGTGCTCCTACCTACCAGTTTTTACAAGTTTTAATAGAACAAGAGGTAAAAAATCTCCCACTTCAAAACTTCTTGCTGGGCTCCAGACTTTATAATTTTCCCATTCAAGTATTATTCTAACGTGAATATTGGGCTTTTTTTTTTTTGGGCATGCAGGGGGCTTGATTCAATTAAACCATGGCAGGCCTCAGCCTCTCCAATATGTTGTCAATGCAGCCTTTTTGGCTACCCTATTCAGTGATTATCTTGATGCTGCTGATACACCTGGATGGTATTGTGGACCCAATTTCTTTTCGACTGATGTTCTTCGAGACTTCGCCAAGACTCAGGTGTGTGATGTTCTGCTTCTAAAAGTCACATAATTGAAATCAATATTAAATGTGTGGGCTAATTTTATTTCTTTTTGTGGGTGATTTTGTAGATTAATTACATCCTTGGGAAGAACCCTCGGAAAATGAGCTATGTTGTAGGTTTTGGTAACCATTACCCAAAACATGTCCATCATAGAGGTGCATCTATACCAAAGAACAACATTAAGTATAGCTGTAAAGGAGGATGGAAATGGCGGGACACATCGAAACCAAACCCAAATACAATTGTTGGAGCCATGGTTGCTGGTCCTGACAAGTTTGATGGTTTCCATGATGTCCGTACTAACTACAACTACACAGAGCCAACTCTTGCAGGAAATGCAGGTTTAGTAGCTGCACTTGTAGCATTGTCAGGTGATAAAAGCATAGGGATTGACAAAAATACGATTTTCTCTGCTGTTCCCCCAATGTTTCCTACACCACCACCACCTCCTGCACCATGGAAACCTTAAGGTGCTATGCCATTCGTTATCTCTTTCCACCAAGTACCACAAATGACTTGAGTGTATTGGTAGGCATGGACAAAATGGAAGTACTGGAACAAGGCCTAGTAAATCTAGTTATCTGCGAATCTTCGACTCGAGATTAGCATTAAGAATTGATAGTGGTACTTGAGAGTGTCTTTGTTTAAATATTTTTGTGATATGCATAGTATATATGTATCAAATCTTGTATTCTTTAAACGTGCTAAATGAACATTGAACAGCATAATAGTTTGACAGTTCAATCTAATGTCTTACAGTTGCCTAACTCAATTTTTTCCCTTCTTTTGTGAGCCTGGGGTCTCCTTTATTTACTTTAGTTCTAAATTTTGTGCCTGTGGTTTTATTCCTGCACGAGCATGGTCCCAGGAGCTAGAAACCATCCCCCTCCAAATTACATTGGCCTTTTGATGAATATGCCTTGAAATATCATAGATTTGAAATATCATAGTTCTAAAAAGAGACAAGGATTGCTTTTCGTATGGCAATGTCACATGACAATACCATAGATTTTTTTCTGCAGTAATATCAATGTTGGATAAGTAGTGGAAATAGTGTACCTCGTTTCTTATATAGGCTCCATGGTTGTGAAACAATCTACTTTTCTTTTAGTGAACTCTGCACGATTCTTGAGCAACAATCAATTTGAATCTGATTCCACGTCTTATTTCAACCTCACTTAGCAGTATAATTTTTTGCTCTCGTAAAGATTCTTTCCGTGCTGATAAATTATGTAGGATCAAACTTACAGCTGATTGACGACGTGGCGCTTTCATCCGGAGCCTGCAGAATTAGGTTGTTTCTTCAAGTGCTTTCTGGCAAAAATAGAAATAGGACTCGTCATCAACTCCTCGCAAGTACAAACTAATGCTAACGAGTCATGGGCCGCATGGCAGAGGAGCTGAAAAGTTCTCTGGAACATAGCCCAACATGATTTGTTACTGTCATTTTCTCCATCATTGTTTTCATCTGTCTCCACCCTGCCCATCACGAGCTTGGAAGGATAGATTACATCCAATCGTTTTTCATTTCTTTTAACGGTTTTGCTTGTAATAGGGGATACTATACCTTACATGTACGAGTGGTTTTCGATTCTTCGAGAAGCACCAACCCCAAACCATTTATTTTCTTACTGATGCTGTGAAGAGACCAGTAAGTAGACGTCCTTGGTTTCAACAAGTTCGTGTTTCGAGCAATAACAAACCTTAAGGGAAGAAAAAAAAATTGGAGGATTGTATATTAACGTTGTGCTTCCATGATGCAAGAGGCAACAAATTACTATTGCATGACAATAAACTATACAAGCTGGCCAGCGACAAGAGTGCCTTCTGCTATGGTTCAACTCAGTCTTACAGAAAATGAAAATCAGAGAAAGGTGTTAACTGATTTTGCTATTCTATACCTCATCCCAGTTACAGTGATCATCATGGGACGTAAGTTGTTTTTTTTTTTTTTGGTTGGGGGGGGGGGGGAGGATATGGGGGAAAAATATCATAAATGTAATCCTAAAGCAACTTCTAGATATATAACTATCGTGAAAATTTGGATGAGAAACTATTGGGCCTTTCAAGAGGAAGCTTCTGCATTGCAAAACTACCCTTCTTAGAGACAGAGAACGTAGCTTCCTCATTCAACTCTGCCATTTTGAGTTCATTTAGAGTCCTTTTTGCATAAACAGTGAAGGCAATAATGGTAGCAATTGCAAAGATGAAAGAAACAATGTTGTATATGATTTCCACAGTGGATAGGTGATGCTTCCCGGACTGTGCGTCTGCCAATGTCTTTATTAATCGACCACTGCAAAAAAGAACAGATATGCAAATCTATTTGGAAAAATAATAATAATACGATAAAGAAAAGCTCAGTCACATCGGGGTCCATGAAAAACTCATTGGTTTCTCATATATTCATAAACGCGGTACTCAAAAAGCTCCAAGTTTGACTCTGACCACTTTGCACTTCAACCATATAAGGATGGAAGTAAAACGTGTTCTTTACCACATCTTTATATATAATTCCTCTTTCTTCTTAGAACTTTCTTTTACTAGAAGGATGGGGCTGGTAAGTCATTAAGCCATTAAAGGGCCAGAAAGTAAAAAGACAAACCTGTAGATGTAGAGGAAAGCTTCTGGCACCATTCCAGCTAGTGATCCACATAAGTAGGGCCAAAACCTCATATTAGTAACTGCCACAGCATAATTGAATATAGTATAGGGAAAAGGTGAAACTCTAAATAAAGCAACCACTTGAAATTGATGGAACCAGTTCCCTTCCCCAGCATGCCTAATCATTGCAGCATTCTGGGGCCATCTCTTTAACCATTGCTGCAAAATATAGAAACAAAGATCACAAACAAAAAGTAAAATCTACTTTGAAAAAATACAACACAAAGTTTGAGAGGATTTGTGACCACATAAGAAACAAAAAGACTTACATGAATGCGATCACGGAACAGTAGTCCAATTAGGTAAGGGAGGACCATCCCAATCGTTGTTCCACCCATTATTATAACAAAGCCAAGGCCATAACCAAAAATCATCCCAGCCAGCCACATAGAGGGGCCAGAAGGGATCAAGAATACTGGGAATAAAGCCAGAGAAGCAACAAGTACAAGGGCAAGAACAGGACGGCCAAAGGCAGTAGCTTCCCACTCCATGATTGGGTAAAGAACCTGCAATGAAAAACTTAGAATGTTAAAGCTTCAAAGTATGAATTTGATCAAATATGAAGCCAAGGATAATGCCAAACTTCATGTATCATTGGCATTATAAAATATTTCAGTTAAATTTATTAGCACACCGAATCAATAAATTAATGTCAGCCAAACAACTGCAATATTGGTTACTTCTGAACAGGACTTGCAAAGACTGCCCAGTGGAGATAATTGAATGAAAGCAACTGTAGTGCCAGAATTATTGTAAAGCAAGAGTAAGTACCTTTTCAAAAACAAATGGCACTCCCAATTTCACAAGAGCAATAGCAAGTATAACAATGACAAAGCACCATAACAAGGCTTTCATCCACCGACAGAAAGATTTAATTCTTGATTCTGCTTGAGGCTGCAGGGTTTCAGCTTCAACAGCCTTTGGTTCATGAGGTATGACCAATCTAACATACTCACCATTCCCCCTCTCATGACGCCCTGAGTTTGCATGCTTTTCCAACACCTCTGATGATTCTTCTGTCAACATTGAGATAACAGAAGGCTATATAGGGAAACAAAAGCAGAACATTAGCATCAAGCTGAGACTCTATGAGTGGAAAATTAAACACAACCAAAAAAAATAAAAAAACCAAGTTCACAGAGCCTACGTAGCTCGTAGCGTCTGACTCTCAAAGAATTCTCAAGACCTTATTCAGTAACCATGTATTTTAATCCATTGTTTTCTGGACTGTTTAGAAATCAAGCCATAAAAATGCACTTTTTATGAAGACTTCAAACACCAACCGGTCCACAACAACAGGCTTTTGAAACAAGACATACAATCTCTTTACCTCTGATTGAAGAACTTGCAAAATTTGCTGCTCCTAATGACTAATGCCTTGAGATTTAAGACCCATCCACAAAACGCAACGTCACATGAATCAATTTTTCCAGAAGGCTGTTCAGCATTCATTCATTGGAAAGCCAAACCCTATCACCGTCCTCAGTTAATGACGCACATAAATATCATCGCGGAGAAGTTAAAATAAAATCTCCACATAAATTTAATTTTAAAAAAGAGGAAGGAAAGCTTGGGATTGAAGCTGTCTCCGAAGAACTGGGCGTGGGTTGAGGCTGAGGGGGAAGAGTTAGTTCACATCTACGAAGTGAGCTGGTTGGTTGGGTGCCAACAGCGAAAGGATTCTCGAAAAGATGGAAACTTCCAACTCACGTTCACGCCCGCCTCACCAACTGCCTAAACTAACTTCAACTTCGGCTAATAAAGCCTTTTGCCTTTACCGAAGTGTCTTTTTCATCTATTTAAAATTTTTAAAAAAATAATATTTACACATATAAGTCATTTTTTATTAAAATATTTTATTTTATGAGATACGAGTGAATTTGATTCAATATCAATCAAATTCATTCTTATCCCACAAAATAAGATATTTTGATAAAAAAAATTAAAATAACGTATATATGTAAATATTATTTTTTTATTTTAAATAGATAAAAAAGCATGTATTCTTTTTTAACTTGAAAATTCTTCTTGATTGCCCTTTATTTTTTTATTTTTTCTTTCTTTTTTTTTTAAATAAAAATCTAACCGTTCATCTTATATTTTTCAAAAGAGAGTAAAAAATATCATATTTATGGATTTAATTTATATACACTAACAGTGTAAAATATTTTTATATAATCATATATTACCACACAAATAAATATGCATGATCTTCACCTTCATTACTCCAAAAATCATGCTAATAAGAGAATATAATTAAATGATAATATAAAATAATTTTATACTATTAATATATATAAATTAAATTTTTTATTTAAATACATTTTTAATCACGGTAAATATACTCCGTCTTAGTTTACGTCCCTCTATAATTTTTTTCTTTGATTTTAGTCTTTCTTTTTTTTTTTTTTTAGTTTCTGTCACTTTAAATTTTAGTCTTTATAAATATTTTAAAATATATATTTATCCTTGTAAACATTGAAAATTTTATTTTGGGTAAATAATACTCACCCTTTATAATTTGTTAAAATAAGATTCAATCCCAAGCTTCTTAAAAATTGACACTCCATCCCATTTGTATTCAAGAAATTGACTCTCCACCCCATCACTCACTGAAGGGGTAACGATGGTGTCACTGTAATAAACCATTTTTTAAAAAATAAAGCTGACTAAAGTTAAGTGAAGTAACCCACCTTCCCTGCTCCCGGTCTCTAACCATCACTGCCACCCTTTCAGCCTCTAGCTCCCCACGGTCCAATCCAACACCAGAGGGAACGAACTTAGTCTTCTCGAACGGCTACACGAGGCCTGGGGACACAAACAAATCGACTACCAACGCAACTCTTATCAAAGAGTGTTCTAGGCTTCTGGTTATATCATATAAGCATACAAAGCAATAGAAAGAAAAATGGTGGCACTTGGAAGTCAGCCGAGGAGTGCGAAAACTGTGTGGTCTAGTTCCGATGTGTTGCGCAGGTCAAAATCCAAGATATTAGGGGCAGATTTATAGTAATATTTCTATGGTGTAGTGAATGAAAAATCCTTATTTGTTACAACTCAGCTGATTTTCTTTTAAGAAATTGTAACAGCGTGTTAAGGCTTCACCATGGTCCAGGTGCTCCATTTGGCTTTGATAATTGGTGCCACTTGTGATTATCTTTGGATGGTTCAGAATGTGTAAATGATCATGTTTTGGTCTTACATAGGCTATTAGTAGCTATTGCAGGATAAAGTGTCGAGAGGAAGTTTTTTTCATGTCTTTCTTTTCTGTAGGTCTGAATATTGCTGCCTGTTTTCTTATCTCTCAAATGCATACTTGGCATCAATTATCCTTAACCAGAATTTATTCCTCATAGGCAAGGAAGCCAATGAGCATTTATTAAAATTCAGTCACATACTGTTAGAGGCCCATTGGTCAAGAAGATGTATGTTAGAAGGTCTAGAGACGGGCAAAAGGACTTGGGCCAAGGAAACCAAGAGGGGCGGCTAACAGAAACAGTTAGGAAAGAGGAAAGGAAGTGGGAAAGTTAGTTAGTAGGGAGAAGGAATAAATAGGAAGTTGGTTAGTTAGAGGGTTGTCTAACTTGTTGAGTAAGTCATTAGGAGAGTTTGAGTTCCCACTCTCGAATTAGGGATCTCTCTTGTACTGAGTGAGTTCTTGAGCCACATTGACCAAGAATCAGTAAATAATACCATCATTCTTTGATTTCTTTCCAGCATTTTCTTCCATTTTCTGATCCAGTTCTAGCACTTACACACACATGATGTCTTTATCTCAATCTCAAACCCCTCTTCTTCCTCCTCCCTTCTCTACGGCAGGACGTTATACACACTCTGAAACCATATATCAGTGTCATCTTCCACATTTGAAGCAGTGGAGTAGGTTGAAGACATAGCTGCGGCTCTGGATGTCATTGGGGCTGTGGTGGCAATGAGTGGCGTGGTAGAGGAGAAAGTTAGGGTGTTGACAGCAGATGGCGGTGGTTGGTAGCGGATGGGAAGTAGTTGATGTAGGTTGTGTTAGAGATGAGTAACCGTTAGGTAGTTACAGAAGGTTATGATTCTGTTATGATGACAGCAGTAGGTATTTAGAGAAGTGGTAGTAGTTAAGTTGCTATAAATAGACTCAGTCAGTGTAATGTAAAAGGTGACTAATCATAAATGAATTCTTCAATCTTCTTCTTCTCTGATTTTCTCTGTTCTCTGATTCTCTAGCAGGTTGCTAAGGAGGAAGTGACGCTCGTGACCTTGACAAGCTGAACCTCAGTCTTTTTTTTAAATAAGGGCTTGGCACAGTAAACTCACGTTAAGTAACAGAATATTTCCAGTTAGCTGTTAGGGGCATTTAGCAGTGGGGTAGAGTTTTTTTTAAGATAAGAATCGGGTTGAGTGTATTTTAAAAAACCTGAAAGAGGTAAAGTGTTATTTACCTCTTTGTTTTTTTTATCTTCATAAATATTTCAAAAATTTTCTATTGATCATTATAGATATCAGAACTTGACACTAACTTTAGATCGCAGCAACAAAAAACTTCAAGGATGGAAAAAAATAGGTACTGCAATCAAATGAAAAATTTTACAAGGATCAGAAAAAAAAAAAAAAAAAACCCATTATTTTATTGTTACGCCACATGTATAGCTTGTGCTTGACAGATATTTTGATGCAACGGTTTTACATGACAGGTGTAGTTAGGTGTGGTGCTAAGCTGGTTCCCTAGTTAGCAGAGCATCAAGAAAAGATAGATGTTTGGGCGTGTTTTCGATATCTCTTCGTCTTGCTGGAATCTCGGGTAAGTGGCGTTAAGTTGGAGGATAAGATTTATGCTCGATTGTTATCAATTCGTATAATCAGGTGCTGGTGTCTATTTTACTCACTTTGCTATAATCAGAGAAAGCCGAAATGTGGCAGATTTGTTGGAACCTTTTTGTGAGTTCGTAGGCGGGTGGGTTGTCTTTTAGTAGAATGTAAACGGAAGAATGAGTTCATGTGTATTGTAAAATTGACAATAAAGTGATCGAGTACAAGTATTTATACAGCTAATAAAGGAACGATTTACGGACCAGAATAGTAGCTAACTTAACAGATCCACTAATTGCCTAATTAACTAAATAAGTTATATCTTATGAAGCATGGACAAACTATTCGGTTGCCTTGTGTATATGCTAGACATATGTTCATATCAGATCTTGCATGGCATACTGATAGTATATGTATCTAACTCCAATATATAAAAATATTATAGATAAGGTCATTTAAAATTTTGAAAAGGAAATGATATAAAAATTTTGAATTTATTTTAAATTTTTAAATAATTTCTAACATTGAATAAAGAAAATAAAATATAAGTGGAGTCTATATAAATTATATTATAAATAATAAATAATTTTCTTCAAATTTTTAATTATATATATACGTATTTGTATCCTATAATTTTTAAATTTTGACGTGTTCTCTATATCTATGTCGTGTCGTATCTGATGTCCATGTCAATGTCTATGCTTTATGGATTATATCCTAATATCTTTTGCTGTTGATTGTAGGGACTGAATATTGGATTTAGTTGTGTCTCCTGGTGTTTTTGTGATGAGTTTATTCTCGTTGCATCTTCCGTGCATTGCTCCCCTTCTTCTCAGGGGTCTTGAGCCTCCCATGTATGCAAATTATTAAATAAAAAAAAACTCATATTTATAAAAATTAAAAATATATTTAAGCCAAAATATTTTCATTTGTTTTGGTGGTAAGTGGAATGAAAGGAGAATATGCTTTCATGCTTCAGAGAAAAGCAAAGAACAAAGCTGTGGACTATACTCCCTCGTACTTTCTCCATGTTTTCAGTATTGTGCTTATTGTAACTAGAAAAAAAAAATACTGCCAAAACAGAAGTATAATTTATTTATTTTAGTCAAGAGTATTTCATTATAAGTTTATCCTGACAGTTTTGCGTGAGGCTTACCTTGCTTTTCTCTTTTTTTTGGGGTCTTGCATGCTTTTCTTTTACTTTTTTTTTTTTTTTTGGGTCAGTCTTGCATGCTTTTTCCCTATGACCGAGAGAGACCAGCGTGTGGGCCCAGGCTTGATTGGAAGGAAGGTGGACCAAAAGTACAAGGACGGAAGGAGGACCATACATAGAAGAGAAGCCCACTGTAATGAAACATTCCAGGTGTCTTTGGGACCATACATTTGTATGCTATGTTGCAGTCACATGTTCTTACCAACGGCCTTCTTGTGTATTAGACCCTCTCACTTTATGTCAAATATTTAATCATGGTGAATGCTCTGGTACCTCTCTATATATATATATTTTATACATTTTTATGTGATGAATCAATAGATAAATAACATGTGTGCAATATTACATGTGTACATTAAGTTTTTTATTCCACCCTATAAATATCTCATAATTTGTTTAAAAAAAAGGTAGATTCTATTATGAAAAATAATTTTTTTTGTGCACGGTAAACATGAACTCTGCTTCAACCTCATTCTAATATATTCGGTTCTTGCAGTCATACTCCCATTGGTGATCCTTTGACGCCGGAATATTGGAATTGTCAAATGGGAGGTGCCTAGCAAGTAGCACATAGAGGATAAGGCCACACGACCACGTGTCGGCCTTAGCATCGTCGTTGTTGTCGCGGCATCCATAGAGGATCTCTAGCGCAATGTACGCTAGACTTCGAAGTCAGACAGTTGCCTGCAGTATCGAGTTGGAGGTGGTGTGGCTTGAGGTCGCGATGTGCGATGCCGTTGAGATGGCAAAAGCCAAGCATGGTGATGAGCAGTGGGAAGTGGCGGCATACAGCAGGCTCAAGGAGGCGACTGCAATGGGAGATCTTGGAGAAGAGCTCGCTACCGCCAATGAAGACGACGATGAGGTAGATCTTGATCCTCATGCCCATGATCTCATGGATGAGGAGGATGTTAGGGTGGCAATGGAGGTAGCGCATGGCGTCACACGATTTGCATGTCCATGGTGGCATCTAGCTTTAACTTGCCGATGAAAAGAGGCTGGAGATGTGATGGAGAAGGGATGGTCCATGATGGATCCAAGTTTTTTTTTTTTTTTTCCTACAGTAGATTGCCCCTTAACAAAATGAAAAAGTAAACTGCATATTATATTCCCATGTGTCGATGTTGTTTGGCTCCACACAAAAATGTACAAAATGTACATGTAGAGAGAGGCACCAGAGAATTGCCCCTTAACCATAACATGACCCCGAAAAAAAAAATTCTAACCATAAAATAATGCAATGCTATTACAAGATAATAATAAAGGTTGAATAAAAAAAATAGATAATAACAAAGGTGTCACGAACAAAAAAAGAGAAAGATAACAGGAAGATATGCAATTTTAATGGTACATAAGAAGTTAATGGCATAAATTATCATATAAAATATTAAATTATTAATTTTTTATTAACAATTACTCTGTAATATTTATATTTATATTTATAAAATCTTAAGTCATTAATTTTTTCACAATAATTAAAATTATACATTTTATCTTCTAAATTGTGAATTTATATTTAAAACATTAATGTTCACAAATTTATATAAATTAAATAAAATGAATGCTTTAGAAATGGGTGTGAGTTTTTATATAATAGGATATGTATAACAGTGTAAAGGAGCAGTAGGGAACTCTTTAGCTCTTTTATCGCTTGAGTTATCACTCACCATTTTTTTTCCCCTAATCATGCAAGTGATAACACAAACCTAATTGACAATTTTTTAATTCTATGGACGAAGCACAAAATTTCTATTAGCAAATTATAGAATGTAATGTGGAATAGGACACATATTTTAAAAAATACGAAAAGAGATAACATAAATAAACCTTTGGATTGTAAGTGGATTCATGCTTAATTCTTAAAGAATCATGCAATTTTGTGTATGTTTTATTTTCAAGATCAGTTTTGTATTAGTTGATTGAGTGAAATACAGATTGAGATTAATAAAATTACATAAAGAACCAAAGAGAAGAAACCTAAAACAAAAATTTGAAAAAAATAAAAATAAAGAAAGCTTCTTCTGCCTTGTGCAAAAAACTTGGGCGTTATCTCGTACACTTGATTATGAAATAAGGAGCTACCGGAAAGGCCCATCCTTTCTGTGGGCGTTCGGCAGGCTCAGTTAGACCAGCGGGTGCAGGGCAAGCATAGCAGCCCTTGTTAGCACGTCCAAATCCAAATTCAAATCCGATTACAGAGTTATGCACTTTAAGTGTTTTAAAAAATCAGACTTATGCAATTGTCCTTGCCCTCCCCGCCAGTCATGATAAATTATTTGATTTAAAAAAAAAAAATTGGTCTGAAGATTATTAGATTAGATAAGTAGTTTTACTATGCAAGGTATAAATAAATAGCTGAACTGAGATATGGGTCAGCCCAATCCATATGGGTTCATAGCATAAACCCACCCAGCCACGCCACATCGACCCAAACATTTTGTCTATGCGAAGGGGCGAGGCCCGAGTTAGTCGATCTGATCACTTGGCAGTTGGCACCTTATTATATCCTTTTCTTATTTATTTTATTTAACATTTTATTCCGATTTCGAACAACGGCGCGGTCAAACATTTTGCTCAACAAAGACGCACGCAGGCACTCAGAGTTTCAGGTGCGATTCGGTAAAATAAAACTAAATTAAAAGATATAAAATTATAAAAAGAGGTACAAGTCAAAAGTGCACTTTCTGCTTAGTGGAGTGGGGCACCCGAAAGGACAGATGGTGCTGCTGCATCTAGCCACGTCTCAAACCGAAATGGGCCGGCCTACAAAATTCTTCCCGTAAGTTATTAGTGTTTGATTCGCATATTGTTATTATTATTATTATATTAGATATAGATATTAGATTAGATTAGAGAGAGTCAGTCCAAATATAACATCTGCGAGATGAGAATTGAATAGAATAGTCGGCATAACCGAAGAAGAAGAGGAGGAGGGGGAGGGGTGAAGAGAGTGAAGAGAAGAAGTAAGTGAGAGTGTTAGAGGAATAGGGATGGGGATGGGGATGGGGATGGAGGGTGAGATATCTCCGGCATCGGGGGATGGGGTTACGGAGACGGTTGCTAGCGAAGAGCAGCAGGCGGCGGGGGTGGGAATTCTGCTGCAGATCATGATGCTGGTGCTCTCATTCGTGTTGGGCCATGTCCTCCGTCGCAAGAAGATTTACGTCGTTCCGGAGGCCAGCGCCTCTCTTCTGATCGGCTTGCTGGTGGGTGCCCTCGCCAACATCTCCAACACTCAGAGCAGCATCAGGGCCTGGTTCAATTTCCACGAGGAGTTCTTCTTCCTCTTCTTGCTCCCTCCCATCATCTTATATCCTTTCCAACCTCAATCCCCACTCTTAATTTCTTCCTTTTCTTTTTACATTCATTCATTTCAAAACAAAACAATGTGTGTGGATTTCATTACATTTCCTTTCCTTGACCCTCCTTCAGTTTACTCAGTCTGGTTTCAGTCTCTCCCCTGTAAGCTCCTTTCATTTATCTACCTTTTTATTTTATTCTTTTCTTTCCCGTTTTTATTTTGACTTGGTACGTGTTTGTGATCTCCGCAGAAACCTTTCTTCTCTAATTTTGGAGCCATTGTCACCTTCGCTATATTCGGTACCTTCCTAGCTTCTATCCTAACCGGTGTCCTTGTGTAAGTATTTTATTTTATTCTTTTTTTCTTTAATTCATATATTTCATTCGGCACAGCTACCGTATGATTGATTGTTCATGTCTGTGTTAATGCTTTTTCTGATATGCATGCATGCACGCAGTTACCTTGGGGGATTGGTGTACCTCATGTACAGACTGCCTTTTGTTGAGTGCCTAATGTTCGGTGCTCTTATCTCCGCGACTGACCCTGTTACCGTTCTCTCCATATTTCAGGTGATTTACTGCTTTATCTTTTGTATTTCTTCTACTTTTACTCCATACATGTTCTAGCTTTCCTGAGTCCTGAGTTCTGAAGTTATCGTCAGCAATATGCATGTTCAATACAAAAGCCGTCGTGTCAAGCTGTCAATACGTATTCTGTCTGTGAGATACTCGTGTCTTCCAAATGAATCACCAAGCAATTGGCGGTAGCCTGTTTATAGAGCTGTTTTCCCCTTCCTAATGCTCCCCAACACTGCCAATAATCTTTTATAATTCATGTGATATTTAATCAATTTGTGAAAGTTTATGCTTTCCTACTTTCCATCAACTAGCTTGTCTTTTGTTCTCCTTCCTATTTCACTGTAGTTCTGAATATTGCATCTATAGTAAATATGTTGCATCCGGTTCAATTTGTTCCTAATGTGTGTCTTGTTTGCAGGAGCTTGGTACTGATGTCAATTTGTATGCCTTGGTTTTTGGAGAATCTGTTTTGAATGATGCAGTACGTTTCTACTGCTACAGTGCTCATTTTATTTTTTATTTTACTCTTTTATGCTGAAGTGCATCTGTGATTTAATTTAAATATGGGTGTTGCTACTGATTGACCTCTCCTCTCCCATGTGTTGCTGGCAGATGGCTATTTCTTTGTACAGGTATCTGAACTTCTGAAGTATATTATGCTTTTCCAAAGTAAACCCAAGTATCATTAAAGTTTACTCTAACTCAAGCACTTACTTTGCAGGACAATGTCACTGGTTAAAACTCATCCATCTAGACAAAACTTCTTCATGGTGGTTGTTAGATTTTTGGAGACTTTTGTTGGGTCAATGTCTGCTGGTCAGTTTTACAAATTTTACCTAATGTTCCATTATGCTGAGTTAGGTTTGTTGAATTACCTGGTATTGTGGTTTATGGACCTTTAGGTTTGATTTTGCCTTATGTCACTTTTAAGTTTTACCAAGTTAATATAACAAATCTTCTCAAAGTGTGATTGAGACAGAGGGTGAACTGATTGTGAATTGTTATGTATATTTATATTTTCAGTTTTCCTAAGTTGTCACTCATTTGTTGGCTCTGCAGGTGTTGGAGTTGGATTTATGTCTGCTTTAATATCCTTTTAAAATCCACTGTTGTCCAACATATTTGCTGCATGATTCTTCAGATATTTAAAAGTCAAAATATATTGTGAAACCTTAACTATCAGAACCTATTTAAGTATGCAGGGTTGGATATTGACAAGTAAGTATCAAGAATTTATTTCTCCTTGGCTCAAGATTTGATGATTCACATTATATCTGGAAAATACTGATCAGGAAAAGTTTCTGGTTCTATCTAGTCTACAGAACTTGGAGAGCTGTCTTTTTGTTCTTTTCCCATATTTCTCGTAAGAAATCTCCCCGAGTCCCAGGATCATTTCTTTGTAACTTTGTCAAAGAAGTCTTGTGAGTTCTTTTATACACATTGCAAACCAGGGCTAAAACTATTTCCTTTCTCAGGTACATGCTTGCAGAAGGTCTTGGCCTGTCTGGTATTGTATCAATATTGTTCACAGGAATGGTAAGTGCATATTATCTTCTCTTTTATTATATGTCTGGTGTTTTATAGCATTGCTATGAGTATTTTTGTGCTGTGTTTTAGGTCATGAAGCATTATACATATTCAAATTTGTCACGAAGTTCCCAAAAATTTGTCTCTGGTTTTTTCGAGTTGATATCATCATTAGCAGAGACATTTGTGTAAGAAGGATTTGATTGCAGTATTTTACTTCTTGTAGTTTGGCATTTCCTCTAAATGATGCATGGGAACCTTTTTTTTCTCATGATCTACAGATTTATATACTTGGGAATTGATATTGCCATGGAGAAACATAGCTGGTCACATGTTGGATTTATTTTCTTCTCAATTGTATCCTTTCCTTGATCCTTGAATATTGACCTATAAATTTGAATTGCTGTGATTTGTATTAGCCTAGCATTTTCAAGTTCTTTTTGGTTCTCTTCCTCAACTTTCTTGCTGACCACTTCAGATATTCATTGGAATTGCAAGGTATTCAAGCTGCAGTTGCTATCATCATGAGCTGTTGATCACAGTGACATAAGTTCATTTCTGGCTTTTTAGCTAGTTTGGTTTACAATATAAAGATTTGCATGCACTTTAGACACTTCGATGCTTTGCTTTCATATTTCTCTAGGAAATTGTTTACTATATTGTTTGATGGCTTCATGCAGGGCAGCCAATGTCTTCTCTTGTGCTTATCTGGTCAACCTGGTCAGACCTGAGCAGCAAAAGATACCTCCAAAACACCAGAAAGCACTGTGGTATAGTGGTAAGGGGAAATAATAAACATATGAATCATTGACTATGTTGGCTATGTTGGTGGAAAGTTTGATTGATTCTTACTTTTGGTGTGCTCTTTAATGCTTTTCCTGTTCACTTGGTTTTTTCACTTTATGAACACAAACAGGACTTCGGGGGGCGATGGCCTTTGCCCTTGCTCTGCAATCAGTTCATGATCTTCCAGAAGGACATGGACAGACCATATTCACTGCAACTACAGCAATAGTCGTGTTGACAGTATGCGTACTCATTGTTGTCATCTAATTTAAGCTAATCATTGCATGAAAAGGATAAATAAACATGGAGGTAGCATAAGGTGCTTGCGTGGCCATGCTGGACATTGTGTAAAATTTGAAATTTTTTTCAATCGCTATATCTTTTGTTTCCCTATCTATGATTCCTTTTTAGGAGAAAGCTTATTCAGTTCTTTAAGTGCTTGCTGTTGGCTTCTACAATTAAGAAGGGACTATTTGGAAAAAAAAAAAAAAAATTATGCAATGCATTACTAAACAGAATTTTCTACATTTGAAATTATTATTATTGTTTACATTATTTCTTTTTTCCTGGAAAAACTAAGGTTCATCTGAGCAATTGGATTATTAGATTTAACCCCATCTTTGGATTCAAAATGGGCAAAGGATGCAGTGAAAGAAATCAACGGGGAGAGAGAGGTACAGAGTGCAGAAACTTGAGGATTGAATTCCAATAAAACATCAGGAGACGGTAGAAAAGTCAACTTATATTTAAATAAAATAAAATGTTAAACTAACCTATTGTCAGCCTCTTCGGGAGAATCTTAACAAGAAAAGTGCAAGATCTTTTAGTCCAATTTTAAGCAAACAATATGCGAGCTACTTATATGAAAAGATGTTTGCATCATGTGGGAATCTCAGGGCGATATAAACAGAGAGATTTCAGTATTTTAAATAAGAACACTGTTTATTGATGAGGTGTCAAAGAATGTACAAGTGACATTAGTCTTTATTAATTAGAGAACCTGAAAGCAAACGTCTGAAAAACTGCACCCAGTTTTGTCGTATGTTTTTAAGTTTCTTACTTAAGCTACTATTATCAACCAACTCATTTCCCCACTTTTCATAATCACCATATCTGTACAGTTACTCTGACATTAAACTTATTTGCTTTGTTTCAGGTATTGCTCATTGGTGGTTCAACGGGCACCATGCTGGAAGCTTTAGAAGTTGTAGGTGGTGACAGTCATAATAGTGATAGCCCTTTGGTTTCCATTGGTACCACGACGGTAAGTTTTGCAAGATGAGGCTCTTTTAGAGCATGTTCCTTGTGGAATATAGCAGGAAGCTGAATTCTGCTTGGTTGAGATATCGGCGGAATTATTTTGAATTGAACTATTTTGAATTGTGTGGGTGTATGTGAATAAATAGGCTATATTTGATCTGAAAGAAACAGAAGCATGCAATATAACCAGTGATTATGTTTTTGAATTGCATCTAAAGTTGGCATTATTAAACATTCCATTAAAGATATAATCAAAAAGTCCGAGGGTAGGAAATAGTGGCCGACTCCCTGGCCTAAACAGAAGTTCTACATGCCCAGCCAATATATGACTATGCAAACCTTTTAATGTGATTTTGAATCCTTAAAAACTGTGTTTATTTATGAATTTGTTTTGGATTTGTTTATTATCCTGATGAAGGACAATGTTTAACTTGATGAATATAGTATACATTCACTTTTATTTTTCAACTAATTTTTTTGTTTTTTTCTGCAAGAATCGTGAGGAAAACAATGGTTATGTTTCTCCTTACAATGAAGAATCATCGTCAGGGAACAAAATCAAGATGAAGCTAAAAGAATTTAACAGGTATCATATGAGTTCTGACACCGCAAATATGATAAATCTATTTATTTCTTAATGATGTTGCTCCTTCTAACTTCTCTTTGCTCTTCTGTTGTAGTGCTGCATCTTTTACAGCATTAGATAAAAACTATCTCACCCCCTTCTTTACAAGTCAAAATGGAGATGAAGAAGAAGGTAGGTTTGAATTGGCATTAATTTCTAATCAAATTTATCTGTCAAATTCTCACTGAAGAATTGATGCAGCTAGGCATTGAATATTGATTATATGTGACTTAATTTCAAATTTAAATGGGTTACAACGTTATTCATTTATATGTAGTCTACACGACTGTCATGTTATGTGTCAACTTATTTGGCAAAGCTTACTCATATTCTTACATTTTATCATATGAACTACCCGATTTTGGAATAAGATATTTCTCGAATATATTTCCCTTTTCTTTGTACCCTCCTTCAAGCTTAAGTTATTTCTTGATGAAGAATATGTCTTGTTGTTTTCATGTATTTAAGACCATGTCTGTTGGGCTTGAAAAACTATATGTAGCCCGTAAAATCTTGTTTGAGGCTACTGAACCTACAGCGTATTTGACCCATAAAACAACTACACACGCATAGCTTCTTTTTTAGTCATCATCGCTTGCTCCATTGTCAGATTTCATTTTTTCATGGAATATTTATGAGTTGTGTTTCTAATATTTTTCATCCATGGTATGATGTATTATGCTTGAACTGTGTGAATGAATTTTGGCCCAAGTGTGAAATTACCTTGACATTTTGCTCTTGTTCTTAACAGTTGAGCTTCTGGCTTCTAGAAATGCGGGATTCCATGACAACGACCATGACCATTATTCGTTATGATACTTTCCAAGCATCATGCTCAATGCTATTTGAAGTCTCATTTTTTGTACATTACCTCGAATCATGTAATTTATAGACAGCTTGAAGGAATTGCCACAGTGCAAGGATCATAGCAAGTTATAGGACTGAGGATCTTATGCCGAGTTCAAAGTAGACATTTTGGTCCGTGAGGTTGGAAGGCATCACACCATCTTGCAGCATTAGCATAATTGCATTCTGTATGCAAGCTGATGGTCTGCATGCCTCTGCCAAGAAGCCCGGGGTTTTCAAAACTGAATCTAACCACATGCTGACTGATTTCAGGGCAGGAAGTTAATAGAAGATTGACACATACACACGTTACCGAATACATTGTCTTCATAATAAGTATTTTCGTTATGTTATTTGCACTTTAGCATTGACAGAAATCATAAAATGAATATGTGTGCAGACATCCTCCTCCCTTCCCAAAAAAGGGCGGTACAATAATGGCTGATAAAGTTGATGTGCTAAAGAGAACTGATAGTTGGCACGAAATATTGAAGTACGAATGGACTTGCGAATAATATTTATTGTTAGATGATAATTTTTGCCTCTCCTATAACTAGTTTTTGAGAATCTGATTAGCTGTGTGATGTTTCCTATATTTTTATTGCAATAATTCATACTTTGTTTAATAGTGTTTCAATTGTGCGACAAAGTCATCCGAATGAGAAATTCAGCAATAAGATCAAGGTATGCTAAACATAGAACCTCTTTTTTTCTTTCCTTTTTTTTTTTTTTTTTGAGCTGAGAAACTTAGACTAGTGATAAGTTTTAGAGGTGCTTTATATAGAACAAAATCAATAGAAATTTATCAGAAAATTAGAAAAGTCATCAATGATAGTGAAGAAAAGGAAGAGATCAAACAAAAAAAAAAGGATGTGATGAAAGCTTATGAATATGCAAACAAAAGAAAAAATAATTATAAATTTAAACTTTTGTTCTGGAGAAAAAAAAAAGATTGCTCAGGGTAAAATAATAAGGTTTGGGAATATCGTTAAAAAAAAAATAGGAAAAACCATAAATTAGAGGAATAAATTGAAAAATAAACCCCAAAAAAAAAAAAAGATTAATAAGAAACAAACAATGAAACCAGTAATTCTTTAATAATAAGTTATGTTATTTATAAATATTATTGTAAATCTAAATCTTCTTTTGAGTAGGAAAATGATTGCAAAGCGGTAAAATATAATTAGGGGAAAGAAGAGTGGTAAAATCCCGTTTGAATGATTTGAAAATAGAACCGTTAGAAGATAACCCCAAAGCCCAACGGCTAGTTTTGTTTCCTCGTTGCTTCCGTTTCCAACGCAATGTTTACCTCCTCACCCTCACCGTGCTGCACTCTCCCACCCAGTTCCCTCCTCTGATGTGATATGATATGAGTTAGGGATGAAGTGAGTGAATGAATAGTTTATTAGTATTAGTATTAGTATAGGATATAGCCATATAGGATTAGGAGCAGTGGAGAGGATCATAGGATAGGATAGGAGGCTTCACTTTCACTTTCTCCATTCTGCCAGCCAGCCATGGATGAACATGAACTAGAGGCTACAGCCACTGCCACGGGGAGCGTTTCCGCTTCTCCTGCACCTCCTCTTTCTCGTCTGCCGTCCCCATCTCATCATCATCATCATCATCATCGGCGGCCCAGAGCGAGAGTGAGGGAAGTCAGCTCCAGATTCATGTCTCCTACTCCCCACGGGCACAGACGCCATCCCCATCCCCATCCCCATCCCTTGCCATTGGCCACCGCCCATGACAACATCCATCCACCCATCCCCAGCAACAACAATTCCCAAACCCCTTTCCCTAAACCCAATTCAGCCGCTGCCACTGCAACTGGCACTACTCTCAGGAAACACCGATCCGCGAAGCTTTTCAAGGACAAGGAGAATAACGGTTTCGCCACACCTTTTTCTACTTCTGCTTCTGCTTCTAGTTCCAGGCCTGACACTCCCACCATCACTGTTTCCTCAAGATATAGGCTCGCCCACCGCATCAATTCCACTGCCGCTGCAAAGCTCTTGCAAACTAGTGGAATCTCATTCCCATCTCAGCACCAAATCCAAACCCCTTCACTGTCCGACGATGCTTCCTCCATCTGTTCAGAATCAGATGATGATTTTGGAGATTCAGGCGTCAATTGCAGCATACAGTCACTTCCTGAGTTGCGTTCTTCCATGCAGGAGCCTACCGTGCCTGTGTCCACAACAAGATCACCAGTGGCCGATAAAATCGGCAATAGGGGTTCTGTGAGTACTAGTGTGGACTTGAAACTCCCATCTTGTTCCCCTTTCTCTCGTTCTCTCAATCTATCATCATCTTCAGGCACTGAGAAGCAAGTACCTCCTCTCTCCAAGTCTGTCAGAGTAGGAGGAGGTCTTAGTTTGCCACCAGTTCCTCCCTCTGCAAAGCCGGTGGTCACAGAAACAAGGAAAGGGAAGAAAGGTTCCAGCCATCAGGAAGATGTGCATTCCCTCAGAATGCTTCACAATCGCTATCTGCTTTGGAGATATGCCAATGCAAAAGCAGCCTCCACAATGAAAGCTCAGCAAACACAAACTGAGGTCAGTTGCCTCATCTGCCCATCCTTTCCTGCCCAGCAACTATTACATAACAGAAATTCACAATTCCTTCTTGGCAGTTTTGTACCTTCTCATTATGTTTATGGAACAAGAGAAATTTAGCACAAGTCAAATAGGTTCTCTAGTTCCTTTAATACTTATTTGTAAACAATGAAGATATGACATTGAAAGTAGTTTAAAAGTTACAGTTGTTTTTTCCCTGGACATTGAGATAGATGAAAGCTGGTTGTCCCCATTGTAGGACAGTTCAGTGGGGCCACTGAACGTATAGTTTACTGATTTTAGTTTATTTGAAAGTTATTACTTCACTAAAGTCAGAATTCTCTTACCGAAAACCTGCTCTCATTCTTTGAGTTGCTGTGCTATGGCTTTACCCTGTGCTTTTCATCTTCTTAACTCGTGCAGAAAGCACTGTATTCTCATGCAATGAAAATATCAGAGTTGCGGGATTCTGTGTATAGGAAACGCATAGAACTTGGGCTTTTGCAGAGATCCAAGACTCTTTCCACAATTCTTGAAGCTCAGGTAAGACCACTGATTTGAGTGCTTCTTTTATATTTTGGCAGTCAATCTTACCTCCTGTGATCCAGTCCTTAGCAGTTACTGAGAAATGTACCCAAATTTGTTCATGAACCTAGTTGAAGTTCTCCTTGGGTACTAATTTGAACATTTTACTCATGTCCTGTTGTGCTTTGCATTTCTTTCATTTGAACAAATGTATGTTCTCTTTTGGGTCATATCTGTGTCATCAATTTTGTGATATTCTGCTGAATGTATATACAGATTCCTTATCTGGATGAGTGGTCTACTTTACAAGAAGATTATTCAGTCTCTTTGAGTGAAGCATCTCGGGCTTTTTTGAATGCCGCAGTGCAACTTCCAATTGGTGTGAATGTTAAGGTATTAATCATCTTCTCTTGTCTGTTCATTACCTGGACCAGCGAATTAAGTTCCACTTACCTACAAATGTTTTATGCCACAGGTTGATGTAAGAGAGGTTGGGGAGGCGCTGAATTCAGCGTTGAAGTTGACGGAAACAATTGATTTCCATATCCGAAGATTTATGCCAAAGGTGAGACAAATGGTAAAAGAAAAGGATCTATAATTCTATAGATTATTGGAAAATGCACTCATTTAGTTTACACATTCAGCAAATCCCATGCTACTTTGGTATTTCAAGTTTTGCTGTGTCGGTCTCAAGGTTATACAAACTTGAAATTATTTCTAATTTTTCAGTTCAAATCCTCCTGCAATCTTGCTAACCCCTGCTTCAAATGTTCTTCATTAAGTCAGCTTTGTTATGCAGCACACTAAGACATCCAATTGGATTGTGCATAAACAATGTGTGGAAGAAGATGAATCTTGCTAGCAATTTCTACTTTATATACTTCTAGCCATTGCCCTGATAAGAACTTGTCAAACTCAGGCAGAAGAAACGGATATTTCCATTTCAGAGTTAGCCAGACTTGCTGGTGGAGAAAGAGCTTCTACTGCAGAATGCGGAGATTTATTGTCCAAGTTATACAAGTCACAGGTTTGTCTTGCAATCACTCAATCCTACCATCTTCATCGTGGACAACAGCCAAATTCTACGGTCATTTGTGCTGTTCAACGCCAGCTGTTTTTAATATCTTGAAAGCTGCTCTAACTTCTTTCAGGTGCAAGAGTGCAGCTTAAGGGGCCAACTAATCCAACTGCATCATTCAATTTGCCAAAAGGATAAAACTAAAGAATAATAGACTAATAATTCAATTGCAAGCCCCTTAATTTGGCCTTCGAAATTTGCTAGCCGGAGTCCATGTCAAGCTAAGCACGGCTACAAGACAATCGCGGATATACCACATCTGATGCTGTTCATAGTTGATGAGGAAGCGTCAACAAGAATTCATCTCTTATTCTTTTCCATTACTTGAGAGAAGAGGATCCTAGTTATGATCCATCAGGATGCAGAATTTTTCCGGGTTTATGTAATACGGATATTGTATGGTGCATGCATGGTGTTGGTATGTATGCAGAGCCAGCCAGCCACTCACCATTCCTTTCCCCGTCTCACTCAATGGATGTCAATAAAAATAAAAGCTTGTACACTTTGTTTTTGAACGAATAAAATGCAGTTACATTTTACAACTTTCCAGAACTCAATTCGTAAAGATGAGTTTCAAAAGTATTCAGTTCGCCCCTACAAAAATATTACCGATACTTAATAATTATCTTCCTTTACCGCTGTGGAAAAGAAGGCAGTCAATGTTATTAAACACAACGGAGTACAAATGGTAACATCCTCAGGTCATGTTGTCCTACATTGTATGACGATGAGGCAAGCCACCGGTGATTTTTTCCTCTTTTGGTCAACTGGTGCCACAACACTCAAATTCCTAGGCAAAAGAAAAGAAAGCTGTAGGTACTTACAAATACAAGGTATGAGGTTAACAAATTTACAAGGAGTCAAGATACATGCAGTTCCTGCGTCGATTGTACTGAAGAAGGCTTCCATAAGTGCGATCCCAAACACCAATAAAAAGTGACTCTGTGTCGGGGCTAAATGATACACCAGAGATCTCCCCAAAAAAATCGATCTCCTGCTCCTTCTCAAACCCATGCTTTGCATCATAGACGTGCACAAAGTCAGCTGGCTCAGCCATTGCCATGAAATGACCATCAGATGTGAAACGTATTGAACGTATAGCTCCAAGGTTGCCCTTGAGCACAGCAACAGACTTGGACAAATTCCTAATGTCCCAAACACGGCATGTTTTGTCTTGGTTCCCGGTGGCAAAAATGCAACCATCAGGGTGCCATGCAGATGCAAATGAATAATCCAAGTGTCCACATAAAGGCATGACGGTCTACAAAGAACCAAAATTAAAATTAGAGATTCGTAGTTTTTATACTCTGCTTGTGAGAATCCTTAGAGAAAAACATAATCATCAACTCAAAACTTAGGCAAACAGAATACACCAACCTTTCCGGTTTGAGAATCCACTAATATCCCTTCCGGGTTGTCTCCAACAATTACAAGTAGTTTGCCATCAGGGCTCAATGAAGTATGCTGCAGACAGAAAGTGAACAAATTGGTATTATTATTTACGGTGCGTTTGTTTCAGTATTTAAAAAAAGGTGATTTTGAAACTAAAATTTTTTATATAACTAAAAAAGATAAAAACAGATTTTATTTTAAATTCTGATTATTTTTTAAAATTTATCCAAATGTATCAAAAGTAATTTTTTTTTTTTGGCCCAAAACACACTCTTATTCTATTAGTTACAACAATTGATATCACATTTTCCAACACTAATGGTGGGCACCAGCAATGAGTTTGTAACCTAACGGTAACTTAACTTATCCAGTATTCTACCATTCTATATAAAGTTTCTTACATTACGTTTCAATAATAAAGAGCAAATAACACTAGTATTTTTAGTGAAAACAAAAGTTTACACCAAAAAATATTACTTACATTGACCGGCCAAGAGAAGAAGAAATGCTTGGAAAGTTGAAATCTCTCCATGTCAAAGTCTCTAACTCCACAGTCATTATTTGAAGCCATGAAATGGACAGCCCCACTGGAAGATTGATTGTTACTTGTTAGTAAGCAACATACTTGAGAGTTGTGAACAGTATTTGCCAAAATCATCAACAATTGAAGGCCCAAAATGGAAAAAAATGCAAGGAAAATGAGAAAGCGGAGAAGAGAGACCTTGGATGATCATAAATCTCAACAGCATTTGTGATTGCATTGTCATCATAAGTAGTTCTGGAACAAAAGCTAACCCCAGGTCGATCTAAGTACTGCAAAAACAAGATGTATGTATCATTCATTAATCAGGCAAAACTGGACAATGTTGATAACAGTATCAAATGGAAAAATCAAAGTTAAATTAACATAATTAAGAATGGCTACAGATTATTTCAGTAAGGCTCACTGGCAATTTTTCAACTAACCATATTCATATAAAGGTAAATAAGCTCTATCCTATCTCAAAAACAAGATCAACATTTATATCATTATATCATATAACGAGTACAAAAACCATAGACTAATTTGTACAGCTAATAGCATGATAAATCACCGTGATTGTGTTATCGATGGCACATTACGATGGTGAATGAATGCGCAGCATTAGTACATCCAGTAAATAATGATTCGTAAAGAATACTAATCATTGCAGACTAGAAAAATGATAAGTAAAACAGAAGTACCTTGCAAATAAGTTCCCCTTGAAAACCCCCAGCAATCAACAACTTATCCCGTACAGCCAGTGTACTAATCTGTGTCTGAGTAAATCCTTCCAAAAGGCTTCCAGGATGTTTCTATTAGCAACAGGATTTAAAAGCTCAGATACCTCATCCAAGTGATGTTTCTAACAGCAAATCACTGCAAAAATGATTACCTCACATGGAGCTACATGCCCTGATACATTCAGGACTTCTGTTCTCTTGGAGTTTAAAGAAGACCAGTGTACAATTGAGTAATGTGAAACAAGATATACATCATGCTTTGATGTTGACCAAACCAAGTTCCTCAACTGCAAATGACATATTAGAGGTTAGACATTAATGTTACTTAACTTATTGACAACAGCACACTCTGGATTTCCAGAAGGAAATAGTATGGTAACTTAATTCTACAAGATGAATATGCAGGCAAACATCTTTCCACAATAGACACTATAACAGTGTGTGAGGCCAAACAAATTTGATCACATCGGACATAATTAAAATCTAAAAGAAATTTATTAACATACTTGGAAATGAAGTATTGTTGATTTCACAGATCTAGTGTTCTGCCAGAAATCATAATACATTCCTCCTTTATCTGTTCGTTTGCATTCCTGTAAGCAAAATATAAAGTAGAAGATCAAAATATGTCCACAGATTCATTACTCAAATGCCACGAGACTCAAAGGAAATCATATTTTTACCTTCTCGGAAAGATCCCCTGATTGAGGTATATTTTCATAATTCTTGTACTGCTCTAGTCTAGTTTGCCTATACTTCTCACGACTAATGCTCAGTCTATCCCAAGGTATACCTTGGATATCCTTTCCTTTCCTAGCTTCTGCAGCAGTGGTATCTGTTATCCGGTTTTCCTGCAACAGAGAATCCAAAGCCCCCACCCAAAGAAGCACAAGCAAAGGGGAAATATTATGTTAATGCTAACATTTTAGTATTGGTCATTTAATTGCAATCAAATGTCATCCTAGGAGTAAGGAGATAAACCACAAGGCATGAACAATGCAAATTTGATAATAAACATACGAAAATTAGTGAGTTAAACAATTCAACAGGGAAAGAGCAAAAATCCCACAGCAAACAAAAACTCAAATGATAACAAAGGTTTTGCTTATGACTCAAAACAAACCAAAGCTTCATATTCATCATCGTCATCGTCCTCTGACTCTGAATCACCAAACACTCTGCCACGGAAATACATATCATCTTCTACATCTGCCATTTCATTATCGTCTGCAACGTACTCCATTTCATTCCCCTGCTGTTGAGACATGTTTCCCTGTGCTATTGATACCTGTTCCATACAGGGAGTTGAGGTCTAATTAAGATTAAACACATTAATTATAAGAAAACAAGCATCAAATCCAATAACCTTGAAACTACATATGCTAAAGTTTTAATTTTAAGTAAAGAATATCAAACCCCAATTGAAACAGTACGAGGGAAAAGAGATAGCAGTAAGGTGAACATTAACCCAACCCTAAGACAAAATACCTATATTTTTTTTTGTGTTTGGGGGGGGGGGGGGATTCCATTCAGAATATCAAGCCAACGGACAATGGGTTGGCAAAAACTAGCAAAGAATGAGAGAAATAACGAATCAATTTGGGCAATTCCAATCACTCGTGTAAGCCACCTAATTAATAAGAACAGTAAATTTTCCAAGTTTTAAGATTCCTAAACCACAACGATGAATTGAATTCACATCATTGGGTCCCAAAATCAAACCTTAAAAACCCAGAAACTTAATCTTAAAAATAATAACAATTTAAAAAAATTAAATTAAGGGTACCTACCCAGAAACGAAGCAGCGGCATACATAGAAAGAAAATTATTAAAAAAATTAAAAAAAAAAAAAAGAAATTGAAGATGAGAAAATGAAAATTAAATTAGAAAATGAATAGGAGGTTAATGGGGGATAGAAGAAGTGACCTTTTTATTATTGTGTTGGTGAATGGAAGAAGAAGTGAAGGGAAGGGAAGGGAAGGGAAGGGGAGGGCAGTTAGATCTTGTCTGTCGGAGAAGATCTATCCATCTATGTATCTATCTGCCACGGTCTCTCTCTCTCTCTCTCTCTACAATTGAACTGAATGACCTTTTGCCGTTCCCTAATCAGTAATGAGTCATATTGATATAGAAGCGGGTTCACACTAAATTCTATATATAATAATATCTTAATTATTTAATATATAATTTAAAATTATAAATATATAAATATTATAAAATTATTAGTTAAGATAATACTATTTGTAGAATTTACCAAAAATTCGAGATTATATTAATATTTTTCTTACCTGATTACCTTTGCTTTTCTAACATATACAACGTAGCATAACACACTACATACAGCATTAACATTAACATACCCTCCTCCCTCTCCCTGACGGCACTGCGCGTTTCAGTCTAATCTAAGATATTTTTTTTTTCAATTACAAAAAGGAATGTTTAAATAATTTTATATAATCAAACAATAAAAATATAAAAAAAATTATTAAATTATGTTAAATAATTATCTATTATAATAATTATATACTATAATTTAATAATTTTTTATATTTCTATTAATTAATAATATAAAATTATTTTATATTATTAATATATAAAAATCAATCTCAAAATTAAATGCATAACAACTATTACTTGCGATTTCATGTGTGCAATTGATAATGAAATTATAATTTTAAATTAAAAAAATTATAATTTTTAATTTTTTTATATATCAATAATTTTGAAGTATAAACCTAAGATTTAATATGAATTATTTAAATTTCTTACCATTAATTTACTCCCAATAGTTTTTTCAATTTTAATTTAAAATGATATATAAAATTATAATTATACTCAATTCGATAACATTAAAAAAAAAAAAACAAAGGTTTCAGACTAGAATATACGAGCTCAACTCGGCCTAATAGCTAAGCTCAAATAGAGGTCGGACTCGTTACTAGCTGACACCCATCTCGAGCCCAAATCCGAATTAAGTGCAATGGTCCTTTAACATCACTGAACGGTACTCATCTTGCGTGTTATCAATAAACTCGGACCCATCCATTAACCTGAAGCTAATGGATGTCCCAAGTTATCTCCTATTATGGCGGAACCATACCTCTATATATGAGTCCGGTTATGGACTTCAGGTACTTTTTCCTTCCTACCTCTTATACACTCACCTGCACTCACTGACTTAAGCATCGGAGTCCTTGCAGGTACCCCCATTGCCGTGGACACCAGCTTCATCAACTCACAGACCCCATCAAGAGCAGTTTGAGATCCCAACGTAATTCGGATTCCCTTCAGGTAACCTACCTCCGAATATTAGCGCCGTCTGTGGGAACTCAAACGTTGATTACTATCACAACATGGCAGAAATTATACCAATGTCTTCACACCCAAGGCATGAACACACGACGACACATGGCCCCACAAGTAACCACTAACCGCTGGTGGATGGTCGCACGACTTTCGATTCAACTTTGGACGCCGGAGATCGCTACCACGAGCAAAACTCAACGGCTTACCGCTCTCTCATCCAGGCCGTAGGAAATGTGGTTGCCTCCAAAGTGGAAATTTGCCCTCAGGCCAACACGACCCGCTCGCTGAGATGTTGACCTTGATGTAGGAGCAAGCCATCCGCATTCAAAAGATGGAACAAAAATTGGATTGCATGAAAGAAGCCGACCAAAAATGACGTTGCGAAAGGCATCGACGCCACCATGATAGGAGCCCATTGCATTATGGAGGCCGAAGCCTGAGAGAACGCAGCCGCAACACCAAATACCGATATCGTGGAAACTCACCACGTCGGAGTGTTGCCAACAGTCATAAAGAACCTTGGGTGAAAATATCCAACACCACCTCAAACACTCCGAATCCCGACCTCTGCTTGCGTACGCTGATAGACGTGCAAGGCATGGCTCGGAATGTTACGAGGACCCCGAGGATGGCGACGACACGCCATTCTCCGACTTCATTATGGGAACTTAGCCACCTAAAGGTTTCAAGCCCTCTCTAACATGGAGCCCTATGATGGGAATACTAACCCCCAGGAGCATATGGATACTTTCAAGTCAAAGATGTCACTGGTCGGCGTCTCGGATCACGTTCAATGCCAAGCATTCCCGATTACCTTGAAAAAAGCTGCACTCAAATGGTTCAACTCTCTCCCGCCTTGGTCGATTAATCGATTCTCCGATCTTGTTTCTCTATTCGTGGCCCACTTCACTACCAAGAGGTTCAAACCTAAGTCGGTCTCCAGCCTCCTTGGCATACATCAATGGCAAAACGAGTCACTCCAAGATTTCCTCGAGCAATATAACGTTGAAACTTTGCTTGTTGATGAAGTGCAGACTCAAGTGGCAATTCTAATGTTATTAAACGAATTACGACCTGGGCCATTTAAAACTTCGCTGTTAAAAAGGCGACCGCAATTCCCGAAAAAAATACAGATGAGAGCTGAGAAGTATATTTTTCTTGAGGAAATGGAGAAAGCCACAGCCAACCAGGAAGGCACCAATCTGATAAGTAGGCCGGAGGTCAGGATGAACACCGAAGGAAGGACATACATTCAAGGGTTAGTAAAAATAATGAGTATACCCCCCTCAACGTATCCTTATCCGAGCTATTCTGAGAAGTTGATTAGGTCGAAAGGCTTCCCAACCTAAAAATTCTCAAAATGAGGGCCAACACAAACAAGTCCTTGTTTTGCAAATATCACAACGGCTTCGGGCATAGAATCGAGGATTGCTACGACCTCTGAGATGCCGTAAAACAACTGATAAGGGAAGGCAAATTGGTCAAGTATGTGACTTCCCAAAGAAGTCCACGAAGAAGACGAATACCCGATCAGGGAAATGAAGAAAGGCGAAATCCGAAGAGCCAGAGAATCTTGGAACCAGAAGGAAAATAAAGCAATGATGAACAACAGATTACCAGGACTATCAACGCCATCATCGGAGGTTTTGCAGGTGGCGGAATGATGAAGTCATCCCAGAAAAAATATTTGCAAGAGGTCCTCAAACGTATCTTTAGGGAAGATAAAAAAGCCAGCGCCGACATTACAGCCGACATTGAAGATAGTCTTCTCTAACTCCAACTTGGAAGGCATGATTCCTGGACACGATGACCCTATAGTGATTTCTGCTGCAATGGTCAATACCGAAGTAAAAAGGGTATTCGTCAATCAAGGGAGCTCGGCAGATATTTTATTTCGAAACGCATTTGATAAGTTCGGATTGAATAATGCTGACCTCCAAACACACAAGGAATAATTGAATGGCTTTTCATGGAAGAAAATCCACCCTCAGGGGTTCGTCACCCTCCACCTAACCTTGGGATCTCGACCTAAAATCCGGACAGTTAAAGTTAATTTCCTAGCTGTCGACTACCCCTCGGCTTATAATATTATACTCGAGAGGCTGACATTAAACAAGATAGAAGCCGTTATCTCAACGGTATCCCTAATAATGAAGTTTTTTGCTGACAAAGGAGAAATTGCTATGGTAAAAGCTTACGGCTCGGCAATGCAATAATACCAACCACGAGATTCAAAGGCAGCAGAAGGAAGTGTCGCAGGGCAATGCTAGATCCCCCAATCCTTCAAAGGTTATAATAGTAGACCTGAATACAAGGAAAGTCGAAAGAGGAAGACCGAAGCCAAATAGCGAATTAAAAGAAATTCAAATCGGTAGAGAAACTGGACAAACAACTCAGATCAATAAAAACCTCCCGACCACATTGAAACAAGGTCTAGTCACCTTTTTGAGGTCCAATGCAGATTTATTCATTTGGACTGCGACCGATATGCCTGGCATCAACCCAGAGTTTATGTCCTACCAACTCTTTGTCCTCCCTAGTTCAAAATCAGTAGCTCAAAAGAGAGAGAGAGAGAGAGAGAGAGAGAGAGAATGAGCCCAGATAGAACCCTCGTGGTCCAGGAGCAAGTCTAGAGTCTCTTGGACGTCGGGTTCATATGTCGTTCGGTTTGAAGAAAGCGAGAGTCACGTACCAAAGGCTTATGAACAAGATATTCGCAGAGTTCATCGGAGATTTGAGGGAGGTTTACATCGATGACATGTTAATCAAGACAATGGAAGGTGGAAGTCTCCTATCTAACCTTGAGGTCGTATTCAGTCACCTCCGACAGCATAATATGAGATTAAACTCACACAAGTGTGTATTTGATGTAGAAGGCAAAAATTTCCTAGGATTCATGCTCACACATCAGGGAATCAGAACAAACCCCGACAAGTGCTGAGCCATACTTGAAATGAAAAGTCTGACAACGGTGAAAGAAGTACAATGCCTCACGGGAAAAATTGTCTCCCCCTCAAGATTCATGGCTACATCTGCATAGAAAGCCATTCCCCTTTTTTCTCTCGTAAAAAAGGGGAATACATTTGAGTGGATGGCGAAGGTGAAGCTGTGTTTTCCAACTTCAAGGAGTATTTCTCCCGACCTCCAATACTAAGTAAGCTGGATGTCGGGAAACCCTTGTTCTTGTACCTATCAGTTAGCAATGTGACCATAGCCGAGGCACTTGTCTGGGAAGATTCTCAACAACAACACCCTGTATACTTCATCAGTAAAGTACTTCTTCAAGGCCCCAAGATTAGATATCGGAAAATTGAGAAAGTCGCCTAGGCCTTATTCGTAGTAGCATGTAAGCTCTGCCATTATTTTCAAGCTCATACTATCTTTGTCCAAACCAACCAGTTGATCCGACAAATCCTCCAAAAATCAGCCTTGGGGGACATAATGGTATCATGGTTCGTAGAACTTTCAAAATTCGACATACAGTATGAGCCAAGACTGCCATTAAAGCTAAAGCTCTAGCAGATTTCTTAGTAGAAATGGCGAACGATGTGAATACCCCAGAACCGGGATGGACTCTGCACGTGGACGGAGCCTCTAGCTCCAAGGGGAGCAGAGCCGGAGCGATACTTGAAAAAAAAGGCGATATAATTTTCAAGCTCTCCATAAAATTTGACTTCCCGGTTTCAAATAACCACGCCAAATACAAAGCTTTCATCGCCGGCTTGAAGTTAGCTAAAGATATCGGAGTGTCCCAACTTTTGATATGCAGCGACTCTCAAATCGTGACCTCCCAAGTAATTGGGACGTACCAAGTTAAAGATGCTTTGTTGCAAAAATATCTTTTGAAAGTAAGAGAGCTCGTAAAGGATTTCTCAGGGGTCGACTTCTGACAATTTCCTAAGGAGGAAAATGTTAGGGCCAACATCCTCTCTAAGTTGGCAAGCACTAAGCCTGAAGGAAACAACCAAAATTTAATCTAAGAGACACTAAGACTCCCCTTGATAACGGAACTTCTTCGGACTTTATCCATCGACGAAGTTTCAAGCTGAATGACTTTGATTGTCCAATACTTGCGAAATAGGACCCGATCAGAAGATCCCATACATGTAAAGAGGCTAGCCAGAGAGGCCTCTTACTACACCATCATCAATGAACAATTATTGTGAAAAGGACTATCCTAGCTACTACTAAACTATGTGGGACCTGATTGGATCCCCACCATTCATGAGGAAGTCAACGAAGGTTCTTGTGGCCACCACCTCGGAGGAAAATTACTCGCATTGAAAGTATTGCGAGCCAGTTTCTATTGACCTTTAGTGATCAAAGACTTGATCGAGTATGCAAGGAAATGCTCCAACTGCCAAAAACATGCCATTTTTCACCTCGCCCCTTCTGAGAACTTACCTTGATCATGCCCCCTGGCCTTTCAGCGAGTGAAGATTGGACCTCCTAGGTTCTTTCCCACTCGCCTCGGGACAAGTGAAGTACCTAATTGTGGCAATAGACCACTTTACCAAGTGGATAGAGGCAGAGCCGCTCTTCACCATTATTGCCGCCCAAGCTTAGAAGTTCTTATGGAAGAACATTTTCATCTGCTTAAAAATACCTGATTCCGTAGTTACTGATAATGGAACCTAGTTTATAAATTAAAAGTTTCGAGGATTTCTCACAAGCTATCAGAATAAACACCACTTCACTTCGGTCAAGCACCCACAAGCAAACGATTAAGTCGAAGTTGCCAATAAAGTCATATTACAAGGGTTGAAGAAGAGACTCAATGAGGCAAAGGGGGCATGGGCCGACGAGCTTGGGAGCGTTCTGTGGTCCTATCGAATCACTTCATATTCCACGACAGGAGAAACTCCTTTTAAGTTGACTTACGGAGTGGATGTGATAATACTGATCAAAGTTGAAAAGTTCAGCCCACATGTCATGTTCCGACTTACATATCAGCAAGCACTTCTGGAGGAATCTGGCCTATCTAATGAAGCAAGGGAAATGACTCATTTATAGGAGAAGGCGCTGAAACATCGAATCTTCCAGAGATACAATGCCAACGTAATACCTTGGATGTTCAACAAAGGTGAATTGGTTCTTCGATGTGCTGACATCGGAAAACCTCCCATGGGCCATAGGAAATTAGCTGCAAATTGGGAAGACCCATACAGAGTTATTAACATCTTAAGAAATGGGGTATACAAACTCTCCATATTATTAGGCACAGAAATTCCTAGGTCATGGAACTATTTCAACCTTCGAAAATTTTTCATATAAGTATAAACTACGCGAAGTAGTCGTACTCTTTTTCCTATCTCGAGTTTTGTCCCTCTAGGTTTTAATGAGGCAGAACTCCGTGGGCCGAGTAGTATCTAGTAAACTCTTGTTGGTTTCCTGCTTTTATTTGTTATCTTTGTCCTTTTTTTTACATAATCTTTGCTACTATTTTATCTCATTTTACATTCACTATTTCGATTATTCGTTATCATCTTCACCTTTTTATTTCTTATTACACTCACTGTGATTGTTATTCGTATTTAATGCTCTCAACCTGTTTTAATCCTCCTAAGGGATTGATCACCCTTTTGTCGAGAAAAATGAATCCCAGTATAATCACTCAGATGCATGAGCGCAAAGTCCCAAAGTAAACAAACGCTAACATACTTGAAAAATCCGATGTTATATCTCGGGTCAATCGTGTCTTTGGTGCTAACTTAAGCGAATGAAAGAAACCCTTTAGTTTTAGCCTACAAAGAAATCCAACTTGCATAACCTCTAGTTAGGGAAAATAATAAGGTGCAGTTAATATTCCCTTTAAGTTATAACTTAGGCGAAAAACAGGTGCATCAATTAGCAAAATTGGTAGCAAACAAAATCGTAAATTCCAAGAAAATTTATTATAAGACCCTGGATTTTGGGAAAATATTCATTATTGAAAGAGGCCGTGATAGGGCAAAAGAAAATAAAAATTACAAGCATATCAGGGGTCCAACGTCAAATTTGCTGGATCAGCTTCGGGGTCCTCAATGCCCTCTGATAATTGATTTTTTATCACACTTTATTTTTGCAATTGAATAATGATCTTGGGGCAATTTAGTGTGTAAATATTGGTTTTTGGTCTAAATTGGATTTTGGGCTTTTAAGTGTAATTAATTATAACTTTTGTTTCGGGTTCCCGATTAAAGGCTAAATTCGGACAACAAGGCAGTCATGAAATGTCGGAGCAAAGTTTAGTTAATTAAGTATCCAAATTGCAAGGGACCAAAGCCATTAGTTTTTGATTTTTTTTGTTTGGTCTGGTTCTTGTCCTTTGAACCGGTTTATTTTGGTTTTTAAGAGCTGGAAAACGAAGGGATTGGGGGCTGTTATTTTTTTCCAGGAACTTTTCATTTTTAGGGGATTTCCAATTTTTTTCGCATGTTCATTCCATTCAACCTTTTCTTCTTTATTTTCGGTTTTTGTTCTACCATGGTTGGCTAAGGCACTAATGGACCAACCCACGAATTGAGTTTCCGCCTTCAATCCAGAGGACGTTTTTTTTTCTCATACTGAGTTCGTTCTTTTCCTTTTCCTTCTGTATTTTGATTCTGGATAACTTAAGGGAAAGGGTGTTGAATGTTAGATTTAACATTTAGGTTGATTAATCGAAAGGGCTTAAAATCAAAACGGGTTTAAGTGGGCACTGTACGTTGAATGAGTGAACACGTCGGGTTTCTAATAAAATGCTAGGTGATCACCTAGTAGATTCGTTTTTCTAAATGAATGCAGGGATTCCGATTTGTTTAGGATCAACCATTAATTCAGTGATTCATTGTCCAATGACGGATTTTTAGGAACTCTAGTCTGGGTTGGTTGTTTTAAAATTGTTAATTTCATTTTTCTTATCTATTATCTGTTATCTGTATTGAAATTGAATAAACCCCCCTTTTTCATTTCTGTTGCTAATTCTGTATTGTGCTGTTTCCGATTGAGCAAATTGGTTCATCGCGAATTCCTTGGGAAACGATTCAGGTTGCTCTATATTACAAGTTTTTCTTTATAGCTTGATTAATTTGAGTGAGTTCGACAGTCACGTCACCCTCATCATCTTCATCCGGAGCTACAACGATGCGACCATCGACCGTGATTTTGTCCAACCTGACCTCGCTAAAATTGACATCAGGATAAAGAATCTGACATTGCTCCAAAAGAGACTTTTTAATCTCTAAGGTTGACTTCGCCCACAGTTGCTCCACTCGAGCCATGTCATCATACGCTCTTGCAGCATCCTCGGAAGAATTAGCACAAGCCCTCTCGAGTTCTAACACCCGAGAATGCGAATCCTTCAATTGTTTGTCCTTTGCCTGAAACACCTTTTTCAGCCCGTCTATCTCGACTTGCTTGGCCTTCTCCAAAGTCGACTTCTCATCTCGAAGGAGGGAAAGCTTCTCCTTCAAGACTCTGACCTCTTCCATTGCTCGAATGCCAAAAGTAATGACTAGCTCCGAGTATTAGAGTAAGGCCACCGACTTCAGCATAGCACGCCCAATCCATTGGAACTTGGTGGCTAAGTTTTTGTCATCCCCTTGTAGGCGCTCAAGGAAGGCAGGGACCATCAACTCCTTATCCATGAAGTCGGGATAAGGAAAATCCTTTTCTATCACATGGAATTCTAATCTATCCCTTGACGCAGGAAGACCTTTAGGGTCGGTAGCCACAGCCTTCTCTTTGGCCGCCTTTTTAAATTTTTGTTTCTTCGAAGGTTGAGCCACGGGGGCTGCCTCATCGGGAGCAGGGTTAAACTCCGGTTCTCCAGATCCTATCGATCTCAGGCTATTACTCCTATCCTCCTCATGGGGCTTTTTCAGTATCTTATGGTAGAACTCGGCAAGGGTGGACTTCGGAGCCATTTCGTCTACAAAACAGAAATCAATAATGAGTATACAATAAAGAAAGGAGGAAGAGAGTGCAGTAACAATAGAAAAAGACAATAACCAAAATATCGCCTAACCTTCGTAGGCTCTACGCCGATTATGTTCTTCAAATTCAAATGGTTTTTTCCAAAGCATTCGAGAAAGATCGACAATAGCCTTCTCCTCGACCTTAAAGGAACTCTCCCTCCAAGGTCTCCCAGAAAGGGATCGAATTCAGACACCCAAAAACTTTAAAATAAATAGACTTGAAATTGTGAAAGGATCCTTGTAGAGAAGGAACACCTTCCGATTGACATGAGCTCAGAAGGACAACCAACCCGAGATTATTCCACCACCGACAGGTCAGGTCAATGTAAAGAGGAAAAAGAAGGCTTCTGGGGACGGCGCTACTCCGAGATATTCATGGATAATCTCGAACCCTCGAATCATCATCAAGCTATTTGGGTGCAGTTGGGAAAGAGCGGCCTCAGACCACCTCAGAATCTCCACTTGAAAGTAGGTAAATGGAATCCGAGCTCCTAGTTTGGAGATGAGGATGTCGTAAAACCATATCCACTAAGGACCCCCTCAAGATTGAGGTCACCCACTCTCTCGCTCGGACCGGGAGCCTCCAGGTAATATTCCTCCTCGTACTTGCCCTTCGATGAGATTAGATTCTCCTCTCTGAAATAAGTTAGGAACTCCGAGGTCACAACTGAGGGGGTCCCAAGGACTTCGGGATCGACCCACTATTAGATGAAGTTAATCTTGGGAGGAAACGTTAGAGCCCTCTATTTTTTGACTATTTTGAGATCCTGGATAACCTACAAAGGAAACCACCCCTACGTCATGAACTCGGGAAAAACCTAATTCGGAAAATTTGAGAAATAGAATGGAAACTGAAAAGGTAGGCCCTCGACGGTGGTTTCCCTCTAAATATAAAGTCGTTGGTGGGCAGCAGAAGTAAGAAAATGAAGCAGAATAAGGGTTAAAACTACCCCCAAGCAATGGAAAAAATGCAGTTTAATAGTGGAAGGAAACCAAACCACCACTAATACCCCGTTTCATCCTACGAGACAAGCACTACAAGTAGTAGAAACAGAAAACAAAAAGAAAGGGCATACCTATTACAGGAAAACGAATGCTCGTAATATGGTGGATAATGTTGTTGCAAGATGAAGCACCCATTTCTTCACTATAGAAACTTTTGGCAAGCAAAGAAATGGAGGAATGAAAAGGCAGAGTGACATTTATAGGCATGAAGACGCCCCCCTTATCGCACAAACCAAACATCATTAAGGGTATAGTATGACTTTTCACGTGAAGGAATTGGGGGCAAAAGTGGAATAAGAACCCAATTCAAATGATGAAGACGCTCGAATCGAGGTGCCAAAATAACACATGTCCGCTTAGGGCAAAAAGATGTGACTTACGAGGCGAAAAGATGTCGCCACTCCTGAAGATTCAAGACGTTGCCACAAGCAGATATCAAATCATTTGAAAAATGTCAATCTATTTTCAGAACACGGAACGTGACTTTGGAAAATCATGAGGAACTCGACACACGACGAAGTCACCTCGATTACCGAGTTGGGGGCACTGTTCCGAACTGGAGTATACGAAGCCAACTTGGCCCAACAACTAAGCTCAAATAGAGGTCGGACTCATTAGTTATATTGTCTTTACTAAATATACCAGTGATGTCGGTGGCCCTAATTTTTTTTTTTTCCTTTTTTTTGTCTGTTGAAGAGGTTATCATCATTCTTTTTTGGTAGTAACCTTACCATTGTTCTTTTTTGTTGCTTATAATTTTTTTTATCTAATAAATAACTTAGATCTATTAGATCTTAAGTATAGTTGTTTAGTTCTATTGTTTCTCTAAATTACATATCTTATGTTTTTTATCCCTTTTGTGGTTCCTTTGATTCTCCTTATAGATATTTCTATTTTGATTATCTTCCAAATAGTAGAAATATTCAAATTTATTTTAAAAGGAATAATAATACATTTTTCAATCTGTAGTACTTTTCATATTGGTTTTCAATATGAAAGATAGTTACAAATTGATAGTTTTTAGACAAAGAGTAGAGCTATAAATTATTGATTAGTTTAGAATGTATAGTATATTTATTTATTTATTTTTAAAATTTGGATCCAATCTATCATTACTAATTTGTAAGCGCAACTCATCTATGAATTAATTTTATTTCGTTCTTGTCTAAAAAAAAAAAATGGTTTCAATATAACTATACTCCATGTAGAATTATAGAAAGAATATGACAATATAATAGAGATTGACTGTGATATATTGTCGGTGTAAAGTGTGCTATACTATCAACTAATCATATTTATATGATAACATATATATAACTTTTAATATATCTATACTATAGAAGTCAATTATTTTTAATAATGTAACAATATATAATTAAATATTTTTATAAAATTTTTTTATCTTGTCAACACATAACAATTAATGTGCCTGTTTAGGACATACATTGAAATGATTAAAAAAAATTTTACTAAATAACATGTATAAATATACATGTTAATAAATTTTAAAACTGACTACTATATTAACTAAATTTAAAGAATAAATATTAAAATTCTAATTTATCCTAGAAATAATTAATTAGAGTAATCATTATTCTACTAATTGTATACACGCTAAAGCACCAAATTGTTGGAGTTTTGATTTTATTTTTTTTAACGAGGTTTGCAATCTTAGTGTAATACACTATAAATTATAATAACATAACACAGCGTCCAATTTTAAGTAAATTAAAATTGAATGTTGAAGTTAACAATTGTGTCAATGGACTGGCCGCCTCAGTGTGGATTAACTTGCATCGATTCAATATATCTTTGCAGAAAAGGTCAGATTTGATTTCTCCAATTTGTATTTTTGTCAATTGATTCAAACTAATTCATTAAATTTAGGTTTAAATATATTTTTGGTCCCTATAAAATTATTGAGTTCTGGTTTTGGTCCCTATAAAATTAGCTAGTTTTGGTTTTGGTTTTGGTTTCTTGGAAAAGAATATTTTGATTTTGATCCAAACATTTCCAAAAGTTTTGATTTTAATTTCTATCATTAGTCTATCTCTATTAAGTGATGATGTGGATGACCAAGAGCTAAGTTACCTTTCTTACATGGTAGCTTGAATATGATATTAGTACCTATAATTTTGGTTTTAGTCTCTTAATTTTTTTTAATTGCTTTTTTTGGTTTGGAACCAAACATCTTAAAAAGTTTTTGTTTTAGTCCTTACAATTTGTCTGTCTCCGATAATTGATAATTTAGATATGTTTTTAATCTCTATAACTATAAATCATCTTATTTTTAGCCTCTTTATTTTTTTTAGAATAAAATAACACTTCTTCTCACTATAGTTTCCCTCTAGCTCCACCTTCTCCCCTTCCCTTCCCTTTTGTTCCCCTTCCTTCCGTCATCCAACCCTTCCCCCACCCATTTTCCCCTCTCCATAAAGCGATTGCGAGCACAATGACACCACCACATTCTTTGCCTAGCCATAAGCTACTATGACAATATCATTATCCAAGCCTCCTCTATTGCGTAGCCATCATTCGTTATCTAGCTGGGCTATCAATAGCCATTATCTAACAAAAAATTGCTCACTGTCGTAAATTGTTCCTCTGTTGTGTTGTCTTTGCTCGTTGCCAACCATATCACTGGCCCGTTTGACACACCTGATAGTATAAGGTCTAATAGGATAAAGACTGATAGTATAAGATCTGATTATAAAAGGTTTGATAAAAATTTAATACTACACAGTATTTGATATGTCATTGTATAAAATATTATATTATATACAATAGAACCAGAAAAAGAGATTATAATAAATATAATTTTTGAATATTAAATTTAAAATTTAAAAATTAATATAATTATTTAAATATTTATTATAATTATTTTAGCTATTTTTTATTATATATAAATATAATTTTATATTAAAAAATATTTATTTATTTTTAATATTTTTTCATAATATAAAAAATATGAGAGAGAGAGAGAGAGAGAGAAATAAAGAAGGAGTTTTTATACATGAAAATTTAAGCAAGCTTAATATCATATTCTTATATTTAGTTATATTTTTTATTATATATAATTAAATTTATATTAAATATTATTTATATATTTTATTAATAAATTTTTATTCTTATATTTTTATATTAGTTTGAATAATTATTTTATAATTATTAATTTTTAAAATATTTATTTATTATTAAATTTTTATTAAATAATATTTTTTTGTTTACATGGTTTTTTATTATTTATTTAATAATTATTTTTTTTTAATAAAATATATTAAAAAATAAAAAAGTGAAAGAGTCCTTGTATGTCAAAAACTAATCAGGCTTAATACGGTCTCTTTAGACTAGATTAAGTCATCCATCATTTTGACGTATAAAAGAGGCTTGATAGATAAGTTTATACAATACATTGATTACACCAAATAATGGATAAGGTCGTAACGTATTGTATTACTTTATCCTATCATGCCTAATACGGCATGCCAAACACACCCTCAGTCACCAAGCACCTCTTGCGCGAGTTTAGCCATGAATGATTTTGTCACCTTGCCACATCTTCATTGTAGCAAAATTCCCATCTCACCATTACTTCTTTACCGAAGCGCCACCAACTTTATCCTTTCCGTCGCTGCAACACAATACCCCTATTTTCCTGCATTGTTGTTCTCTAGATTTTATTTTTGTTGTGTCACGTTATTATTATTATTATTATTATTATTATTATTATTATTATTGGTCTATTGATGCTTATATTTAGTGTGGATTAAGTTTGGGATGTTTTAGGTTTTTTTTTTCCGTATTAGGTAAAGTTAGCATTGCAACTCATTTGCTGGTAGAAGGCTAGAAGGTAGGGGGAGGGTGGGGGCTAGAAAAGGGGGAAGAGTAAAAAGTGGTTTTAACATAGTCAAACTAATGGCGGAGATTAAAACCAAAACTTTTGGAAATGTATTGATCAAAACTAAAAAAAGAAAAAAAAAATTAAGGATTAAAACCAAAATTATAAGGATTAATATCGTATTTAAACTGTTACGTAGAAATGATGACATGATTCTCTGTCATCCATGTCATCATTCAATGGACGCAGATTAACAATAAGGATTAAAACCAAAATTTTCGGAAATATTTGGATCAAAATAATAATAAAAAAGTATAGGGACCAAAACCAAAACTCACTAATTTTATAAGCGTTAAAAGCATATTTAAGCCTTAAATTTTACTTATTTTCACACTCTTAATTGTAAAAATGGTAGCCTCAATACTATAGAGAAATAATTTAATTTATATGTACTGTTAATATAAAAAAATTTTACACAGACATTCAATCATATATTGATACATTAGCAAAAATGTTTGATTCAATTACCCACTATTTTAAAAATCTTACAAATATAAACATTTGATTGGATAATAGTATAAAGTGTATAACACTTAAACTCACATAGAGACATAGTTTCACATTAAAAGAGTCGGGATTTCCTTTTTTTTTTTTTTGGAAAAAATGGATCATACACTCCACGGAATACATTTATAATAAAAAAGAATAATAATGAAAGTTTCCCTTAGACATATATTTTCATTTACAAGTCACAAATAACTGAGATGAGCACTTGCATGATGTGTTACATATTGAAGTGTGGAAGTGTAGAAACAGTGTCAAATACCTAGGATAACCGCAAATAAAAGTATTATGCTTTACTTGTACGCATGATTTATGGCGAGCTTAGCATATGTAAGATTATGTTCAAAAGTTAAGATGTTAATAATTAAATCATGAAGTCTAATGTTTCAAAGGAGAATATTTATTTATTTATTTTCAATTAAAAGTAACCCAAAAAATATGAGATATGTAATTATTACACACTCGCACACTTTTGATATAATTATTTTTTGTCTAAACTATGGTATTTATTAGACTCTAATTAATATGTTTCATGTCAGATTATTATTTTTTAAAGAAAAATTATAAGGCTCAAACTTAATACTTTATTTAAAATAAATAAGTGTTGAGTCACTTAAATTAATTAAGTGTTGATACTTCTTACATATTTATATGCATGAATTTAATTATTAAGGTTCAAATTCATGAAGTGATTGTGAGAAGAAGTGAGTGGTGGGTAGCATCATACCATAAAGTGAGGGGGAAGAATAATTTATGAGAAAGAAAGAAAGAAAATACGGATAAGAATTATTCTAATGCCCGTAATCCATCACTCATCGGTCGCCATAGTTTTTTGTTTTATTAACAAAAATTAAGTTGAGATAAAATATACTTCAACTTAAGGTTAAAATATATCTCTAAATTTATCGAATACTTACAAAAATATTTACAAATAATTGATTAACAAAAGAATTTAAAAATCAAATTTAATTTATAATAATACATGAATGAAAGATTGATCAAGTGACTTGATCCGGTTAATTAAATTCCATAACTGTTAATAGTGCATATTCATGTTGTATATAATTTTTAAAATAAAAAAATACTTTCTTATTCCACATAAGTATACTTCTTCCTTCTTCTTTTTTTTTATTTGGTCACATGCATGTACCCGCAGGGAGTGTTGGGGCGAGCGGTCGAACTCGCGCCCTTAATGTGACTACACTCAAGAGGCAATAGGTGATGCCGTCTGCGCTAACGCCTCGACCGCATAAGTATGCTTTCATGCGTGTAACCTGTAAGCTTTTTGTGTTAACGGGTCATAAAAGTGAACAAAGGTCGTGAATTAGTGAGTTCTAAAAATGGGCCTGTCTAAGTATGTATTGTTTATGCCACTAATAGAGGTGACAATTACAATCCAATATGCGGGTGTCCATCTTGCCCCAACCTAATCGGATCAGGTTTTAAGCTTGCCTTATTGTTTGGGTGTTAGAAGGGACAAGTTTGGGTTTAGGGCAAGCCCGCCCCTACCTGCCCCATACCCTATATCTACATTTCATGCGCATAATATATATATATATATATATATATATATATATATATATATATATATATAAGATTTTTTTAATATTTTTATCACTCTCTAAGAATGTGTTTGATTTTAGAATAAAGATAGAGGTAAAAATTTCATGAATTAGCTTAATGTATAATTTTTTGTATAAAGATAATCTATGAAAAATTTTACTCTATTTTTATTCTTATATCAAACATATCCTAAGTGTGAATTAAATTTTAAAATAATTTTCATCTCAAAAAAATTTAAAATAATTTTTTAAGTATTTGAAAGAAATAGCGAGTAGGGGTAGGTAGGGGTAGGATTGTGATGGATTATCTATGGTTAGAGTTTGGTTCTAAGTACCAAAATCCGCGAATAGAATGGAGGCATGTTGAGAGTTATTCAATAGGGTGTGGAACGGGTTTGGATTGAGCTAAAGTCCGCCCCATTATCACCCGTAGTCACCAAGAATGCTAAACACTTACATATGTCTACACATAATTTGTAATGGATTGCATCTAAGGAGTGGGAAAGGCTATCACTTTGCTGTTGCTCATATAAAGAAAAATACTCATGTCAATTGTTGCTGTTAGAAATTTTGCAAATTTGAACAGTCATTTTGTTGTTAGTTATTTTGGTTAACTTGTTAAAAAACGCAGTACAAAAGGGACCACGATAAACTTATTATGGGTTATGTACATTTATGTTGGTTGATGTAATTAGCTAAGAATTATGATGATAATTTGTGAATTAAATTTTATATAAACAAAGAGGGTGGTCTCCTGATTAATGTTGGCTTCTGCCATTTAATAGTTACTTTTTTCCTTTCTGAGGGAACATTTCAAAGTTACTTGATGATGTCTAGGAGAAGTAGAACTTCCGCTGGAATCAAATCAATTATGAAGGTTTACATTCAAACTAATTAATGTTAGTTTTATTCTGTATAACCTTAGCTTGCTTTCCATATGCTTACATTACTTGTACTCCTTCTAAGTAACTATAGAATGTGTACTTTTTATCTCCACATCAAGAAAACAACTGAAATGTGCTATATATAAGGTGATGGTTGTGAGACAGAGAAGATGCCACAAAAGACCAAAGGTAGCACGTATCAGTCAGACCAACTAATGAGTTAGCATTCGTACAATAGCACAAAATTTGTGATTCGTTGATTTTATATTCTTAAAAAAAGAAAACCGTGTAATTGGAATATGAGAATGAAACTGAAATCCAAATTATAGAATAATAATCTGACTCAACTTTTGTGACCATATGACCAACACATATAGAGAAACTGGCGAAGAGGACAAAATAGTATTATGGGGTAGATAATAATATTCTTAAAAGAAAAAGCAGCGGTATGAGATACTGATACAATGATAAAAATATTGAATAACATACTGCAAATATATTTTGAAAAGAAAATGGCAAAAGCTAAGGGGTGTTTGGTTTGGGTATTTTCTGTTTTTATTTCCATTGAAAACAAGAAATAAAGGTGAAAATGTGTTTGGTTTGATTTTATTAAAAATATTTTATGAAAACATTTTCTAAAATGACAGAAAATATGAAAACAACAAATAATCGTTTTCAACCTTTCCTACAAAAACTAAAAACAAAATCTGGAAACAAGGCGGTGGTATTTTTGTAATAATGTGAAACATCATAATATCATCTTTCTTTCTCCCAAAGCCAACAGCCACGCTCTGAACCCCCTCGCTCACCATTCCAACGCTACTTCTCTCTTTTGCTCCTTCCTCTTGTTCCCTCTTGGCTTCTTCCTTCATCAGATGGGATATGCTCCTTGTTTATTTAGGATAAAAGAATTGGGTTGCTGCCTCCGTCCACCTTCGTCGTGACCTCCTGTCCACCGTGGGTTACTGCTTCCACTGCCCCAAGAAGCATCGCCATTTGCATCTCCACCATTGATGGTGTCTCGCCGGCCATCGCTTGCTTGAGGACCTTCACCGTCGTTCAGTCTTCCCTGACCACCGGCAACAAAGCAATTGGAGCCTCACCATAGATCGACATTGGGCATCGTGGGTCTGCCACTAATGTTGTCGATCCTTCTTTGTTCGGAGCATCGCTGTTGTGTCATTCTCCACCGCAGGTTGTTGTCACCATCACAAGGGTATTCGTCGTGGCCACTGCCACCGCCATGTTGAGCTTTGTTGCAATTTCTACCATCACCATGAAAGGGAAAATCATGGTCTTTAATTTTTTTGATTTGTGATGTTTATTTCTTGTTGGAATGGTACAATCTTTGATACCCTTTGCCCACGCACCTCCTTGTCTGAATCTAAAAGTAGTGGTTCTTGATTTTTAGAAGCACAAAAATGCAATTCTGGCTTTGTTGTTGTTGTTGATTTGCTTTGTTGTTTTGATTCTTGAACTATTGTCCTTGAATGTATTGACTTCCTGGTGTGTATTTCATGAATTTGTTAGGAAACATTTCTTTGATTTGAATTGCCCTCTGAAAAGCCAAATAATTTGAGTTTGCTTCTAAATAGTATTAGTTATTTTATTCACTTATGTTTTTTTCAGTATGATTAAATTTATTCACAAATTAAATATATTATAAGTATATTTTCTCATTATAAATAATTTTTGTAGTTAAAATTTTTTTATAATATTTAATTATATATTATCATATATTGCATATGTAATATATATCTATTATTTATCACTTTAAAGCAAGAATTTTTAGCAATTTTTTAAATAAGTAATAAAATAATACTAACTATAGTATTTAAATATTTATTTGTGTAATAATAATGATGATAATAATAATAATAATAATAATAATAATAATAATAAGTAAATAATTTATTTTATTCTTAATTTTAATATTTTATAGAATTATTTATTATTCTAATAAATACTTTTAGTAGATGAACAAAATATACAAAATAAAAATATATATATATATATTATTTTCATTATTTAATAATAAATATAATTTTATTATCTCAAATTTCATTTTGAAAATTATTGAAAACAAACAAACCAAACATATTTTCATTATTTTCACTTTCTGGAAATAGAATCTACTTTTGTAAACCAAACGTATTTCTTAAATTCAGAAAATTTGAAAATAAAAATCCTTTTCAAGAAGTGAAAACAGAAAATGAAAATAGGAAATATTTTCACAAACCAAACGCACCCTAATAATTCTACAACTGAATTTGATATTAGCTATTGAGCTAGAGGGAAGCATAGCAAATCATTAATGTTAAATTTCTAGATTCAAAGAGTTGAAAACCAGGAAGAAATGTTAGGTTGCCTTTGCTTCTATACTGAATACAACATATGTGAACAAGAGATCCTCGTCTCAAGTTTGAATGGCTATGCTTGTTCAGATAGGAAGAAGTGAAAAGGGGGAGATGGAGCATGTGGTGAGAGAGTTGGAAGAAGTGACAAAATATAGGTACAGCATGAAGAGAGAAATTTTGTGCGGTAATTATTTAGAGAGGATAAATAAGTAAGAAAGCTCAAAGAGAACTATTAGATGTTGGTGGCGTCTAATTTGATCCAGTGTATGTTTTGGTACTTCTGATGGTCTAAGTTTTTAATTACAAAATTGCCACCGCGTGCATTAATGAGACAGAAATAATATTGCATATTGGGTCCTTAGCTTTTTTATTTGCATATATAAATCCTTTCGTTTTGTTTCTCTGGCCGCTTGTCTTTTTTTATTTGTAAAACTGTGTAAACGAATGTCGTTGAAATGTGGATGCACTCTGTGCTAATGGTGGAGAACACATGCAAATCTGAAGGTTGCAAATCTGAGTAAGCTGTGCCCTTGCAAAAGCAGGAAGAAGTTTGGCAATGTGGCCCGCCACCACACCCATATAAATGTGTTCTACAAAGGCAATTTACAAACCACCAAACAATACATATAGAATTAAGCAAAACAAATATGCAGATTCTTTTCAACCCAAGAATCATCATATGCAAAATAGTTCTAGTACCACGTTCTATATGCCCAAATTGAAAACAAATTAGAAGACAAGTAATTAAATCCACCAAATCAACAGCAATATAACTTTAATACTACATCTTTTCAGCTTTTGGGAACAAGATTGTCACTTACTTTGAATTCACAAAACCATGGCCTCGTTCCAGATTGAATATCCTACCAATAGGTGATTAAAAAAAAAAAGGTTCCCAAATCAAATCAAAGCACACACAATGTTCCAATAAATAAAGTAAGCACAAAATGGCAACACTGCACTAACATATTAATCTATCTACAAAATAAAGCCTTAATTACGGTTGGGATCCACAATGATTACCATCATTTAAGCCTTTGACACCATTGTAAGTGGCTAGGATATATCTACTGCCCAAAGTTCCGGAACTAGGCCTTCATACGACTCCACAAGAAGGAAGCGGTGGCATCAGTGAGCTCGCATGTGAACTACCACTCACCCACATCCATGGGAAGAAAGTGGTTGTGATATCGTTGCAATTCACGGTGACATTTGGCTCCATCTCTCTCTCTCTCTCTCTCTCTCTCTGCATCATCTCTTTCTTTCCTCAATCTCTCCTCGAACATCGATTACTCAATCCCATTCACGACAAACGTCTGTCATGAGCGACCACCAGCGAAAAGCACAGGGCTAAAAACATAAGAGGAGTGGATTGCAAAACTTAAATAGTGTAGATACTAAATGCCACTTTTTAAACAAAAAAGAATGGGATCAATGTCAACCGTTTAATCATTATGAACTACAATCTAACAGTAAAAAATAAAGGAACATATAAAGTGCCAGAACATGGGGTGGCCCAAATTAGACATTACCTTAGATATTAGAGGGAAAAGCTTTGCTTCTCTTTTTTGTTAGGAAGGAGTTGAATGATGGAGGAAGCTAGATGCGGGAGTTGTAAAAGGGAAAGAAAAATGAGTAAATACTATTCCCCCCCCCCCCCAAAAAAAAATATTTGCTTCACAATGTTATCCAATTTTTTTGACCACTCTCAGTATCTCATATGGTTGTTTTTTCTTTTAAAAATATTTTTACCCACTATATATTGTTATTTTGTTCTTGCTTCCTCTAAGTTAAGAGCATCAAACACTTGAATCACATTATAATTTCTTTTTGTTAGACCACCCATACACCACCCTCTTCAACCTTCTTGTTTCCATTCCCGACCACTACCCCACTTTCCCACTCCCCTTGCTGCCACTAGAAACTTCAATCACCAAACCCCAACCACCATCTCAACCATCGTGTCAGCCACCACCCTACCCTCGATTAGGGGTCTACAAAGGTTGGGTTGGGTTGAGTTAGACAGGACCTGAACCAGACTCAATTCTTTGAATCCAGACCCAACTCGATAATAATCCAATTAATGATTGGGTCAAACTGAGTCAAGCCAACAGTTATCCAATATATAAATATTTAGACCTTATACATAGTAAAGTCACAAAATTCTAAAAGTAAAAAAATAAAATTCAATATACATTTTACAACACATATTTCAAAATAAATTATATCTTGATAAAAAATAGTATTATCTTATGTAAGATATATTGATTGAAGTATAAAAATATTATAATTTATCATTGATTTTTTTTTAAAAATAGAACTTTTAAAGAAATATTTAGTCTCGCGTAAGTTGGGTCAACCCGAAGCACGACTTGAACCTGACCTGAAAAATACATCGGGTCAAATTCACAATCTGAACTCGACTCAATAAACTTTGGGTTAGGACGGGTTAATAGACTGAGCCTGATCATAAACACCCCTACCCCGACGGATGAGTTTCGGAATCCATTTCCATGGCCTAGCAACAATCCAAATATAAGCACATAAAACCCAAAAATTGAACAAATAGGAAACAAAGCAAAACCACAAAATAACCTCCTAAAAAACAATTGAATCAAAATCTAAAAGCCATAAACTAATAGCTGAATTAGAAAATAGTCAAGGGCTTAACGTTAACTCAAAAGTTCTAACCAGAAAGTTGAAACCTTCCTTGTCCTTCATCACAAAGCCAACAGCCAAAATGTAAGACATCAAATACAAAATAAAAGCTCCAGCTCCTCCAAGTATGCACTGACAGTCACGATCCAACATTATGCTAGAATTCATAATTCAAGTAAACCTCAATACATGAAATCAATCAACAATACATAGGCATCTCAATTCTGAACAATTTATCGTATACCAAATCGATTAAGCCAATAAATTTAGTCATAGCGAGAAAAAAACTCAGAAGGGAGAGAGAATAAATTTGAATTGGTAGTGAAACAACCTTTAGAAACAGATTCCCAAGAAATCAAGCCATTAATCAACAAACAACTAACAGATTCCTAAAATACACGACAAGGCACACTGACAACAAGTAGAAGAAACAAGTCTCACTGTGCGATGATGAACAGCGACCTGAACTCCGACGAGGCAACAATGAACAATGGCGTGGACTTCGAAGAAGGGCACAATAGGGGAGAGAGCCAAATGTCGATGGAGGGCAAGCAGCTGCGGTGAGAGTGGTGAGGGAGTGATGGCGTGTTCTATCGTGAGTAAGTGTGAAAAACAATTTGACTTTTTTTTTTTTTTTTTTCTCTTGGTTTGCCTAAACTCAGACTTTTAAAAATTTTCCCAACATTCTCATCTTCAAAATTGTGATGGATTTCCTTTAAAATTATTTCCGTCAACCTCCCCTGTGGCCACGAATGCGATCTCCGGTCAAAAAATATCTTCAATCCAAAATGATTTTCTCTGTCCTCAATGCAACCCACCCAACGTGCCTTTCGTCCTTGCGGTTTAGAAATTGGGAGTAGTAATTAGTGTGGGCAAGGGAAGCATCCTCTTGGCTACTACCTGTGAAAATTTGACTGCCGCTCTTTCAATGCAGCAGCAAATGGCGGATGAAAAGAGAGAGAGTTGGGTCGGTGCTTTTAGTGTGCATAGCCAATGAGTTGTATAGAGATGTTTCAAATGTAAATGATTAAGATTATCAGGAGCATCACACACACAAAGTTATAAGAAGTATAGCAGAATCCGCCATCGATCAGATGTGTTCAAAAGTTGAGTAAAAATATCATTTGTTTAAATATTTTTATCCATTCGATACTATTATTTTTGTCCTCATCTCTACTTTTTTCGTATGTGCTACTCCCGCATGTAGCAAAAGTTGTCAAAATATCATTTCTTTTATGCCAAAAATAGAACTAATTTTTTGTAATAAAAAAAATTGAAAATAGATCGAACTAAAATTCTAATAGGCAATTAAAGAGATCGTATGAATATTTATAGCCATTTAACGGGATATATATATATATATATATATTATATTGACTTTCTTTGAGATTCAATGTAATTATATTTGGTATATTTTTGTTTATAAATAATATATTAAGCAAAATAAATTATAAGAGTGTCGAATATAATTATACTAAATCTTAAAGGTGGTCAATATAATTTATCTATATATATTTATTTTTTTGATGGGAATACAAGTGTGTTTGAACATGCTCTTACGAGAAAAATAACACTTTTTTTTAAAAAAAGTATTTTTTATATTTTTTTGGATGTTTAGGTTACCTTTTAAAAGAAAGCATTTATAATTAAATAAGTTGTTTTATCATTTTTTTTATTTAACTTAATGATACTCAATTTCTAAACCAAAAAAAAAAATAAAAGTAATTTTTGATAGAATTACCTTTTAAAACTATCCATTGTTCTTTTTTATACTTATAATCATATCCCTTCTCAAACTCTGAACAAAATTTCCCCAATAATTTGCTTTGTTAAAGTTTAAATTTTGATCATTTCAATTCGTATTTTGTTTGGTGGCCAAGCTATTGTTCATTGGTGTTGCTACGTGTGCGTTCCTTATGGTTGTTGCCGTAAATGGCCTGGAATATTTATGGCACATGGTTTTTATGTGACATGATATACTAACTTTGATTATTAGCGAATACTTAGATATGCACTTGTAAGGGTGACATAAATATACCCAAAAAAGCCCCAACAACAACAAAAAAAAAAAGCAGAGAAAACATAGAAAGGGTTTTGAAAGATCAAAAAAGGGAAGTTTTATCGAGTTTAAAGAGTGATGATCGATTTTTTCTGACAATGTGAAAAGTCTTCATATAATGTGAAAAATCTTCATATAAATATATTTGGTTCATAAATTCATCAATATACATTTATCTTTTTATGTAATTTGAAAAAAATATTTTTATTTTTTTTATCTAAATAACTTTACAAATATTCTTAATAATGAAAAATATTTTTCAAATTATCTATTCATACGTAAAATAGTGATATCTTACAAGCCAATCGGAACGCACTCTATATACTATATATGTTTGAGTAAATACTGATAGTGATATATTAAAAGAACACCGCATATGAAATTGATCCTTTATTTTTTTATATTAATTTAGTTATTTATAGGTAAAATAAGTATAGAAATAAAACTAATGTTTAAAATATATTAGGAAATAAAATTAATATCTATGTTAAACAATAAATGCCAAATTATGTTCAAAATTTTGATATTTAATGCATATAAAAATATAATAACAAATAATATAATATATTTAAAAAAATTTAATTTAAATATATTAACAATCAATTAATAAAAATAATAAAAATTATCAATTCATACAAATAATTATTTATTATAATAAAAAATTTATTATAATTTATTATCTTTTTATTTTTATTAATTAATAATATAAAATTATTTTATACTATCAATACATACTAATTAAATTCAACAAAACAAAAAATAAAAATCCCAAAAAAATTAAAAAATAAAAAAATGTTTGATGAGCAACAAGTGAGAGAGAGAGAGAGAGAGAAAGCATTTGAGTAAAAATTCCAGCTGGCTGTTTCAAGTATTCCCTCTGTCATCCCTCCCTCGCCTCCAGCTTCAGCTTCATCTTCATCTTCATCATCATCATCTCCGTTCAATTCACCACTCAGAATCACACCAACGACAAGAAGCTTCTCTTCAACATATTCGCTTCCTTTTTCAGCTTCGCTCACTCTTCATTACCTCCTTTTTTCTTCTTCGGACAAGCATTTGCTTTTGGGGTGGTCTCTTAGCTCAGCTCACACCCCGCTTTTCCATTCCGGTAAAGTTATTTGCTTTTCCACCTTCTCTTTCCCTTTTTTCCGGCTTCTTCACTCTCTTGCTCGGGAAATCAGTGGGAAGCGCATCAATGTGGCATTTTGGATGTGGGATCTGACTAGGAATTCGTGTCTCTTATCTTACCCCACATTTTCGCTTTACCAACTTTTACCATTTTTAACACTTTTTCTCTTGTTTCGCATTTGGGACCCCTTTTGTGGAATTTACGTGTGCCCACTGACTCAAGTTTGATTTTTTTTTTTTCACCCCTGACATTGGATAAAGTAGCTTGCTGCAATCATTGTACAAGTAGAAGGGGTTCAAACATAACTTTCTTGTGGGTTAGTTTGGTGTGGGGTGAAAATGGGGGAGAAAATGTCCGCTTACTGTGTCTTTTCTCTGGTTTTTTCGAGATGCAGTTTTTGTATACTTTTGAGGGCATTTGGATCTGGAAGTGCTTTTGGTTTAGAGGGATTCTTTTCTTTCTCTCTCTTCAACTAGTATCATTACTTGGGACCAACCTCTTCTTAAATTTGAAACTTTTCTGGAACTAGTGCTAGTACTAGTACTGGGTTTCACACTGTTTGTTTTTTTGATGCAAAATCATGTCTTTTTCTTAGTAGCCATTTGGTGTTGTTTCTCACAGGAATTGGGCATTGATAGCTTTGCTTGTGTTGGACTTAGATGCATTCATAAATGTCTGAGTGGCATCCGAATTCATGAGGAAAATATATTTGGGAGATTTGAGATTAAGTTGCAGTTTGTGGGGAGATTTCAGTTCTGAAGATGGTGGAGAATTGACTTTGAGCTTCTCAGAGACTCCGCTGTACTTGTAACCTCATGAGGCGGAGTTGCTCTGAGGTACATGTTGAAGCAAGATGATTGAGCAATTCATCAATTTCGTTATTCGGCCTCCCAGGTATTAATTTTTGCTTTACTGGTTTGGTGGCTTGGCAAAATGGCACTGATCAAGTAAGTAGGTACTAGGTACCGTTGAGTGTTGAGATGGCTACTGGGACAGAGAATGTTAGCTGTGAGTCTGTGATACATTATTTAGGGTTCTTTCTCCTCATGAGAGGACCCCTATTTTGTTCCCCACCCCAGCAATTACTTGTGCTCCTGAATTTGTTTTTTACGTTTTCAAGTTTCTCTCTTGACTTGATTTTCATTAGCTGTTTTATGTATAGGAAAATCATATTAAATTTTCATGGCCATGTCATCTTAGTGGTTGAGAACTGGGGGGAAAAGTACTTGATATTCACCAAATTTGTCCTTACCTATTTAATCTGCGGTTTCTTTCCTTGTTGACGACTTAAGTGTCCAAACTATTAGGCTTTTTTTTTTTTTTTTTTTTTTTTTTTCATATCTTCATTGTATTGTGGTTTGTTCAAGCTGTGTCATCTCGATCATCTTCAAAAAAATATGTTAGGCAGTTTTCGCCATAGACTTCAACTACTGCTGTTTCTAAATTTTTTTTATTTTTTATTTTTTATTTTTTTTTGTGTTCAATTATGTAAATAACTAAGTGCCCAAGCATGAAGCATCCATTGCTCAACTTGTGATTGCCTTTTACTAGCCAATTGAGTAGCAGCTTCAGTGTATTTATTTTGTCATGTATACAGGGCGGAGTACAATCCAGAACAGTACCTATGGGAAAAGGAATTCTCCCTTGCGGGTAGAACATACCAAAGACGGGATTTGGAGGCAAGTATGGATGTGATTTGTTAGATGGTTGCTTACAATCATTTTTATCTATGTATAGTAGTTACATCATGATTCGAATTCTTTGTTTACCACTAGATTATGTGTTTCTTGTTTCTGCAGCTCAAGAATGCCAGAGGCCATATTTTACAGTGTAGTCATTATCTTCCTTCTCCTTTCTCTGAAGATACTTCTCTTCCTTGTGTTATATATTGCCATGGAAACAGGTACGTGTAATTTTAATGGGCACTGCCATTGCTACTTATAAAGATTCTATATGGTTGTGTGTGATCATAAATATATATTTTTAACATGTTCTTTTTCTGAATGAGATATCCGTTCCATTCTTCTCCCTTTTGATATGGGTATGTTTGTACAACGATGCAGTGGATGTAGGGCCGATGCCAATGAAGCTGCTGTAATTCTTCTTCCGTCAAATATTACTGTTTTTACTCTTGACTTCTCAGGGTCAGGCTTATCTGATGGAAACTATGTTAGCCTTGGTTGGCATGAAGTAAGTTGCATCTTTATGACATATATTTACTTGTTTAATTAATTTCCAGATACTAACTCGAGTTTCTGCATACAACATCTTTTATGAAAATACTAATGACTTCCTGTTCTATACTTTTCGTGTTCCTTGGTTCTTTTTTTTTCGGTGCGTTCGTGTGCGCGTCTGTCTTTTTTTTTTTGGGGGGGGGGGTCAGCACTTAAATATTTTTATTTATTTATTTAAGTTTTCGTGCAATGTTTTGTCAAGTTTAATGTTTCCTGCTATGCTTTTAATTTTATGCTCAAGAAAAATTTCAACTCATTTTACTCTCCCGTTCATTTGTGCGGTAGAAAGATGATCTCAAGGTGGTGGTGTCATATTTGAGAAGCAACAAACAAATATCACGGATAGGTCTTTGGGGACGATCAATGGGTGCTGTTACTAGGTATTGCATTTTTCAGTTAACTTTTTTGATTGTTATTGACTGTTACAAGATTTTTTACTGCTTTGATACTTTATAATCTGCTACGTGCAATGCCCCCCCCCCCCCCCCCCAAAAAAAAAACACCGCAAAAGAAAGAAAAATACGTCCTCAATTGGTGATTTGGACGTTTTGTTCTAGTGTAATTTCATGACTTCAATCTTTGTTATGGATGGTGTTAATTCTCTCTCTCTCTCTCTCTCTCTCTCTCTCTGTGGACAAAACTCAAGGCCTTCCTGGGGAAAAGGATTCAATGATTGTTATTTGAGAAATTGGAAAATATAAGAGGGAAAGAACTAAAATAATTTTGTTCCCTTTTGAATACATAGATTTAAAAGTTTTGATAGCACATAATGGCTCTATACCTAAGACTTCAATACTGGGTGTTAAGCTTCCCACATATACACAGAATGATGCTCTAGCGTAATTAATCACTTTGCTTTGATGTGATGTAGCCTTCTTTATGGAGCTGACGACCCTTCTATTGCTGGAATGGTATTGGATAGTGCCTTTTCAAACTTATATGATTTGATGATGGAGCTTGTGGATGTCTATAAAATTCGGCTTCCGAAGTTCACTGTACTCTCTCTCTCTCTCTCTCTCTCTCTCTCTCTCTCTCTCTGAGTGTGTGTGTGTGTGTGTGTGTGTGTGGCTTTGGACACCTGTCATGCCACCTCGCTCTGCAGTAAAAGCTCAACTGAAACAGAAAAGAGGGACTCCATTTGGTTCCTTCAGAATAGGCATGTAGTGATATGAACCTGCTGTGCATGATATCCGCGACACGTGTTAAATCATTAGTATTAGTCGTTCAGACTGCAGAGGACTTAACTATTGCATTGTTATAACTGCATCCCATATTATTTTTTATTCTTAACACATAGACAGTTGTCATGAGTTGTTGCTGGAAGAGCTTAAGTGGTTCTAATTTCTAGGACCTACGATATCTGCACTCGGGCTCTTGGCTTTGCTTTTACACCATTTCCACCTGTTCTACTAGGCCTATAACTCTTTGAATTTGGCAGGCCAAAGTATTTGATGGACTTTATTAAGGCCCTTCTGATTTACAGAGTGGTATTATTGATTGACGTGAGCAACAAACATTACCCTTCTGATTTACAGTGATATTATTGATTCACGTGAGCAACAAACATTGTGGCTTTTATATAGGCATCTTAATTTAAAATTTTCCCTTTTTTTTTGGGGGCTTAAAATGGAACAAAAAGGGAATTGGAATCCCAGGGGCTGAGGAATAGAGTTAATTTTGATTAAGATTTTATCTTGGATCTAGGGTTTTGAATTAAGGTTCTTTCTTAGGTGGAAACTTAAGATGTGAATAAGTATGACATTAATTAATAAGAAATTTTCTATATAAGAAATGGCAATAAACAGTTGAGTTAGAGCACCAGAAATTTGCTTAAACATAATCCTGCCCATGGCGAGTTTAAGAGCAAATAGACACCCCTTAGAAATGAAATATACATGCAGCCTTTTTAAGTATTTTTCTACTTGGGGTATTGGTTAGTTTGCATGGTTTTATCACTTTTTTGCCCTTTAATGTTGTTTCCATTCTTTTTCAAATTCGTCAAGCAGCATGGATCTAAAACCTGTTAACTTGGATTGTCTAGTTTGTTTACTAAGTGTGATATCTTGTTGCATTTGCCCTGCAATTAGGTTAAAATGGCTGTACAATACATGCGGCGGGTTATTGAGAGGAGGGCAAAGTTTGATATTATGGATCTGAACTGTTTGCTGGTATGCATTAGTTATGCAATTTTCTTTTTTAAGAATGGTGAGGCATATGTTTCTTTTGAGCTGTTCCACTTTTCAAATTATCAAAATTATCAATGAAAACTTCATTTATAATCGTTATTTCAACATGAAATGTGAGTGTAATCAGTTTTTTCTGGCTAAACAAATTGTTATGAAGAGTTATTTCCTTTCCATGTCTATCTTAAATTAATACTTTAAAAGTCTACAGGTTGCACGGAAGACATTCATTCCCGTTTTATTTGGACATGCTAGTGATGACAAATTCATTCAGCCCCACCACTCTGATCTCATCTCCAAATCCTATGCAGTATTAATTTATTTCAAACCTTTGATCATGAGGCTTTTTGAAAGCAATTCACTTAGCCAAAATAGCTAACTTTGTTTCTGAATCTGCAGGGTGATAAAAATATCATGAAATTTGATGGTGACCACAACTCCTCTCGACCACAGTTCTTTTATGATTCAGTTTCCATTTTCTTCTACAATATCCTCCGCCCTCCTCTAGTTTCTACAGCTCATAAGCTTGAGAAATATTATGATTTGGGGGATTTGAAACTTGGTTCTGGTGTGGATGAGGTAATTAGCATTTAGAATTCCATGATATCCTACTCAGTGAAATCCCATCTTCAATATATTTATCTACTATGGCCACTGCTACTGGCCATTTGGTGCATTCTTCACATCATCAATTGCAGAATATGATCAAAATACCAACCAATTAAAATGGCCAATATTTAGTTACTCTGAATTGCTAGCAGCATTTGAGAAGCCTGATCCACAAGAATATACCTGAATTCGTATTTTGTGCGCAGAATGCAGCTTGTGAACTAACAAAATGATACATCAATAAGCTACAAATAGCAATCCTTAACATCCTCACTTCAATGTGTAAGACACTGAATTACACTTTTTTCCAACCTCAAAATTCACCTTACTCAAGTTCAACAAAATGGAAAAAAGAAAGAAAGAAAGAAAACAGACACAGGACCACCCAGCCCTTAGCTTGCGTGAAATTTATGGTGCACCAATCATGATTAGCATTCATCATTGTCTTTGGTTGTCAACCTTTCTCTCAATTTTTGTAATATAACCTTAAGTAATTATTATGTAGTTATATATTTATATTGTAATATGATTCAGCTTCATTTTGAGTGTTATCTGAAAAACAAAAACTAATTTGCTTTTGCTTTCATGCTAGAACCTATTATATGAGATACTCTCTAGTCTGCGATCTGCAACCACTGATACTGCAAGTTCATCGTCTGCTCTACCAACAATTTCAACTACAAAATCAGTTAGCGAACTTCTTTCAGAAGTTGCACCAGTGACTGATGTAGTAGGATGCCTTTTCCTTCTGTCCATGATATTTTCTTCTGAACATTTTGTCCTGTTTAATTCATTCATTACTTGTAATGTAGGAGTCCATGTTTAGAGAAGATAATACGCATGGCAATGATGAGCCTACAGATGTGCAGGTGATCTTATCAAGTACTGTCTCTGAAATTAAGAAATTGTTCAGAGGTGTTTTCACCCCTAGGTTGCTCTATTGGAAACAAGAATTGCACTTCTAAATATACCATTAATGGTAATTTTCTTCTAGGAAATAAATAAATAAAAATGCTCACATGGCCAAAAATGCCATATATTTATTAATAGTTTTAAAGTTCAACATGGCAAAGAATGCCATATGTTAATAAATAGTTTGATTGTGTTGTAATTGTTAACACATTTCCAAAAGTGCTACTTAAGTTTTTTTTTTTTTTTTTAATAAATAATATAAAAAAGCAAATTTTTCAGACTAAATCATTGCTGGTGCTTTTAAGCCTGGATGATTCGTCAGCTATTTCATTAGTAGACTTTTCTTGGCTGGAATTTGGTTCTTCATTCTCCGTACAGGACTAGGCTACATTGATGAAGAGATCATAATTTTGGATCTCAAGATATTTTGAGTGTTGTTTTACCCTAGAATCGTCCAGGTCTTTGTAATTTGGAGTTTAAGCTGAGAAATGCGAAGACTCTTATGCCCACATGCTTTATAATTTTACAGGATAAGCTAAATGGTCAGAGTGAAGATTGTTTCTCATGTACAAGCTCAAATAGAGAAAGTTGGGGCAGATGTTCTTCTTTGGGAGGCAGTGATGAAGAATCTTGTGCAGATTTAAGGGCTGATGATAACCCCTCTCAGGTATCTCTCTCTTGCGTACTGACACACACATTCATGTGTCTCTGCATACTCTTGGCTTTATTATTCGTTAAACCAAAGGCATATATTGAAAATGATGTGGAAGTGCAGTAAGATACTAATTTGTCTGCTAGTTTATATCAGGAGTCTCTGTTGTCGTTGCTTCTCATGCGTATTTGTAGAGATGAGTGTATATTAATTATTGTATCATTGACGTATTGGTGACACGTGCTTCATTTGTAAATGATGTCAGAATACTGTGGAGGTATTTGCAACACCTTTGCGAAGCATGAAAGAAAAATGTTCAGACCCAAAAGAAGATGAAAAGAAGCTTAAGAAGAACAAGAACAAGAACAAGAACAAGAAGAAAAAGAAGAAAGGTGAAGCAGTGGAGAAAAAGGCCAAAGGTGACAGGTTTGAGAAGCTGGAGGCTCTCAGCAGACGCCTGCGGCTTTGCCTTCTGAAGGGATCAATCCATCGAAGACATAAGTCCTCTTGACCTCTTTTCATTTGTCTCATATAGACTGACAGACATTCTTCATCTAATTCTAATGTTTTCAGAGCACCAAGACAATGCTATTTGTAGCCGGTCCTTGGAATTTGATTCTACTGGTTTGTAGGCAGTCCTTGTTAATATTGGCTTCACCTTCTTGTTGTTCTCACTTGTTTATTCTGGTATCAATGAATTGAATGTGACTCACCTTATTGGGTGTTAGGTTAGGAATGTGTCACTGTCACTCACCTAGTGCTTTGTTATGTTGTCGTATGGATGACAATTACCAATTTACAATGGATTAATACAAATATCCCTGTGAATGCGTCTGCCGTACCTATCGAGAAGGCAACAGAGCAGATATCGTGGCAAACTATGCTCGGTCTCTTGATGTGGGATGTATATTTGATTTTTGGTGACCCTTATGAGAACAATAATAATGATAATATGTCCAATTTCTGTATATGGTGCATCAGTGCGCACAGCACAGCACAGCACTATTCCTACGCATCTATAGACTTTTTTTGACTAATAAAAGATCACGTACAAACCCGTTAGCCTCTCAGAGTCGCCATCACGAATAGGTCTGCAACCCATCTTCCGATTAATCCAATTCACATTAGCTCTCTGAATGCATTTAGAGTGAAATCTGGGTGTCCAGTCAAGTATTGTACTGAAAACTAAGAACTTCGGGTATCTACGATGAACTGGTTCCATAATCTATCAAAGAGTGCATATCCCCAATAAAATAACTTAGGAAAAAGATGAAAATAAATCAGTCCTAATGCACAAGCTGCATGCTACAATAAATCACAGATTACTGCTACCAACCTACTCCTATTTCTTGTCACTTCTTGCGGATATAACCAATGAAGGATCAAATTGCTCTTGGGAAAGGAAAACAGTGTTTGGTTGCTGGTACGACGACATGCTTGACTCCAGTATCTGATGCGGAAGCACCATTTGTGGTTTAGGAAATGCTCCATCCATGCTCACCCGCTGCTTCTTTGTTGATCTCTCCCCTTTAGGGCTGTCAGCAGGGGAACCAACATGGCAACCAGAATCAGGTGTCAATGGTTCATGATGAGACGAAAGCGATTCATCAATTGAAAGACTCTTAACTGGGGCATGTTCTTTGGTAGCTTTCTCAAGAATGGCGCACTCAGAGGTTGAGGCAGGGGTTGCTGGGTCGGTCTTATTATCAGCTTCTTGGCGCACATCTCCTGGAACTGGTGCAGCCCCAGAATGAGGTGCTTCTGAAAGAACACCACTGAGCTGCTGTTGCTCTTCAATAATCTTCTTCAAGTATTTACCCTGAGCTTCTATCCGTAATTGTAGCTGTCTCTGCACCTGTTTCACATTATATATATGTAAAATTACCAGCCTGGCGTCTTAACCACAATTCAATTTTCTATCTATTCTGCTTTTTGTTGATTTGTGAAACTTCAAAGAAGAGTGATGCCCTATTTGTAGTTATGTATAAGAAGACAGAACATTTTCAGAATGCTGTAAGAAGCAGCATCTAGACTAGAAAGGTCATGGATGTTCCTCTGCGCTGACATGGGAAGGATATACAATTTTCAAACAACTTGAAATTGTCTAGATGATGATTAATATATGATGACTACTAGTGTGCCTATTATCTTCTGCTGTAAGATATGCACTAATAGTTACAATAAAATATGACCTTTTACCAGCATAAGAATTAGTTTACTACTTGGAAAAAATCACCTTCAGATGAACATCTTGTTAATGTGTTATATTTAAAAACTTGTATTTGACGATCACATGTAATCTATGTTGCTCAAGTGAAATTTCGAAGACCAGCAAATGCAAGTAGACTTTGTATTCCACTTGTCCATAGTGCAATTTGGCTCGGGGTTATTATTATCAAAATTTTCCATTGGCCTAAACACTACCCGCTCAAGTTTAATCATGAGATATAAACCTCGGATGTTGAAACTTAGACTTCAATAATTTTTATAATTGAACCAACTCGTGAGTATTAAATAAATCAAAAGAGAGAATAATCCACCTCATCACTTCATCTCACATGATTAAATGCAATGGGACTCATATGCTAATATAACATAGTAATTCCATCAGTTCAACAACGAAAATTACCTCTAATTGCTCATGTAATCGCTTCTGCACCTCCATTTGAAGCTTTAGTGCTTCGGTAATTTGCATCCCACTGCAAACATACGGACAAGCCCCCACTAGTAACTTTAGTCATTTAATTGTAAGTTTTCAGCAACTTGCACAAATATGAAAACCAAAAATAAAAGAAGCAGCTATACTTACGATGAAACATCTAGATTGGAAAGTATATCCCCTGTTTCTTTCTTGTCGGTCTTTTTCCCTTCCATCAACAATGTAAAAAAGGTATTACCAAACAAACTGAAGGGAGAGTTAAAAGTAGAAGAATCTTTTCAATGGACTTAGAAAAACAAATTAACGAACCAAAAATATTATATCCATGAACTTTTGAAACAACAAAAACCAGATAGACATACCATCAGATGAGGAGTCAGGTAGGTATTTTGCTAGTCGATATTTCTGGATGCAATAGAAAAGCAAAGAGAATAAAGATTAAGGAGTGCCAATCATGGACGAATATCAAGTTTAACAGGCCCTAAAACCCAATTACCTGTAAATGGCTTTTGACATGGTATATTGTCAATCCTTGCACACCCATAACTCTGAGGACACCTTTAGGGGTGGCACCTATGAAAAGTAAGGAATCAACGAACATGCATGGTGACTTAATAAATTCTTCATCTACCATTAGGAGACCCAGACAACATAAGTATTTTGACTATCAATTGATATATGCAACCAATTCTTCAGACTGTACTTTTTTTTTTTCATGAATTCCAAGAAAATTATCATTTGATATTCTAATGAATCATCAAGTAGCCATCTCTGGTCTCACTTGGTAAAGGCATGTCTTATGTTTGGGTAGGAGTGGGAGAACAGGCACCCAAAAAAGAAAAAAAAAAAAAAATTCCAGTTAACCAGAGACGGGACAAGGAAAAACTCACGATCTGGCCCACCAAGTTGTGCCACAGCATCAACAAAGCGTTCATGCAGCTCGTGTGTCCAGCGTAACCGCTGCTTCGACGCGAGATTAGGGTTGCTAGTGAGACTGTTGCCTCCATTGACAGGATCCATTGCAGTGCCACCAGAATCTATATGCTGATCATGAACTAATGAGTTGCTTCCAACTAGAGTTGAAGTAGGAGCACTCTTTGGCTGATACATTTGTCATTAATCTGATAGCAGCAATCAAATAAATGTCAATAGAATGCAGTGTAGGAATTAATACTAAGCATCTCAACTTAATTGCAAATAGTTGGGAAGAATCAGCCATGAACAAACATAAACAAAGAGAAGCAGCCAGAATTTGACACAATCATTCTTCGTCCTTTGGAAGCATTGCCTTCCACCCCCGTCCCCATGACCCGATGCCCCCACCAAAAAGGAAAAAAGGGGAAGTTGTTGAAATGGAAAGTTTGGAATTAGCAGAGGTTGTATTTTTTCTTCTCATAGCTAGTAAGTCATAAAAGCATTATTGCTATTTGTGGAGCCCCAACAGGACATTACTGTTGCTTCAGGGAAAAAAATTCATATGGAAATTGGGGAACAGTGGCAAGTGTGACCGTTGACTAGTTTTCATCACGTGAATGCCTCTGAATGAGTTCAACGCGCTAAAAACTGAAGCTGGAATAAGTGGAGGAGAAGAGCCATGGGAGTGACGGAAGAAAACCATGTAACATTTAGCAATTAGGGTTGCGAAAACAGGACGGAGAGAGAGAGAGAGAGAGAGAGAGAGAGAGAGAGAGAGAGAGAGGGATAACCCAACAAGAGTCGAACGAGCAGAAAAATTGAAAGGAAGCAAAAATGCAAGATGGAGAGAGGTAGAGTAGAAAGAATTTGCAGAGGAGTTTGGGAGTGGTGGAGAGAGAAAAGTGGAAGTCAAAGGCAGGAGCTTGAGGAAGAGGAATTGAAACAAGCAAGGAAAGGAAACGCAGAAAGAAAGAAAGAGGTGAAAAAAAAAAAAGGAGAACAACACAAAGAAGGAAATTTGAAAAGCGTACGAACATACAGAGTCGCAGGCAGATCTAGGAAATGAAATCCAAGAGGCCAAGACACAGAAACTTTCACAAAGTCAGTGACCCCCTGCCTAATGAATGCCTTCCTTCTTTCCTTCCTTCCTTCAATCTCGGAGCTGCTCTCTCTCTCTCTCTCTCTCTCTCTCTCTCGTGTACAATACTACTAAGCTAGTCAGTTGTGTGTAAATATTCTCCGGTTACATTAATTAATTTTATAATGATTGAGAAATGGGACAAAACAAAACAAAAACATATGTCAAATGAGAAATGTCACTTGCTCTCTCTCTCTCTCTCTCTCTCTCTGAAAGAAAGGCAGGCAGAACTGCAGATTTGATATATGTGCAGCTGTTCCAGCGGGAGGAGGAATATGAAATGAATGATCAGACAAAATGGGCCTTAAAACTCTCTGATTGTCGGTCTCTTCTCTACACCGGCGGCTTTGCAAGATCCTTTTAAAAAACAAAAAAACTTTTATAATATTATTTTTCAAAAATTAAAAGTAAAACATAATTTACTTTTTAGATGTTGAATTCAATTATATTTAAATATAATAAAAAAAAGTCCTTTTTAATAGCTTTTATAGTTTATAAAAAATATTTTAAAAAGATTTGAAGTGTAACTTCTAATTCTTTTTGCTAATTTTAAAAAATAATTTAAAAAATTGAAAACATAGAAAATTATTATTTTATTAAAAAAAAAAAATCCAAACGACGGACGTTCATGTCTAACTTTCGTTTAGTAGTATGTTACTGATATTTTGTGTTTGTGTGTGTGCGCGCGAGCCCGCACCCACGCGTGCGCGTTTTCCTATCTCGACATTTTGCGTTTTTAAAATATGGACGTGTCAGTTATACAAGTGTAACTTTTATGGGCTCCTTAAAGTGAGAAACCATAAACACTTATTACATTAACTAATTTTTCTCTTTACTTCGTTATGGTTGACACATTGTCCTCTATCTAGTTCTTGTATATAATCTGTTTGTGTGGGAAATGTTTTCTTTTAAAATAAATTAGAAATTTCAAAAACTATCATCTTATTATCATTACCACTAAATCAAGTTAACGAGAAGGCATTAAAAATAAACTCTGCTAAATTTTTTATCTGCATGATATATTATTACCATAATAATATTAAGTTTTATGTATTATCCGTTTAAAAGAGTTTTATATTGTTATTTGATTATATACTCCTATTTATAAAACTTTTAATGTTGCGGAAGATTAAGTCAAATATTTTTATTGATGTGATAATACATAATTAGATGTTTATATAAAAAAATTTTATATTAATAATATATCAAAATTAAATTAAATAATATAACATAAATCATATACTTATATATACTTCAGTCAAACGAATTAGGTAGCTTAAATAAATGAAAACATATTCTCGTCGTTACGAGGATAACTCCAGATTATCATTAAATAAGTGATTACCAAGTTGTCTTTTTCCCAAAAAAATTGGCACTCGCGTACATAGCTATAAAGCTATACAGTAAACGAAATATCCATCATTAATTTCATAACATACTGTGTTTAGGATGAAGAAATAAATAAATAAAAAGAGTCGAAGTTAATAAATAACTAGGTGCTTTCTTGGCTGTTAACAAGGTGTTTCTTTTTCTTATTTTATTTTTTAATTTTATTGCCGTCATTTACAGATTTCGTTAATCACACAGGCCAGTTTGTGCTCAAAGCAGAGCTTTTGAATAGTGTATGATATCATAACAAAGAAAAAACAATGTAAAACACAGTGACACAGATACCTTATCCAAGAAAAACAAACTAAGAAAAGATAAATAAAGATCCCAAGTGTCCGTTTAGTACAATGAAAGGGACATAATAGGGAGGCATGGTGGTGAGGCAGAGATGGGTATAGTGTTTGAACTTTGAAGACACAGTATTGCCAACCACTGTGCCTTCGGTCGTGGTATGTGGCTGCCTATATATGTCTCTTTGACATCATCCCTCGTGGCCTTCTTTCTTTATTTGTTTTGTTTTGTTTTGTTTTGTTTTGTTTCATTAGTTATTACGTACGAAGAAAATGATCCCGACTCTCGAGTAGACGTATTGAATTGAAGTTGCTAGAACAGTGTGTGTAGAGAAGAATGAAAATGATGACAAGGTGTCCTAAGTAGTTATCGTCTAAGATGGAATCTTCCATGTAATATTCCGATCCTCTCTCCATTAGAAGATAAATAATATTCCGGCAGTCCGTCGCTTTCCTATTCATCGAAAGTGACTGAAGAAATTTAGTGTCTCAACTCAACTCAACGCCACTCTATATAGATTTGTGCCAACAAGAATTCCACTATGGATGGAAGATGATGAAAATGGCGCCAAGAGAAAAGATGAATATTGTCCATGTCATTGAAAAGGTCGCAGGCCATTGACGCTGTCAACTGTATATCAAGCTACGTACTAAGCTCATTCTCATTAGGCTACTGAAAAATAACAGCCATACATACATCTGTTTCTCATCCGAATCTCATTTGTTTCTGATAGTGTTAATGTATATACATAATTATTTCACTAAACAATAAAAAAATAAAAATAAAATATACCAGATGTCCTATTTTCATTGGTGAAATGCAACTGCTGAAAATTAAAGAAAAATGCGGCTGATGTGGCCACGCCTGTTGCTGCGATATGTGACTGGGGACGTGCCACAACAACAATATTGTGGACTGCAATTTAAAACCAGGTATAGAACAAAAGCTGTCAACTTGGGTGTGATGTTATTTGATCGTTTAGAACTTGTCTTTCACCCTCTATGTGCTTGTACTTCTAGTGTGAAAAATGATATTAAAAAAAAAAAAAAAAAGTTGAAACCCAGGTGCTTCCATAAGTTTCTTGCCCTATGAAATTATTGAAAAGAATCATGTTGCTTTTCTTATAGAAATTTTACATGTCAACGGAGAGAAACTTTCAACAGATAAAAGATAGTTACATGTAATTGTATGTGAATAATTGGATCATTATGAAGAAATTATGATGGGGCATGCTGTTATTTCGTGACATGCAGAAGACATTATGTAGAAATAATTATCATTACCAGAAACAAACGATAATTCAAGAGTTCAACGTGTGTGTTTCTCTTGAATTTATGAATTATGTGGAAGGCAAGTAAATGGCCAATCTTATGTTTGCACAATTCAACATCAGTCCTAATCATTTCTTTTTAATGAAAACATTCAAGCTAACAGCAAAATAAGGATAACTGCACAAATTTTAAACTACTCTATTTACCACAAAACAATTGGTAGGTCCGTATAAATGTGGGATGATTCCTACGTGATCTCCTAAAAGTTGCACAGCGACGAACAGGATTCATTTCGATTTTATTCCAAATCGTCTATGTTCACATTCATTTGAACAGAGATTTCATTGAAACATTCATCATTAAAATTTCTACGAAGTAGCAAGACTCCCTTCAAGCTTTTTATTGCAGAGTGGCAACAAGCTCAGATATCTTTTTCGATTAGAGGGCACATCACTTTGACACAGAAAGTTAGCAGATACATGTTTGTACTTTGTATGCAGATTAGAATTAATGTATATACCTATACGCTAGATGTTTGGTTTCCCAGTATGACTGAGCCAGGAGTTGTGTAGACAGAAGCATCCACTTTTGGATCTAAAACATTTACTTTCAAGCCAAATTTCACCAAATTGAAATTAATGCAACTTTACTAGAGTCTTGAGATTCACAAGTTATCCCTAAATTCTTCTAGGAAAAATTTAAAATTAACCCATCCACCCAAAAATAAAACTCATGCCGTGGTGCCCTGAGCCATAAATTTTAGCATAAAAAGTGAGGTTTTTACATGAAGAAAGTTTTTGTATAGATCAGAGAATGAAATTCCCATTGTTATCTGTATCAGAAAAAAGTAAAGAAAAGAAAAGAAAAGAAAAGAAAAGAAATTGTATCATTTATCAAATAAAGAAGAGTAAGAAGGAAACTAGGAGCAAGTAACGTCTTACTGTTTCAAGTAGGGGTCTTCGCGGTGTGGTTTGGATCGATTTTAAGCAAAAAATTCATCCAATCCAAACAATAAAATATATAACAGTTTGAATTGGAACGATTTATTTTAGATTTTAAATCTAAACCAATATTTTACAATTTGAATTGGATCGATTTAATCGATTTTTTATAAAAGAAAATCTTAAGTATAGAATATTATAAATATAAAATAACTTAAATAAATAAAATAAATCAATAAAAATAAAAATAAAAATGACTAATATAATATGCATAATATGATATTTAAATAAAAATAACATACAAATATAAAAAATTATGTGATAAATTAAAATTATTATAAGTAAAATACAAAATTAGAAATAAAAAATTATATTAGATGATATTATTCGATTTGGATTGAATTAGGTCAGTTTTGAAAATTAAATCCGAAATCCAATTCGATCCGATCCAAACGGTTTATAAAAAATAAAATTCAATTCAATCCAAACTTTTACAGTTTTGAGCGATTTTCGATTTGAATTGGATTGATTTAGCAGTTTTGATTGAATTAAATTTGAACATCTCTAATTTCAAGTCCTTTTTTTTTTTTGGGTCTTATCTTAACGGTTCAAGTCTCAACCAACCAGGCAAAAGAAAGAATCCATCCCATACTGGAAAAAATGCCTGAGGCCCATAACTCAGAATGAGTCACGCTAAGTCTAGACTGTCGGAAGCACCGGATACAACAAAACAAAAAACAAAAAACGAATTTTTTGTTTTGGGGGGGGGGGGGGGCGGGGGACTGTGCGAAGTATAGAACAATGTTCAGACCAAAAAAAAAAAAGAGCATAGAAGAATACTGACCGGAAAATGCAAAAAAGGGGGGGCAGAACAACAAATAGCACTCACTAGTGACAACTGCTTTCAATTTCATGTGCCACACAAATCAGCTCAGCCCATAACAAATCAAGCAAATGTTGTTGTATTCACGACAAATATCAGCTAATCTAAATAATACTTGTTGACAAGAAGTACACAATGGGTTCCACCATCACGTGATTAGTCACAAAAGCGTTGTTGTGCAATTGGACCAGTTGTTGTGCTCAGTTATTACCATCTCTATTCTATTCCATTCTACTAGTACTGGGCAACAGCCAGCCTCTCTATGGGACCCTGCCCTGAATATGATGATACATACATAGTCCACTACTCTACTCTACTCTACTCTACTCTACTCTACTTCGTACCTATTTATTCACAATCATGCACTTCAACAATCTTTTTCTTCTGAGTTTGATCTGTTTAGCAACATTTCTTAAACACTTACTTCCAAGCTCAACCACATGACATGGTACTCAGTGAAGAGGAGGTACTAAATTGTCGGTCTGACTAACTACAATGACTATATTGCCACTCGTGCCTTTGTTTTACCTAATAATGTCATGACGTCATCCTCTTAGCTGAGAAACAGTCTAACAGGCAACCAAACAGAAATGAATTTCACCTAAATAATCCAAACAGGGTACACTCCAGGAAGCAGCAGCGTGAGGAAATGTTTCTATTCCACAATGGCAATAAGGTCGAAGATAAAGGATAATACAAACCAAATTAGTAGATTGCCACATGCCAAACACAAAGATTATACACACCAAGTGTTCAGAGATTCAACAAGAGATACATGATGGGTTAAGAATGACTGGTTCCAACAGGTATTAAGGAGAATATATAGCAAAATAATATCACTCAACTAAAGGTCCTACAACCTTGTTGCTATTAAAGAGAATGTGTACTTAAACAAACACATGTACAGGAAACAAAAGAAACACTACAACACGAGAGTTGTTTTGGAAAAGACAAGAGAAAGGGGAGTTTTCCAATATTTTTTTCTTTTTCGGATTCAAAAAATCACTGCCAAAGGAAACAACTCAAGACTCATTTCATTTATAAGCACAGTTTGCATCTCTCCAAGTACGTGATAAAAGGTTGCAAAAGGACACTCTGGTTTTGGCTGCGAATCTTCTATGCTGAAATCCAAAAAAAAAAGGAAAATGCATACAAAAAGAATAGTAGACTTTTAAAAAACAGAAGCCCTACACAGATGGAATTGCAGACCCACAAGACTAATTGCACCATAGCTAATACCAAGAAAACTTTGATGCTTAAATCTACCGTGAGACCCATCTATGGATTGATGTTGCACTCTCGCAAATATACATGGTCATAGCCAACATACTTGGTCCAATAACCTCGAAACTTGGGAATACTTATCTCAAGCCATGGTTTCATGTTTCCATTGTAGTGTATAACAGCAGCCCGTTCAATATCTTTTTGGCTGACACTGGGGTTGTAGCCAAGACCCAAGACATGCCAAGATCGGTTCAATGGGAAAGTGCGTTTCCAGAAAGTTATAAGACCAGGTGGCAGTGTTCCTAACTTCCACAGGTTTCTATCATGATTCTGTAAGTCAATTTAATTAAAAAGGAAAAATCAGTTCACGGTTCAAAACAGAAAGAAACAAGACAACGAGTTAAGAAAAGGTGCCTGTCATTTCATATTGGATGGACTCGTACGAGTTTAGACTAAAATAAGAACCAAAAATTGCATATAGTAATACATGCATTTTGCAGCCATGATTCCAAAAAAGGAAAAAAAACATATGAGTAATTTTAAATATGATTAATGTGAGTAATGTAAACCAAAGTGCATATCCTACCAGCTTCTGCCAGTTGTGGTACACCTCTGTGATGTTTTGCCTCTTCCATTCAACTAAATCAAAAACATTCATACCATATGCCCATCCACAGGCATGAGGGTCAAAATTCTTCGCTATAAGAGGATTAGAGAAGTTGAGATAGCGATCAAAGCGATGAAAATTTTCTCCACAAGTTTCTACAGCACCATTTACGTTTCGCTTCAAATCAATTGACCACAGAGCAGTAAGATCCTTCTGCACAACTATATCATCATCCAAGAACAGCACTTTGTTAAGCTTTGGAAAGATCTCAGGCAAGTAGAAGCGGAGGTGGTTCAATATAGATAAATACTTTGGGTTCCGAAACTTTAAGTTTGAATCAGAAGTTGCCCGACGAGTCTTAAAGTAATAATCTATCATAGAAGGCGAACCCAACTGGTTAAGAACTGGACTATAACTTGAATTCAACCATGTAAAGTCTTCAATGTTCTGAACTTGAATGGTTGCCTTCCCCGGTGGATTCACCAAAAACCACATCCTCATTGCTGCATAATTGAGCCTATCGGTAACAATGTGAAAAACATGTTTTGAGGCATCCTGCCAATTTATTAAAACAATGTTTTTAGTGATGTCAATCAAAAAGAAATAAAAGCTCCCTGTTGATATTGAAACATTTTAGTTTTTTCTTTAAATTTTAATTCGTCACCAACTGTGGGGCCAAATGAAAATGAAAAAAGTTTTTGAGTCAAAATAGACGGAGTATTATGTAATTGCTCAGCCATACCAAATTTTCTTTGATGTTTCATAATCAGCAGAAATAATTTACCTTAGCATGGGCAACAGTAGAATTCACAACAACAGCTGTTGCCAATATGTTATCTGAGAATATTGCATAATGGTATAGTTGAGGGTCTTCTAACTTCTCTTGATTCTGAAATTGTTGCTGAGAAGAATTTAAGTTATAATACTCAGTTGTAAGGCGCAATGGAAGACAATGGAGACCTTTAGGCAATGTTTTTGCTGTCAATTGTGTTAAGAACAGGGTCTGCTTCTTGTGCACATGAAGCTGCTCCTCAGTTGAGTGGAGCATAGCCCTAAGCTTCTTCACAGCACCAGCACAATCATCTTGAATCTGTCTTCCTTTCATCAATGATTGCTCCATTGCCTTCATTCTCTCATTTGCACTGCATTAGTGTAAATATAAATATAATTTAAGACAGAACAAAATATAGCACAGTGCTATTCAACATGTTTGTATGCAACAGCAGAACAAACTTAAAGATGAAATGACAAACTTTAGAGTTATGAGAAAACGGAAAAACATGTTTACAAGTGTAACTGAATTTTAAAGGCTCACTTACTTCCTAGGCAAGTCAGAATCTTTGCTTGCATCTCCAATTGTTCGCGAGACTTCCTTCACCCGTAATCGAAGCTCCCGAGTAAGATGGGGATTGTTCTTTACTGCCGGAAGCGAAAGAAATACCTTAGCCTGGAGGAGCTGATCTTTTAGTTGCCGCACCCGAGCATCAGATGATGTTTGATCATTCTGCTTAGTTGATTCTGATAATAGAGGTCCTTTCTTGTTTACTTTGCTAGAAGATTCATTCGGTCGTTGCTCCTGTTTAGTAGCCTGAAAGAAGATGCACCAAATGTAAAGAAGAAAATTTCAATGAGCATTCAGGTTGATTTTCCTTCATCATACTAATGTAGTCTTCAGAAAAATATGTTCGGAATATGAAGTAATAAACTAATATTGTTGACAGGCAACACTTATTTGTTCCTTTTCCTTATTAGGGATTAGGGGGCTGGCTGGCTGGCTAGGAAAGGAAAATGATTGAAATGATACAAGTCCGGTCATGGAAACATGACCATGGGTTAAGCGATCCAATAAAATAAAATAAAATATTTTTTCAATTCATTTTGATCTTCTCCGACTAAACTCTCTCTCTTGAGACACTACAAGAAACATATTTATGAACCAATAAAGGAAAGAGAAGGGACAAAAAAAAAAAAAAGGGTGAGCCCAATCAAAATGCCTATTTTGTCAATGCACTGCCATGATTGTAGCCTGTCTAAAATATTTGTCTCAACTAGAAATAGATACAAGTCTGATGTGTTCATCAGGGAGATACAAACCTACACATTCAGATTACCATGGCATTAAGTCACCAACTTAACAAGATGAATAGGACTTTAAAACATGAAGAAAGTTTTGTTTGCAGCACTTAATGAATTATGTCAGAGCTATCAATGCAAACTGTCAGATCTTAAACTTAAATTTCTTTTAAGATTACCAATTGATGCACCAAAATTACAAAAGTATACTAAATATTATATTTTATAAGTGATGGACCACCCACTTCCAGACATACACATCTATGTATAAAGATTTTAGCATGACCAGAAACCTAATTAAGCTTTTGCACCCAAAATTCAACAGACAGAAAAATCTAGAGGCAAATATAACACTTACCATAGTTTCAGATGCTTGATCAGACACTTGAGATGGTTTAGTAAGCTTCCCATCATTGTCGTCTACATCAATAGCATCTTCCGCATGTACATTATCACCTGTTGCATCAGCTTTCTCCAAGTAGTTGCTTTGATTTCCTTGCTTAATTCCATCTATCACCAGTTTGATGGGGTTCTTCTCCCCTTCAGTTCGACCTTCCTCGTTTGTAGCTGACAATGCCCTGGCAGATACATGCTCCCTCGATTCGACCAAGTGCAAGTCTAGGCCAGCCAAACAAATGGACAGTAATGATAAACAAAAGAAACAGGACCCCAGTAGAGAAGGGGAGAAGAAAATCTGACTGAACAACAGAGAAGGCCTACACAATACCATGAGACAAATTCTTTTTGTTAGTGGAGTCCTCCGTATATACAACCCCAATAGGTTCCTTAAGGACGGTTGAAGTTTCCTATTTGCAAAATGAGAAATTTCAGCCAGAAATTATCAAGGATGTAGTGCATCAGTATATACCATGAAGGAAAAATTCTTCCCAGGAGTAGAAAGAACAAAAGGAAAGATGAAAACTTTACCTGGGGTAGTAGATTTAAATGGCCAGAGTCTGCTGCACTGACAGCCTGACACAAAATAACAAATGAAAATCCACAAATTCAGAGATCTCCTTCTACAGTAATGTAGAATCAAAACAATTTTCAAGGATATATCACTTACAAAAGCAGTAACATCTTCAACAAACTCTTGCCCAGCTGAAAAATGCATATAAAAGACAAAGCAAAGAAACAAAAGAAGTTAGCTAATAGGACAAGCCTAGGAGATTCAGCAAGTGAAGAAACTTGAGAGAAACTCACCGGAGGGGTACTTGAAGGTGCCAAGGCGATCAGTGTAGAGCAAAATTGGAGCAATAACAGTAACACAAAGCAACAACAGCACAATGTTTCTGGTGGCCACCATCTCTACTCAAATCCCCAAGTCACAATCTTGCATAACCAAAACTGCAATGATTAATGTCACCAAGGAGCCACAGCTTGGAGAAGAGAGAGAGAGAGAGAGAGAGAGAGAGAGAAGCTTCTGCTATCACTTTCGAGAAAAAGCCGCGCGTCCCTTCAGAGCCCGCACAGATTCCATCTCGGAGGGCACTGATGCAAGCGAAAAAAAAAATCAACCCCAAGACAAACTTTTTCAGCAGAAAAACGAACCCAGCTAATTTTTTTCATCTGGGGTACGTTACAAATCTGAGAAATATAAAATAAGAGGATAAAGAAGCGAATCTGAAGCAATTACAGTTACAATGAGTTGGCGGGGAGGGAGGGGAAAACGCATTCTGGGATAGGAGAGAGAGAAAGATGCGTTGTGAAATGTGGCCTGAAACCGCAAAAGGAAAAACAAGACCCGTTCCTCCAGAAGCCGCTATTTATTTGTTTGTGGGCTTTGAGAAGTGCATGAAAAACAGAGAACCATGAGGAGGAGCAACCTCTTCTCTGCTGAGGGAAGACAAGTAGAAGCTAAAACAATGATTATTGAATTGATGAAGACACAATTTACAGAGAGAGATATGACATGATATGATGATACAAAATCACTTGTACTAAATAAACACTAATATTAATATTAATAATGTTGGGTTTGATGCATTATTGTGTTGTGTTGGGTCACTACTCGCAAACGGCAACTATTTTCTTTCCCTGGTACGCGCCCTGTGAGAGGAAACCAGCAAAAATGACAAAGCAACATTTAAGATTATTAAGATTGATTTGTTTGGGATCATAAATGATCACGCGGCTGTGATAGGCGTAAAGTGCACGAGAGTGTGAGGGTAACTGCGAAAGTTGCTTCGTAGTCGTGGCTGCCCGATAAGGTATTTGCACCACACACGCCTGATTGGCGTCCATCGTCTCTACGACTTGAAATGGCTAAGCAACAGTTACTAATGAGTGAACATTGCCAATTATTTTGTTAACTATAAATTGAGCCTTTATCTTTAATCCTGCCTAAAAGCATGTACCAAAAACGAAAAATATGGGGCCTAAAAGCTGTTTATGTTGGAGGAGATACTTCAATCTCACTTTGTCATTTGTTGTCGAAATGTTTTTATAATTTTTCTTTGTAAACATATCGACTAATTGTTAAGTGGAACTTAATTACTAAAACTCTTAACATTTATTGAAAAAGCCTATAATTAATAATAGGTTAAATTTAATATTACTATCATTATAAACTTTTATTACCTTATCTTTCAATAACATGTTGACACATATTTAAAATATTAAGATTTTCTTAATTAGAAGTTTTGATAATTCAACTTATTTATACATAATTAGATGACATATATAATTATATTAACATTGTAATCAAATAAAATTCAATTAATAAATAAAATTGACAACTTATGAGAACACTCATATGGTTTCAACTCTCATTTGTTTCTCTGAAAATAACTCATATTTTAGATATTTATCTTTAAATATATTAATATTTTTATTCACACTCGATACTCCTAAACGCGTATGTTAAATCAACAAATATTATTTTTTATTTCTTATTTATATTTATGTCGAATTCTATAATAAAATATGTTAATATTTAATATGGAATAATTAAATACTACTTTATAGCAGTTGAGGCCACAAACCTAATAGTTGTTTCATGTATATTTTATTTGAGTTTTAAATGTTTCGTATTTAACTCTCTCTCCTATATCTCCAAAAATATTTCTTAGGAATAATTTCTAATCTTATTGCCTTCATTTAAAAAAAAATACTATTTTGTTAAAGGTATTTTGCTATATTATACAAATTAAATTTACAAATTAGCGAGATACATGTTTTCTAGTTCTTTTTTAGTGTAAAGCTCTTTATATTAAAAAATAGTTTAGTGATTATCATTTTGAATAATAATGAAAAAAATTAAAAAATAATAATTTTATGTGATTATAGAATCTGCTTTTCGATTTTTCAAACATTATGTTCATAAGAGAAGTTTCAAACAAATTTCCAATGTGGCCAGACAAACACTGGTGCCGATATTTTATGGCTATATATACATAAATATATTTAAGTAATTTAATTAATCTACTTGACCGAAATATTTTAGTTGATATGTTTAAATTGATTTTGATAATAATCAATTGATCAAATAATTAAAATAGAGTCACTAAATTTAAAGTAAAGCTATAATCAATACCAATAACTTCAAAATATATTACTCTATTTATTAATATAAAAAATAATATCAAATATTAACATTAAGATAAGTAAAATCATAGCAACAATAGTAATAATAATCACAAATAATACCATAGCTATAATTATAAAGTAAATGGGAAAAAATAAAAAAACTCACGTCTATGGCGTGAGATATGCATGAAAGACTCTAGCTTTATAGATATAAAACTTTAGCTTTGGGAAAAGAAAGGGGCTCAAAGCCATAAATGGAAGGACAAAAAAAAAAAAGATAGGAAAGAAGGAAGGTAGTCAGCGTGAACTAGGGCGATGCATTAGGTGAAGAAAAAGGTTTCATAGCAATAAACAGGGAGAAAAAAAAGAAAGAAAGAAAGAGGAATATAAATGTTAATGACGACAAAACTAAGTCTTCCATGAAGAAAGAGAAAAAAATAATAATAACAATAGGCAGAAAATTTTTTTGCAAGCATAGTAATAGATAGGAAGAATAATTCGCCACTTAAGTCAATAAAAATTTATTACCGTTCAATAACAAAGGATTTCCACTTGCTATATAAAGAGTGAAGCACAAGTGGAACTAAACCAAGAAAAAAAAAAAAAAAGGAAGCACATAACGTAATTCTGCTATCATGCGAGCATTGGCAATGAGAGAAAACGTGAGAAAGAGAGAGAAAAGAGAAACAAACAGAAAAGAGAGGAGAGTTAGAAATTTGTAAGAGATTTGCTGGATATATAATTTTGAGGTAGATAATGAAATTATTTGTAAAATAAAATTATAATTATATTTATTCATTACAAAATTATGTTATTACTTATTATTATCTATTTTCATTGTTTATTTTATGTTATAAGTTATTTTATTTATTAGAATTGCTCAATATTATTATTGTTACAAATTATTTTAGTTATCCTCCTAAGTTATTTTATTCAATATTTTTTTATATTATTGCTTGTTATTATTACAATCTATTTTACTGTTTAAAATTATTGTCCTTTTATATTAAAGTCACTTATTATTAATTATTATTGCAGTTTATTTATTATTCCAAGCTATTTTAATTATTGTTCTTTTATATTAAAATTGTTCAGTATTAGTTCTATTGCAATTTATCTCATATATTATTTCTTTATATTTGTGTTATCTATTATTTATTTTCAGTTACTTTATTTCTTACTCCTTTATATTAAGGTCACTCCTTTATTTGATGTTAAAATTTATTTATTGCCCATTGCTTATCAAGTTATTTAATTATTCTTTTATATTACAGTTGCTCATTATTATAATTATTAATATTAGTAGTAAGATATTATTTATGTAATAATGTATTATTAAATTGTCACTTTTTATGGTGATTTTTCTAAAGGACCAATATTAATAGTAGAATATTACATCTAACTATAAGTCAAATTTATTATACATGAATTTGAGATATTAAATTATCAATACCTTTGCTTGAAATTTTATACTTGACTCATGGACAATATGATGACTCTTGACTTATAGATATTACTATAATCCTCAAAATGACAAAACCAATATGTGCTAGATGACCCATGATGACAAGGAAAGACTAAGGATTATGATGAGAAAGTTTAAAAGAAATTAAATAAAATTGATCTTTTATACAGTCCCTTTATAAATTAACATTTATATACAGTAACTCCATGCTTTGAGAAATTTTATTGAGATATTATGTTACTCAAGTTTATATTATTTTAGTCCTTGCGTGCTTCGTTTATTTCAAGTTTATGAATTAATTTATGACTTCTACACTTTATTCCGTTTATTGCTTAATCCTATTTTTTATTATTTAATTTAGTATGAGATTAATTTACTTATATTATTATTGTTTATTTTATGCTGCTTGAGTCGTTTATTTAAGTTATATTTATGGCTTAAATTTATACATCTATATATTTTGTGAATTTATACATTATAGCAAGTAAGTATTTTGAAAGAAAGATATTTAATTGAGATTTGCCGCTAACAGCCAAGAAGGCAGAGGGATGAGATGTAAGATCCTTTTTATGATACCTGTCTTGATTAGTGTGGCGTAAAAGTCTTGCTATGACGTCACAATGTTAAAAGTACCCATAGGAAAAGGGAATTTTCTAAGAGAAGGCTTTTCGAATATGTGTGAAACAAACAACTAAAAAAAAGTGGAATTTAAAGTAAAAAGATTATAATCATATTAATACTTGTCATATTATGTATTGCATATATTCTTTTTCAGCATTTACTGCACAAATGTTATAAAGCATGATTTGCTTATAAGTAAATTGTGATAAGATTATGATACTGTAACCATGTGAATTTCTGTGCTAAGACATGGTTGGAACCATCATAATTCAAATATTTTAGAACTCTTCATTATCTATTGAGAATTTTAAATTCTCATCTTATTTCTGGTGATTTCAAATTAATCAAGTAACACTCTAAAGGAAAGTGGACTCTTCCTGCTACCATGAACATATGAAATTATAATTAAATAAATTATAGTTTCATTATCTGGTTTAAAAATATTTAGCTTATGGAGAGCAGAACTTTACACTTACTCCTGAACTGTATATTATATATATGTATATTAATTAAACTTTTTATGTAAAATTGTGCTATTAATTTTACTATGAACGGGTGTTACACAGGCGCAGGCTCCCTATTAATGTACACATTTGCATATGTCTTAAAACATAAGAAGAAAAATCTTTTTAAAAAAAATGAATGGAGTATATCTACTCTTATTTTTGTGAAAATGAAGGCTACTTGACATCTTACACATGATGTAATTTATCGATGCCTTTTTGACACGCTTTTATTTGGTTAAAAAAGACTATTGAGTTTAATAAGGTAAGTTAATGTAATATTTTATAATTTTATTAATTGTTTAGTATAAGAAATATATTATATTAGTTTATGCATTAAAATGATAGATAAATTAATTATGACTTGTAATGTGGAATTAGATCTAGTTATGTTTTAATGTACAAGTATTCTCTCTTTTATTTTCCAACTTATATTTTAATATAAATTATACTTGTACACCATGAAAAGTTAAAAATTATAATTAACATAATTATAATTTAAAAATAAAAATTATATAAATAATAAAATTTGTAAACAAATATTTAATGAATGTTTTTATTTTACTATAACTTTTTTTTTCTTGTTATGTCATGTGATAAACACGCAAGTGAAAAATATCAAACTATGTAAGAAAGAAAATATTATTCATTTATTTATTTTTACATTTTATTAAAATAAAAATTATTTATGAAAAAATAAATAAAATATTTTTAATATAAATTATAATGTATTTAATTAAAAATAACTATTTTAAATAGTTATAATTAAAATAATAAATACTTAAATAAAGATTATCTTGCGTCTTTAATTAAATAATTAATAAATTTTTCATTTTTATTGTAATTTTGTTTCTTCTCATCAATTTTTTCCTTGGGTAGAAACATTTGTGATAATAAAAAATAATATTATTTAATATAATATAATATCTTATACAATAATACATCAAATATTACACAATATTAAAATTTTAGCAGCTTTTATGCTATTAAAGTTATACTATGCAAACTTATTCTATGAGCCATGTCAAATAAGTCATAATAACATGTATGGAAAAAAGTTTTATTTTCCATAGATAATGAATTTTTTTTGTAAAAGTTATTTTAATTATTTTTATAAATTGTTTTGAACTTAAAATAAATTAATTCAAACATATTGCGTGCCACCTTGTCCTCAACATTTATATCTCTCACCAGCAAAGTTCATTTAATATCTTTTCTTGGTATAGTTTTCCTTGGACATCTACCAGAAAACTTTTATTTCCTTATTAACTAATGGGCAAAGGCTTTGGTGCACATTTCTTTACAAGTTGCATTACATATCTTATTATTTAATAGCTCAGATTTGAGAGTATTTTGATGCCCTGAAACTATGAGCATAATAGCATAATCCTTTCTCACCCCCAACCACACTCGCGCATTTACTACTATTGTTCACATCCCTTTGCAGCAACCATGGTACAGTGAGTTGGCGACCACAACTGAGGTAGCACGACAACTCGGCGATGGCTCTCCTCCTTCAACTTGTGACTCATTGCGTCCAGCAACTCCTCTGCCCAGCAGCGCATAGTAGGGGCATTGTGAGCATGGCGATTGCGACATTAGGATTCACGGCAAACGAAACTTACAGCGGTGGCGTCTGTTCCTGCCACTCATCTATGTAGCATAAGCCATCAATAGTGTTCCCTTAGATCGCAATCTCCTTTGACAGTGAGCATGGGTGGTCGACAAAGAATCAATGACAATGGCACAAAAGGATCAAACACTAATGTCCTTGAGATTATCGTCGTCGGTGGCATCATTGCCGATTTGGTTTAGATCCGGATAGTGGTTGTGGTAATGGTGGTGGTAGCGGTAGTTGAGTGAGGCGGAGGTGTTATAAGGCTACTTGAGGAGAGGATGCGGCTGTGGCGGTGGAAGGTGGTAGACAGATCAGGATGCGGGAGTGAGGTGAAGGATGAGTTGGGAAGCTGTTAAAGTGCACCTTTAAAGTGTAAGTATATGGATAATTTATCTAATTAGCACCATTAAATAAGATGGTAAATAATGCATTCTAACAAATAGGGTGCATTAGAGCCTTCACCTAGCTAATGAAGCTGGATTGAGACTGTATACAAACATACAACAATGCAAAGCATTTTTTTCTTTTGGGGTGCACTAAACTGTGCATTTTCACATAAAGACAAATACTCACCTTTATGGCTCTGCTTGATTCTCAATGTACTACTCTCACTTCCATTTGCACCAAGTCAATCCAAATTGCCTCGCGCGTTATTCACAATTATGCTAATATACTATATTGCCTATTTTTCTCCAAAAAAAGAAAAGAGAAAAAAGAAAAAATTCTATTTTCAAGTAGGTAGTTGATCATTTTCTCTGATTGGGCCCTAATTGTATGAAATCAGTAAAATTTGAAGGTGGAAATCAATACACTTAAATTTTTGAAAAAATCATGGCTGAATCGTGAATTTTCTACTAAATGCTCGAGCATTCTAATGATAATGAAATGACAGACACTATTACTATTGATAGCAAAATTGTGGAGTTAAAAGAGAAGAGAAAGGAAATCTACTATACATCGCATTCGCGTAGCTTTGTTCTACGGATTATATTTTAGCCACATTTTCAATGGCTCCCTAGATACGGCTAATGGAAATACAAATACCACAAATTACAACATCACTGGTTGCCCTACGCGTACAAATGAAAACTGTCGGCACAATCAAGAAGGCTACACCCAACCACCTATGCAAAGTCATCACCATTTCCAAAAATATTTTTAATAGTTTCTTTTTCAAGATTTTTTATTTTTTATTTTATATCTGTGATTCATTTAACCTGGGTTTAGGAAGGAGGATTTTGGAGATAAGAAAAATAAATTTCATAATTTTAAATATATAAACTTTTAAAATAAAAACTAAAATGATATATTGACATAAAATCTTTTTTATTTTTCTTATTTTTAGCTTTATAAAAACTATATCTCTCTAAATTTTAAAACAAGAAAATATGACTTCTCTTTCTTTTTTTCTTTTTCTTTTTTGTTCAAAACCCTCCATTTAAACCGGCTTTTAGAATATGTTTGAGAGGGAGGATTTTTTTTAAAGAAAATAGAGAAAAAAAAGGAAAGTTTTTCATTTTAAAAACGTATTTTATAATTTAATTTTTTTAAAAAAATAATAAAACCATAGATTATCATAAAACATATCAATCATATTATTTTTAATTTTATAAAAATCATATAATTTAAAAATTTAAAAATAAAAAATATATCTGCCTTCTCCCTCCTTCCAAAATCCTTCGGCCAAATATAAGATTACGAATTATTGCAAACTAAGTAGTCATGTACCTTATCACATGAATATATTCTACGATATAGTACTTTTAATCCCCCCCCCCTTCTCCCTCTCCTTCTTCCCCCCACCCCCAAAAAAAAAAAAACCAAAAATAATGGTGTTCCTTTTACTGTGTTTTTCTACTTATTCAATAACTTTCAACAGCCATCTCCACGTTGATGGGGCAACAGCCAGAAGTACCTCGCTGTCCCTCTTCCTTTTTTTTTTTTCTCCCAATTCTACATTAAATAAAAATATTTTTATTCTAGCCCTCCTCTTTGTCTTAGAGTTTTGCCTAAAATATCGGTTTCCTAGCAAAATCTTGAACATCTAACGAGATTGCAGTGGACCTAATGGTCACACCATTAAAGTAGAAGTCAGAATTGTTATATTATTATATATAATGCTATCTCTTCAAGTGACGTGCTTTGGCTATCATCAAAACAATGATCTTAGGTTATTTTTTATTAAACCTGTTGTACTGATTTTTGATCTCTTTCCCATGTGTTAAAAATTAAAAATGAATAAACAAATACCGAAATAAAACCTAACATCGGGCTAAGGTGCTGTACAGCTCGTCAGCTAATAACTGATAATATTCTTATGCACTGGTCTACAATTTTAAACCAATATTTTCATTCCCGCACCATAAAGTTATGTTAACATTTTATCTAGTGGATCAGGAAACAATAATAGCGTGCAATACACTTCAGTTTCCGCAGTTTATCAACTAATCAGCAATTTTGCAAATTTGATATTCATTCAAGAATCATATTGAGATTGGGTCAAAAGTGACGAAAGTGAGGTGAAAGCCCCACATCTGGTGCAATGTGAAGGCATTGGACTACGAAAGCCCAGTTAGTGTAAAGAAGATTCAGAATTGCGCATGAACTCCTTTCATTGGGATCAACACAAGTAGTAGCTATATGAAGATCATTATTACTAATGCAAGTGCCGCTAGACTCGTTTTGGACAAGATTTGTTCAGTGGTGACATCCCGCCGCTTGGGAGCCGCGTATATCGAGGGCGCGACTTCGAGTCACGGGCAGAGCCCCCAGCCCTCTCCCCCTCCCTCCAAAAAATCAAAAAAAAAAAAAACCACAAGATTTGTTACGATATTAATCGTTTGAAAATTGAAATCATCATCAAAGCAACCGAATTTTGTCGATCAATTAAAAGCAAATGAGAAAAACTGTTAAAGAAACAGAGCAAATAGTCGATATAGTCGTCCTAAAAGATATGTACATGAGTCTTTTGCTGGTTTATTACTATAATTTTCTAAGAATTTAATTTAAATGCACTGACAGTGTAAAATGGTTTTATACTGTCAGCCAATAGAAATAGTGAAAAGTGTCAACTCATACAAATAACTACCCATTATTATAAGGGACCTACCATGATTTCTCACTTTTTCCCTATTTTTATTGGTTAACAGTATAAAACTGTTTTACACTGCATACTAATCAAACTCATTTTCTAATTAATCAACTTATAAGCCCATGTAATTTTATTTGGTCAATCAATGAAAAAGTGTGACAAAATTGGTGACGGCTTAAGCAAATGAGAGCCATGCAGAAAAGGGTTTTTTCGATTGTATATTGTATATTTGTTAGATATTTAGTGTTTTATTGGGTTTAAAAAATAATTAGTGAAATATGATAATTTCATTTTGATATTAAAGAGAAATCGCAATTAATCATCTCGATTTACCCATATTGCAACACATCACCACGATTTTCCCAAAATTGTGATGATGTGTTGCGATTTTATCTGATATCCTATACATTGCGACACATCACCACAATTTTGGGGAAACTGTGGTGATATGTTGCGATTTTTATTTTTTAAATTATAGAAATTGCAACACATCACCATAATTTCTTCAAAATTGTAATAATGTGTTGCGATATAGTACTTTGTCAAAAAATAATTTATACGGAGCTCCAATTATCATCTCTTAGTACAATTATATGAGTGATCTCGTATAATTATACAATTTCCGTCTCACATATATATAGTAAATTCTCACCCTCAACTCTCTCTATAAATTGAGAAGAAATTGACCTACGAATAGAGATATGAAGAGTTGAGTCTCTTCGTGTAAACGAAGAGTGAATGCGAGAAGAAAAGGAGTTGAATTAGGCAGTTTGTGAAAATTAAAAAAAAAATTGAAGAGATAGTGAGTTAATATAGAGAAAAAATATTTTGTTCCAAAAATGGTGGATAAGACATTGAAATCAGAAAATCATATTTTGGAGAAAATTTATAGTGAAGGAGTAATATTTATTTATTTGTTTATTATTATCATTATTATATTTTTTTATTTTGTTTATTATTATTGCTATTATTGTGACAGAAGATATAAAATATGTTCTACAATTGTCTCTGATGAGAATCCTGTGTATCAGAAATATATCAAAAAAATATGTATAATTTATTTTATTTAGTTTATATAACTTTATATATTAGTAGTATTATTTTATTTAAGCTTCTTAATTATTTTATTTTTATGAAAATTATAATAAAAATTAGAATATTGTCATCTCGGTGTTGAATTTGGAGAAACTGACATCAAAATGTGAAATAAGCTTGTAGTATTTTAATGATAAATATTTTTTAAATAAAATCGCATATTAAAACTCATTTGTTAATTTATGTATTAGTAGTATTCTTTTATTTATACCTCCTAATTATTCTATTTCTATGAAAATTGTAACAGAAAATTAGAATACTGATACCTCGAATATTGCAATTGGAGAAACTGCCATAAAAAATACATAACTACTACCTACGAGACGTAGGGTTGCTGACCGTTTCTATGATGGACCACTTAGAAATAGATGACGAACTAATTAGTGCATTGGTTAAACGATGGAGGCAAAAAACGCACACATTTCACTTTCTGATTGGTGAGTGTACGATCATATTAGAGGATGTGGCACTTCAACTTAGAATCTATGTCGATGGTCAACCTGTTATTGGATCCACATCTTTCAGTGAAGAAAGAATTGAAAATTTATGCCAGAGCCTTCTTGGTCGTAGGCCTGATGCAAGTGATATTTATCAATCGTCAATCAGACAGAGTTGGTTGTATGACCAATTTTGTGAAGATAGACAAGATGCTTTTGGGTTGAATGTACCAAATAAAATATTACAGAACTTTACTCTCGCCTATTTACTCTGATTATTGGGGATAGACTTACATCGGATAAGAGCACATCTGTGGTCAGTTGCAAATTTCTTCCATTACTAGAAAATTTGCAAGAGGTCAGCGAGTATAATTGGAGTTCGGCTTGCCTCGCTGTACTTTATAGAAATTTATGTCGTGCAACGCGCACTGAATGTGTGGAAATTACTGGCTGCTTGCAGCTGTTATAGTCATGGTCATGGCACCGACTTCCATTCTTTGCTCCTATTTCTAATAATCACCCACCGCGTTTTCCTCTAGCTTCCAGGTAGAGTTATCATAATTTAATAATTTTTTTTCTAATTTATTATTACTGACTGTGTATCTAATTAATATAATATTTTTTAGGTAGATAAACACATCATTCAAGCAAGAATTTCCATTTAGGCGTGTGGGTAATATAATGCTACGGATAGATCAGATGACGTACGATGAGGTAGTGATAAAAAAAATTATAGAGATTATTGTAACAATCAATATAGTTGTTAATATTAAAGTAATTTTCTTTTATAATGCAATTTCAGTGACGACCATACCATCAGTTAGGCATTGATGAGATTATTCCTCACTTCTTGGCAGATAAGAGGCCACTATGGTCAGCTACTAGTTCGCTCATCTACTTTGATATGATTGAATGGTATTCAGCTGACCATGTAATGCGTCAATTTGGTATGAAACAAGAAATTCCTAGTAATTCAAAAAGTTTGCTAGGACGTCATAATAAAGACTTGAGAGGAGTACAAGACACTAATTGGATAGAAAAGTATGCGGAGTGGCTGCAACTTTGGAACCAAAGATGGCAGCACATATTACATGTTTATCCCTCTAATGATCCCTATCCACATCACCATTATTGGAATTGGTATTTTCAGTTTTACTATGGGTTTTTATTTGTCATCTGGTATCCTACTGCAAGACCCACGGCAATGGGAGTTACGTCCAAGGTAGGAGCATGTTTAGGTTCCTCAACACCCACCCCTGCAGTATCCTCTTTATGCCGAAGCACTTCACTATCCAGCTAAGATGCACCCACCACCCCCGCTATATCCTCCTTATGCCGAAGTACCTCAATATGCAGCCAAGATATACCTGCCACCTCCTCATTATCCTCCTTTTGCCCACATGCCCTCGGCACCATGGCAGTATCCTCCTTATAGCCATATGCCCTCACCTCTACCCTAATAACCATATAGTTACATGCCCCGACCACCTGTGATGGAGTCGCATCAAATGAGCTTTTCATCATCGTCATCCAGATCAACTCATGGTGATGAAGGTCATTCGCAAGGAAGAAGGTCAGTTGATAATGGAGTACACTACCATCATGGTGCTGGCTCACGTCAACACAATCGATCTCATACTGCTGAATCTAGATACGGAAGTGCTACTTCAATTGCCCATGGAGACGTGTATTGACCAATTCCACTGATACCACCACAAGAATTTCAGCAATTATATATTATAAACAATATAGTTTCATTGAAATTAATAACCAGAACCCTAAATTACATTAGCCAATATAGGGTAATAACATTTCACTCATATATAAGAAGTTGATCCATTTCTATGGAGACATTGTTTGCGGCTATGTCTTTCGCCTCGATAGAGACAATAATGTTTTGGTCCTCTCATCTCTTTCATATCTATTTCATTGAGAAAACGAGTTGATTTTGGTTGACCTTTCTCTATGCATTTTAATTGGGGGTTAAGATGAATTATCGGGCCATTATACGGCGACCACGTACTTTCATATCCCACAACACCGAATTCCCGTGCGTACACTTTGCAAATCATATCCACCCTATAAATTTCGTCCACATAAACTTGCCAATCAATGTACTGATTAGAGCAACAAGCAATTACGTGGCGACATGGATATCGATCTGTCTGAAAATCGCCGCAATCATGGTATCGTTCCCTCAGATCAACTTTGAATTGTGATCCGTTTGATAGGTCTTTGACATGGAAACTCTCATGTTGGTGTGAAAAAGTAGTAACGCGCATTCCTCTGGCTGCTTGCTGTTTTCTCGTAAACATGTCGTGATGGCTTCAGAGAAAACACTTTCGGTAGCTTTTCGTGTATATGCCTTTCTACTTTTAGTAGCAAACAACTCAGCCAACAGAAAGTACATTGCTCTAACTAAGACAATAATTGGTAGATTACGAGCCCCCTTTAACATAGAGTTGATGCACTCGACTAGATTCGTGGTCATATGTCCATGTCGATATCCTCCATCAAATACTTGAACCCATTTTTCTCTTGGAATTTCATCAAGCCAATTTGTATAAATCTCACCATGCTGGCACATCTGCTCATAGTGAAGATTAAATCTACGCTCCGCCCTTGAATAGCCTGTAAATTATAATGTGATTAGTAAAGAATAAAAAGAAAAAAAAATCACATATAGCAATAGAGATAATTAATTCGGGAATCACCTATACTCACGACAAGTCGGTGTAAGTATGGCTTTTTGAATCTCTGCAAGAAATTGGTTGCAATGTGTCTAATATAGTACATATGAAATGTTCTTGGAGGTTCCCACTGACCATGACAACGTTGAATTGCTATTTTAATTGACTCATGTCGATCAGAAATAATACCAACTTTATCTCGAGTCATCATATATCTACGTAGATAATGCAAAAAAAAAAAAATCATGCATCTGCAGTCTCACCCTTGACTATTGCAAATATAATTGGCAATATGTTCTAATTGCCATCTTCTGCAACTGCGACTAATAGAGTGCCTCTATATTTTCCATACAAATGTGTCCCATTAACCTAGACTAATGATTTACAATGTTTGAAAGTTTTGATGCAAGGGCTAAAAGTCCAAAACATTCGACGGAATATTCAATCATTTGGTCGCCCTTAGTGCCATAGTAGGCTGAACGAGTATCGAATTCAACATATAAACCTCTTGTAAAAGCACAAATTGCTCCCAACTATTTAGATAAAGTAGCATATGACTCTTCCCAAATATTTTTTCAATTGCGTTTTGCTTCGCCATCCATGCTTTCCAATATGTCTGTGTGTATCCATATCGAGATTGAATTTTTGCAATGACAACTTTTACTTTGATAGATACATCACCTCGTATCATGGGTTCCATATATTATGCAATCATGTTAGCATCCAACTTTGTATGATCATAAGAAATCATCGTTGCAGTACAAGTATGAGGGCCATTATACTTTCTGACTTTCCAAATGTCATTCTTTTTTCTGAAACTGACCCTAACAAGCCAATTGCACCCCAAGCCATAGTATTTGCGCTTAAAAATAAAAGGTCCTTGATTCTGACTCACATACGTTGTAATCCACCGATTTAGATATGCTGTAGTTCTTGATTGCTCGTACTACAGCCTTCTTATTGCTGAATTGCATTCCTACAAATAGTTCACCATCTACAGTATAATCACTATCCATGTTTGCATATTCAGGAAACTCAGGCGCATGCATAGCTTCAAGATCCAAAGTACGCATGACAAATGGAGGATCTCTGGATGCTGAATAATAGCGTGTGTGTTGGGTATTTCATCATTATCTTCTTGTGCATCGTCATTCCCCGCTTCATGTTCCCCTTCTAAGTAATCGCCATCACTTTCACTGTCCGGAATTTCGTATTCTGCACCTCTTTTTGAAAACACACTTGGCAAATCTTCTTCTAGTGTTGATACTAACAATTAATAATTATAACACAAAATATCATTACTACGATATATTTTTGATATATAAGATCCTCAAAAAGAAGCAGTGTAGAGCATACTTTGTATCTCATATAATAATAATAATAATAACATTAATAATATAATAAAGAGTAGTTAAAAATTCAATTTAAAATAATAATAATAGTACTAATAACAATAATAATATTAATAATATCTAATATAATAACATTATTATCATTATAATAACAATAGTAATATTAATAATATCTAATATAATAATAGTACTAATAATATCTAATAACAATATTAATATTATTAATAACATTATTATTTTTCTGAATATCAATAATAATAGTGTATTAGTAATAATAATAATAGTAGAAGTAGTAATAATAATAATAATAGAAATACTAATTGTAGTAATAGTAATATTATTATTATTATTATTATTATTATTATTATTATTATTCTTAATATTAATAATAGTCTATTAGTAATAATAATAATAATAGTATTAATAATAATAACAATAGAAATAATAATAGTAGAAGTAGTAGTAGCAATAGTAGTAATAATAATAATAAAAGGAATAACAACAACAACAACAATAATAATAACAACAACACTAATAATATAATAAAGAGTGATTAAAAATTCAATTTAAAATGATAATAATAGTAATTTACTAATATCTAATCTAATAATAATAATAATAATAATAATAGTACTAATAACAATATTAATATTAATAATATCTAATATAATAACATTATTATCATTATAATAACAATAGCAATATTATTAATAACATTAATATTATTCTAAATATTAATAATAATAGTCTATTAGTAATAATAATAATAGAAATAATAATAATGGTAGAAGTAGTAATAATAATAATAGAACTACTAATTGTAGTAATAGTAATAATAATAATAACAATACAAATAATAATAGTAGAAATAATAATAATAATAATAATAATAATAATAATAATAAATAAATAAATAAATAAATAATATTATTAATTATAATAATAGTAGAAGTACTACTATTATATTATTATTTTATTACTATTATTATTATTACCAATAGACTATTTGTAATAATAATAATAATAATAATAATTGTAATATTAATCATAATAATAATAATAATAGAAATAATAACAATAATAATAAAAAGAATAATAATTAATAAAGATCGTGGTCATATGTATTTCTAATATATAGGATCCTCAATAAGAGTCAAGTGTAGAGCATACTTTGTATATCATATAATAATAAATAATAATAACAATTATAATAAAATAAATACATGTTAATTTTGAAGTGATGATTATCAAAACAAAATATAATACCACTTACCGGGTTTGCATTAGGAATAAAATCATTGTAATATTGGCTAGCCGGATATGAGCTAGGACTTGCTTGAACAATAATTTCTTCAAAGTCAATATACAACTCCATGACTGCATTGAAAGTTTGATATTGACGATACATCTTAAACATTACTCTCATATCCCTATCACTATTGATTATAACTGTTCGAAATTTTAAAATCCCATTAACATTTGAGATTGGACACCTATATCGTATTTTTTCCACTCTTTTCTGAAAATCAATATTTATACTTTGAGAAAGCTCTACTTTTAACTCCTCTAATGATATACTTTCAGGAAGATACACCCCATACAAGATAATCATAACTAAACATTACACTTTCATCAGATATTGTAACACAACTATTAAAATATACAATAGTAGTAACTAAATTACTATCCATATTTTTTTACTCAATTTTTTTGAAACTATCTTATACTCTTCAATACTCTGAAATGCTCTCAATACTCTCAAAAACTCACTCTCAAGCTGATACTTACTCTTAAATAATGACTAATAATTTGCAAATATTCCAATAGAATACCACTCTATTTATAGGAGAGATTGACTAATTTTTTATTATTATTTTTTTAAAATCGCAGTAAAGTACAACAAATTCTAAGAATTTGCTACCGGTACAGCGATTTCTATAGAAATCGCAGTGACCAACACAAATTCTAAAGAATTTGTGTGTTACATTGCGATTTCAACCTCTCTTTTTTTTTTTTTTCAAAACACTATATTCCACTAAATATTTTTTAAATATAATATATCTCTATTTATACCCAAAAAATCCAATGTAGATCTTCTTCGCCTGCAGAAAAGAGAAAGGATATATAATGGAAAAGAAAGAAGAAAACCGGGGGTAAAAAAGTCTGGAACTAAAATTAAACATTACATCATACACGTAACCCAAATTTATCATCTTGTGGATTCCATATGAGGTGAGCTATTAACATTAAACAATTATAACAAACGTTCCTGCTGCTGCTGCTGTTGTTATTAAAGAGAGTGATTGAGCAGAGAGCACCAAATGCAATCCACGTCCTCTGCTTCGAGCTCCAACGTATCACTTTCAAATGCCTGACAATGCCATGCATTATCCTCCAACTTGGCTTCTGGAATATGTGCCAAAGATGCACCTGGAGTCTCATTCTCACCCTTGGAGAAATCAACACTAGCAGCTTCAAAGGAAGCGTTTTCTTCCTCTAGAGATGACAAGAATTTGTCTTCAAAAACCAATGACTAATCCTCTGATTTAGAAATGACACCATCTTTCAGCCAAGGGAAATCAAATACCCCAAGTGGCAAGTGGGTGTACCACACCTTGGAAGAACCCTCCCCTTCCACGTTCTTCGTGAAGTCTATGCCATACACATCTCTCTGCCTCTTGTTATTCTCAAAACACCCCATCTGTGTCTCATCCTCTTTATCTCTTGCTCTCTTTGTCTTATCCTGCTGCTGCTCCATTTCACTACCCAGATAATAGCGTTTCTGCCTATGCAAGATTTACACACCACGTAAGTAATTGGTGTTCACTACCTAACACATAACCAAACTCAGAAGCTTAGAGTGCATTGGCAAGATCATATTTTGTTTGATTGACCCACACATTCCATCATCTCAGATTGAATCAACTACGCATGTGGGGTGAATATAATAAGTTATAGAAATGGTTGATTCAAGTTTCAGAATGATTATATGAAAACATGATGATCCTAAGAGTAATGGGGTAGTTAGGAACCTTCATGAGTCTTGAGGCCAGTCTATCTATCTATGTATCTGTTGGTGGTAACGTATGCTTAAGAATAATGATTAGGAATGGTGATGATCGTTGCACACACGCTACGCCATTTTAAGCTGAAACCATCTCCCAACTCACACAACACAACACATCACACAATCACAAATGAACGCAGTATTACGTATTTGTTTCACGCCATCCACACCCTTCCCTGTGGCCTGTCTATCACACCAACAACGTAATTTGAGATAAGGGTTGGCTCCTCCTTCCGGGCTTGTAGTTTTGGTTTACGAAGGACCACAATGAAGGGGTTTCTCTTACACTTAACCTTTGCTACTCTCCACTCCTAATCACGGATGGTGGCGTGTTGTAACTTATAACGCAACCAACTCAGCGTTTTGATGATTTTTTCATGGTAATTTCAGGCGCGTGCTAACATGATTTTAGGCTACCCCACTTTTTGTTTACGTTTTGGGGTTGCTTCTTTTTATTTTTTCTGTTTTTTGTAGCTAATTACTTGTGTAGTTACGTTGGGTTGTTAAGCACTTATCGGTCGCGCCATTTGCCGTTTATACTCGAGAAGCAATGCTATTTAGCATGAAGTAATTTTCGTGCAAGAGTTACAAAAGGATGACAACTAATCATGGGTAGGCCAAATTGTTGAATGAAAAAAGAGAAATTCCATTGTAAACAATACGCATACTCGAGTGATTTTTCCTATACTTTGAACGTCAATTTACAAAAAATGTTTCATACCTTTTATCATTTTTGTTCTCAGATACATGAGGAATGGGTTGGAAAGAGTGACTGCTCTATTCTCTAAGCCAGCTAGGCTAGATAGTCAGCAAAGAGAAATTCTAATTGTACCTATGTGTATTGATTTTTTAGCCGTGTAATAGAATGTAAAAGCATTTTGAAAGAAGAAACATACGCGATTTATCGGTGTGTTCACATAGCATATCTCTAAAATGACCCATTGAGCAAATTTTTTTTTTTTAATGTCAATTCATTTAGTCGTATTATGAAGTTCATAATATCTTACTTTGTTACTCAGTCTCACAAACTGTAGTGGGAATAACTACCCTAAAAAAGAGAGAGAGAATAGCTAATAAATAGTAAAATGATAAAATCAACAATTCGATCCAAGTTATCTAATTCCTTTTTCCCAATCTCCCAATGATATATATATGAAAAGAATAAAAAGGGGGGAAATTAAAAAAAAAGAAGAAGAAGAAGATGTCATCCTAATGACTTAATTCCGTTATTACTTGATGCACATCTGATCTAGCCTTTGACGCCACCAACTACAATTGGACTCCTCACAAAATGCTTGCCATCTGACCAAGTTAGCCCTCCAAACACTATAGACACACCTGGTCTCGTAACCTCAATTGTCACCTTAAAGCTCTTCTCTTCACCAACACTGTCAAATTTCAAGACATTAGGCTGCACAGAAATGGAAAGTCCTGCGGGAGTATGGAGGCTTGCAATATAAGTGCCTGGTGAACCAACATTTCTCACCCTTCGGGTCAAAGTAACTGAGCCATATAGCTTTGGAATTGTTATTGAAGGGTAGTTGAAATCCAGGATGCCCATTGTATCACGACAACGATGAGGAGCACCAGAGAATGTTGTAATTTGGGTCTGGTTATAACCAATGGCACAAAGAAAGTTTAGATAATCATTGATGGTTACGTCATAGACCAAGCCAGGGTCCATGGCACGATTTGGTCTGACGTGGCCAAAACCGTAGGCAAATGGTGTTGCCTTAGCAAAATCGCCATCGAGCATTGGTTCACCGGTGTTGTCCCTTGTCCTAGCTGAAAATACAACACATAGTTTCTAACACGTATAGAATGAAAAAATATATAGAATTAAATTCTATTGGCAGATGAATTCAATTGTATTTTAATTTTAATTTTTATATTTGGAATAAACTAATAAATTATAAAATTAAATTCAATTATATTATTTGAAATATATATAAAAATAAATTAAATTTTTTATCTTGACTATTTTCTCTTGAGTTAATAAAAGAGTTAAAGGATAGAAAGGAGAGAAAGAGAGAAAATATTAGATATAATTAAAAATATTTTTAATATATCAATTTATAATATTAAATCCACCAAATTATTGTAATAAATAAAATCTATTTTGACCTAATTTATTTTCGAGCATTTTTATATAATTAAATTCTCTTTAGATTTTAATTTTATATCATTAGTTGATTCAAAACCAAAAAATCGAATTTAATTTCTTAAATAAATTTAACTCCAAAGCTTTCCAATAACCTATAACAAAGAATCATCCCATCATATCGCAATATCATATTATATCATATAATATAAATATTTGTAAATCCATTGTGTTACCAGTTGTCATAATTGCAGATTTAATAGCTGATGGACTCCATTCAGGGTGAAGCGTCTTGAGAAGGCCAGCAATTCCAGCGACATGAGGGCAGGACATAGATGTTCCGGACATCGTGATAAAAGGAACCCTGCGCTTGTCAATGGCCATTTCTGTCGGGCTAACCCCTTCTGAATACGCAGCAATAATGTTCACACCGGGAGCCGTGACATCAGGCTGAATATATATATATATGTCAAAAATATGGAGAACAAAATGAAACCGGGATTCATATAATACGCAGAAGTTACGGCGGAGGATTTGAAAATCACCAGACGCAATGAAATAAAAATGACATGCTCCCATGAATTGTTCGGAAAAGAAACACAATTTCTTAAAGCCATTATATAATGGACGGATAGGCAAACCTTGAGGATCTCTGGTGTGATTGTGTTGGGCCCTCTGGAGGAGAAAGATGCCATGTATGGAGCAGGCTTCACCTGCAACTTGGTTTCTGGTGGAAGAATATATCCTAGCGGATCCCTGTTACATGATATTAGCAAAGCAATTAAAGTTATTTAAGGAACAATACTGAATGCAATCAACTATCAGGGCCGCAGACACATGTTAAGAGAGAAGAGAAATGCACAAGAGAGAGAAAGAGAGGGGAGAGCGCAATGAGAGTTACTTGGTAGAATTGATGTAGGCAAAGAGAGCAAGACCATCTTCATAATTAATTTGTGATGCTGGCAGGAAATGAGGATCAGCAATAAGCTCATTACCGCTAGGCTTATCGTTACAAAGAATCATCCCAACTGCACCGACCTCTAAAGCAACAAGGCTCTTTTCCACTCTTGCAGTCACACCTCTGAGACAAACAACTATTTGGCCCCTTGCCTTCTGCGGGTCAATTGTTCCTTCCTTACACAGAATACTACACAAGGACGACAAGCATGTTGCACTTTCAAAATCAGTAAAAGAAGATAAATCATTGGAAAAGACTAGAGCTCTAATCCTCTTATGGGACATTAAAGACAGAAAAGACTTTCAAGCAGTTCTTACGCGTCTCCAAGTGTTGCATTGGCCAATTTTGCGTCTGCAGCACTAATGAGTGGGTAAAATTTAGCTTCTGGCAAAGCATGAGAAAGGCTTGCTCCCTGATAATCAAGTACAGAAGATTGTAGAGGAAAATGCAAATAGGAAAAGGAGAAAAAAAAAAAAAAATGACCCAGATATCTTTATAATGGGAAGAGATTGAACTTGGAGAAAAATTTTAGAATAAATATATCGAAAGAATTACCTTGAAGCGCTGTCCATTTCGGAGTTCAACAATAGCATCAAACTCTCTGTCCAGGGTACTTGCACCAACCGTTAGTATCCAAGGTGCAACATTTGAGACGGTTCCCGGTGTTGGTCCAGAGTTTCCAGCTGAGCATATTACGATGATGCCCTTCTTAACGGCATGAAATGCGCCAATGGAAAGACCATCTTCAAAGTAGTCCATAGGATCCCCTCCAAGGGAGAGGGAAAGAACATCAACCCCATCATGTATGGCCATATCAAAAGCTGCCATGATATCAGCATCAAAGCACTCATTGCCATCAAGTGGAGGCCAGCACACCTTATAAGTGGCAACCCGAGCTTTAGGAGAGCCACCCTTGGCGGTTCCATTGCCCAAGCCAAACACATTTGCACCAGGAACAAAGTTTCCTCCTATTGTTGATAGTGTGTGAGATCCATGGCCTTCATAGTCTCGTGCTGTGTTTAGCGTAGCGTTTCTCAGTGCGTTTGGCCCCGCATAGGCAGCATAACCTTTGTTGAAGTACCTTGCTCCTATGAGCTTCCTGCATGAATAGTTAAAATGTAGAACTAGAACAGTTAGACAGCCAAGCGTTTATGAGATACAACTGTAGCAGCAGGAGCAAAGAGCCACAGTATTCAGAAAGCTGGCGACCAATAATTGCTGGTCTGAGCAATTCTACCAGTCTTAGGTCTGATACCAGAAGCATTTTCCAGGCACATTCAACTAGTTAACCGCAACCTCGTATAGTGGCGGAATTTGAAGAAAATTCTTAAGAGGGCCAAGAGCGGATTTAAGTGTATTGAATTGATTTAATAAATTCGAAGATCCAAATTAAATCTATGAAATTGGCTTAGAATAGTTTCGATAATCGATTTATTTTAAAATAAATTAAACTAAATCAATTATTATTGATTCAATTTTAAATTTATAATTTTTCAACTTAATCATCTAAACATCTACCTTAATCAACTCGAATTTATGATTTCTAATCTTTCAAAGTTTTACATTTAAGTTTTTAATAATAGGGTCACTATTTTCTCTTTTTTGTTAATATTTGTTTAAGAAATTTATCTATTTGTACTATTATTAAGTATATCACAATTTGGCTTTACATTATTGTTAATTGTTATGAGAATAATTTTTTAAAAAAATAAAATTTTTAATTTTTAATTTTTTTAGGTTCAACCTGATAACCCGAATGTTCGGACTTATTGGAAAAAAATTTAAAAATCAAACTAAATTAATCCAATTAAATTTGATTGGTTTGAATTTATTTCTCATTCAAACCTAAATTAAACCATCCGTTTATATCCCTAGGGTATAAAGAATTTAACATGTAAATTATATAATAATAACTAAATTGAAATAAGCTGTATATCACATATATAAACTTTGAAGCAAATCACTAACTGAAAAAAAAAAATTGAAGAGAAGAATTAAAAAAAGCCTTATTGTATTCTCATATTCATGTGTTAGGATTTTAGTTAATGAGCTTTTAAGTTAAGCTAGAGAAGATGATTTTAAACTAATGACTCAATGACTCTCTCTATTATATATCCATTTTGGATTTCACTATCATACATGCTCCCTTTGCTCGTTCAATTCATTTTCGGCTATGCATCTCTCTCTCTCTCTCTCTCTCTCTCTCTCTCTCTCTCTCTATATATATATAATATAATCTTGATATACTATTTTTTGAGCTGGAAGGCATGAACAGAAACTGGTTTTTGAATTTTTTTTTCACATATTAATTATATTAAGGACATTCAGTTACTTTTTTTCTTGCGTGAGATGGCTGGTTCTAATTTCTATTATTTTATTTTGTTTGCATTAGTGGTTTAATTGGAAAGAGATTCAGCATCCAATTAGTGGCTTAATTGATGTTTGTTAAGATAATGACAAGTAACAATAAACAAAGTATACTACTGTTCAACAAACTGAAGCGGTAGTACATATTTGCAGGGAAAATCTAAAAACAACTAAGTTTTTTCTGATCTCAGAAAAATAGAGTGTATAAATAGGAAAAATGAGGTGAAGAAGAACTTAATCACCTGTTGCAACGGAAGCCAGTGATACCACTCTGACAGGATCCTTTCCACCTTGAGGGAATGGGACCTATCTCCTCATCTCTAAAGCTAGGAGATTCTGGCCATACACCTACACGTAAATTTTAATCAAACTTCCATGAGAACAATAATACGCAAAAGAAATAACAATGTATAAATTATCGAAACACACTGTTTATTAGAAAATTATAAAAATTACACAAACAGCTATTTGACACGACTTATTGAAAAGTAAAAACATTATGGGTCACCGGTGATTTGTCACACATTACAAGGGGTCCACGCCAAAGTGATTTACACGGCTGCAAAACAAGACACATGTTGCTTTTCACAACTGGATAGTGACTGCACATTTTTTGTCGCTATATTTATTATTGTTATTTCTCTCTCTTTTTTTTTTTTTTTCAAATAACGCGGGTGCCAATGGCACAAGGACAGATAACATAGGAAAGATATGGTACTTTTATCAGTCACTTTTGATACATAAAGAATGCCTGCTTTGTATTTGCGTGATACCATAACTTGTTCTAGTGATCTAGTCTAAATCCCCTGCATGTGCTAATAGAAAAACAATGAAATTTTTCACATTGGACTGGCCTAACTCAACTGTAGTACTAGTAGTTGGGACTTGGGAATGGTGAAATATTCACAATAGCAGAGAGATCAAGCAGGAAGAAAAATTACCGGTGTCAAGGTTCCCAATTATAGTATCTTCACCAAATCTGGCTTTGCTAAACAGAGAATCAGAGCGAATCACACCATTCTGCTGCTCCATTGACATGAATTCCCACGAATGGGTAGTGTGTAGTTTTCTTCCTCGGTTTAAGAACACTGACACAACGTTTGGATGTTCTGCATCAAACAGCCAGCAGTAATTTTGGTAAGGTTGGAATTTGGAACTTTCTTTATTCACCATTCACACTGAAAACAAGGATTTTCTGTGTTCTTACTTGCAATGTCAGCCGCCTCTTCATCTCGGAGCATGGCAGCGAAGCCATTGATGTGCCTTGTGTAAGAATAAATGATTGCTTCTTTTGCTTTCTCAGAACTGCATGGCAATGTTAATTCATAGAAACCAATTTTCAGCCAACCAAAAGGTGAATGCAAGTATCTCTTGTACATTCAAATAGTGTGTACCTTCCCAGACAGGATACAAGGAATTCATAATGAGTTTCTGTGACTCGATCAAAATCAGCATCTGTGACTCCTCCACCGTGCTCATGTGATCCCAAGTACACTATGTATGACTTTTCAACCGAAAAGAAAGAAAAAACGAAAATGACCCAATAGTCAGCTTGAATTTTAAAGCATTGCACCAAAGCGAAAAGATGAAAACTTGAAAGAAAAGAGTAAGTGGATTTGCACAACAATTGAAGTAACCAATTACCAATCTGATCATATGAAAAAATAGACGGTAGTGAGGAGTGAGTGACATAAAGCTTACCTTTTTTAGTGCAAAAGCAGGTGCTTGGAACAGAGAAAAGATAATGAAGGATAACAAGAGGAAAACTGAATGCTTTCCGGGCCACATTCTGCTTTGACAAATTAAAGGTCTCAAACTCTTTGATCAAAAGAAATAAGAGAGAGTGACAGAGGTTAACTCTTTCCCCTGTTCTTCATAAAGGGGTTGCTACCACTGGGGGAAGGGATATGCTTATGGATTTGAATTGGAAAAGCTCTTAATGACAGGTGCAAAGAAGAGTCCCACGCTGACCAGAATGCCGAAAATGGTGGAAATCTCACCGTGATCATGATTCAGTTAGGATACGGGATTTTAGCCAAATGTAGTTGTTAAACTGTTTTAAGGGATATGAGAAAATCAGGAAGAGATAACAATTACTACAACTAGTACAAATGCAGAGAAATCTTCTGCCTTCAAAGAGGAATATTAGATGACCATTGGGGATGTATTGTTGTACTACGTCTGATGCCACAGCTGCATTATACGTGAAGAGTTTTGCTTTTCTTTTCTTTTCTTTTTCTTTTTTTTTTCTTGTTTTAAACTTTTAAAACTGGTGGTGGTGTATGATCAATGTTGTAGCCATGCTGATGCACAAACCTCGAGAGGTTCTCTTTTGTGTCTTTTTATTTATTTTAAAGGAAAAACAAATCTTTTCCACCAAACATAGTAGACAGAAAGAGGGTGTTGGTTTTGCTTTATATGGTCATGTCATCAAAGAAGTTTGCGTAATTTACATATTATTATTATTGTTATTATTATTATTATTATTATTATTATGTCAATGATCTGTTAGATCCTAATGAACGAATAATAAAGCATATACACATTGATTTTGATTGATTCCAAAGTTGCTACACTTGGGATTTTGCAGAACCCAGATATACACAAACAAGAGAGCCATGCTAAAAACATTAAGTTGATGCCAAAGTGAGCCTCCTCGTATAGGTTCAATTGAACTAATTTGTCAAAGTGACCTGCTACTGGGATGGATCATTTGGAACTGGGGTTAAGTGAGTTTGACGCCTATATGCTAGCTGTGGCCCCATCCAGCACAAACCCTCCAATCATATGATTGAGATATTATTTGGGGTTGGATATATTGGATTGGAGCTGCGCCTTTCCCTTCCCCATTCTTATCTCACTTCTACTTTCCTCTTCGCTTTTCTTGGCTGGGCATGTGCTACATGCCCGTCCTAATGCCTCTGATGTGAAGGAAGATGCTTTACACTCTACACTGAAGGAAGGCTCATAACATAATATAATTGATGGGATAATATATATAGAGTAATCATGTTATGATAAACCCTATTTCTTCTTTATTTGATCTCCTCTCCTTTTAGAACCATGCCATTCGTTAATAATGATCATATCATATATTTGAAGTTTGAACTGAGCAGCCATGAGGCATCCCATCTTCGTCCTTGACATTAGTCCTCCGCCCATAACTGGAAAACGCACGCTGTCCTTATTTTTAAAGTTGCTACGTTTCTTCGTTCAAAGTTCATGGGAAAACACCAGGAGATGTACTCGTTTTTAGGTCAAACATTTGAGACACATCCAACTTTGGATGGGCATTTATATAGGTCTTCCACTATACCACAAGCAAGGGTAAATTGGTCTCATTTTCTGCATGCAAACCCAATATTCTAGATGACGAAGTATGATCATTAGGGTTTGGCCAACAGATGAGTTAACAACAATGGTTTAAGATTTTGTTGCTCAAGGAATTAAGATATGATAGTTGCACGTACATCATTTTTTAGCTAATCAAGAGGACTGTTGGTACTTGGTAGGGAACTGTCCCATGATCATAGAAAGCAGAAGGTCCCTCATCGGTCATCATCTATTCAACATCATCGGCTTGCCGGAGATGCATACAAGATCCGTTATTCAAGAACCAGGGCTGGAAAATTTGTTAGTTTGGAAGTTAGTTTGAAAAAAAGAGCTCCAATCTAGATTTTATTTTTCTAGCGCTGTTTAAATCAAACTGAAATTTCGCTTTTTATTTTTATAAAATAACACAATAAGCATCATGTCATGCGAGCTATAATGTATTTGTTTTTTTTCTTTTTCTTTTTTTCTCTGTTACAAGCTGTAGGTTGTATTTTGTTTAAATAATTTTTTGTAACATCTTGTCTACTTTTTAAACGAATTTTGAACTCTTGTAAATCATTTTGTTGCTGTGTTTGATAGAATATTTCATTTAATTATCTTCCTAAATCAAAACTAGTTTTTAAAGAATTGGATGAAATCTGGTTTAAAATTAGGATTTCCGTCATCATTTAAAATTATACTGTGTCGGTTAGTTGAAAATTTGATTTGATTTTTTTTTTTCAAAAAAAATGTTATAGTTATCCAAAATAACGATTCCAATATTCGAAACTTTAATATTGTAGATAATATAAAATTGACTTTGATTATATCCTTCATTTTACAAATGATTTTTTGTTACTTAAATGATATAAATTATAAATTTTTAACAAGTTCATACATTATACGGATAAAATATGCTAGTCCTTGAACTAATTGAGGTAACTTATGCTAGCTTTTATTTTTATTTTTTAATTACTGGCAAAATAAACATGTCTTGTATTGCACCAACTCGTGGGCCTCTTGGAAGTAAATGTTTCAGATACGGGCCGATCCAATAAAAGGCCATACCCCAAATGGACCTTAGAGCCTGAAAGAAATCCTTTAGCCCATGCCAAGTATTCGTTGAAAAGAAATCGCCAAGATGCTTTCCACTGTTGACCCAAAAAAATTAAATAAAAAACAAAAGACGCTTTCCATACATGTTTATGTTAGTTCCCTTAGTTGGACTGGACCTTTTCATCAGTCACAGTTGATGCATCTTCAGGCGCAGGAATGTTAAATCCGCAGGCAAGTGCAAATGTATTTATAGGGAGATTAGAGAGGAAAGAATGCACTCGAATGTGAAAGCGGATTAGCGACCAACAGTGGTGCAGGTATATATATAGCATTATTAGTTCATTGGAATCAATTGATTAAATAGATTAGCGGTCCCAACTCTTCTTTAGCACTAAGCTGGGATAACAATTGATTCCTTCCACCAAATGCAAGCCTTCCTTTTGAGTTTCGACAGCTACACAACTTTTCTTTCTCTGGATCCACAGAAGACTTGGCCATCCCATTTTGACAATAAATAATGGTAGAAATGAGTGGATTAATTAAAACTCTTAAATGCTAGCTGTTTGATAGTTGACAGCAACAAACTAAAGTCTGAGATTCTCGTTGTTGAGAGTAACACAGTAGTAAGGCTGGGGTTCACAACGTAACTGATACCTGAGACCACTGTGGTTAAGCGATTTACCACCTTAGTTGCTTTCATAACTTTTCTTTACCTACATTAATACATAATACTCCATATTACATGCTTCCATTTTGGCGTATAATATTCCATAGTACAGGCTACATATATACTAAGAGGTATTTTCCCTTCGTTTCAGTACATGCTTCCATTTTGGCCCTTGGGACGGGAACCTTCTCTGTCTGACCGTTACTCAACACAAGTTTCTATTTAAATTGTTATATATAATTCACTACTTTTGGTAAAAGGGTGAGACCTTGAAGCTTTCTGTATGACCTGTTTTCTGTTTGGCTGTTTAGATTTACCCTAGAACAAATGCTGCAGGAAATCACTAGTGGTGGTTAATGTTTAATAGTTGTATAGTTCATTGTGGAATCACCCTTTAATTAACACTAATTACTTCGCTATTTAAAGTGCCAGTAATTCTGAGAGGTTCACATACATCACACAGGAAGTAAATTGTTTGCTTGGAGCAAGAAGAATAATAAAGCCTTTATGTCATCTCGCTACTAGTTTATTATTATTATTATTATTATTAATTGGTACATTTTTTTTTTTTATTATGTCATCTCGCTACCGATTACTAACTTGCACTTCACACACTACACTAGCTTATCCATTGATGGATACTGCACAACGTTTCCACCATATTAAATGTTTGATGGTGATAGAGTACGATTTCATGATCGCATATAGACAAATTTGATCCCGGCGCTTCAGCTTGAGAGGATCCGACCTCAGCACCAAACTTAGCTAAAGCACACTGCAACTCTGGCCTTGTCTCATTGACTGGTTTTGGCCTCCTCTGGAGACCACAACAACCCTGTTTACCCTTCTCTTAATAAAATATTACTATGCTAACCACTTGTCTCACAATGACTAGAGTTTAAAGCTTCTCCAGTACAGACAGACTCATAAAAGATTGAATATTCAACAAAGATAAAATGGATATGACAGAAGCTCGCACACCCATTTTCCACGTAACATAAAGAGAGGGATGAAAAATGTGATAAGGAATTTGTAAGGAAACTGGGGGCAGGGGTTCACCTTTTCCAAGGAAGGAAAAATCCAAAGCAGGTTACAAGTAAAACCTGGGTAGCTTTGGCGCTGTGTACTGGAACTACTTGTTATAAACACTACAAAGCCTTTGGTTACCTTGGCGCCTCTGCCAATTACAGCCTTCTTCCTCCTCTCCTCTCATAGATTTTCCCTCGTCTCTTCCCTCAGTCCTATCTGCTTCAACACCTCCTTAAATCTCTCTTAGCTCCAGAACCACGCAGACTCATCTGGAGTCATATATATATATATATATATAGCCTCCTCCTAGTCTATCTGATTTCCGATCTATTAGGTAATTTTATCTGTTAGTTTTGCTTTCTGTCAGATGCATGACTTCTACGGCTCATCTTATTTATTTATTTTCGTTTTTACTAGTTTGTGATAATCTTTGTCAGTGTCACTTTGCAACTTCTTAAGGTTCTTATACAGTGGTTGTTGTTGTAAGTGTTCGCCATTTATTTTGCATTTTGGATTGGAAAAGACTGTGATTTCCATATTATTTCAGTTTGGAAATCCTTTCTGGTTTATGGAAACGTATGCTTACTTCATTGTTCTGGTGAACTCTTGTGCAGGTTGAGGATGTGGTGGAAGTGATGGCCTTGATGCACTCCTATTCCGATCTCATCGATCTGGTCTGAAAAGAAAGGCTTGCCTGGCTCCCTGAATGCCATATAAGAAGCTTGTTAAAAGGGTTGGCAAACTTTTTACTTGGCATGAGGGGAGCCGTGCAGGCTGCCGAACCAGACATGGCATCACCATAAATGTTCTTCCAACTTTCAACTGTTAACAACACGCGCTTTCCTTCTTTCTTAGTTATGAGTTATGAGTTATGACCATGACTTTCACACCTTACAACATTCTTCTTCTCCTTCTGCCATTTCTATACTTCATATCATAAGTCGATGTTGTGATCATATACCTTGTTCTTGTTTTTCACATTTGAACATCCCATTCCCTTTTCATGCTTCAGTTCTGGTGATATTAATTTCAGGAATCAATTACCATGTTCAGGGTTTAGGAAAGGTTATCTCATAAGTCATACCATGTCATATATCTTGGTACAATGTACATGTTAATTTTCCTACTTTTTCACTTCTCTCTTTTCTTTGTTTTTTCTTCCTTTACCAGATGTCGTATATTAACCTATCGGAATATATTATTATATAACATATTCTATCTTGGTTCTTCAAGTTATTAATTAGAGTTGGGATGGAAGACAATTTCGATGATGAAAATGCAGTGAAGCTCCTATACCAGTAAGCGACGGGAAGAGAAATTCTACGTACGGTAACAAAAGAGTTTTAAATGCTGGATGCTTCCAAATTCAGTTTTGGAGTCTGTGAACTTCAAGGATGCGAGGTTCTGAAATGCTCTCGTGAGCACAGGTTACAGATTTGAACCTGGCGTTGCATCTGGAAATTTTTTAACATGTATTTTATAATGCAGTGGCGTATGCTTTGTGCAGTGTGTAGTTAGTCTCCATCAGCCATTGTTTGTAATTGGAACTCTGATCCGTAAAGGTTCCGATGTTTCAGTCAAGCCTAAAGCATGGCCCTTTCCCACTATGTCCTTATGAATCAAAACATTACATATTTTAGATCAATTGTGTGAACCAAAAAATGTAGGGCAATTCTGTCATGTCCGTGGCTAATAGCGGGGAACAATGACCGACTCACCTTACGTTGTTCTATGCCTCCGTCTAATATATTTTTAAATGGTAATATATAATTGAAAGAAAAAAAAATTAATTTCAAATTAACAAAGGGAATAATATCGAAGTTCTTTATTATATGGACTTTCTCAAAACTTAAAATTTTTAGTTGTGGTTCAAATTATCTTATTTCATTTTATTTATTATCATCTATATCATTTATCTTGTTTTGTTTGACAATTTTAAAATCAATTTTTTTTATTTATATCCATATATTACCCTTCAAAATATGTTGGATGGAGCAACATTATAGGACTGAGTAAGCCGAATATTGGTGCCCACTCTTAAGCTGCTGCCGCCATAGAATACACTAGCGCAAGAATCTGGTAATCTTCTTGCTTTGATCCCCATTAAATTAACAAACGAAGAGTTATATGGGAGTTGACTCCTGCCTGATTTAAAATACAGGTCTGTGGCTATCATGGACTTGGGTTGCCAAGTTTGACACGGCGAGACAGTGATCTCTCCGAAACGGCAATATATTTCTTTGGGGAAAAATAAAATAAAATAAAAGATAAAAGAGTTCTACACAACTAAGGAGGAAAGGTGACAGAAAAAACGATGCATGAATAAATAGCATATAGAAAAGTAATCGGGTTCCTAAAATTGTGACGCCTTCAGCTTGTCGCATTCTTATCTCACCAAAGCATTACAATTTTTTCATGTCATATATTATATAATAGATTTTAATTGATATATACTGAGTTGTATATTGTCAATCAATAAAAATAGAAAAAAATAAGAAATTATGGTATGTTTCTTATTATAATGGATAGTTATTTATATGAGTTGACATTTTTCATTATTTCTATTGACTGATAGTATAAAATTATTTTATACTATCAGTATATTTATATTAAATTCTATATAATAAGTTGTTTTGTAAAAATTAAAGTTTTAACAAATCTATCTAGAAAATATTTAATGTATACTTTAATCTTGAAACTTTAAAAATGTGCGTAGGAGCCTTCAAACTCCTAAACACAAATCTCATACATGTTTATACAACCAAGTCTTATAACTTGGGCAACGGGCAATTGAGCTCTCCATAACACAATCCAAATTTACTTAACGTTTTTTTATCATTGTCAACTTTTTTGTTAAAAAAATAATATATGATTTGAGTCAATTCATGTGATATCCATAAAATTTTAAGTGTTGCATACGAAACAAGAATTTTTTTTCCAGGTATTGTTATGTTTTGATTCATTTACATTTCAACGTCTCAGTTATTGTAATAAAAGTGAAAACTGGCAATCATGCATAATAACTAAAGTGTTGAATTATGAATAGATTAAAGTGCAACTTTTTTCTTACTTTAAAAACACTTAAAAAATTTTCCTATTTATGTGATGTATATTGTCATTCCATTATCATTTACAATGCAACTTATGATGCAAGTTGGGTGAGAACACGTTGAAAAGAATCATGTCATCATCTGATGATAAAACTCAAGTGAGAATGCACAAATTATTAACACATGTTAGGTAAAAAATGTTGTTGACACAATTTTTTTTGGATGTATCTAGTGACTCGTATCATCTATTTAAGTGATAATGTATTAACTGTATTGTCATATTTTATAAGAAGTACGTCAGCAATTATGATGTAATTTAGGTGAGAATACGTTGAAAAGAATTACGACACCATTGATTATAGTGAGATTGCATTAATTGTATTTGTTAACATGATAGCATGTATTATTGACACAAACTTTAGACGTATCTAGTCACTCGTACGATCTAATTGAGTGATGATGTATTAACTGCATTGTCTGCATTGTCTATGTTGTCGTATTCTATAAGAATCGCGTCAATAATATTCACATAATCTTTGATAATCTTTGAATGCACTTGGTCACTTATTTTATGTTTTTTTTTTTTTTAACCGAAAGTAATGAGATTAGAAATAACATATGTAGAAGATAATTATTAGATTATCGACTGAATTATACTTATTTTACGCATTTAACTATTATGCGCGTAGATGTTTTCATATATGTTTTTTTAATACAAAAAGTTTATATTGTTAATTGACTTTACCTCAATTGGGTCCTTGTTATCATGGATGACGAGTTTAGTTTAGTTTTATGTTATTGGTTTTTATTTTTGTTATTAATGTCATTTTTTTCTCATGAATTACTTACTCAATTTCAAGCCGAGATAATAATTAGGCAAAATATTCTCTAAAGTGAAAATTTTAAAACCTACCAGCATTAAACAGTGTTGTTAATGCAATGGTCGTCTCATATGAGTTATTCGACAATTGCTTATAAGTTCTCAAAACAAGGAAAAGTGATTTTTTATATCATTTATTACTAATACATCAAAAATTACATTAAAAATATAATTAAGATAAAACACCCATTTTGGTCCCTGAAGAAAATTTCGGGGGATAAAATAGTCCCTCAAGATTTGAAAGTTCACAAATAATTCCTCACCATTCAAAAAAGGGGATATATTGGACCCTCCGTACAAAATTCGTATAGGTTTTTTGACAGTACGGATTTGTACGGATTCTGTACGAAGGGACCAATATATCCCCTTTTTTGAATAATGAGAGACTATTTGTAGACTTTTAAATCTTGAGGAACTAATTTGTCCCTCAAAATTTTCTTTAGGGACCAAAATGGGTATTTACTCTAATAAAATGAGATAAAGTAATAGTCGACAAAATTAATGTTTTGAGTTATGAACATCACTATTTTGGATAGAAATCTGATATTGCATCTTGATTTTCCTTTCTTATTCTACTGATTATTAGGGGTATGCACATGTACGGGTTCACCCACGAACCCGAACTACCCAATCTGACCCGCACACAAAAATTTGGTTTGGGTTGGGTAATCGAGTTCGTTTGGATAAAATCCAATTAGCCCGTCCAATCTTTGATTTAGGTAATGGGTTTAAAAATTAAACCCGTTACCTGACCCGATGACTCGTACCCCCACTTTTCCTTTTTTTCCCCCTCTAAATCCTACTTACTCTCACTCTGTCTTTCTCATCCATTACTCTCACTTTCACCCTAAAATCTAAATCCCTAATTCCCTTTCTTTCCTACAGCCATTACTCCCCTTCCCTCCATCCTCCCTTCCCCTTTTCGGTCTTCCCTCTCCCTCAGTCCTTTCGTCGCATCCCGCCCCTGTTATTGCCGGCCCGCTGCATGCTGCCGAAGGAAGTTGCCATCCCCTACACGAATTCACGAAGGAAGGCACCACCACCACCAAGAAGGAAGCCACCACTGCGAAGCTTTCCCTCCAAGCCTCCAACACCACCGTGAAGAAGCTATCACTTGAAGCCTCCGCTACAGCCATTTTTGCTGTGAGAAGGCAGCATCGCGAGAAGGCCATCGCCACCGCCACCACCACCGCGCACAAGACACATTCACATATAGAGACAGAGAGAAAAAGAGGCTGCCATACTGTAAGATTTAGGGACGTCATCTCAATGTCAGCCGCAAAGGTAAAGTCTGGTGGTGGTGGTGATGGTGGTATTGCTATTGCTATTGTTGTTTTGCTATTTTGTTGTTGTGATTATTGCTGCTATTGTTGTTGTTGTTCTTTATTCTTCTTTGTTATTCTTCTTTGTTGATGATGATGAAAGTAAATGGCTTTTAGGCTTTGTATTTTTCTTATTTTTAGAATTTGTAAATTTTCGATTAGTTGACTTGTTGGAATGAAGTTTGAGATTTAAGTTTAGTTATTTGTTATTAATAACGTTTGGTTGAAAATTGAAATTAGTTTTCTAGAGCTGAGATCTGAGATAGGGTAAATGTGGATTGCGTTTTTTCTTCTTTTAACAACTCGACTACCCGAACCAATCCAACTAGATTTAGATCGGGTTGGTTTGGTTCGGGTTGGCAACAAAATTTTCAAAAACTCGACCCGACCTCATTTGATTGGATTGGGCATTTTTCACCCTCAAACCCGACCTAACCCGATCTGTGCACACCCCTACTGATTATATCGTACTGTTCGGATATAGCTTATCGATTTCCAAAAAAGGAACTCTCTGAACCAAGATTGGGACTTTTGAGGCCGTTGCACATGACGATGATCGAAGGAGGTCGTATCCCACGGAGGAAGAGAGGGGGTACCTGCAAAGACTCCAATGATCAAGTTAGTGAGAGTATGAGGTATGAGCTTATAGGTAGTATATGCGTGCCTAATTTTGGAATGAAACCTTTTTTAATAGAGGCTGAGATAATAACGCACTTTCAAGATTCTCGAGTAACAACCTCGAATTTGTAACAGTTTGTGTATGTTACGGAACCCAATTTCATGCATTATGGAATCTGGAATTAATGCCCTTGTAATCGAAAATGGCTTCGGTGGTGTGGTTCTAATGATTTTCGAGTTAAGCCCTTAGGCCATATCGAGATGGATTCTTGATGGGCCATCGATGACTTTGGGCCCTTTAGACCTAATCCAGAATAGTGCCTAAGGGTTATCTTTCATTCTGTGAGCTCCGAGTCTTTGAGGGAAGAAATAGATCTTTCTAACGAAGCCAGAGAGATGGCATCTATTAGAGAGAAAGCTCTAAAGCAGAAGGTTGCAAAGAAATATAGGGTCCATTTGGTTAAGATTTTAGAAGAAGTACTTATTAAGAAATAGAAGTAGAAGTAGAAGCAAAAGTTAAAAATTATTTTATATTTGGATATAATTGTATAAGTACTTTTTATCAAAATTAGAATTTATTAAATTGTTTGGATGTGATAAATATAGAAGTACTTTATTTAATAAAATTACAATTAAAGATATGGAGAGAAAGATAATGAGAGTGAGAAGAGAGTGGTAATTTTTAAAAATTTTAAGGATAAAATTGTAATTGAATAAGAAGAAAGTGATTGCTAATTTTAAGGAGTAATATTCTCTCTCTTCTACTGCTTTTGGTTCTAGGAGAAATAGCTCCTTATTTGCTTCTTAAAAAAGCAGAAAAACTGATTATTTTTTGCTTCTGATTTTTTTAAAAGCATAAACAAACAATATTAAAAATTTTATAAGTACTTTTTTTTTGAAAAATTAAAAAAAAAGTACCCTTTTTTAACAAAAAGCACAAACAAACGCATCCATAATTCCTCAATAATCCCTGGAAAGTTTGAGGAAGGGGATCTAGTTCTACGACGTGCTAACATTGAACTGCCAACCATAGGTCAAGGGAAGCTAGCATCAAATTAGGAAGGTCCATATAAGTTTACTAAAGTTTTAGGGAAAGGGACATACAAGCTCTCAATTATGTCTGGATCTCAAGTTTCGAGATTGTGAAATAGCTCGAACCTGAGGAAATTTTATTTGTAAACCATGCGAGGTCGACACACTCTTTTTTCTATCTTGGGTTTTTTCTTAATGGGTTTTTCTCAAGAAGGTTTTAGTAAGGTGGGACTTCCATAGGTCAAGTAGTGTACTTATACACTGCTACTTGATTTTCATTTTATTGTGTTCAATAACTCATTTGTGTAATCCTAAGGGACAAATCACCCCTTAGTTGGAAAAACACATAACTTCTAGGTTTAACATCTTGGGCAATGCATTAGTTTAAAATCCAGGTTTTTACCTCGATTCATTTTAAGTCGTTAAGTTTAGCTTAAGTGGAATTAAAATTCCTTAAGTCTCGAAGCTTGATGGATTTTAAAACTAGGTTAACATTACCTCGAGATAATCCAAGTTTTTGCCTCGGATCATTTTAAGTCACTAGGCTTAAGTAGAATTAAAATTCCTTAAAGCTTAATCGGTATTGAAACCAGGTTAACATTACCTTGGGATAAACCAGGTCTTTACCTTAAACCATTTTAAGTCGTTAAGTTTAACTTAAGCAAAATTAAAATTCCTTAAGTTTTAAAGCTTAATTGATAACAAAACTAGGGAAATACTACCTTAGGGTTATCCGGGTTTTACTTCATTTTAAATCCTTTGATATAAATTAAGCAAAGTCTAGAATTCCTCCAAGTTATATGCCTAATAAAAATCAAATTTAGATTATTACAGACAAGGTAAAATCTAGCTTGGTTCAAATCTAACTAGCTCGGAAAAAACCAAGTTCCTTATTTGAGATCTAGTTTGAGTTTATAAACAATTGGAAAGATGCTTTTAAGTTCCTTAGCTTTAGCAAAAGTAAAATGCAGATACAATTCATAAAAGTTAATATCATTTAACAAATCTCAGAAATCAGGGCAGGTTAAGTTCACAACCCAAGAAAAAGGGCAATCACTGTACGCCCATTGACGACACACTTGTCAAGACCACCCTCCTAGAAGTCGGCATCCAGACAAATAACTTGGTATTGCGCCAAGATATTATCTTTAATCTCAAATGCCGATTTTTCCCATTATTGCTTTATGAACTTGACATCGGCTTTCAGCTTAGAGATCGTCTTGGAAGAATCTGCATTAATCTTCTCCAATGCGGAAATTTGGATCTTCGATTCTTCTAGCTGCTAATCCTTTAACCAAGCTTCTTTAAGTTGTTGATCTTTCTATCGAAGAACCTTTCTTAATTCATCGACCTCGGAAGAAAATTTTTACTTTACCTCTTCTAGAGCAAGTTTCTTATTCTGGAGGTCAACAAATTTTTCCTTGAGGTCTTTCTTCTCTTGGGCAACTCAGGCTCTGGAAACAATGGTGGGCTCCGAATACCTAAGGATGGTTGCCGATTTTAGGAGCATGTGACCGGTCCATTGGAACTTGGCCACCAAGTCATCTTCATCACCCTCGAGTCTTTTAAGAGCAGTAGGGGCCATTAATTCCTTATTCATAAATTCCAAATAAGTCTTTCGCCATCATATTGGCCTCAGACTTATTTTCCAAAATCGGAGTACTTGTAAGATCAACTTGCACAACTTTATTTTCTTTGGCCACCTTTTTTCCTTTTTGCCTTTTTAAAGGCTGGATCTGGGGGGCAGGAAAGTTCGAGGCTTCAAATGGTGCCGAAACTTTTGTTTTTGTCCTTTTCATGTGGTCTCTTATTCAGAATGCGACTTTGGAGGATGGCGAGGGCAAGCTTCGAAGCCATTTTTTTTTTTCATAAGTTAAATAAAATGGGAATTAGTCATACATACAAAACAAAGGTACAAAGGAGTACATGATGCCTTAATGATCACCTAGATGTGATCTAGTGGCCTCGAGTTCAACATTGGCTATGCATTTCAAGTTAAGGTGTTCCTCCCTAAAACTTGTCAAGAAATAATCCAGCCCATTCTTCGGATGAGAGATCATCCTCATTGACTCGAGGAATCTCAAAGTATTTGCTCCAGTAGCAATTTATTCTTAGATCTCCTTCCAAGGTCTCCTAAAATGGGATCGTATTAGGAGCCCCAAACACCTTAAAGTAGAATGGCTTGAAGTGATGAAAAGATTCTTCATACAGCAAAAATACTTTTTCATTCGACTAAACTCTACAAGATAACCACGCCGTGGTTAAACCTCCACTACTGGGTTGGGTGAGGGTGAAGAGAGAGAAGAACACATTCGGAGAAGGAGGAATTTCGAGATATTCGCATATAATCTTGAAACCTCGGATCATGGCCTAACTACTGGGATGAAGTTGGGACAAAGCGATCCCAATTCATTCCAAGATGGTGAATTCGAAGTAAGTAAAAGGGATGTGAGTTCCGTACTTGGAGATTAGGACATCGTACACCCATATCCATTTTGAACCACCCTCGAAGTTGAGGTAGAAAACTCTCTTATTGGCATCAAGTGCTTCTAAAACATATTCCTCCTTGTATTCTCTCTCTAGAGTAAGTAGATGTTCTTCTCGAAGTGATTTTAAAAATTCTGGGGTCACTTTCAAAGGCATCCCGAGAACTTCACGATCTACCCACTTGTCTATCTAGTGGATTGAGGGCCGAAATGCGAGTGATCATATTCTCGCCATTGAATCAAATCTATATAGGAAAACCACACCAAGATTGCAAAGTTGGAAAATAAACTTAGAAAATCAAAAGATCAATAAATCAAAAGAATTACATTCCTATAGTGGTTTTCCTTGCTAAAAGTTGAAAATCACCAAAGCGTGGCGGAGAAGAAGAAATGTTAAGGATGATAACCAATTGCTAATAGAAGAAAAATTATAAGAACAGGAGAAGAAGGAGACCAAAACCACCATCACAAACCACATTTGCCCCATAAAAGCAAGCAAGTCACAAGCTTAAAATAAAGCGCAAAAGGTGAAATGTAAGAGCAAGGAAAGGTAGAACAAGAAAAATATGGAGGTTTGAAGGTTTTGGTGATAATGGAAGTGTTCCTTTCTTGAGAATCCTCTCACGTGATGCAAATCAAGTAAAAGCAAAAAAGTGAGAAAGGAAGAAGACCCTTGCACCTAAAGAAAGATATAACCCCCTCTGCCTCGTAATTCAAAGGTAATAAGGGGTAAAAGATGTCTTTTCATGCCATCACGCTACGGACAATTGGGGAAAAATGCCCTAAATCAAATTATGATGGGGCATAAAATGAGGCACCAAAACACCACGCGTCATCCCGAGGAATCGAGATTTGACTTGCGACACGACCTTATAAAAGGGAACAAACAACATATCCTTAGGAAAAACCAAATCATATGAAGTTAGCATTCACTTTCCAATATGGAGCCTATGATTACGAGATTATTTAAACTCAGTATCTAATATCATCATATTGGAAACTGAGTTGGGGTCACTGTTTTGGACTAGGTCCAAAGGGCCCATAGCTATGGATGGCCCATTAAGAATCCATCTCAATGTGGCCCAAGGACCCAACTTGGGAACAATTAGAACCACAACATGGAAGCTGTTTTCGGTTATAAGGGCATTAATTCCAAATTTCGTAACATATGAAATCGGATTTCATAACATATGCAAACTATTACAAAATTGAGGCTGTTACTCAAGAATCTCAGAAGTGCGTTATTATCTCAACCTCTATAAAAACAAGTTTCATTCCAAAGTTAGGATGCATATACTACCCATAAGCTCATATCTCACACTCTGACTAATTTGATTATCGGAGTTCTTGCAAGTACCCCCTCTTTTCTACTGTGGGATCCAACCTTACCTTTGATCACCATCATGTGCAACAGCGTCATAAGTCGCAATCTTGGTTCGGAGAGTTCCTTTTCCAAAAATCGATAAGGTATATACTAACACGTACCATTTGGGGAAAAAAAAGTCACGTTATTTATTTAAAATTCATTAACTGCTTCACTCATCTGAACCCTCTGTTATTTTTTTTTTCATGTTCTAATTTCACTGTAACTTTTGAGTTACTTATCCAACAATAACAGGGAAACAATAAAAAGAAAACAATTCATCATATTTCTTCTACAAATTATACTATTCATCTACTTTGTGCCACTTGGTTGTATTACATACATTTCCAGTTCTGTTTTGCACAACTATTGTCATCAAGGTAAGCAGTTCTGCCCCCAAGCGACGTTTGAAATGGTCCATGCTCATTCTTGGTACAATGTACTAGGATTTTAAAGTTGTTAAGATAACAATAAAAATATTGTAACGATGTGGATTATGTGATAAATATTACATAGTAATGATCTGTGAACAACCACCCATGCATTGCCAATCATTAGGTTATATTGTTTATTAAGTTAAAAATGGCTCAGTGTGAAATAATGAAAATGGGCATTTATCCCACCCTCAATTTGGTTGTCTTCGACCCAAACAGCTTTTCTCTTTCCCTTGGTGTTATTCACCCAAATGATTCCCTAGACACCCTCCCCCTTCAAATAGCCACGAACCTGCTCCCTTTACTAGCTATGGCATTGGAGATAAGGGAGATTTCAAAAGCATATTTTAATGGGTTACATTATGGCTTTCTACAGAATCTAATATTTGGATGAACCTTAGCAATCACACATAATGAAAAAGGTAAGAAAACAAAGAACCAAACAAAAAAAAAACCAAGAATAAAGATTAAAAAAATAAGAAACCAGATTGGTGGTTGGAGTTGATGGTGTAGCGGTGTGCTGTGCTAGGGTTGCAATGGCAAAGTAGTTGGGTTGTTGCCTACATCATGAAGGAGAGCAAGAAGTTGTGGTTAGGGATGTCAAAAAAACCTGCCCCTATAGATACCCGCAACAGGGCAGATATGGGGGGAAGATTTTGCCCCTGTGGATAATAGGGACAGGGATTTTAAATACCCGCATGTTAAACGAGGTGGGGGCGGGAATCACTATCCTCATACCTGCGGGTACCCGACATAAAATTACTATTTTACTCTTAAGTTATTAACTTAGTTAGACTAATATTGTTGTTATTTAAATTGCTTGGACTAATGTTTAAATTTAGAAATTGGATTTATTTGTACTTATTATATATTAGACTAATAATTGGATTACTATTATCTATTTATTGTTATTTTAATTTGTTGAAATTTAGATTGAAAAATTGGATTATTGTGCTTATTTTGTGTTCATTTTTATTTTAAGTATATTAAGTTGTTAGAATTCGAATTGTAGAATTAGATTAGTATTTGTGCTTATTTTAAGTATTTTATGATATTAGAATTTTTATATTTAATTTAATTTTTTTGAATTTCTTACATTCTAACGGGTATCTATGGATATTCACGGGTATCCGTAAACCTGCGAAGAATTCAAAAGCGGGTACCAGTACGGATATGGGGCGGGGAATGGGGGCGGGTATTTATCCACGGCTCCCCGCCCCCGCCCCAACCCATTTATATCCCTAGTTGTGGTTGGTTGTTCATGGAGGTTCGGTGGTCTGTGGTGGTCAAAAGAAGGTTGTTTGCTAGGGTTTTGGTCACAGTGGTGGAGCTTTGTCACAGGGCTTGCCATGAAGGAGGAAGGAACCTAGTGTTGTGAAAAGGTTTTTCAGATCCCTGGGGTGTAAGCAGTGGCTGAGAGCTTAAAAAATTCAAAAATAACTTATTAATTCCCATAATTCTTTCTTAGCACAATGAACTCTCATTATGATTGTGATCATTGTTTTAATTTCATCTTATCAATTCAAGAAACCCATTTTATCGTATCAATTCATCTGTTCTTATTACTTCTATAAGAATGAAAAATGGATAGTGCATCTCAATTCATTTTTTTTAATTTAGTCTTTTTATGATTCTTTGCAATTTGTGTTAGTTATTGATTTTGATGATGATGTTACTATAATAGTTTTTGAGATTCTTTGGCTGAATGTTGAGCGAAGAATGAATAAATGAAACAAGTAAGAGGAAAGAATTTGACAAGAGAAAAGAGTGATGGTTGAAAGAGTAAATTAAAGATAAGGAGATGGTTAATTTGTCATTATATAATGTAAAAAAAATATGACTGCTTACTCATCGGCCCAAAACTAGTACACATAACATTTTTTAATTATGTATGCTAAAAACCGGTTGTTTGAAGGCAATTAGAGACCATGAGCAAGTGATGCTTATTTCTTGCTCTATGTTCTTCCCTTGTCTCTTCCAAATTTCTCTTGGCATACTTTTCAAATTTTTATGTTGAGCTTCAACGCGGGGGCCCAATAGACTAGTTAGCATCATGCATGGCTATCCCTTAGTTTTTGTAAACATTAAAACCCTCCCACCTAAGCCGTGCATAGCGAGACAGTATTTCCGGAGTTCAATATTATATATTTGCAAATAATAAAGAAAAAGTTGTGTTAATTGAATAGTTTTTAGTATTAAAACGTTAAACTCTATTGTTTGTTGTTGTTGTTCATCTCTCTACTTTCATTGTTTAGATTATAAGTCTATAATAGTGGAAAAAAATCTTACAAGCCGGCAATTAAAGTTAAATTGAATTAATGTAACGCCTTTAAAGTGTAAGATGCATGCATTTAAAAAAAAAATATAATTACAATAGTTAATAAGAAAATAATAATTTAAAATTTTATTTATACCATAATTTAAAATAAATTAATTTTGATGTACTGACTATGTAAAAAAAAAATTTACACTATCATCTAATCAGATGTTTCTATTTGTAAGACTTTTAAGATAATAGATGATTAAGTTAAATATTTTTGTTAATATAATAATACATAATTAAATATTTGTGTAAGAAAATTTTACATTAACAATATATACTAATTAACAAGTAAAATTGTAGATATTAGTCCCTAAAATACAACTGTGGAGCCAAATTGAAATTCGAAATGAACAAGAGCAAAATAGCTTGTTAAGTATGGCTGGTCTCACTTTAGTTTGTTGCCATAAATAATAGAGAATTTTTTTTTGAAAGGTAAGAAATGAAGAGACACTCGGAGAAACAAAGAGATGAAGAGACACTCAGAGAGAGAAATATAGACAAAGGCACTGAGAGCCATAAGGAGAGAAGTAGAAGTTAGAGAGCCCTACAGAGTGAGGAGGTGACAAGGTGGAGAAGTGGAGAAAAGATGTAAGGGAAATCCAACATTCATACATGGGATCATGCAGTATTGTTGTTTGTTGATGATTTTCATCAAGACATGATGTGGGATTAGCTCTTCCAACTTTTCAAGTTTAAAGGACATGTTGTTGATGTTTTTGTTTCTCATAAGATGCAAACGAATACTAATAGCTACTTTGATTTTGTGAGATTCAAAAGAAGGGAGGAAGCCATGAGAGCTATTAAAAGTCTCGATGGGATTAAAATTAGAGGGAAGATCTTAAAGGGCCCTTTAGCTTGATATGACAGGAATGGAAAGGTCTGGGATAGTTTAAGGCAAAACCCCCATGTTGCTAAACCGTTTGTCTCTCAAAGAGTAGAAATGCTAAAAGGGAGGAATAAGAAAGCAAGTAGAACGATTATGTTTAGAGCTCATGTATGCAATATTGAAGGCGAAACGTCATAGATGGAACAAGAGGAGGAAGGGGGAAGGGCAGTCTGGGAATTCCATTTTTTGCATTTTTTTGGCTCATTGGGACCGTGGCGTTATCAATACAAGCTTTAATGGGTTTGACCTAATAAGGGAACTGGAACTCAAACCTTCTAAGCCCTTGAGGTTGGCCCTTGTCTCACAGCAAAAGAATCAAATTTTACAAGATATGGGTTCAGAGTCAAGTGGGCCGGAAATTCTAACTAAGTTTGAAGATGTCAACAAACCTCTTGACCTGATGATCGTTGAAGTTAAGATGAGAAGTGATACCCCATTTGAAGAGAAAGTATGTGGTCATACTAAAAGTGGAGTTTATGCTTATGAGAGGTTTGTCAATTCAAGTTCAGATCGGGTAGAACGGTTCCCCAAACACCGCTTCTAGAGGCAGAGCTTTCTCCCTAGGTAGGCAATGAGGGAGATGGTGTGGTGCTAGATGAAAATAACTTGGTCACAGCTTAAATAACGCAGGATGTAGGTAAAGAGCTAGGTCTCCAAGTTAGTAATAATAGAGTCATGCTCAAGGTGCTATTTAAGGTCCAACAGTTACAAGATTTCATTGTTAAAAAGGAGGAGGGGAAGACCTAAGAAGCAAAAGGATAAATCCAAGGATTGAGGTGTTGAAGAGGTGAGTTTAATTCTCCTTGAGGCGAGAAAAGAACCAAGAGGGAGATATATCCCGAGATCAAAATCAAAGAGGAATGGAAGAAAAGTTGGAAAGCAAGAGTCAGCATGGTTTAATTATCACAAAGTTCATCAAGGGGAGATTAAGGTGGTGTTTGACATTAGGAGACTACATTAGTGGAGCACTCTTTCTTTCTTGATGTTCTAAGGGTCGAATGGTTGGTGTCATGGTTCTTGCCTATAGTTATCCTGGTGGTCTCTTGGTTGAATGGGTTCTCTATGTTGCAATGTTTTGGTATTTTATTGTTTTATTGAATTATTATTTGCAGCTGATTAGGTGTTGATATAGTATAACCAAAGTTGCTGTTTTTATTTTGCTAAATTGTGGCTGCTAGTTACTTAGGTGAATTATTTGATTGGTTGCTACATGTTTGGCTTGTATTATGCTAGTTGGTTTGCTATGTATCAGGGGCTTATCACCTTTTAGAGATAGCAATGTGAAGATTTCCTCTCTTGGTCATTGGGAACTCATCTAGCATGGAAGGTATCTAGTGGTGTTATCGCTTTTTGGGATATGATCTGCTTAGAAGGAAATTTGATTTGATCTGCTGGTGCCGCTGCAAGTCAACTTGTTTTGGTTTTGGTAAGCTATTTAAACTATGGTTCACAGGCTCTCTTGGGGAATCTTGGCTTTTTGTAGGGGTAATTGTTAGATGGAGTTGCTATTGGATTTAAGCTAAAATCACAGGCCAAAGCTGTGCCTTATAACTATCAGCTAGGAGTTTGCTGATCTGATCTGGTTGGTGGTTTCTTTGACAATAGCAAAATGGCTATCCAAATAGGAGCTCTCTTTAGCTAAGTCTGGGATATCTTATTTTAGACTGTCATGTTTTCTAATTGGTTTGGTTTGCTTCTTGGTAGTTTTTAGGTTGTTTAGTATTATAGGTTTTTTTATTTCTTTTGTTGATGTTCCTTGATCTTTTTGGCTCCCCTTCTTTGAAGGATGTTGAGCATGCCTTTGTAATTATCCAAAAAAATAAAAAAGAGAGTTTCACTCATTTGTTAATATTAATAATATATTTTATAACATATATATTGATAGATATACATTATTACAAAACTTAATTTTCTTTTATTTTTATCCTTTTATTTAAGTATTTCATTTTTTTATATGAAGTATTTCATTTATTAAATGTTGAAATAATAGAACTCTAAATAACACGGAAGAAGTTAATACCTATCTAAGGGGGTGCTTGACAAACTAAAAAAAATTCGAAAACTAGGTATCATAGAGTTTAATTTTAAATAAACATTGTTGGATAACTACATAAATATTTTAAAACTATTTTTTATCCAAACCAATTTAGGCCTAAAATCAATTCTAAAAAAATTAATTTTAAATTAATTTTATTTTATCCCAAAATTTTCTCCTTCAATCTTATCTCTTCCAAATATTGTCTTCTCACTTTGCACCAATTTTTTTTTTCATTAACCTTGTCAGTGATCCGCCACTGCTATCCATCACCATTCGTCGTCAATGCCATTGGCCACCACCATCTACCCCTGTTTGTCGCCGCCACCATCCACCACCGTTCAGTCCATCCATCCCGTCCTTTCCTACCGGTTGCCACTGTTAATCGCCACCATCATCGATTATTATCGATTGCCACCATCTACCACCACCGGTTGCTACCGTCTGCCATCATCTGTTGTTGGTCGCCATTGTCTGCCGACATCTACGGTTGCCGGTGACCACTATCTGCTTCCATCCATCATATTGGACTTTTAATGATGTGCTCAAAAAGTAGAAAAAGAAATATATTAAAGCTAATTTTTAAGTTATCGAATCAAGAGCCTATTTGGATTGGTTTTTTTTCAATAAAAAAATACTTATTTTTTTAAAAAATATACTTTTATAATTTTTTGTAGGTGTTTGGATATAATTTTAAAAAAATGTTTAAATTAAAAAAAAGTCAATTTATCACTTTTTTTAAAAGTTACGAATATCTAGCTTATAAAAAAAGTAAAAGCAAAAGTAACTTTTAATAAAATTATCTTCCAAAAATATCTTTTACTTTTATTCAAAATTACAATACATATCCTTTATTTTTTTATCTTTTACAGTAAAAAGTCTTTTTTTCATATACTTATCCAAATGAACTCTAAATATCGTTTAATAAAAAACTAGTTCACTCTTATATAAGTAATATCACTCATTCTATTTTATACCATATTAAGTAGATTTTTTAAGTTGCCAAATACGCCTTCAAATTTTGCCTATATATGTGTCTAGGGCTGTTAAAATGGGTCAAATCCATTTATTTGTCAAAAATAGGTGGTTGGATTTAAAAAATAATTATCTGTTTAAACTAACCCGCTTAACTCCAAATTTATTTAACTCCGCTTGCTAATGAGCCAGCCCAGGAGGTGAACAGGTCGACCCGGGACCATTTACACGCATTTATTTTTTTTAAGTAAAATTATATAAATTTATGATATAAAAATATAATCTAATAATTAAATTTAAAATATTCTCACTTTTTTAATAAAAAATAAGAATTTTTAATTTTTTAATAAAAATTAATTTTTAATAAACAATAATTTTTAAAATATGAAAAGCAAAAAAAAAAATAAAATAAAATAAACGGCCTAACTTGTTTAAGGCCACGGATTAATTTTAAATGGATCAAGTTAAAAAATTTTCACTCATTGACTATACCGACCAGTCCGTTTAACCTGTTTATTTCTCAAACCTAAATACGGTGGGTTTAAACAAGCCAGCGCAATCGGTTTGACAGCCTATACGTGTCTATGAACTGTAGTACGGTATAAAGATGTCAAACCTTAAGAGCGCCACGTCTCCGCCCTTCAATTTTCAACTCGCTTGTCTTTGGCTCTTTCGTTAAGCTCCTCCCATCTCTCTGTCTCTGTCTCAGGTTGCCGCCGCCATGGCTGTTTCATTGAAAGAATCCACCACCAATTCCGGCGTGGAAGTGGACACAAGCAACAACTTGTTGAAGCCCATCAACCTGAAGGAGCTGCCCCACCTCTCCCACTACGTCTCAGACTCACACCTCCAAGCCCAAAGGCGGCCCAACCCACTGGACGAGGATCCATACTTTCACACGGTGGAAGGCTTCTACGTCACCCGATCCGACGTGGTTCTCCGCCAGATCGCCTACGACCTCTCGGGGGCCTTCGCCACTCCGTCCCCACTCTTCGCTTACCACCGCGCCGGCCCCCGCAAGCAGGTGTTCTTCCAGCCGTCGGAGGTGCGGGCCGCCATTGTCACGTGCGGGGGACTCTGCCCGGGCCTCAACACCGTCATCAGGGAGCTGGTGGTGGGCTTGTGGGACCTGTATGGGGTGCGTGAGATCTTCGGTGTGACCGCCGGGTACAGGGGGTTTTACTCGAGGGAGCCCCTCCAACTCAACCCCAAGCTCGTTCACGACTGGCACAAGAGGGGAGGCACCGTCCTTGAGACTTCGAGAGGCGGTTTCGATCTCCATAAGATCGTCGATGCTATTCAAGATCGTCGTTTCAACCAGGTTTGGGAGCTAACTAACTTGCATCCCTCAACTTTGATTATATTAGTTTACTTGTTTAAGTATTTGTTGTGAGCAACGCAGTCCAATGATTTTAACAAAAATCCCATTAGATTAAAAACACTGTAGTCAGAGGTGCTAAATACTGTGAGCGAGTGGAGTTTACTTTTAACACTATGGACATTATGTTTTCCCTAGTTGGCACTGATTACAATTCTTTATAAAATGCTGTAGGTTTATATTATGAGTTATGACCCGCTAGTTAGATTCAGATTTTGTTTTTGGTCAATGTTAACCCTGTCTTTTGCCCCCTGATCATGAAGAAGAAATGAGAACTCGTAGGATGCTATTATACTTGATGAATACCTCGAGAGATATCTAGACTACCCAAAATCATCATTTTTTGTTAATTAAAAACACAGACTGGAAATGGCTCTAACTATCAAGGGACATATTAGTCTAAGAAAAATAAGACTTAACAAGGAAGAGAGGAAAAAATAAGCAACATAAAAGGCTAATTAATGCTCATATCATAAGTTCATAACTAACATTTTCAGGTATCAACAAAGTTTTTGCTGATGCTCTACATTGTTGATCTTTTTGATTGAATTCCACCTCTGTAACGATGTGAACTGAGAGATGAAAAGTTTAAAAGAAAAAGAGAATCTAAGGCTATTGTGTTGACAACTTTCCAACGAAGTAGAGAAAGGAATTATAGAGGTATCTGCAGGTGGCTTGCTCTACTTACCAACTTATTAGAGTTGAGTTGAGTTGATCTCAAAAGTGGTTCTGCTGAGAAATGCATTGATGTCACATATAATAAGGAAAATAAGGTTAAAAGGGATATTAACGGAATGTGCTTGTTAAACTATTTTTAAATCAATCTAACATATCCATTGTTAATTTCTGAATTAAAGAAAGTTGGAAACTTAAAATCAATGGGTGATAAGAACCTTGGGAGAACCACGTCACAATGATGTGATTCTCCCAAGGTTCTTATCAATTGGTATCAGAGCCTTCCACCATGTCTCTCAGCTGCAATCGAGTGGCACGGGTGGTGACGCTGGCATTGCAGTGTTTGCCCGGGACTAGTCATAGAGGCTAGTGCACAGCCAGCCCGCGTGGGTGCTAGGGCTGCGGAGCGTGGTGGGATGTTAGGACCCAATTGCAAGGTGTGGGACTTGAGTCCCACATCGAAAGTATGGGATTCTGATAGGGGGTTTATAAGGTCTTAGGCTCTCCTATCACAATAGTTAGCTTTTGTGTTGTGATTCTCCCAAGGTTCTTATCAATGGGTAAAAGAAATCTTTTGATTTTTTAATTTCCCCTGATTTTCTATGCATAAGATTGAAGATTTTGACTATTATTCTTCTAGACTTGAATTGCTTATTAACCCTGTGTTTTGACTTTAACTGTTCTTCTAAAGACTGTTATAAAAATTCAGTTATGCCCTCTAAGTTTAAGGTTTAGCAGGAATCAGGTAATTTAGGTAGCACACCTTTTTTATTAATTTATTCTTTTCCATAAGTTGGCTATACACATACAGTATTGCCAAAATAAAGAAGCTAATTCATTATGCACATAAATAGGTGTATATTATAGGTGGAGACGGAACTATGCGAGGGGCTGTGAAGATATTTGATGAAATTAGACATCGCAAACTGAATGTTGCAGTTGTTGGAATTCCTAAAACCGTGGATAATGATGTGGGAATAATTGACAGATCTTTTGGATTCCAAACAGCAGTTGAAATGGCTCAGCAAGCTATCAGTGCTGCTCATGTGGAGGCTGAGAGTGCAGTTAATGGTATTGGCCTGGTGAAGTTGATGGGTCGTAGTACCGGGCACATTGCTTTACATGCAACACTTAGCAGCCGTGATGTTGATTGCTGCCTCATTCCTGAAATAGATTTTTACTTGGAAGGAAAAGGAGGACTCTTTGAATTTCTCGACCAGCGACTGAAGGAAAATGGGCATGCAGTGCTTGTGGTTGCTGAGGGTGCTGGCCAGGATACAATACCCAGAACTGATTCACAGAAGGAAGAAAAGGATGAATCTGGCAACCCAGTCTTCTTAGATGTTGGTGTGTGGTTGAAGTCAGAGCTAAACAAGTGGTGGGCCAGGGAGCACCCTGATGAGTTATTTACTGTGAAGTACATAGATCCTACATATATGATTCGTGCAGTCCCTGCAAATGCGACTGATAATTTGTATTGTACACTTCTAGCACACTCAGCAATTCACGGTATCATGGCAGGGTATACAGGATTTGTCGCTGGTCTTATTAATGGAAACTATGCGTACATTCCACTGGAAGATGTAGCAAGTGCAAAGAACCCTGTCAATACAAAAGATCATAAATGGTCGTGGGTGAGATCCGTCACCAATCAGCCTGATTTCGTAAGGAGCTAGACATTCGAACACCTGAGTTTTCAAAGAACTGTCCTGGATCAAAAACTCTGAAGGGAGATCTTATTCGTCGGTGATTATCATGTGTTGATGTTATATGTTATACCCTAATGTTTACATTTATTGAAGAGTTTCCTTAGCAGAAAAACGGATGTACAGATGGTTTACAAATTTGTGTCACTTAAAACATATTTTCTACTAAGTTTTATGTCGGCAATTATATGATTATCAATGAATCAACCTCAAACTGAAGTTTAACCTTGAGTTTCTTTAGCATTTTTATTTGAGGTGGGTGAAGCAGGATTGGGACCCCCGAACTAGTGCCAATATTGCAATGGGAAAATTGTACAGATTTTAGATGCTCCGCATCCTTTAATGCAAGAATATCTCTGATTACATTATAATTTTTCTTTCCATTTTGGGGTTTGTGAATAAGTGTAAAATTGGTGTATCGTTATTTGTTATACAACCAGTAAGGCAGTAATTGTTACAAAACAAGCAACTATCGTGGGATTGTTCACCATGTAGATTCTTTTGTTATGATTGACTAACAATAACACGCAACGATTCTCCTGGAGAAATTTTGAAATAGGCTTTGGAATGATATTCCGAAGCAGATAGAGTATTGTGATTGGATTTCGGAGACACAGATGATCTCTAGCATTTGTGAATCTGAGGAAATTTGCAGGGTCATAGGAGCAATGTTGGCGTACGGAAGCGATAAGCATCCATATCGCTTTGCGCTTTCTCTTTCTCCCTCTTCTTTTGTAGTGGCAGACACAGCTTACTCAACAATGAATACTAAAAATAGGCTTTCGATATTCTATGCCAATGAGCCCAAATGCTCAATTGATGTTTGATTCCCTCAAAGTGGCAACAAAGCTGAAGGACGAGAAGATAAGGATTGAGGTGTATATTAAACGAGGAATGAGGAATCGCCAATAGTATTTGATGTATGAATAATTTCTAATAATTTTGCTTTGTCAGATTTTATTAAAGAACTGATAAACTGGCTAGCCATTCCTTTTTGACTTTGTGTTGGTTGGGAATATAAAAATCGTCGCAAGGCCTCCCAAAACGACATGCCTCCTTTTGCAGTTAATCCTCCAAAAGCCGAAGTGTGTATGAATATGTAAAAGGTGCGCTGAACCATCCCCACATGTGGGGATGGCAATCGGATTATTCCCCTACCATTTTTCAAACAAGAGATATGGTACCATGAAAATTCTGGTGGCACAAGGGAATATGAAAAAGACACCAAAAAAAAAAAAAAAAAGAATTCCTGTGGAATCTGACGGTCACTGCTCTATGATTGAAGGGATTGTGCTTGTGGACAATATGGTCACTGCACAAGTAACAAGAGAATCAATGCCTTACCAATCATAGTAATATAATATTGGTTTCGGGGGTTGTAGTAAAGTCTTTAACTTCACAAATTCGATTGAGATTTTCAAGTCAAATATAGTTCTTTAACAGTTTCTCGGAAGACAGACTATCCTATGATACTTCAGGAAGCAAGAAATAAAAAGAAAAGAATGAACAATCGTATCAAAGATATGGACGGAATTGTTCTAAATTATGGATTTTGATCTGATTAATCTTTATCATACTAATTTTGCATTGAATGAGTCTCTGAGTAATAACAGCATTTTTGCCATCTTGATGCTCTATTTTGTTAGGTCGGCATCTTGGTGCTTGATTCAGATGTACGTGAACTAATAGCAGATCAGAAAAGCAAGTTAATTCAGGAGTAGAATGAGGTGAATGGGAACGCAAACTGCTATTATGTGAGATGGGCATAATTACAACATCCTGTTTGGAATTTGCGAAACCTTGGTATGAGAAGTGATAAAGCTTGAAAGGTTCACCCTTTGTCCCAAATTAATATACATTATCTTTTGGCATAAGGAAGAGGTGCTTGATAACTGATTTTTAGTGATGAATTAAAAAAAAATTCACTACTAAAAACAAATTAATAGTATTCCTTTATTGACCCGTCCTCTAATATTTTTTTAAATACTAAATTGGTGGTATATAAATCTAAATTGTTTAATAAATGATAGCAGCATCTAGTTATATATGGCAAAATTAATAATGAATAACAATTTGAATTTAATATGTATAAACTGTCAATATAAAAAATTTTACATAGCTATCCAATTATATATTATCATATCAATATAAATATTTGATTCAACTACTCATTACTTTAAAAGACATACAAATATAAATATTTGATTAAATAATTGTATAAAAAAATTTTATACAGTCAATATATAATAATTAAACTCTAATAATTTATAGAAAGAAACATGATTCAATGAATTACAATGAAAAAATCTTTTATTCATAATACAAAAGTAAGTTTAAGAATTTATAAAAAAAAAATAAAATGTAAAATTAAGAGACTTACATTAAAAAAAATCAAGAGTTAGTCAAGTGAACAAGCAAATGATCTATCAAGTGTGTACGCATATATGGAGGATAAGATTTCACGATTTCATATAGTATTCTTTTGAGGGCAATGTTCTGTTAGTTATACATCTATTTATTGGTTTGATTAAAATGTTTACTCATCAGTACTTGTGTGTGTGCGAATTCTGAGCAACCAAACCGCAGAGTTATCATGTGCTATGTGTGAAATAAAGTCATGCATGGTTAACAACTGAAGGGACAAGAAGACATCTAAATCTTAGGTCAATGTGATGTCATTATTACATGTACAAGTGAGTTTAATTAGTATATATTGATTGTACAAACAAATCAATATTTATTTTTCTTAAATAAAGTTTTAAATTTAAATTTTATTAATAAAAAGGTAAAAATACTAAAAGAGTTTTATTTTTACAATAAATTGACTTAATTTAATATAAATTAATTAAAATTTAATAAATTTTTTATACAAATAATTTAGACAAAAAAATTGAATGTGTAAATAAATATATTATTATTTAATAATATATTTTTACATTATTTAACAAATTTGACAATTCCTGAAATATTAAATTTATATTATCATAATGTTAATGTAAATTCTTTTACAGTAATTATACAAAACTAATTAAACAATAAGTACGCTGGATTTTCCTAAGAAAATAATTTTTTTGGGTGCTACCTAAGAAAATAATTTGAATAAAATTTTAAATAAACCACATAATTTTTATATTTTTATAATGAAATGAGAATTAATTTTAAAAGTGATTTTAATAAATTGAAGGTGTAAGGATATTATTTGCTGGCACAAAGGAAATTCTATATAACAATGATTATTAGTATATATTTTTAGGTCAATTACAATGATGATTAGTCAAGTAATTGATGGACTGGTTAAAGAAATGGCGAATGAAGCTAGGCCAGAGAGGCTTGGACCCGAACAACATTGGCAGTGACTTGGGGTGCACCACCGCCGTCAACACCTCGCACTGCCACGTGAAAGTACCCAGCTGTTCACTTCTCCGCCTCTTTCTCCCTGTTTGTCTGCATTTCTTTGCTAAACGACAAATAACCTTGTACACGCTACACACATCCCGATCACACTGTTTACACATATCAGGCGCTTTCTGATTTTTTATTTAAAGGTTAATTATATCAACCTGGTTGGTCTTGGAACGTAACTGTCACAGTCACACGTGCATCCGCTGCTTGTGTTGAATACGTGTTCCATGTTAATGCTTACTTACAGTTTACACACACTTCATCTATCTAATCTCTATATCTAAGTATATAGTTATATCCAAATTAAATCCAAGGGCTCTCTCTGTTTCCAAGTGAACGATCAGAGTTTCGTCCGCTGCAGTGCTAGTTATAAAGTTGAAAACACGCTCTTTCAACGTCTATTTCCTGCCGAAAGGGTTGGAAGACAAAAATAATCGCAAATTTTGATTTGAAATCATCTTGTACAACCGCTTCGCTATTTATGATGTTGGCACAGAATGTTTTCCGTGAAACGACCACCTGAAAGCAACACCATCCTGTACTTTAATGATCTATTGCAAGTTTTTGTTGATTGGAATAACAACTATGTTAAAATATTGTAGTTTCAATTATGCTATCCTTTAAATGAAGCAATTAATTTCGGTATACTGTTAATTTAAAATATTTTATATTTTCAGTTAATTGCATATTAAAATAATTTATTATAATAATTAAACACTATCTTGTAGAACAAAATAAAGATTAGATGATTATATATATATATATATATATATACATTGGCCAGTATTAAAAATCATTTTTTAAACTAATGAATTTCATCTGTTTCCGCAATTTAGCTGAAGTATATGATAAACTCGACTTAATGTAGTTCACATAGTAGATAAATTAAGCATCCTATTGTTACCATCAAGTCTTGAGTTTTCCTGTAAGAATAATGCTTTGTAGTGCGAAAACTCTTTCATTTTTACCCAGCCATGATTTTCGCCCTTTTCTTTCTTTACATGCTTAACCCCCTTTGTTCCTGTGATCTCAACTCGCTGATTTCTCGCAGAATGATAACAATGGACCGACGCAGAGTACATTACTTATCCAAACTAAACCACAGAAACTCATCACACTATTGATAATTTCCGTCAACAACTGAGAAAAATAGACTCCAAATGTTTGAAATCAACTCCTTTTTTCCGGAAATAAAAACTGAAGATAAGTTAATGTTCAACTTTTCATACAAGTAATAATAGTGGTAAAATTGAAAAGGGTTTTTCCAACTAGGATCCGAGCCCAAATGACAGCCATTATGGACTTGTTGCTAGTTACTGTTGATACCGACATAAAAGCAAATAAAAACGAGGCAACATTTTTCATGTGCAATGTGACGATTAGAAGGCAGGGCACTGCGGTAATTCCAGGCAATCCTGCTTAATAATATCATAGTAATCTTATGTGCTCTAACTAAGGCAAGCTCTATCCATTCATCTTCATGTTCACTCATAGCAGTTACATTTGTAGCGTACTTGTGTGCTAGCTAGCTCCTAGTTCCAACTTCCAACTTCCAACACTGCACATACTGCTGCTACCTCTCTGATGAGTGTGTCCAGTGTCTGATTTTGTTAAGCAACGTTTTGAGTGGCAGAATGTTAGAGGTGAGGTTAGGTGCTGCCGTTTTCCTCTGCGTGTGTGTGTTGGGTTGGAGGTGGAGTCCGGTGGCAGAATCAGCAGTAGGGGTGAACTGGGGCACGGTTTCTTTCCACAAGTTGAAGCCTTCCACGGTGGTTGATCTGCTAAAAGATAACAAGATTCCAAAGGTGAAGCTGTTTGAGGCAGAGGCTGATGTGCTTAAGGCACTGATGGGGAGCGGGATTCAGGTGATGGTTGGGATTCCCAATGAGATGCTGTCTGTTTTGAGCTCTTCCCCTGCTGCTGCTGATATGTGGGTTCGCCAGAACGTTTCTGCTTACATGGGTAAAGGTGGTGCTGATATCAGGTATGTAAATGTAACATCTTCCTCTCTTCTATGTCTATCCTTTCTCTCTTTATTCATTCTCCTTGTAATTCTTCCTCATTCTTTCTCTTTCAAAATCATCAACTATTTCCTTAACGATGTATAGGATTAATTTGAGGGCATAATATTTCGAATTATAATGATCCCGGGACTTTATTTTATTTCTTTATTTTTATACAAACATGGAGGAAAATCTTCTGTGTAAATTTTTTATATTTCATTTTTATTTTGGGTGCAAAGCTATAGAAGGGTATAGGCCGTTCCCTTACATATGTCATGGGTGATCAAGCATGCTATGTGATCCCATCTCCTTCTCAGGTGAGAGAGCAATGAGTAAAGCTATCTCTTCATGTAGTTTTCATCTCAAGAGTTGCACTCAAATCCTCTTTTAAAAGAGAGAGAGAGAGAGAGAGAGAGATATAGTCATAGTTTTAAGTATCAACTCCTTAGTGCTTTATTATGTTCAACCTTATATTTTTACTTTCCTTTCATCGAACAAAGTAAAAGATAAATGCAAAAGAAAAATCTTTTTGAGTCTTTTTTCTTTCCAACCTGGGTGGTGCTTTCCGTTAGAATTTATTTTTGGCAAACTGTTAATTAAACTGATGATCTTCACTGGTTTCATGATGTATCCAATTCTTCTATGATCATAACCATTAGATGCTTTTTTACGCTAAAGTGGTAGTCCCAGCAAAGACAAGCTAAACGTTGGCATGTGTCGCTGAATTTTATTGTTTAGACAATCATTAGCTCATCTATTTTAAATATTCTTTTGTGGTGGATATAGAAAGATTTTTCTGAACTTTTTGACTATCCGAGGATTAATAATTCAGTAAAACAATATTGGGGGATCAAAAGATTAATTTTAATTAGAGTTATTATGAACAATTCAAAATATATATATGTCCCTGATATTGTATCGATTATTATTAGCTATAATATTTATTGTATGTTCAGTCTAGAACTGGCTCTCTATATTGATGCTAAGTATAGAAGACTGCTATACATCTATAGTTTGAAATACTTGTCGCAAGAATAAGGGTTGTTTACTCAGTTAGCCTGAACAATACGGTTTGGCGTTTAACTAAGCTATCATGTAATTATGTGAAACATACTGATTTCGTAGAAGCCTTTAATCCTTTTGGCCTTATTATTGCAGGTATATTGCTGTTGGAAATGAGCCATTCCTTACGAGTTATAATGGTCAATTTCAGAATTTAGTGATGCCTGCGATACAAAATCTACAACAGTCTTTAGTCAAAGCAAATCTTGCTGGCTATGTAAAAATAGTTGTCCCATGCAATGCAGATGCCTATGAATCCACACTTCCTTCCCAAGGGGCATTCAGGCCTGAACTGACTCCAATAATGACTCAACTGGTTCAGTTCCTCAACTCAAACGGTGCCCCGTTTATTGTTAACATCTACCCATTTCTCAGCCTTTATGACAACGGAGATTTCCCACAAGACTATGCATTCTTTGAGGGAACTACTCATCCTGTCATAGATGGGGCCAATGTTTACACCAATGCATTTGATGGCAACTATGACACCTTAGTTGCAGCCCTCAGTAAACTTGGATATGGTCAGATGCCTATAGTCATAGGGGAAATTGGTTGGCCCTCGGATGGAGCCATTGGTGCAAATATCACTGCAGCAAGGGTCTTCAATCAAGGTCTCATCAACCACGTTCTAAGTAACAAAGGGACCCCCATGAGGGCTGGTTCTCCTCCTATGGATATTTATATCTTTAGTCTGCTAGATGAAGGAGCAAAGAGCATACTTCCAGGAAGCTTTGAAAGACACTGGGGGATATTCTCTTTTGATGGCCAAGCTAAGTATCCATTAAATCTTGGCCTCGGAAACAAGGAGTTGAAGAATGCAAAGAATGTTCAGTATCTTCCTTCTAGATGGTGTGTGGCAAGCCCCTCCAGTGATATGAGTAATGTGGAAAACCATATGAGAATTGCATGTAGTGTTGCAGATTGCACTACGCTAAACTATGGGGGTTCATGTAATGGAATTGGGGAGAAGGGTAATATCTCATACGCTTTTAACAGTTACTATCAGCTTCAAATGCAAGATGCACGAAGCTGCAATTTTGATGGGTTTGGTATGGTTACTTTTCGAGACCCTTCCGTTGGTGCTTGTCGTTTTCTTGTGGGAGTTACAGATAAAGGATCGCATTCATCTGGTTATCAGATAACATATCAGTGGTGGGTTCTACTGGTATTTTTAATTATTCAAGGGAAGTTTACACTTTCAATGTGATTGGAGGTTTCATAAGTGGGTTTTTGCTGGTTCCCCTCTTATGTGACTGTTAGAAGTAAAGTAGAATAGTTGATGTAGTATAAGCAGTTAGATAATATTCAAAAGCATTCTTGGTCTGTAGCCAAGCATATTTGATTCAGTCATTGTATCATAACACAAGAGATGGCACAAAACAAACGCTAGCGTATTCAATATTGCACATGATTCATCATTTATGCTTGTTCTAGTGACTTGTGTTGAGTTATAAGAATAGAGCATAGTTTTCTTGTTCACTGAGTTATAAGAATAAAGCATAGTTTTCTTGTTCACCTCGCTTGGAAGGAGGGGGAGCTGCGTGCATTGCAGTTAGCATTTCTAATTTCTATCATAGAATGGTCGGAATCCAAACGCTATTGCAGCATGACGAAGCTAGTGTTTTTTTTTTTTTTCTTTTTTTGGCCGCTGACGAAGCTGGTGTTTTCTTTTTTCTTTTTTTGGTCCGGGAAGCCAGTGTCTTATGTTTCATTAGGTCCACTAGGTAGTACCAACATTCCAAATTTCCATCAACCCGATAGAAGTCAGCAAGACCGAAGCCCAGCTCTGTGACCCATGAATGTAACTGGCCTAAGCCTGTGAGCCCATACATAGTCAGGCTGGGCTAAATGTATATCAACTGAAATGTATCGGGCCTATTTGGCCCAAGTAATCTAAGTTTCTGAAAAACAAATTTTTGGTATATCAGTAATAATGAAATTTGAACATAAAATTTCTTATAAATTACCTAAATCCATCAATATTAGGCCATTTTTAATGGCTTTCTAAAGGACAAATTAAAAGAAAGGAATCGACCTTCTGAACCAAAAATAAAATAAAATAGAATAAAAGAATCCACCGTAGCCCCACACAACTTGGATATATATATATATATATATATATATATATCAAAAGTCTTCGGGATTTTTTGTATGGGATATTCTATTAAAAAATCGATTTTTAGAAATTCAATTAACAAGTTTTAAAAGTAGTATTGGCACAAAGATTTCTTAGCATTTTCTTGAAACCTCACCTAGATAATTAAAATATTAAATTTCTCCAATCTTGTGTTAGACTTCGAGAGGAGTTTCTTAGAAATCCTGCTTTTTCGGGATTCACTTGCCTAAAATCCTTGGTCAACTTCGATATCTCAGACATGAAGAAATATCAGCATTGAATAAAGAGCAACAATCCTTACATATATATATTTTTTTATCCTCGAATTTCATTTCATTTCACCAAAGAGAAAAATGGGCTAGGCCCAACTTAGAAGGCTAGGAAGACATATAAACAAAGCAAAACAGCCACAAGCTGGATACACAGAAAAAACGCTGGCACCTACCCACATCTTGCTCAAGGAATCTAGCTAAAGAGGTTGGAAATCTAACACACCAAACCACTTTAAGATTTCCACCCAATGAGCAAGAAGCTACAAAATCAAAAGCCCTGTTCACTTCCCTGGGACACCAAACAATAGCCGATTGAGAGAAGCCCCTCCTTAATTCGATAATGTCATTGGCTATGGGGCAGATCTCCCAGTTGGATGCAGCATCACGACAAGCTTCAACAACTTCAGCGCAATCAGATTCTAAGATGATATGGTCACATATCGCTAACAGCTAATCCTTAAAATTTGTCTAGCAGAGTAGATATTCTTTCTTTCATTGACTTGCATGTGCCGAGTAATAGCGAGTTTGGATCGAATGCTTTTTCCTTAATAATAATAATTAAAAGAATATTTTAATATGCTTTTAAGTTTGTTTGAATGTAATTTTAGAAGAAATACATGTTAGAAAAAAATAATTTGACTTATTTTTAAGTTAAAGATCCACTCCAATTGTTAAAAACGAAAAGAAAAAGAAAAAAAAAAAAAAAAAAGGAGAAAAAAACAGTAGCCTGAGGCGAATCCCCATATGGAACGCATCAGAAATAAGCTAAGCATTGGTGAGTTGGTCAGTCCACAGAGGATAAACAATCATAACGTACATGCGGTGATGGCTCCCAAAATGGAATTCCACCCACAATTTTTCAATAGCTGCTTCACAATAATTTTCCAATTGTCAAAATTAAAATTGATTTTATTTAAATTTACACAATAATTTCTCATAATATAGTCTAACCAAAGATTTTTATTTTAGAACAAAAGGTACGCTCTTTGATGTCTTAGGAATGTAATACCAGAATTTAGTTTATTCCAGGAATTAACTAATTATGGTAGTTTGGAAAACCTTACAGCAAACTGCTTCTTAAACCATCAACTTCTTTTCCCTTGAGACAAGAGTATAAGAATCCCAAACTCCTTCGTAAAACGTCGAAGGCAATGCTTCAATTATAAAAGCACTGTATCAAATCATTTGGTCAAGACAATAATGAGAAAAAAATAAATAAATTCCTATAATAATTCAATTATAATTCTAGCGTTCCGATGTTTCTGAATTATTTTTGCCCTCTTTCTTACTCTCTCAATTCTATCTTACTGGTATTTTGAGTTGATTACTAAAGAATTTAAATTAAGGAACACTACTGATCCAGAAACAATGTAAGGCCGCTTTAAAAGTTCTATTTGACATCAGAAGTATTAAAATTTCTCTCCAAGTGTAGCCAATTTTCCTCTGCAGGAAACTGCATATGCAAAAATCTCACCATCTTTTGCCGTTTAATACGCATAATCGCAGATCCAGAAGTTAGGACAATGAGTCACCAGCATTCCTGGCCTTTTCGCGTACCATCGTCTTGACAAACAGCTCCCCAGCCCTGTAGGACGATCGCACCTGCAAAACATGTTGTTACATCAGTTTAATGATGAAGATCAAAGACAGTTAGAAGCACAATACATGTTATTACAACTACGTGGAATATTTCTCATTGTTCTCACTTCACACATGCATATGTTTAAGTCATACCAAAAGAAGGGCGCAATCAAATTCTAATGAATCCGTTAAGAGCTTACCAGTGGCCCACTGGCTAGATAACGAAAACCAATAGACTCCCCATATTCTTTCCAGAAAGCAAACTTCTCAGGAGTAATATACTCTTTGACAGTCAGATGCAAGGGAGTTGGCTGCAACATTAACATCCTTTGAATTAAATATAAGGCCAAAGAATTCAACAACTAATAAAAAAGAAGACTTGCAAGGTGTATTCTCAGCTGAGCAGACCATAAAGTAGTCTCATATAGGTTCAATAAAACATGTTATAGCAACTTAAAGTTATGGGATGATGTGAAGGATTAGCATCATCTGTATGCATGGACAGAATTTTCGGATTCAGTTTGTAATCTATGAGAAGGAGATCCGGACAGCACCAAAGCATTTTACATTAACTAACCTGCAAATACTGACCAAATGTCAGAATGTCAACATCTATGGCCCTTAAATCAGCCATCGCTTCCTTCACCTCATCATCAGATTCTCCAAGGCCCAGCATTATAGAGGTCTTTGTTATCATACCCTCCTTCCTATTTTTTGCATGGTTTAGAACTGACAAGCTTTGCTCATACCTGCAACCATACTACATATAAGAAATAGAAACTGAGGAGATGGTGATTCAGAATAGAGATAAACCAGCCAAAGGAAACCGATCGTAATTGTTAATTCATGTATAGCCCACAGTAACAATAAAGCAGTCAGTCAAACTATCTCAGTAACTTCCATTATGAATTTTAAAATTTCAATTGGCCAGACAATAGAAGAAACGAAATACCAAACACATAATAGGGTAGCAAACAAACAAGCTGCAAATTATTTAACAAAATTAAAGCCATATAATGAGCCATCATAACCAATTTAACAATTTTGACAGGATAAACTGTTATCTTTTGTTCTTTGTAATGCCTATATTTTAATTTGTTATCATTTTATATAAACGTGTAATCATATGCAAAGTTCTTTTCCGAAATGGATCTTCTTAGTTCATATAAACTTGAAGTAATATAGTTGAACATCATTTTTTCTATTCTCTCTCTCTCTATATATATATGTATATCTTTTAGCTTTTATTTTACTTTAGAAGAAACTATGGTTGATATTATGACAAAGCAATTGGATTGGCAACGCAACATACCCGGCCCTAGGATCTCTAACAATTCTTTGGAGCCGTTTGACTGTCTCAATGTTGTGAGCAAAGACGTCTAAATCTGAGTGAACCAGAGTTTCAATAGCCTTCAGGTCACCCCGAAAATCAGAGGTTAAACACTCAACCATGATCTCAGGTTTGAGCTTCTGCAAAAGCAATCATGAAGTTAACACACAAACTTGCATGTATTTGCAATTTGCTTTGTGTGCCTTGTAAAATGCATCATGAAACAACAGTCCAACATATCATCGCACCTTCATAGCTTTGACAGTCTGAGCAAAATGCCCACTTCCTCCGTCAGGCAGATCATCACGATCTACACTTGTTAGGACAATATAATCCACACTGTAAAAATTGGTGACTTGCAATTAACATGGAATTAGATCTAACAAATTACAACAGAGAACATAGAAAACACACTACCATAAAGACTACACTTGTTAGCATAAATAGCACACAGCATATACGCACCCCCAGCTTGCAATAGCCTTCGCAGTATTTTCTGGCTCCATTGGATCAGGAGGTGCTGGGTTTCTGCTAGTCTTCACAGCACAAAATCTACATCCACGGGTGCAAGTATCCCCGAGAAGCATAATTGTTGCAGTTGCAATACCATCCCCACCTCCATTCCAACACTATCCATAAGAATCCAAAGGTCAAAACTTTAAATTAACACCTTAAAGAAGCATCCTAATGCTCAAACCAAGCCATGGAAGCATCTTAATGCTCCTTCATTTTTTGTTTCCTGTTTCCTAAAACTATTTCTTGAGCTAACCATTAGAGACAGAGAAAAGCTAATAACTTGAGTGGAACATCACATTTACACAATTAGACTTACACCTTAAAGAAGTATCTTAATGCTCAAACCAAACCAAACCAAATTATAGGAGCATCTTAATGCTCCTTCAATCTTTTATTTTATTTTTTTTCACTCTTTTTCTGTCTCCTCAATTTACTACTCTCTGAGCCTAGCCTAGCCCAGCCTACCCACTAGAGACAAAGAGAAAAGCTAATATTTTGAATGGTGATTCAACTGAAAAGATCAATGATCAACAAGAGAAAAAGGAAAATGGAACCTCTCCTATGTTGGGGCACTGAGCCTCCTCACAAACAGTGTTGAGCTTCAAATGGGACAGAGATTCCTTAATCTCTAGGAACCGTTCGCCTTGGGGAGCTCTCTGCCGCAGCCACTGTGGCTTCTTCACATTAGGGTCTCTGCCAGTGTAAGGGCCCAATCCACCAGGGTAGGGCCCACACTTGCGCTCCGATTCCATCAGCTTCGCGGTCGGAGACAAGGATGAATCCGTGGCGTCGCATCGAATTGATGAGGTTGGAAGGGAAGGGTTGAGGTCGAGGAAAATGCAGCGTTTTGGGGGTGTGATGGGAAGCGGGGCCGAGAAGGAGATGGAAGAAGGCTTGAAAAGCGATTGCCGAATCATTTTATAGTGTGAATATGGCAATGGGAAAGGGTTTGGCTCAGAGGAAAAGTGTGGGGGGAGGAAGGAAGAAGACGTTGCAGCAAGCAGAAGCAGAAGCAGAGAGAACAAAGCATTCCATTTCCATTGTTGAATCAATATACTGCAGTTGCGGTCCGCACCATTGGCTTCTCCGTAGTCCGTCCGTCTAAAGCAATAATATTTTACAGCCAGAGAACTTGGCAGAAAGTTGGTTGCCAAACTTATGAGGTCCGTTTTTGTTTAATTTTTAATTTTTGGGAGAAAATTTTTTAAAGGAAAATGTTTTGAAAAATATTTTTTAAAAGAATATTTTTTAAAAAAATAATTATTATTTGGTTTGAATATATTAAAAGTAAATTTAGAATTTTATTTGGATAAGATAAAATAAAATTATATTTTATTGTTGATATAAAAGTAATAATAAGATTTCCTTTCAAAAGATCTTTTTTTAGGATGAAAAGTAATTTTAAAGATACTTCTTTTTTAGAAAGTATTTTAGAAGAAATTAAACCAAACGCTACCATTTACTATACAGAGTCATTTTTCTTCTCTTAAAAAGCCTTCTAATAGACACTAATTAAATTATATGCCAAAACGTGAGATTAATATTTCATATTCTCTAACCACTCATGATTTTGTTCACTGACTCAAAATTTGCCACGCATGGCAACCTTTCCTGTTAAGAGAAGTTTTTAGATACTTTTAGAATTAAAAAAAAATTTGTTTAGTACCACTTATCAAATAATACATCAATTTTGCGTCATTATTCTTTTCCATTTCTCCCTAGATATTTAATACAATAGCTGTTATGTTAATTGGTAAATAAGGGCAAAATTTTTCTCTTATTTTAAAAGTATTTAAGAATTTTTCTTGTGATTTGTACTATATCCTTTTAAATTTAAAGAATTTGAAATTTTTTTTTAAGAAAGAAAAATTATTTAAACTCAAATTTTCTCAACACTAGTGCCGACTTAGATACCCTGTCTACTTGCCAGTTGGCACCATTCAAGAGGCACATGTGTTTAACGAATGTCACCTCAGGCTTAAGCTGGTCAAACTACATTTTTATTATAATTTGTTTATCTTTTCTTATTGAGAAATACCGAGAAATTACTTTTTAAGGATCTTTTCAAATATTAAACATAAGCCCTTCATAATCCAAACATAAATTCCGATCAAGACAACCGATTGAAGGCGAAATCAGAAGTCACGTGCAAGCTGCTGAACAATTGCAATTAATGCTACTAATAATGCTTCATCCGAGTTTGACAAAATAAAATTGCCACTACTAGGACCCAAACAAAAAAAGGGGATAGGCGCGGCCACTTACAAACTAGTCGTAAAATAAGAAAAAGAGAAATGCCATCCATGCGTTAAATCTCAAATCCTTCAATCGTAGGAACTCATGTCTTTCCAGTTTCTATGTATCACTGCATTGGATATTAATAATCCAAGAAAGTCGCAGACATACAAATAAAAACACTTCCGTCAACGAGTGATTATTTAGGCACTCATAATTTTTTGTTTCAATTGATTTCTCCAATCCATACCCATTCAAAAATTATAATTACAATAGAACATACACCGTTAACTGTGATAATTTATCGCCAACCTTGACGAAAATAATGGCAAATACAAAAGCGAAAATAGAAGGAACATTTTTTTATTTATCCTTTTTTTGGTTGTTGTCAGGGACAGGGGAGGAAGGCAAGGTTGGTTTTAGCCACAAGAACTGACATGACATGCACTCTCAAGAATTCTGGAGCAGCAATCCTCAACGCTGGGCATGTGCATGTACTCAAACTGACACGTCTTCACAGCTTGCTGAAGCCATTGCATTGCCCAAGACTTAATGGCAACATATTTCTCACCAAAATTCCAAGGTGCTTGCTAATGCTGAAAGAAACACCTTGATATTCTATCCTGTTCCCCTTTTATTCTCAAATGAAGCAAATAAATAAGCAAACCCATTTGTTCAATCTACAGACCTCACCCATCCAAAAAAGGGAAGACAAGGTTCTTTCTACTCATAATGAAAATATAAACACCCCCAAATGAATCCTTCACAGAGCACCCCATCGTTCACAAGCAAAAATAAAAACAAAACCATTCCCAGTCTAGACCATTGATACTGACATCGATGATGTAGTTGCCTCAAGTATCATCCACTTGTGAGTGAAACACAAAACTGGGAAACGTGGTGGTGATGTCTCTGCAAGGAAACAATTTAAGTGAGATCATGTCAGATACTCGAGTTCGATAACAACAAACTAGCTCATGTTCAAATAAAGGAGTCTGCATCCGTGAGATAGACGTACAGATATATTAGAGATGCCATCCAGAACAAACATACACAGATGTTTCACATTCAGTTTATTTGAAAAACGTTTGAATTGGTATGGATTTGGTATTTTTGGTGACTGATTTGAAAGTTTTGCTATAAAAAGTAGAGAAGGAAAAAATCCATTACCTTTATTAATAGCGGAGAATATAGTTTTAAAAATACTAAGGCTCACTTTAACAAGCACATAAAATATATTTGGTTAGATTTCCCTCACTGTTGAGAGAATTTCAAAACCCAAATAGTGTTGTCAGTAACAGAATGTGACTCACTTAAGGTACTGAAGAGTCATATTTTTCAGGAGAGATGGATGCCGCAATACAAGGCTTCGCCATTCTTCCTTGTCAATCTTTCCATCATGTTTTGTATCAGCTTCCTCAAATGTCTAAATAGCTTAAAAACTGTTAGTGACAGATATCCAGAGAAGATTATGATAGCAAAAGAATGATGGTTTGTGCCAATGTCATCAAGTCAACATGCATAAAACTAAGATAACTTGAAAAGTTCACAAGAATAAGGCTAAAGAATGTTTATTTTATCTATTTAGCAGAGAAATTTGTTAGAATCTTCAGTCCAAATATGAGGAAAACATAGCACAGAGAACATGCAATTGTCCCACCAATAACTAATTAATGTGAGATAAATAAAGAGCAAACATGCGCCATCAAGAGAACATACATTTAAAATCGGGAATACCTACAGGACTAGCTACCAGTTGAAAAAACAATCACAAACAGAAAAACTAGACTGCTCATTTCCAAAGTAGGCATGCATTACATATCACCTACACACTTAACGAGATTGCTTTTGCTTCTAAGGAATTTTAAGAAGAGCGTGAAAATTAGCTACCGACATCAACAAAAGCCAAAAATAAAATATGAAAAAAAGAAGTTATCAGATAAATGAAGCACCTTGTCAATGATACTTTCGATCACATCATCTGAAAGATTCATACCAGACTCGGCTAGAGTGGCCACCACCATTTGTTTTACCTATTCATAAATGAAAAATGATCATCAATACATACAAAATACATGCTGATACCAAAAAAATGTCAGATGAGACAGATTCCAAAGAAACAAAGAAAAGATCACAAATTATGTACTATGGCTCTAAAACATGCTTTTAAATTCGTTGACAGTTAAATTGCAGACAGAAACTCAAGTTTTTAAGAGGCACAAGGAAAGCTGGAAAGTAGTATATAGTTCTTGAGAATGCATAACTTACAATGTTAAAGCGGAAAGGTAAAATAATCATCTATTTTGACACAGGTATGATAAATTAATAATTTAACTATGATCTTCGGCTTCAATTTCGATGCTTAAAACATATTCAACCAGTTTTTCTTAGTGAGTGCCTTGCAATAAACTACCAACTTCATCTAGGTTGCTCTCAGTTCTTATCAGTAACCATCGAGAACAAGTTGTCAATTCTGTCCCAAAATAAGGTCACAAATTTATCCATTCTGCAACATAACCAAAAACAATGACACAGTTTTCTTCATTGCCGAACAGGTTAACATCTATAATTCAACTCTTTCTTTCTCCCAATGAAAAGCCTAGCCAGTAGGCCTTGAGACAAAGATGGCCCAATCTACCTTTAAAAACTCATGAGCTAGTCTGGTTTTCAATCCAGGGCCTTGTACAGTTGCACCACAAAAGAATAGAAAATACACTGCAGTGGGCTTCAGAAAAACAAATTGTGCAAGTTAAGGCTGATTCAGTTCCGAACAGATAATTCTTTCCCGCATTATTTGTCAGGTAACCTAAACACAATATACAAGAGTATATAGAATAGTGGACAAAACTTCATTTATTCAACATTATAAGGGAAAAAAAATTACCTCCTGTCTCTCGATAAATCCTTGCTGTTTGAGATCATACAATTGAAATGAAACTGCAAAAAGAGAAAGTTGGGAATTCCCAATGAGCTTATGCATTACTACCAATAACAAATGCAGGAAGGTAAATGAATAGACTACCATAGAAAATAGATATGCTCTACCTCCCTCTCCAATAAACACCCTTTCCTTTCTAAACCCAAATACTAGAAGATATGTAAAATCATCTAAGTATTGGTCATTCTTACATTCAATCTTATCATCAATTGGAGCATTGGGATGAAAGACAGAGAGAGCACGTGCAAACTCTTCAAAATCAAGTATCCCATTGTGCTTTGTGTCAAACAAGTCAAACACCTGCAGAATTCAAATACAAAATCATGTACAGGACATACATTGCTAAGGTTAATATTTTATATATACAGCATGCAACCAACTTCAGAGTCATTGGGATCACAAACATTATACAATAAAAAAGCCATCCAGCTAAAAATAGGTAAAAACAGGTTGTGTATAAAGGCACACATATTACGCTATAACGCTATATAATAACAAGGTGGAATAAGTCAAGCAGGCTATAACGTATAAAATGATGATTGAAAATCAATTTTACTCCTCAAATTGCAAATCTTGTCCACAATTAAATTGTAAGAGCTATTTATTTATTTATTTTTTCAAAAAAGAATGCATCAATTTTATTTTATTTTATTTGTTAATATATGCTTAAATTATTGTTTCTTTTCCTCAGGGTGGAAAGATAAAAAGCAGTTGTAAACGAAATAAGATAAAGCTCGACAAACCCTATCTGCAAACAAGCTCTCTTTCTTGTTTGTCTTGAATAACGCCAACTGAAATTCTTCCTGCCATGTAAAATAAGAAAACCATCAAAACAAACAAGACAATAATTAGAACCACAAGCTAATAATGCAATAGATAATATGAATTACTGCAAGTTTTACTGTGAAGTTATCATAACAGAAGGCTAGAAAGAAAGACATCATCCAGAAATGTTAAAAATGCAAATACCAAAACATGAAATGATAGGACAGTGCATGCGATGTCCTAACTCACCTTATTAATTAGTCCATCATCAATCACTGCACTGCTGATCTTCTTGAACAGTTCATACAGCGCTTCAATCTCACTTACACTAACTGCATTGGCAATCAAACAGATAAATATCTTCTTCTTCTTTTTTTTTTTCTTTTTTTCCTCTCTCTCCCTTTTTAGCTTCTGATTAATGAAGAAAATGAGAGAAAGAAAAGAGGAATGTCTCAGAAAGTCCAAGAAGTTCCTCTAAACTATGGAAACCGAATGGCGTGAATAGAGAGGAAAACATTAAGAAGCTTCATGTCAGATAGTCATAAATCACTGGAAAGATGAAAAGGATGCTCAAATTGTTGTCATAATTTCCAGAAGATATCATTTACACTAACTTAAAGGATCTATCCATTGATGTATTAATAAGTAAGTGTCACAAAGCACACCTAACGGCCCAGTACTTTTGGAGTAATATCAGTGAATTAATCAGTAATCAATAAATATTGTTAAATGATCTGAAAGCATAATATGGAAGAAATCTTTCCTGTCTGCGAATTGGGAAAATGAAAAAGGGAAGACAAGCATAAAAAGAGAGGTAGGAGCATAATTAGATGCAAGCAAATAATAATAATCAGTGCTAATTCAGAACTGCTAACGACAAAACTGAGAACAATAAGTTACTTGATTATTGATCCCTTGAAAAGCTTCTCACAACATAGATGGAAAGAAATAGGCAACAATAACATACACACTGTCTCTCTTGCAAGAACTTCTGGATTTTCTAAACCTCTAGGTTGCTTTGACGAATCGGCATCACAACAATTTACCAGAGTGGCACACAAATGCTTTAGTCCGTCTAGGCACTGCACCATGATCTTTCCCGGATGTCAAAACACTCCATACCTGAAATCAAGAAATTAAAATAAGAAAAAGGTAATAATAATTAAATGTGCAAATGTCAAGAAAGATAATTTCTGAGTTTAGAAACTAATAAAGCAAACAAGTTTAATTTCTTAACGAATATTAGCCAAGCATGTAGAATGTTTACAGAATCAATGGGCAGAATTATATTTCAACAGTGCTCATGATGAATTGCACATGGAGGAAAATGTGATCTCTTCATATGATCATGGACATGAGAGAGAGAGAGAGAGAGAGAGAGATCAAATGTATTAATCAAAATGACATGTTAAATGTAAGAGAACCATGTTGAACCTACATCCGCCATTTGAGAAAAAAAAGAGGGAAACACACAAATGAATACATCTACAATAAATCCACATTACGTAGCAGATAAGCCAAGCCTAAACTATCCTTGATTTGGCACGTTGTTTGACAAGCAATATACAGATTCAAGCCTGCAGTGACAAAAAGGAAAGAAACGTTCTCAATTCATGATTTAAAGCTGACAGCATTTTAAGGGACAAAATTATATTTCTCATTCCCTTTGAGAAGCCACTTTGTAGCCACTTAGACTCAAGACAAGAGGCGTAGAATGTGGGATATACCAATATAGAATTGACAACTTCATAGTTCCACGAATCTAAATGTTTCCTTTCCATTTGCTCTGAGTCCAGACTAAACATATTGCATACAACAAATGCTTCTAGAATTGGTATAACTAAAAGCATGTGTGTGCTCAAACAGCCAACTTCAACAGCATTAACAGTGGTCTAAGTGAAATTCCATTTCAGCAACCTTAGAGGAAGCCAGCCACCTTTGTTATCACATTAGTTTAAAATGCTCAGATTCGATAGTCTTCCAATCAACGGCAGGAAGTAAATATACCATTCTGTGCAGCAATAAATTGATACATATATGAATCCATGGTGCATGCATAATACTTCAATGTAGTGCAAAAGTGCATATGCAAAAATGGTTTCCACCTTCTAGGAGGCTAAAACTTAAAGTCAACTCAGTGTCATTACTAGAGAATTTAACAATTCAATTATAATTCTATGCCGAACCTAACTAAACAGATCCATCCAAATAATATAATCATGCAGTTTATGGTAGGAAACGTGTTTCCACCCTTTAAAGAGAAGTGTTTTAACAATACCAGGTGCTATTACTTCAAACTATAACTATTCAAGTGTAATTCCATTTCAGAGCAATCAAAACAGATTCACTCGATTTCCCTATTTTCCTCAAACAAATATTCTACATCCTCAATCATGGAAAGCAAAAGCATGATCTCGGAGAGAACCGCCATGAATTCAATCTCCCAATTAACTAGGTTACAAAACCAAGTTTGAGCCAATCAGATTGAATATGAAATAATAATAAAAAGATTATCAACGTGATTGCTCACAAGACCACGTAATTAAAAGCACAGTACCAACAGCAGAGCACAAAATTCAGACAACCGCACACACTTCCACGCAAAAGATGAGATTTTTAGCTGGATATGCATCAATCAAGGCAAAAAGACAGCAACAATATGACACCAGACATAGCCCTGGATTGTAACCCCACTGCAGATTCCGAATCCAGAGCCAAAAAGGATTTAAATGCAGGGATAAGATACGGACCGTGCAACGAGAAACAGGTACATATTCATTGATTATTGTTTGAAACACATTAAAAAAATTAGGGCTTTTAAAATTAGATCTACAGATAAAATAAATCACAGAAATTCAAAACAAAAAGGAAAAAAAAAAAAAAAAAAACAAGCAACTTGGAAATAATTGAGGTAAGAACTGTAGAAATGGAGAAGTAGGGTTTACCTTTCAGAAAAAGCAGGGAAAGAAGGAAAGCGAAGGGGAGTTGGAGTCAATATTCTCGGACATGTTTGTCTGCCTTTGTAAATTGTAATCGTAATTTAGGGACAAATTGAAAAAGCATCAAGCTTTTTTGGTTTATATATATTTTTGGTTATGGTTATGATTAGGGAGAAAATGGGATTTTGCTTAATTTCTTCATAAGCAGGTGACTAAGTGCAAAATTTGAACGTTGGCTCAAATTTACAAAAATGAGTGAATCAAAATTTTTGGAAAGAATGACAGAAATGGGAAAATTAGAAAGAAAGCACCACCTTTGGAGAGGAGAGAGAAGAACAACCTAAATTTTGAAGGAACCCATTGTTTGCTGATTGCTCACCAAGCTGCACACGTGGCTCTTGACCGGTGGCTTCAGCTTTCATGCCTGGCTCAGTGCCACGCATAACATTATTGAATGCCCTTCGTTAATGAAGAGCTTGATCACTCATTCCTAAATCGGTCATTTTTTAAAGTAAATAAATAAATAAATAAATAATCAGAATGCAAGTAAGTGAACTAACTGGAGAGTTGACACAGCGGTGCATACCTATTATGGCCTCCTGAAAGGATCTCGATTGGATACTTGGATTTTTGAAAAGATCACAAGTTGAGAGAGTAAACCTAATAAGGAAGAGAATATAATATATAATGGGATTTGATTGATATATATTAATAGTATAAAATAATTTTATATTATTAATTAATAAAAATATTATAAAATAAGAAATTATAATGATTTTTATTATAATGAATAATTATTTATATAAATTTATATTTTTTTATTATTTCTATTGGTTAATAGTTTAAAAATTATTTTATATTATTAGTATATTTATGTGATAATATTCCAAAAATGTGTGATAATTTTTTGATTGAGAGCTACGTTTTATGTAATTTTTTAATTTGTCCCCATGACAAACTTTAAAAAACTTATTTTTCTTTATGATATATATATATATATATATATATATATATATATATATATATATATTTAATTTGAATATATTAATAATATAAAATATTTTTTTACGTTATCTAATTATATATCGTCACATAAATAAATATGTATGACCATTATTTTCACTATTCCAAAAATTATATAAATGAGAAAATATAATTAAATGATAGTGTAAAATCATTTTATATTATTAGTGCATATATATATTTGAGAATTTTGAAATCATACTTTCATTTTACCATTTTAACTAACTTTAAAAAGGATTAGATTTATTTCTTAAAATAATTTTATTATTCTTCTTATTGTGTATTAAAAAATTTTAGAAAAGGCTCTCGATTATTCTTATTTTGATTTTTTAAAAAAAAAGAAAAGAAAAAAATCACTTTAAATATGTACTAATTAATTACTCTCTCATGTTGATAATAGTTGTCAATTTGACTATTTTCATATAGATTAAGAAATCTAAAATTAATACATAATTATAATATAAATTTATCAAAATACCTTTATTTAAATTTTATTGTGTAATAGAAAATATAATTTCTTAATATTTTATTCAATAAGTATCTTTAATGTAGTGAAAAATAATTATCTCTTTTAAGCAATAAAATTAGAAAATTAATAATAAATATTATATTAATATGTGATCAAGACAATTATTGTGAATTTTTTTTTTTTTTTACCAAAATTGATAACTATGAAGAATAGGAGGAGATAATAGGCATGGGCTACAGCGATGGATATGAATTTGATGTCCTCTTTTGGAAATGTGATGGAAATTGCATCAGCTTCTGACAAAGTGACAATTCGAGTGCATTTGTTCTTGATGACAAATACGGGAAACAGATGGTACAAACTACAAAGGATTTATACACTGCCTGCATTTATGATTTATGACACGGTAGAAAAGAAATAATAAGAATTGAAAGTTACAAATTGCTCACATAGGAGGCTATGATTTTCTCTGAATTTTTTCAAAGATTATTATATCAAATAATCTATCTGCCCTTCTCACGGCCATGTTCTGATTTACTTCTTGCCCTTTGTATGATCTTCTTAGGATCCAATTCCAACTTGCAGCTTGAAACACTTTCTTCTTTGGCTGCTTCCTTCACCTTCTCTGACTCTGTCTCTTCAATGTCTCCTCTTATGACCATCTTTCGTTCCAAGTCCAATGACAACTTACCATCTGATCTCTTGCTTTTGTGGTGTTTCTTTTCTCTACTTTCAGGTGGAAGGGAGGCTCTTGTGACTTCTTCTCCGTTGAGTTCTTCTTTGTCTAAGGCTAAAGATTGCTTGCTCTGGGCATCTCTTGTAGTTGTAGCTGGTCTATGCTTTGCTCCAAGAAGTATCTCATGTGGTTTTGGCAGTTTGTGACTGGTTGTTGCGGCCTTGGAGCCTTTCTCTTGCTCAAAGTAGAGGAGCTGCACTACGGTTCTTAATGGCAGAAGCTCGTTCTTGACTGCATGGGCACGCACTTCTGGGGACAGTCTTTGGCAGTCTAGAATCCCACACAGTTGCTTCTTGTCTGCCTTGCTCATCTCAGGATGCACCTGTTCGTGCATTGAACCCATGAATGCACCATGTAAAATATTCGAAGAATAAATGGTCAAGGAAATTATAACAAGCCTTCTCATGCAACAGCCCGACTGGCATGAAGAGTGTACAATGCAAAGGGTTTAACTTGTTTTATTTAGAAGAATAGAAACAACGAGAATTAAATTCTACACTAGCATTAACTTGTTTTATTTAAAAGAATAGAGATAACAATGGTTGAACTCTAAACCGCTTAATTGTAAAGACTCTGATACTATATCATGAATCACCACTCTCAAAAGTTTAGGCTATTAGGTAGTAGAGCATGGATGGTTTTTTATCTAATAGTTACCTCAAGAAGTGCTGAAATGTCATCTGCTTCATGAGTAAATGTTCAGCATCCAAGCAAGAAAGTTTAACCAAATTAAGTTTAAGTAAATGCTGGTGTGTGATCGATACTTCACCTTAAGATAGATGTTAATTGCCTGGTAGAGATCATCGTGCTCCACTCGGGCAATGCTAGGCACAGTTTCAGCAAGAGATACAAACTTTGACACTGGCATATTATCATCCCTCGCGACCACTTGAAGATAGGAGTCAATGAGCCTTCCAACATTTCTGATTGATCTTAGAATGTAGTTGCTATCCACAGCACCTGGGGACATTCTTTTCCAAAGCTTCAGGAAAGTTTCCAACACTGCTAGAACTAACTCGATGTCATAATAACTCTGATCAGAAGAAGATGTTGAGGGATAAAGCAGGTCACTGACTGTTGCCTCCTCAAACTGTAGGCTGGCTCTTCTTATTAGTTCTGTTTTCGTCACCGAGGAGACGCCGAGATGAATTGAAATGCTGAGAAGTCTAAACAAGAAGCCGACTGAAACTGATCCTCTGTCTGCTGGAATCATGCTCACGATTGTTTCAAGAATTTTTCGGTTCTTTTCCTTAGATTCATCTGTTTGAGATGCTGAACTGCCTGAATTTCTAAGCTTTGTGACGCCCGGTAGCCACCGGCAGGCATAGACATGCAAAGCTTCACCGATAAGCTGTGGAGGGAGCACATATGTTGATCTAACAGCCATTATTATGCACCTGAAAAGATCTATGTCAAGATCAGAAATATCTTCCGTCCACCAATCCTTTGGGACAGAATGGTGCTGCTTTTTATTATAACCGGGCCTAGTATAGGTGTAGGACCATTTCACCTGCACAGAATCTTCATTTATAAGCAAAAATATCCAAAGAAGTAACAACCAAAGAAACATGAGGAAGTTTGATGAGTGTGTAGTTCTTGACCTGTTGTGGGGGTGTGAGAACTTTCTCAATGATTGAATCAATGCACTTTCTGACAATACCAAGATTCTCAGACCACTCTGGTAACGTAGCAGTGGTCTGAAGCGTGGCAATGGAGTCCTTCCAACCTTCAAGAATGCATGAATTGAAGAAAGCTTCAAGTTTTCCTACGAAGTTTCCCTTCTCAATGGTGTCATTCATTCTGAGGAACTTGGCTGCGCAGAGTGCGGATACAAAGTTATGGGCACTAATGTTGATTGAAATTCCGTAGCAGAACTTTGCACAGAGTTCGAAAGCATCTTCCCCTCCAGGTATATCGTGAAGCTCTAGAGAAACACTCTCAGAATCACTTGTATCATAGCAAAGCCTTTGTAGGAGGCCACATTTCGGAAGAAGCGGAAACTGCAGCTAAAAAGAGCAGAATTATGTATGAACCAAGACCAAAAATTTTGATTTTCTTTCCACACACGCCACAACTCCATTCTAATTTCAATACCTTGTGTAGCAGATATGTAACATCGTTGATTTGTATAACGAGGTCTGCAAGTATATCTGATATCAGAGTCCTGCGTTATGAGATTACATAATTAATTTGTAGAAAGGTTGTATAAAGATTTTTGACAAAACAGTTGCTGCGAATACCTGGTAGCTTGTTCAGTGTAGAAAGTATCTGGTCTTGTCCCAAGTTTCATGAACTTCATTTTTATTTTTTGTTGTTCAAAATTGTCAAGAAAAAAAAAAACTCTACTTCAAAGCCTGCATAAGTTCAGAAGAAGGCACCTTGAATGTTACTGCAAGATATCCATGAAGTCAAGGTTCTGATACTGTGTAGCTTAATTAGAGAAGGGAAAGTGAGAGAGAGAGAGAGAGAGAGAGAGAGAGAGAAAGAGAGAATCAAAAGTAACCCTCTTAAAAGTGAATCAAAGGGGTTGTTTGGTAACTCAAGACATTGATGAACATGCTTGGATGAATAATACATCATGATTCATGACCATGAAACACCAGAACATGGCAACAACAACACAGATTTCATCATTTCAAGCAAAGGGGTGGAGGACAAGGAGAAAAAAAAATCAGAAATCACAAAAGATGAAAGTGGAAGACCAGGGCATGATATCATGCCCCCATCATTCTGTCGGTTACGCAATGAGAAAAATGCACTAAATAAGGGAAAAAGAGAAATCTGCAAGAAGACTTCACTTTACCTCAAGTTTTATTTATTTGGCAAGGGCTGTGTCACTGCCAACCTGATTGATTTGTATAGAAGCATGAAAGCCCTTCACTTCATAGAAGATGATGACCTCACCCTCAGATTAAAGAAAAGATAAACAATAACTTCCAGTTTATGCCTCCATTCACCGAGAAATTGCTGATGACACGCACATCTGTGTCTACTCTAGTACCTTTGGAAGTTAGTTACTTCAAACATTAAAGCTGAAGTGAGTAGGTGAAGTAATTAGAAGTTTTGTGGATGTGGAATACTCTCACTGACTTACATCGGGCTTCAGATTTTTCTGCCTCCTGTGCCAGTTCCTGACATAATGTAACGATGAACTGAACAACGTGAGAATTCAACCACGGTTGGCAGACAAACTTATGTTACCCATAGGCTAATAAAATATTATGTTGTACCAAATTTTGAAAACTTAAAAGGAAAAAAAATAAAGAAAAAGAGAGCAGATAATGGGAAAGTGCTAAATATTAATTAATTTAAAACGTTGACTCTACTCTCAATATCCTTACATAGCTTGATCCACAGCCAAAATTTCTTCAAAGCGGCTTGTCAAAAAATACTCAGAAACTGTTCTAAAGTAGAAGCATTGCTTTTTCTAGTTGAATATTTTGAGTATTGAATACTCGTCCAGCCCCATCCACATTAATGATTATAACAAAAGAAAAAGCAGCACCACCATGGCAGAAAATGCGTAGGGCATACATATTACCTTGACTGATGGCTCTTGGCTAGATAATAGATAGCAAATAATGTTTATGCTGTGATTAAAAGTTGGGCATTAACTATGAGGTGAGCCAACATAAATCAGTAGAGCTTTTATAGTGGCTCAGATTTGGCTCAAAAGTGTATATAAATCCAAAGCATATATGTACTAATACACAACGCAGTCTCTTCAGAAGATACTTTTGCTTCCATATAAATAAGAATACATGTCCATGCGTGTTCAGAAAATGATATGGAAATCCATGAGAAAGTGATTCACCAGGCAAAAAAACTAGTGTGTTATCGAAAGTTTAACAGAAGGCAAATGTTATTGATCATTTCTTGAAAGGTTACTTTCTAAAGTCACTTTCATTGTGTCTCTAAAGAACTTTGACATGTAAACTAATGTAGACCTTTTTCAGTTGAAACTTATAATAGGCCCGCGGTGGTCCACTGCCATGGTCTTCTCAATTATCCCACTCCCCATTAGAATCAAGAAAGATGGAGGCCAACTTTTTCTCCTTTCTCCCTTTGTTTCTCCTTTTTCTTCTCAATTATATTCAGGAATTACTGAAATAGCTCAGCATTAGTTCATAAAAGCATCTTGTCATCCATGTTTTATCTGGGATTTGCTTCAAATCTTTTAAATTAAATAATAATAAAAATAATAGATAGAGCAAACAAAGAGCAGAAGAAGAATCTACAATCGTTCTTGAGATTGAGAATATGATAATAATGCTAGGCCCTTCCCACTGTCCATTTGTGGAAACCCGACATGCACTATGGTCTGTGCTTTCACAGACAAATGGTGGTAAAGCAAAATCCAGTATTTGTGGCACAGCACTTATTGCTTCCAACTAGACAGAAGTAAAACTCTTCTTTTTTTTTTTTTTTTTTTTCCTTCTCCGAATAAGGTTGCATCCGAAGCTTCACCATGGCACCTTTTTGTTAGAGGCAAAACTCACAGATTCCAATGCCATGTAACATCATGAAAATTGACAGAAGTCTATGGTTAATGTCTCAGTTGGCTTTGGTCTGTGCTAAATCACTTACAATATGACATTTATTGGATTCTTGGAAGGCATTCAGTAAGGTATTTAGCCAATTATGTGGACATTCTCTTCTGAAATTGATAAAGTTCTCCACCAGTTATCCTCCTCTCACCTCCACAAGGTTTTATCATTTTCTTTTTGTCCCTATTCCTTTGGAATTTTTTAAGCAGAACCCACAGTGTGTTCCTTTTTCACAAATTTTATTATCCTCTGGCAAAAGTGCACTTCATCTTTGTAACAGCATGAAAAAGAAAAAAAGAAAAAAAAAAAAAAGAAGCAACTTTAAGCTTTTAATTGGCTTAGGAGTGGCAAGTCAAAACTGAGTGCTTTAATTAAATTACTACTCCACAGTTATCTCTCTGTTCTAAAAGAATAAAGCCCTTCACCAAACACCATAGAAAAGAATTGGAGATGTCTCAAGAATTCATAAGAGTGAAGCAATAAGAGAACGTACCTGTCGACGTATTATTGATGTTAATGCTTGAGTGATCTTGGGAAGAAGAAAAAAAACCTTCACAACTAAAAAGTAGATGAAAGTGAAGCTAGAGATATGGTGGCCTAGCACTAACGTGCATGAACATGTGAAGCTGATAAAAGAGTGCTTTAGCAGTTTTATGCAAGTAATCCTCAGAGAGAGAGAATATAGGATGTGCCTGTAACTTAGGAGCTTCGGTTAGATACAGCCAGGGAGACACCAACTAAAGAAAAATGTGTACCACAATGTCTCCTAACCAAGAGTGTTAGGGGTACAGCATGGAGAAGAGAGAGAATGAGTGGTTCGTTGGCATTAGTCAACACAGTAATGTATCAAAAGCATGCTATGATAAACTCGTTGAATTGAATAGTAAATAGAACGGAATAGAAATTGAGGAAAAAAACTTGAAAAAAGGAGGAAGCAGTGCAAAGTCTCTTTTTCCTTCACCCAACACCAACAGCTTGAAAATTGGTGCTCTATGATTGAATCACAAAAAGCATGCATAGCAAGTGGGCTATGGCTTGGGGAGTGCTCCTATACTAATCGAAAAGAAGGCTTGTGTGGGGCCAAGTGTGTGCATAGGTGAAAGATCCTGTGTGCATCCCTCATCATGCTTCCCCCCACTAAACCTTGGGATATTCTTCTTCTATTAGGGCCTCCCTTATGTGCATGTCGGCCACGTGTCGCGCCCTGTGCCGTTTGTTATATCACCCTGATGGGATCGCTCTGACTTCTGTGTTGGTTGTTTTGGAGGCCACACACAGACAACCACTTCTCTTTTCTTTCTCCAACGTGTCATCCCATCCCATGATTTTGCTCGCTCTTTCATGCGTGTGGGCTTCTTCTCTCTGCTACTGTTCATTCACTCGTGCGTCAATCCTTTTGCTCACCCTCTCGGGACCCATATGATCTTGTTTTAATTGCGTCATTCACAAGGATCCCACCAATCACTTCGATCCCTTTGGCTCAATGAAGATGTGCTATGCTAACTATTAAATAAGAAAGTGGCCTTAATTTACAGTAAACAGCTACCTTGGAGGGGAAAAAACAATGCGTTTGGTTTTGGTGACGAGACAGTCTTAACCAACTACAAACAAATGTACACATATCAGAGCAATTTCCTTGATGACTGCATGGTCCTACCAGGATGATGCTACGACCAGGAGCTGATGATGGCCATGATGAACATCATGATCTTAAAAACATGATCATCATCATAGTGATAATGTCATCAATTTCTTTTAAGTTTCTTAATTAGATTTTGTTATTATTTTGCAGTATCCAAGCTAATCTTTTAGAAAACCAACAAAGCCGACCAATACCATGTGCCTTTGCGTGAACATGGTCTTATTCTGCCAGTCCAATACCAGTACATTTGTTTAATGTCCTTGCACTGTGCAGCACTTCAATTGATGTGCTTTTTTGCGTCTTAATTAACCTTACCGAAATTATACTTCCCCTTACATCATGATGAAAGTTTATACGGGGTACACTTTCCAAATATAATTTTATTCAGGATTATCGGGTCATGCGAGGGATGGATCATTTTAAAATTTGAAGGACATGAAAGAAACTTCCCAACTTTTGATGTAATACTGAACTTTATATGTTACTACTCAATCAACTAGCTGCCTTACATTCACCACCTTTTTTTGGTTAGATTTCTTAATTTATGCCCGAGAAGATCTTCCTAACCGCAATTTTTGAATTTGTTGATTACCATATCATGTCTTTGAGAAAGGGAAACTTCGAACTTTTTGTTCCATCAAGTGATGGTGTAGTTAAGATATATTAAAACAAATGAGGCGTAATACCTTTAATGTCAATTTAATAAAAGTGAAAATTAACAACGTATCAGAACCAGATGCATGCATATTCATTATCATATATTTTCATATATTTCTTCCTTTGGCTCCTATCATTTTAATTCCCTAGAATATCCCGTATGAGTAGCTCAAAAGAGAGAACAACATTACAGGTATGGTTTTCATTAATCCAAGGTAGTGAAAGCGACTCATATAATAGAGATGGTAGAAGTGACGCAAAGGAAATGACTCTCCACCATTTTTCGTTTGCAAATTTATAAGGTAGCGAGTCACCACATCTAACCTACTTTTTTTTCAGGCTACTAGACACCCTCTAACATACTTATACAGTTCTTAATTTGCAAATTGCAGTTAGTTTTTGGTCACAATGTAAATACATGAGATATGGTGGGTAAGAATCAATCACCAAAAAGGTTACTATTTACATGTAAATGATTGCGTTTGATAAGGATGCAAATATAAGTGTGTTTTATCGTAACGAGGAAAATTTCTTATAAAAGCGGTTAATTAGTTATGATTATGTCTGTCTTAGTGAAGTGGGAGTTGAAAGCTTGACATTTAAGAAAGCAGGCCTTCACGTATGAATCATGCTTAGCTCATGTGTCGCTTTTGAGCAAATTCAAAAGACATGGTCAAGCATGAAACATAAATTGACATAAATTGGTCTAGACATCATCAATAATACCAAAGACATGCGAGTGTACATATGTGAGCAGTGAGGCTCTAATGAATCCAGTACTGAGTAATAAGTATGGCTTGGAAACCCTTGCTTCAGAATGGGCGTAGTCAATCCTTACTCCATCATAATGGACCTACAAGACAACTACTAAGCAAGGGCTATCTATCCCATTCCACCTTGGAGCAGCAAAGTTAAGTTGGTACCGCTAAAACTTTCCCACATTTTTGTTCTACTTGTTTGACTGATTGGCTTCATTGAATGCAATGGTCCTCTTCGGTTTCCTTGTCGAAGAATCTTACTGCAAATCCTGCATTTACAACTTTGTCAGATATTGTTTTTTATTCCATAAATAAGGACAAAATAATATTTCATATCTAATTTATTCAGTTACATCTTTATGTATATACTCATGCACGTTATAATATGAACTTTCCTGATATCCCCATGTCTTTCAAGACTTTGAGAAGTCTGAGTTTATACAGTAAGTAATCTTAGATCGATGGAAAAAATAATTTAAAAGTACTAAATAAAAAATGTTAGATAACCAAAATTTTTGTTTGAATTTATTTGCTAAAATAATGTATCATGCATATTAACCCTTAACTAGGTTAGTGAATTATATCACTTAATTTTATGTAATAACTACTTTTATTTTTTATCAAAATTCTGACATCTTTTCCTGGTAGTATAGGATTACTCATACTAATTTACCTCTCCCATTATCAGTAAAAACCCTTATAAAATGCACAAACTTTCGAATTCGGGCTTACTCGGATGGCTCTTCTGAGATTATTTTCATCAAAGTCACTTCATAAATAAATACTTTTTCTAAGTTCAGAAAGAAAAAAAGGACACAAAAAGACCAATTCACCCTTCCTCTTATCCAAAAGTTACTATGAATGGCACAAGCTCATCAATTTTAGCTTTATTTGATGATTTTTATTATTATTATTATTATTATTATTATTATTTTTTGGGTCAACAGCAAGAGGAGTTGTACTTAATTTTATTTCGTAATAAATAGAGAAAAGCGTAATTAGAGTGACAACAAAGCAACGAAATGCAATATGATTTTGCCTTTTGTCTTTCCAAGTTTTGGGCTGGATCAGATTATTAAATTTCAATCGTGAATTTCTCATGAGTCAAACGGAGCTGAACTGTGCACTCCAGGTCAGCCTTCAATTAGGAACTAGGCTTTTAGCTCGTAGCCAGGTGGAAAACGTGGCATCAACTGCCAACCCAAATATCCACTAAACGGGATTATAACGACAAGGGCCCATGAAAAATTGTGGTACTGCAATGAGAATAAAATCTAGTCATATTCCTGAAATAAATAGAAAATTAAAAAAGAAAATTACAATTCTTTCGACATGATTGTGGAAAATAATTCATGAGTGCAGCTTTTCGATTATATTTGGAGGTGTGCTTCAGAAGCCAGCAATATCCTCTACTCACACTCTACTACTACTCTAGTTATCTGCGATAATAATTGGATGAAAACTCTATTTAATCATATTGAGAATCTACTTCATAATTGAGTAAGAAGGGCTGTTGACTTCATAATAATAAACCTTGTGATGAAAGAGTCATATTATTTCACATTTAAGTTTTAACGCTGAGATAGTTAAAGTCATAAAACAAGTGCTTGCTTGTTTTAAATTTTTCCTACTCGAAAACATTTTGGGTACAAATAACTTTTAGTTACTTCTGAGTTCCAACAAAAATATCTTAAAAGCCTCTTGTTTGTTGAAGAAGAATTTAATACAAGGCGCATTTTAATGTGAACCGCTTTAAGGATGGTGCACCACGCACCTGAGTGATTCAATGGTACAAATCGATGGTGTATCAGTGCTCTAATTGGTTATAATACACTAGAGCGACGCCCCTTTCTTCCTTTTCAGTACATGCAACATTCATGACGACGGCAGTGCAACCTCCAACAACAGTGGTCGGTAGCTTGAGCAGGCCACTCATCCTCCTACGAACGATGATGGTCAGAGCCTCGATGCTATGGCCTTTCTCCGGCAATGGCACGACATTCACAACTGTGGCCCACTTACAGAGTCACCATCATCATTGCCGCCTTCCCTCAACCGCCTTCCTTCTTCTTCGTCGGATCCGATGACCACCGTGGGGGCGTGAAGGTGGACCACCACTAGAGACGGTGTGGACTAGGCACAAAAGCGGGGTGGCAATGGTGGCTGCCGACTCAGCAATGGATGGCAGAGAGGAGGGTACGAGGGCGGATAGGGGAAGGCTTAGGGGTGGCTGGTTTGGGAGGAAGGAAGGGGGAGAGAGAGTGTGAACAAGTGAGAGATTTTATCATATATTATAAATATTGGTTATATCAATACACCATCCAATCTCTTCTATTATATTCAAGGTGCATTGTGCACCATTTTTAATAAGGTGCATAATGGATAGAGCCTTAATACAAAAAGGCCCAAATCATTAAATGCCGTGGCAATTGCACCTCAAGGTCTTTCGAAAATGGCTTTTTTACTCTTTTAAAATGAAAAAATATATTATTTACGTATATATACTGTTTCAACAATATTTTTGAGAATGTCCTCTTTTTCTGGATTGTTGATAAATCGATTTAAGTTACATAATCAATTTATCACAGATACCAATATAAGAAAATCGATTTATATACTATTCATATGTACAATGTATAAATCGATTTATACATTGTTCATATAAACAGTGTACAAATTTGATTTATTTATAATAAAATAAAATTTATAAATTATTTATTTTATTAATTTAGAATTACAATAAGATAATTAATAATTTAATTTAATAAAAATTTTATAATGATAATTAATTAAAAATTGTAAATAAATTTTTTAATTTAATTATTATTAATTTTAATATTTTAGTCTCAATATTATTTTTTAGTGAAAAATTTAAATATTTGAATTACCATTAAATTAGCTTAGGATATATTTGCATGATATAAGCTTTTGGCATATATTACAGAACTGCATACTATTTTAGAAAAAGAAATTATTAATGACTTACTTGATATGATATGATTTAAAAGTATACAATTTATAAAAATGATAAAATATATATATATATATATGTGGTATTCTTTTTAATTAATGTTGTGCAATATTATTATAAATAAAGTATATAAATTTTATTTTATTAAAAATAAATCAAAATACAGTGTATAAATCGATTGAATTCAAATCGATTTATATACTGTATATAAATTTATAAATTATTTATTTTATTAATTTAAAATTAGAATAAAATACTTAATAATTTAAGTTAATAAATTTTTTATGATGATAATTAATTAAAAAATTGTAAATAATTTTTTAATTTAATTATTATTAGTTTTAATATTTTAGTCTCAATATTATTTTTTAGTGAAAAAGTTTAGATATTTGTGTTACCATTAAATTAGCTTAGGATATATTTGTGTGATGTGAGCTTTTGGCATACATCACAGAACTGCATAAATTAGCCGATTGATACCATTTCTAGTATCAAAAAATGCTGTTTAAAAGTGTTTTGGCCATTTTTTTATTTTTGTATGAATTTTTTATATGATTTATATTATTAATTTTTATGTGCTTTTATTATAGTCTAAGTTTCCTTATTTAACTACAACATTGTCCATATTCCAATAAGAGCATAATTGGATCTAAGCTCACCATATAAGCTAAGTCTATCATTGTCTTCAAAATACTCGAGCTAACTGACTCCTTATCAATATGCAACCCCTACCATAAAGCAACATTCTAGGATATGATAATACACTTTCGAGTCGGGATGGCATCTTAGAATGCCACTGTCGCTCAAAATTAGAAATCTATAATACATGCCAAAAGCCTATATCGTATAAATATATCCTAGGCTAATTTAATAGTAACTCAAATATCTAAATTTTTTCACAAAAAAATAAAATTGAGACTAAAATATTAAAATTAATCATAATTAAATTAAAAAAATTGTTTACAATTTTTTAATTAATTATCATTATAAAACATTTATTAACTTATATTATAAATTATTCTATTCTAATTTTAAATTAATAAAATAAATAATTTATAAATTTTATTTTATTATAAATAAATCAAATTTACATACAGTATAAATCGATTTGAATTCAATCGATTTATACAACGTGCTTTGATTTATTTATAATAAAATAAAATTTATATATTTTGTTTATAATAATACTGCATAACATTAAATAAAAAGAATACTATATATATATTTTATCATTTTTATAAATTATATACTTTTAAATCATATCATATCAAGTAAGTCATTGATAATTTCTTTTTTTAAAATAGTATGCAATTCCGTAATACATGTCAAAAGCTTATATCATGTAAATATATCCTAAGCTAATTTAATGGTAACTCAAATATCTAAATTTTTTCACTAAAAAATAATATTGAGATTAAAATATTAGAATTAATAATAATTAAATTAAAAAAATTATTTACAATTTTTTAGTTAATTATCATTATAAAAATATTAACTTAAATTATTAATTATCTTATTCTAATTCTAAATTAATAAAATAAATAATTTATAAATTTTATTTTATTATAAATAAATCAAATTTGTATACTGTTCGTATGAATAGTATATAAATCGATTTAACTCAAATCGATTTATACACTGTTTATATGAAGAATGTATAAATCGATTCAGCTTAAATCGATTTTCTTGTATCGGTATTCGTTGATAAATCGATGCAACCTCAACCAATTTATCAACAATTAAAAAAAAGAGGATATTTTCGAAAATAATGTTGAAATGGTGTATATATTTAAATAATATTTTTTTATTTTAAAAGAGTAAAACAGCCTTCGGAAACTTGTTTTGGTTCATAACCGAGAAATTAAACATTGGGTTTTCGGTATGCTTCCCAAGCACACTAGACTAACATCTTAAACCTCAATTATTTCGCAAATTGCAAATCGTCGTCATGCTACTTCGTTACTGTTTCCTTCTTGGTCATATATTAGAAAAGGTTGAAGTAAACCAGAAAATTGACTGAGCTATTGAATAATTGTATATAAACCGTATTTAACTCACAATATAGACGGCACCATCCACCATTCAACCGTGAATGAAACTGCAATGTTTTAAGAGCTAGGGGAGCATGTGAGCAAAACAAAAACTGTATAGTATAATGCATTGTAATAATAACTAAACACAATAAAAGAAGCATGCAAACATAATCTGTTGCATGTGTTTCAGCTCCCTATGATGTTGTCAAGCTCGATCATATAGAACCGCCACAAGTCTACTCCATAATCCGGTCAAGTCAAAGTAACAAGTCGTCATCATCATCATCATCATTTTCTCCATCAACAATGCTTCGATTATGGTCTGTCTGGTCGGTTTCCCACCTAACATATACCCTTTCTCCATCCTCACCTGGAGGAGCTTGTTCATCATCATCAATACTAACAGGTGAAAATGCCCAGGAAAGGAAGATCCAATTTTGGGCAGAGAATGATTCTCCATAAAAGGTCATCTATCTCATCATAAATCCCTTTTGGTATTACTGTAACCGCCACAAGAGATCCATATTTCTCCATTAAGACTTCACCTCCTTAATTCTCTTTTTCTATTCCTTCCTTTGTCAGATTATGGGCTATCAAGAAAACAATTTCTATTGATTAATCATCCCCTCTATCATGTTTTTCCGTCTTCAACTTTGCCTTTATTATCTCATTATTATTACAAGTTGGCAATAATTTTGCTATGCAATACATACAACTACTATACAGTATAACGACTTCTTTACTGGGAATAAATCTTCTGCCTTTTAATTACCCCACATAATATAGCCGGTTCTATGAATACAAATATACATATTCTATGTTCCCATTATTATTTCCTTGAGCATCTTGTAGCTAGTGAACAATGAACGTATCATCCCTTATCGGATATTATGAGTAGAATATAGCATGCTTTCGCAAATTAAGATGTGCAAAAATTCCAATTATGAATTACTTTATATTAATATTATTATTATTATTATTATTATTATTATTTCTTCCCCTGAGACTTCCCAGGACATGGTCAAACTTTAATCAAAAGAAGAGTAAAACACACAGGCCAAAATCGAAGACTTCTATTGCCACAATAATTCTGAATGTGCTTAAGTTCAACATACAAGAAAAAGTAGGATCTGCACTTGATTGGAGTTGGCAGACCGGAACAAAATCGTTTACAACAATCATTCCTATCAAGACTCGTCGTTAGCAATTACTGAGTTAACATTTTCTCACCTATACTTTGTAAGAAAAGACAACTGTAGCTATGATACGGGATACATACATGAACCTTGTTAACATGTCAACTTATCATCTTAATAGTTGCAACAATCTCAAAATTTGTACTGCTAGCAACTGCTGATGCAATCTGAGGATCTTCCTCCAGTGTCTAAGTAGTCATTTACAATGGAACAGTTAGTAATATCTCCAATAAGTAATTTTGTTTGAAGAATAAATGTCGGTAGCAAATCAGCCAGAAAACAATTTTCAGCATCATTGCCGCTGTGACTTCAATGTTGAAAGCAAAGAGTAATATCCACCATGTTCTGATCACAAGTTCACCAGCTGATTACACACCACTAGCAGGTTTTTTCCAAAGATATTTAGTGAAGTTAGGAATGTTGTTATGCAAACCAACCCCAAACAGCACCATCACATGGATCTTAATCCGATGCTATCATATATTCCAGTCCAAGCTGAAGAATGGAAACAATATTTGTTCTGAAAGAAGTGTGTATGCTGCAATAATATCAGCTAGCTTCCCCAATGGTCAAATTCAGTAACATTCATTCGCCATTTTGCCGAAACTCCTTCTCAACTAGACTGAAGGTCAGCTTTAAACGTTCTTGTAGATTTTTTAGGATGTTCTTTGTAATCCTTTTCTGATGTTTTGTACTCTTCAGCCATTCAATTCCAAACAAGACCTGTACTTTACATCCCTTTGCATTTTGCGGTAAATCATCAATTTGATAGCGAAGGTGCAGCTGTGGAATATTATTAAAAGACACTAGTCAATGTCGCAAAAGATGAAAATTAATAGGAAGTTGACCAAAACAAGTAAATCCTAGAGCACAAAGATATAACAAATAGGCCACAGAAAGTCTAGTCACAAGCTAAATTTGGCTTACTCACATTGAAATAATCCCCAAGAGGAACTCCATGGAAGTTCATAACCTCTTCCAAAAGCCAAACAGTTCCATCCAGAAGAGATCTTTGCTGTGTACTTGTCACTTCAACTTTATAGCGTGAAATACGTTTCTCAAATTTGTAATATACCGCCCTCTCACTGACTTCAGTTTTCTCAGATACCCAAGGGGTATAAGAATAATTAACACAACCAGATTTTTCCATGAACCTGCGGTCCAACTCACCCCCATTGAATAGCTCCATCAAGAAACTAGCCTAGATTAATTAAAGAAAAAGAACTATAAGCAAATCACCTGGTGAATTTGCACTCGAAAAAAAAAAAAAAGAAGAAAAAAAACAAGAAACCAATAGTTTGCACGCACAGAGAGAGAGAGAGAGAGAGAGAGATTACAGGAACTGGAAGAGTACAACAATAAATCTCAGACATGCTAACATCACCAAGGCCAAGGAATGACCCACTCTCTTCACCATTAAGGCTTTTAGTTTCAGATTCTTCTTCAACTAACTGGACCTTCTGTTCAGGACTCAAGGATCTTGCCTTCCAGAGCGCCATGATAGTCCTATATCAGTACAAGTATAGTTTTAGTAACATGGGATATGTTATAATGTAGTCAATTGCTATTAACTTATATAATTTCTTAGAAGTAGGAATGTATCATTTCATATCATGCCAGCACATATGGATAATGAGAAGTTGGAAGAAATACAAATTACACATAAACACATTAAACAAAATACTTTCACATTTTATTTTTGTAGTTCCATGAAATTGTAATTGGATACAAATTTAGTTACCAACTAACCTACACACGCTCATAAAGTAAAAGACTTTTGTGTTCTTCTAGTACATTACAATTTATGAAAATGGAACATATAAATAATTGTTGTCAGGGTATCAAAGGAGTATTAAAACTCTATTTGATACTCTATGATTTTATTTCTGTAAATAGACTTGATTGTATAGCTATTTTGTTTCTGTTTTTTACTTAGTCTATTTTAGGTAGTTTCTTATTCCCTTTTATTCTTTCCTTATTTCATAGGATACTGATTTCCTATTTTATAATCAATCAGTTAATGTAATTCCCTCTATAAGAAGAGGAATCCTTGTACAGCAGAAATAAGAGATATTTTTTCTGAATACTTCAACTTGGTATCAGAGCCAGGTTTCTCCCTTCTTTTCCCTACGCCTCTGATCTGCGCTGCTGCCATGGCTGACAGTTCCTCAGCCACCAGCGATGACCAACCAAAGGGATCAACTCCTAAAGACTCATTGTCTCCAAAACAGGAGCAGAGAATCCTTCTTGGTGATTCCCACTCTGTTCAAATCACCTCATTTCGGCTTAATGGGTCAAACTACCTCCGGTGGTCCCAAATCGCTCAGATGTATATCCGTGGCGGAGGAAAGCTTGGATATCTCACGGTGAGCGATCCCAACCAGACATCACGCACTGGCCGCATGATGTATGGGATCTTTGAAAAACTCCATGGTGATGACATGGTTGGTGAACTCCATGGAGGAAGACATCAAGAAGAACTACATGTGCTATTCCACACCAAAGAATTGTGGGATAGTGTCACTGAGATCTATTCTGATCTTGGAAATAAATCTCAGATTTATGAACTCACCTTACAAGCTAGAGAAATTCGGCAAGGAGGTGACAACGTGACAAGATACTTTCACTCCCTGAAGCGGGTATGGCAGGACCTTGATCTCTTCAACACTTACAAGTGGAAGTCAGCTGAGGATGTCAAACACCATCAAGAAACAAAGGGAAGAAGGAAGAATATTTCAATTTCTTGCGGGTCTTAATGAAGAGTTAGATGACGTTCGTGGTAGAATTATTGGGAGAGCAACCTTACCTTCACTAGGTGAGGTCTTTGCGGAAGTTAGGAGGGAGGAAACTCGCAGAAGTGTGATGATGGGGAAGACCAAAGCTGATTCAACTTCCCCTGAGACTAATGCGCTTGTTGCAGAAACAGTTGCCCTTAAGAGTTCAACCAACCAGAAAAATTCCTCCAATCTTTGGTGTGATCATTGCAATAAACCACGTCACACTAGAGAAACCTGCTGGAAAATACATGGGAGACCAAAGACATCTAAAGGGTAGCAAATCTGGTCCTAAAGCATCCAGACCTTTCCCTATAGCTCATGAAGCAGAAAAGACTGCTTTGAGCAAGGAACAAGTGGAGCAACTCATAAGGTTGTTAAAATCCAGTTCTTTATCTAGTACTCCTAGTGGTTCTTTGGCACAAACAGGTAATTTTAGTACCTCTAGTTCTCTTAATCGCACCTCAAATATGTGTGCACCTTGGATCATTGATTCAGTGCTTCACCACATGACCAAATTCTTTCTTCTTTATTTAAAACTTACTCTCCTTGTTCGAAATGAAAAATCGAGTGCAGACGGTAGTTTTTCATCAATTGCCGGAAAAGGTAGAATTACCTTATCCAACCACATTAACTTGGAAAATGTTTTACATGTACCAAAACTTTCCTGCAACCTTTTGTCTATTAGTAAAATCTGCAAGGATTCCAATTGCAATGTGAAGTTCTTTGACACTCATTGTATTTTTCAGGACCGGACTTCGGGGAAGATGATTGGCAGTGCTAAGATGATGGATGGACTCTATTACTTTGAGGATACTTCTGAGAATAAAATAGCTCAAGGTCATAGTGGTATAAGTTCGACCCCTGTGAGGGATCAAATAATGCTTTGGCACAATAGACTAGGGCATCCTAATTTTCAATATCTTAGGCATTTGTTTCCAAGTTTATTGTTGAATCCTCTTTTGAATGTGAAAGCTGTGTTCTTGCTAAAAGTCATAGAGTTCCTTATTCTTCTCAACCTTATCATGCATCTAAACCTTTTCATCTCATCCATAGTGATGTATGGGGACCATCGAAAATTACAACCCAATTTGAAAAAAGATGGTTTGTAACCTTTATAGATGATCACACCCGATTATGTTGGATCTACCTTATGCATGAAAAATCTGAAGTTCCCAATATATTCAAATATTTTTCACAAATGGTAGAAACACAATTTGACACAAAAATCTGTATTTTAAGAAGTGACAACTGAATCAATATCTTAATAAAACTCTCGATGAGTTTCTCCAAAATAAAGGTACTCAGCATCACTCAACATGCCCAAATACTCCTCAACGTAATGGCACTGCTGAAAGGAAAAATAACCATCTCCTTGAAGTAGCCCGTGCCATTATGTTTGAGCGTAATGGCCCAAAATATTTGTGGGGGATGCCGTCCTAACAAAGAAGATATCTCATAAATAGAATGCCCACTCGTGTGTTAAATTATCACACACCTTTGGACACTTTCAAAACCTTTTTTCCAGCATGTCGATTACATACTGATCTACCTTTAAAAGTGTTTGGATGTACTGTTTTTATGCACACTTCTCCTACCTTTCGGTCTAAACTAGATCCAAGGGCAGAAAAATGCATTTTTGTTGGATATTCTCCAACCAAAAAAGGTTATAAATGTTTTAATCCTAGCACAAAGAAACTTCATGTTAGCATGGATGTTACCTTCTTGGAACATCAACCTTTTTTTCAAAAAAATTCCCTTCAGGGGGAGAATGTGAATGAAGACAATTTTTTAAATGAACCATTGCCCACTCCTATTTTGCACATTGAGGATACAGTTTTAACTGATCAAACAAATGAACATGTGGAAACAATTCCTAAAATTGATAAAGGAAACCTTATGTCAGACTTAGGTAGAGCCCAAACAGGGAAAGAAATACCACAGTCAAAACAGGAGCTTCGTGTTTATACTAGAAAATATCCAAAAAAGGGTAGAGATCAGCCCATCATCTCTGCATCAAGCCAACCAGAAATCCTAGAAGGCGGTTCAGCAGAAATACCACAAGAACTTCTAGGTAACACTGAAATTCCTATTTCTAATACTGATCTGCCTATAGCAATCAGGAAAGGAACCAGAACTTGCACCCAAAAATCACCCAAAATCAGCACAAATCATCCCATTTCCAAATATGTTTCCTACCAAAACCTCTCCCAAAATCACCGAGCCTTTACCTCTAAAATTACAAATCTGATTGTGCCTAGAAACATTGAGGAAGCATTAGATGATCCCAATTGGAAGTTAGCAGTCTTAGATGAGTTGAATGCACTTGGGAAGAATGAGACTTGGGAGATTGTAAATTTACCACATGATAAAAAGCAGGTGGGTTGTAAGTGGGTATTCAACATTAAATGCAAGGCTGATGGAAGTGTAGAAAGGTACAAGGCTAGATTGGTAGCAAAGGGGTTCACTCAAACTTATGGAATAGATTATCAGGAGACTTTTGCTCCAGTTGCTAAACTTAACTCCATAAGGATTCTCTTATCCCTTGCTGCCAATTTTAAATGGCCTTTACATCAATTAGATGTGAAGAATGCTTTCTTGAATGGAGAACTAGAGGAGGAAGTGTTTATGAGTCTTCCCCCTGGTTTTGAGGAAGAACTTGGAAGAAATAAGGTGTGTAGACTAAAGAAGTCTCTGTATGGGCTGAAGCAATCTCCGAGAGCATGGTTTGAGCGGTTTGGAACTGTGGTAAAGGGACTCGGTTATATCCCAAGCCAAGCTGACCACACTCTGTTCTATAAACATTCAGAAAATAACAAAGTTGCTATCTTGATTGTATATGTGGATGATATTATCTTGACAGGTGATGATAGTGTGGAGCTCAAAAATTTGAAGGAGAAACTTGCCCAAGTTTTTGAAATCAAGGAACTTGGACCATTAAAATACTTCCTTGGAATTGAATTTGCTAGGTCTAAGGAAGGCATTTTTATGAACCAGCGAAAGTATATTCTGGATCTTCTAAAAGAAATGGGATTACTTGGATGCAAAACTGCTGAAACACCCATGGAACCCAACATAAAATTGCAACCAGCTGAACTTGGAGAAATAGTGGACAAGGGAAGGTATCAGCGGGTGGTGGGAAGGCTGATATATCTATCTCATACACGTCCAGATATAGCATTAGCTGTGAGCATGGTAAGCCGCTTTATGCATGCACGGGACCAACACTTGGAAGCGCTTTAGGATCCTAAGATACTTGAAGGGATCACCTGGAAAGGGACTACTCTATAAAAATCGTAAACACCTTCAAGTAGAAATTTACACTGATGCAGATTGGGCTGGAAGTATAACTGACCGAAGATCAACATCAGGTTATTGCACGTTTGTTGGAGGAAATCTGGTTAGCTGGAGAAGCAAAAAACAAAGTGTTGTAGCAAGGAGTAGTGCAGAGTGAATTCGTGAGCAGTAGCTCATGGAATCTGTGAGGTATTATGGGTGGAAAAGCTTCTACAAGAATTGAAGGTATTCAATTCTCCACCTATAAAGTTGTATTGTGACAACAAGTCTGCAATCTCCATTGCACACAACCCAGTTCTACATGACAGGACTAAGCATGTGGAAGTGGACAAACACTTCATCAGGGAGAAAATAGAAAGGGGACAGATCTGCATCACTTATGTTCCTACTGCAGAACAATTAGCAGACATCCTAACCAAAGGACTACCCAAGAAATCTTTTGACAATATAACCAAAGAAGTCGTCTATGGAAGATATCTTCAAGCCAGCTTGAGGGGGAGTGTTGTCAGGGTATCAAAGGAGTATTAAAACTCTATTTGATACTCTATGATTTTATTTCTGTAAATAGACTTGATTGTATAGCTATTTTGTTTCTGTTTTTTACTTAGTCTATTTTAGGTAGTTTCTTATTCCCTTTTATTCTTTCCTTATTTCATAGGATACTGATTTCCTATTTTATAATCAATCAGTTAATGTAATTCCCTCTATAAGAAGAGGAATCCTTGTACAGCAGAAATAAGAGATATTTTTTCTGAATACTTCAACTATAATAGTCAACAATATTCATTAATTAGAATATCTTGACATGCATTAACCAAAAGAATTGCAATTGTGAATTGCCTTCAATGAAACCTCTGACATAAATGCACTTCAAAAACGACCTCAATGACCATATTCAAGACACATAAGAAATATATTACTCCAAATGAATGTATACTGTTGTTTTTATATAAGTTGCAGTCTTTCAGATAAGTATACAGAAGAAACAAGCTTGTACAATAACATAAAATGTCCACCGTCTACCTGTGTGCAACGTTGAAAGAAACAAAGGACTGGAAATGGAACTTCAGTCTGCCTTGTTCATCTTGTCTTTTTGCACCATGCCTAGCATCCACTCCTCTGCCCTGCCGAAGTGTTATGACAATTGTTGGACTGCCCATCGATGAAAATGTAGGAGGAACGACCTGGATGTCTTCAATGTCCTCCCAAAGCAAAAAGAATTTTGTCTTGTTTCCAAACAAATTTGCATGAAATCCAATTATTCTTGCCGAAACAAATAGACGGCCCTGTAGAGAACCACAGGCCTTGATTAGATGATATTAAAAGAAGCACGTGCCAGACAAAAACCAAAAATAAAATTGACCATGGCTTTCTACATTACGTAACAGACCAACCATACCTGCAGGGGCATTTTTCTTTTCAAATGGCAAGTGAAGTCATTGATCAGAAATTCCTCAGGTGGAAGCCTAAAGAGTTTCTGAAAGGCTGAATTTGTCTGAGGAGACCGCATATTAATCTACAATTTTGCAAATAGGGAAGTGAAAAAAAAAGCCATAAAAAGGGTGACAAAGCAGGTACAACAAACGAAAAACAGCAAAATACCTAGCAACATAGGAAGATGTATACCTTCTTGCCCACTTCTTTCTCCATTTTACTAATGTAGTGTTTTGCAACATTGCCACCTCTAGTGTTGTCCAAGTAAATTCTTAAGTGCAACTTAGACTGACATGCCAGAGCCAGCTTTCCTTCAAGAGGAACCCATATATCAGCAAGATCTGAGATGTTTGTTTTCAGGAAATTGATTTCGGCATGCCCAAGAGATGCAGCTTCATCAAAGGGCCCATCAAAATCATAAACATCCACATCCAGGACAGAAGGAGGGTCATCCGTAGCATCAAATTCAAATATTTCTGCAAAAATAGACAATGCTATTGACAAAGAAAACTTTTACAATAAGCCAGATCACATATGGGGCAAAACTAGACTGTGTATGGGAGGTTCAAATTTGAGTTATAAGAAGCACCGCCAAACAATAAATGGCATGATATTCACCATTCCATAAAGGATCAGATTTCTTGAACTTGATTGAGCTGGTTCTTGCTTTCCCATTGCAGGTAAACACCACATATGGATCAGAGAATCCACTAGAATCAACAGCAGCTAAATTGCTTCCTTCAATTAAGGCCACAGTTAGCAACCATCCATCTCCTAGTGCTTTAATTCCATGATCACTACCTTAATATTTGAGGACCAAAAAAAAAAAAATTTATATAAGCAGAGAAATATAAGCACCAAATTAAATAAGTTACAAATAACTAAGAGAAAACAGTAAAGAGACAAATGAGCTCATGGTCACCAAATTAGAAAGGAGAAATAGGTCAAGAGATAACGGAAAGCCAAATCGATGAGTCCAAACAAGAAGTATCTGAATTGAATTTCAATTCCAGACAACCTTGGCATTTATCATGCTCATATTACTTCCTCCACACAAATAAAAGGATTCAACAACCACAAATGGGCATTTCATTCACTCAAACACCCTGCTCCTATGCTTCCAAATATATCTTGGGATAGAATTTCTTTTGGGAAGGTAATGACTCCATGAAAAGTTAAGGCTTCCAGTAGTTTTGTTGTAGTCAGTAGGATTTTCACAATACTTTATTTGGGCATATAACCCGCATCAGGCTTTATCTCCTAATGTTTGTGTGATGTATTTCTGGAATTCAAGACTGGTTGTCGTTTGTGAGGTAACCATGGTATTTTGGAATGAACCATCGTCTATTTTTCAAGAATAATTGGGCAGATACTTTGGAGCTCTTTTTCAATAAGAAGTATAAGGCTTTATGGAATTCAGTTCTGTGCGCACAAATCATGTATTTGGGTAGAGTATACTAGGCAATTTAACCAGTGATTTATTGCTTTACATCCTTTATGGGAAAGGCTAAGGGTTTCCTTATGAGTTCTAGCTCATGGTTTCTTCAAAAGGCAATCCTTGATGGACTCACACTCACAGAAGGATTAGAAATTTCTTCTGAGAATCAACATTTTGCTCTTTGCTGCAGTTTTTTAACCCTTGTTTTCTGTTTTTTTTTTCCTTAGGAGGATCTGTTGTTCTCCAGCTTTCTATTTATTTTTCTTACTGCATTAATCTTTGACCGATAAAGAAATACTTAAAGAGTTTCATTTGCTCTGATACACTCGGCCTAATGGGTGCTTAAATTCAGGCGACTTCTCAAAATAAAGATCATTAAAAAATAGAGGCAATTGTGAGAGTACCCATTCGTGTTCTGGCCTGCATGAAGCGCGAGATTAAACCCAGCAGTCGTTCAGCTTGAAGAAACAAAACAGCACAGACAACAAATTCACCAATTGAATCTGGCAAGTCAAGCCCAACAAACTCAAGCCCTTGAATTGCACTAGGTTCAGCCAGCAATATATGGACAAGCACGTACAACCCCATTATGAATGTTGAGATGACTGTGAAGTTAGCAAAATACTGCACTGCAAGCTTCCAATCTGACTGGGGCTCTGGTTGTATTGATGCCAAAGCTTGTTCCTTACTGGAACCAAGGTCCTTTGAATCAACAGGTTTAACAGTCTGAGATAACAAAGTGGCATACTTATCAAAGCTTTCCTTCATACCTTGACGAGCTCCATTTTCTATCATTCCTTTCATCATGGTGCTTTGCAAGAAATTCATTCGCCATGATATAACCAAACGTGAACACTGTTCTCCTGATGGCAACTCTGGTCCTGGTGTGATCACATAGAGTAATTCAGCCCTAAAGGTGTTTCCATACATAACATCTGGAGTGCTAACACTGGCCAAAATGGCAAAGTTCTTCGCATCAGCTTTTAAATATGTTTGTTCCTCAAAGCCTTTGACAGCTTTAATTAACTTAGTAGCAGCCTTGACGTATGTAAGTGATCTTTTCAATCTCTCCCCACCATTCTCTAACTTCCAAGGTCCTATTTGCATTTCTGTAGTTCCCTGTGTGTCTGCCAATGACTTGGCAAAACTAGAATCAGGTGAAAATAGTAATGCGTTCAAGTCTTCTGGTGCAATGATATATAATTGATCTATAAGCACCCCTCCGGACAAATTGCTAGGAACTTCACTTCCTTGATCTGCGGATTGCATTTTTCTCACAGCTTCTTCAAAAGTTTCATTAGAGGACTGATCCTCAGTCTTGATCTCATTCTCACCAACTTCAGCTGTGCTAGTTTCAGATTGGTCCAAGTCTTTATTGTATGAATTTAAAGGCATCTCAGAACCTTTATTAAAAATTTGAGCAAGTCGGCCTGCAAGTGTTTTTTGTGTACAGAATTTCTCATCCTTAGAAGACGTAATTTCTTCCCTTACTGGTGAGGATGAGCTTGAAAAGCCAACAGAAGACATTGAAGGAGATTCAGTAATTGAATCAGCACATTTCCTTGGTTGTATTATTTGATCACCGTTACCATTTGACTCTAAGGATGCATTATTTGGGGAAAGGCATATGCTCAAATGAATCTCACCTGTCCGGACAAAGAAAGTAAATGTCAGTTATTTTTTTCAATAGCACGAATGCATAATCCATATATGCACGCTCGGAGTTATATTTTCCAATAGGACTTGATGCAAATGGCCCTTTGAGATGTAAAATCCAAAGTCTCAAATTTGCCATGATGCAATTTACACCATCTGATCAGTGGTGGAAATTACTTATCATGAAACCAAGATAACAACAGAAATAAACAAATAGTAGGTAAGCAGCTAAGTATACTATTGCATAAGGTTGAGGAGAGTTCAGTGCAGCAGCACAACATACCACATTCCTTCTTTTTGGACTTCTTGCTTTTGGGTTTGAGAGAGTACCAAGCATTGCCAAGGGATTTAATTTCCTCATCAAAAACAAGTGAAACTGGCACTTTAAGCTTCCCCAATACGTCATCATTGAAGAACTTGTCTTCATCCATGACAGAGATGACAAGCTTTCCTTTAAGGTCGCCAACCCAAAAACTAAACTCTTCATCCCACTTAGGTTCCAAACACTTCTTGATCACCTTGGTCTTGAACCTCTGCTTTCCCAACTGTAACCGCACATACAGATCACTTGATCCATTAGGATCCGTAACTAGCAAGTTTTTTGCCTCAATCACTCGAACCACAAGCTTCATTATATACAGGTGGTATTATTATTATTATTATTATTATTATTATTATTATTATAATAACCAAAATCTTAACGCAAAAATGTCAACTTTTTTTATCATCAAGGGTTACCCCAGAGAGATCTTTCAAAAGGGTAATGCAAATTATGCAATGCATGCAGAATGAGAAATTTATTATTAAACAACAAAGCGAGAATATAATACATGGGAAAAAGGGAAGAAAAGAACAATTGGAGGCAGAAACCCAGAATCCAATTGATCAACACAGCTTAAACGCAATGATCAGAAAAAGAAAAACCAACCCAGAAATCAGACAGAAGCATGTGAAAAAATAATCTTTCTGTCAGAAAGCTTAAGAAAAGGTAATTCAAAATTATCCTTTTTTGTCAGAAATTCATCACAGATGGTTGAGTGGATAATCCAAGAGTAATTATTAAAAAGTAGGGGATTCTAAGAGTGGATAAACCGAGAAACAACCCTAAAAAGGACCCCAAATCAATTGAGTTGGAGAGGAATGGAAAGAACCAAAAAAAATAAAGATAATAATAATAATTAATGGAAAATTTGAATATCAAAATTGGAAAGAGAGGGAGATGCGGAGTTGCGGACTCCGGCATTAACTTTGTCTCCCTCGTTTTTTTCCCATTTTTTTTCTTTATCTTTTCTACTTCTTTTTTGCCATTTTGTCGGAGTGGTGGTGGTGGCCATCGCGCATACGATGTTGGAATATTGGACCTTGCAGTCATCAATCTCATATGCTCAAATTCCAACATTTACTTTTCCGATGCTACTGCTGTCAATTAAAGAAATCCTATGCCACATAGTTAAGGGGGCCAATACCCAATGCCACAACGTTTTTTTTTGTTTTTGCGAGGATGTCATCGCTATAAATTTGATGCCGGGTGCAAGAGTCTTTTATGTCTGGATTTATTTAAGGATTTAATTTTATAAAATCAAATTAATTACCACTAATTTATAATTATTGCTTAAGGAATTTAAATATTTAAATAATACTATATCATATGTTATTTGATGGAAATATGAAAAATTTTAGAATAAATAACACCCACTCCCTTGAGGATTGTTGAAATAACGTTTAATCCCAAATTTCTAAAAAGTTGATATTCTATCTCATTTATATTTAAGAAATTAACACTTCACTCCACCCATCATTAAAGAGGTAATGGTTCTGTTATTCTTATAAACTATGGTTGAAAAAAAAAAGTTAACTATAGTTAGGCATAGCAATTCACTCCCCTTCCTTGGCACTTCACCACCACCACCCTTTTGAGCTTAACTTGCCTTACTCTCACATAATCATAAATTTCAACACCAACCAAAAAAAGTGCACATCATCTATTTAATCCAATAAATTTCCACCTCCTTTGTAGGACATTGAACCAAATTCCAGCAAATAACAAAAATGTCTCCAAAATCCTCTCAAATTAAATGATTTTCCACACACTAAAAAAAGCACCAAGTTAGCCACCCAAGAAACACCACTTAAGCACCACTTTTATAATTAATTATTTTATATTGCCTTTATGTAGAATGATGGCTATATTAAGTTTTGCATATATCATGTGCCAACTTTTGTTATTCCTGTATCTTAGTTTGCATTTTTGCTTCAATAGCAAGGTGCATACTTTGGTATCAACAAGATTTAGGACATTATGGGATCTTTTTTACTCTCTTTTTTTCTTTTTTCTTGTTGGTTGTCTTTATTCTCTTGATGTTTTGCATATGATGAGAAGAATAGACTAAGTAAAGGATCAAGACTTAACAAAGTAAACATTTAATGTCTATACATCAATTATAACTTAGGGGATAGAATTATAGTATACATAAGCAGAAAATTGGATGAAAATGTTCTAAGAGTTGTGCCCAAGATGAAGTAAGGGTTTCTTTCATCTAAAAAAATGGTATGCATAGGAAGATCATTGGTGAAGGCTAGATTGAGCTGACTGTGTGGACGTAGCCTTCAAATGCGGAAGATAGTCTACCTCCAATAGTTTTTATCTTTTTTTTTTTTTTTTTGGTTAAAGCTTACATCATAATCTATGGTTAAATAAGAATATTCTACTGAGAATAATGAAATATTCTCACTTGATTGTTAGTAAAATGTAAGAGTGGATTGGACTGTCAATTTTTATAAGTTTGGGATAAAGTGTTATATTGAGAAACCTCAAGTAGGATAAGTGTTATTTACTTAAAATTTTATACCAAAAATACTTTAATTTCATACTCAAATTAATTTTACATTTTTCATGAGTAAAATAAAAATATTTCATATTTTTATGAGACTAATTTTAATACATCGTAAAAGAATTTTGATACATTGTGAAATAAAAATAATTATTGATAAAAAAAATTTTATATTGTTATCTAATCATATATTATTATATTAGTAAAAGTATTTTATTTAATCATTCATTATCTTAAAAATCTTACAAATAAAAATATATAATTGGATGCCAATATTAAATTATTTTTTACTTTACATGGATACTATATCAAAATTAAATTATATTTTTATTATGCTAAATTCCAAAAGAAAAGGTAAGAGAAGAAACTTTTGTAAGTGTATGGAACATGCTGAATCAACAATGGGCTTCTCCTCGAACTAGATGATTGCTTGTCTTAATAATATACTAGTGTATTTAACTCGTGATGCACTGGTGAGTAATATATATATATATATATATATATATATATATATATATATATATATATATATATATATATATATATATATATACACTTTAATAAAGAATTATAAAATTAGAATCAAGATATGGTTATCTAAATTAATTTAAAAAATATTTATAAAATTGAAAATATTTAGAATAAAATAAAATAATAGAAATAAAAATTACAATTTTGATAGTTTTAGTAATTAAAATTAAGTTATTTTAAAGAATATTTGTATAAATCCATTAAATATAATAACTCAATATTTAAAATGTAATTTATTTTATATTTTTCTGTTTCAAATTTTGAGTGAGGATCCAACAACTAAGGGAAGAAAATCATTACATTTCCATCTTCCACTGCTTTTCATTGCACTTTCCATTTCCTTCACTTTATTCCATCTCCTAATAACAATTTATTAAAACTAAACTAAAGAATATGTATTTTTCATAAAATTAAAATTCAATAATTAAAGAAAAAAATCATTTTTCCTACCTCCCACATTCTTTAATATTCTAGTTAATAACAAATTCTTAAAACCAAATTAAAGTATATCAATAATATTTATTTACAAATTCTTTGATAATAATTTAATATAACCCCATCCCAATAATACTATTACATCTTGTTTGGTGTCTGAAATTAGAGCTTGAAATTGAAATTAAATTTCTCAAATCCAATTTTTATCTTTGAAGTAACCTACAGAATTAAACGTATAATTCTATATTTCAATTCTATAGAATAAAAAAATAACTAAGATGAATCATTCCTCATATGAATTATCCGCGACTGTGGTGTCCGTGGTTACTGTTGTTATGTGATTCTCGCTTTTCATGGAACCGTCCGTAGTCCAACACGGGATGCCAGTTTTGGAATTATTTGTATGTCTTCTTATTCATCCCATAATGGATATGTGTCATGTAACCCACCAGTCACCGGCCACCACCATCATCATCATAAAAGTCAATGCCAGTGAAGAACAAGAAAAACCCTCTAAAGAAAAAAAGACAAATATATATATATTTTTTTTGTTTATTAATAGCCTATCATCGATCTTTTTTTTCTTGTTTTCCTTTCACAGAAAATTCATGTCATAAATCATGATATTGATGTAGCTCTGGACAGAAATCAAGGCCCTAGTACATTCGATGCATCCTCAACATTTTTTGTGCTGGCCATGCAGTGACTTTATTTCTGCCTCTTGTAAATCTTGGCCAAGAAAGACTTCAATACTGCTTGAATTGCTCTGCTAGGATGAGCCTCAATGGAGGTCACAAGCTTCTCGTAGCCCTCCCTCTCATAATCCTCAAACACACCCTATTCATTCGGGCCATATATCAGCAGTGTCGTGATCTGATCTCTCATCTGCCCCGAAGCACTCTGAAACTCAACCTGTAGAGAGATGACAACAATGACATAGTCAAAAGTTTTAGCATATACATCAGCAGGATCAAATCCACTCAAATCAAACCTAACATTAGTACAACCTCACTGAACAAATCAAGAAGATCAACATAATATGGCTTTCCCCAGAAGTGTTTCCTAAGGAGCCGGGCCATATGGTTTCATAGTAGAAGCCCATCATTCCAACCTGCACCACGCAGTAACAAGGGTCATTCACTTCATTACAATAGCGGGAATATATAGGTGAAACCATAACGGTACACGTTTACTTTTGCATCAAACCTTGGGTTATCTAAACCAGCGTGGCTGACCACGCCTTGTGTGAGAGCTATCCATGGTATCATCAAGAACAAGAAAATATGCCTGAGAAGCAGCAAAATTCATCAGCACAAGACTCTGAAATTCCTCACATCACAGCAAACATCTGAGGTGATAATTAGGACAAATTTTATGGTTGAAAATGCAAGTGTAAAAGCTTTTTTGCTTGCCATTATACCCATTCAATACACCAACCAAGGGCACTGACAAGGAAAATTTTATCATCATTTAGTTCCCTTCCTTCTTGTAACAATTTGTAGCTGTCCAAGTGACATACCACTGTTCAGCTTCCCTCCCTGCAATGCAAGTTATCATCCATCCCTATGTCAAAGCAAAACCTCCCTCCTTTCTTTCCTAGCTGGGAATAGTTAGAATAAACGCACAAAGATAAAAGAAATTTTCAGGTCCCACCTCCAGGCACATTGTAGTCTAGCATCTGTGGTAAGTTAGAGTAACACGACACGGTAAGAGCCAGAACAGAATAAATATGCATATTCCGATGAAATGGCAACCAAATTTGCACAAGATCTTTATATACGGGAGGTGGGAGTAATAATATAGGGCGTGTTCGATAACTATTTTTGAAAACGGTTTTTGATTTTTAAAAACAAAAAAAACAAAAAAACTTGTTTGGCATCTATTTTTCTCTAAGTTGTTTTTAAAATCAAAAAAATAATATGTATTTTAAAATCAAAAATTAGAAAACATGTAAAAGATGTTTTTGATTTTTTATTTTAAAAAATTTGTGAAAATATGGTGACACATTTATAAATATGTTATTCCATTGTTCTAATACCCTCTTCAAATCTCACGAGAACAAAACCAGATTCGAATTGTTTGCCTCCTCTCTCATTAATTAATGCCTCTTTTCTGTGACTTTGACTCTATTTTTCTTCTTTGATTGCGCTTCCAGCAACTCAAAAGGGACAAAGGAGAGGACAATTCTAACAATCATGGTACAGAGGTAGAGACTCAGTGTCAGCTGAATCTTCTGACAAGACTCACCTGGCCCACATCGTGAAGTTACCATTCGATATTCATTTTGTTGTCATAATGCTTGATTCCTTAATATTCATCTGCTTAGGCGGCGATATTTATTGTTACTATCATGGGGAAAAAAAAATCTCCAGTGAGCGGGGTATCTAGTGTAGTATAGGCTAACCCCCAATGTCGTACAGAATAACAGAAACTATTAAAGTCATTTGATCTGCACAATCCTTGGAATTGAGGGCATTAACAAGACTTGGAGAAAATTTCTGATAACGTATTAGGTAGGCCTTTTACAGTTTTACTTAGGTTTGGTGGGGAGGGGCGTAGGGATCCATCGTCCCATTTTCTTAACGGCTACGACGCAGGCAGTTTACTGCTGCTGAGGCATTGGCTTCCTCCGCATGGACTAATTATTAACACACAGCCCAATTCACATTCATTTTAAGACCGGCATATTAACATTTGAAGCAAATGTGATCCTGACTTTTTCGCAACATTTTTCCTTAATGATTTCCTAGTCTAATGGCATGTAAAAATTTGAGTATTCATGCGAGAATTTGAGCTAATTATTACATCTTCAAAGTAGTTTATTGATTTATTTTGCGTTAGCAATTGTCAAAATAGATAAATATGTTTGGTGCAAGTACCCATCACGTAATCATGTTACGACATTCGCAAATTTCGGTATATAACTAAAGCGGGTGGTCAGCAATTGAGCATCATGTTATTAGTATTTTATCGAGTAAAATCTCAATTTAATCTCTAAAAGTTATAAATGCCAAGACAAAATCGCAGGTGCCACTTATCGTTAAATGATTAACCATCTTCCTAACATGCAAAGTCGTCGATTTTTTTTCTCTTCATGAATCCTAAGTTTCCAATCTTGTTAAATCTCCCAAGAGATGAATTCTTTCGTGATTTTAATGTGAACTTTACTTTAGATGACATGAACAGTATCATTTAAATTCCGTTCGTCAGTCTACTGCCAATTATTAGCTTGTGCTATTAACCTCTCTTTCGATGCAGAGATTCGAAGTGACGCATGAATCAAATCCCTCACTGAATTCAAATTCCGTTGAGATATTGAAATCAGAAGCTAGCAAAGGCAACGCACGGAAGAGGTCTAGCAGTAGTAAAGCCTTTGTTTGGCTCACAAGGTGAACAAATATTTAGAGTGTTTTTTTTATTCTCCGATGTCGTTATTCTTCAGTCTTCACACTTAGTTGCATCATCAGCTCTAAAAATTGTTGAGAAAAAAGAACAGACCAATTACTGTTACTCAGAACAAATGATGACAGAAATTATCCTTCCTTTCTGCATACTTTCCATGTGTATTTTGAAGAGTCTTATGCAGCAACTTTGACAGCATGACATGGACGTATTTCCTGAAACAATCAATTTCCTACTCTGTCCTTCTCGCAATATTGCATGGCAGATGCGTCAAATTTACATTAGATGACATCAACAGTATCATTAAAAAAATTCCATCCATCAAATGGTTGACGTTAAAAAGAAACTAATTAACTCTAATTGTAGTTCTCAGCATGAGGCTTTCTAGACTTCCTTTCTCCTATTTATTATATACTTATAATCCTGGAGAAATGGCCCATTATCAAGTTCCAGGATAATCAATCCACCTACCATTATGTTTAGCATGAATCATATAAATGGATAACATACATATGCCTCCATAGTTGGATAATGGAAATCAATTCCACACAAGCAAAAAGTGAAAGTAACAATTGATCAGAGGATTCTTTAGCAGGTGTCCTGCTGAAATCATTGAATAGAAAAGAACACACAAAGGAATCTATAGAGTTTGATGAGAGCCTCAAAGCATCCCCATACAAGCCAGGATCACAGAAGTTTCGAATACCCGTAAGCAAAACCTGCCAAGGGCAGTTTCGAAAGAAAACTATACTAAGATTCATTCTAAAATTCTTCTAAAATTTCAACATAAATGTTGATTGAAGTTTACAGCAATTGCATCGAGCTTGTTATTCCAATCAAAGACCCCTCTGTCAAAATTTATTTCATCACTCGAGACTTGGCTGATTTAAAAGGTTCAGCAGCATATTCAAGATAAGTAATGTCTTCAGTTGCAAGAAACAACCAAGTTCCTTCCCAGGCCAATTCATCCGTCTCTATCTTCACTATATTCCCACCCTCTACTCAATAGACTCGAAAACTAATAGCCAAATAAATGTATATCGATGAACCTTATCGATTGAGACAAAAGGTGTTAACAGATAAAGTATAGACAGATATTCATATGGCACTTTTCATGTTAACGAAATAAAAATTTGACAAGTGATTTATTACATAACGTGCACCACAAATAAAACTAGAGTAATAGAGTAATACAAACACTGAGGTAATGGCACAAATAATAAAACTGAAACTAACCAGATGACATAAACTAGTTAGTCGTTCATCTATCTTACGCACACAGAACCATAACCCATTCAATCTTTGACATCGGCGAATTTCGAGATGCTAGTTTCAAGTCGACAGCAAAGCCAAAACATAAATAACCTAACAAGTGGCTACAATTCAAGCAACGCCAATAAAAAGAAGACAGAATAAGAATAAGATGAGAAATAGAACAAATAACAAAAATAAATAACGATTCTCATCTGAAACTATCAATTCCTGTTAGAAATAATAAGCAGGATAGTAGCTCTAATCTCTTGCTAAGCAGAATAGAAGCAACAACAATGTTAACAGAATAAAAAGTCTCTTGTAATTAAACTTTATACAAGGTCATATAACCGTAAAAGGCAAATTGAGATGCTAGGCATCAGCGGCAAAATGCTCATTCCCAAAGAAAACTTCGTGTCACCTGCAAAGCAGAGATGCCTATTAAAGAAGTGCCCCCCTCGACCAGAAAAGTTCTCTAATGTGCAAACACAGTGTCATTCCGTCTAGGCGGTCTGTCGGGAATAGTTCCTGGCTTGAACTTGGAAGCTTCGTGCCTTGCCAATTCAGGTGGAACAGGGCTATTACTTTGAATAAGCATCTGTTTGAGGTCATAAAAGACATCAGTGTCCTGGAGAGTGAGGAATGTTGTAGCCACACCAGTCTTTCCTGCACGACCAGTACGCCCAATACGGTGCGTGTACATTTCAATATTCCCAGGCATGTCATAGTTTATGACATGAGCCACATCAGGTATGTCAATACCACGTCCAGCAACATCCGTTGCAACAAGAACATTGTATCTCTTGGTCCTAAACCCTTCGAGACTTATCTCCCTCTGCTCCTGCGACTTCCCACCATGCAAAGTAGTCACACGATACCCTTCCTTGTCCAAATTCTTGGCAACCATATCCGCATTCTTCTTCGTGTTAACAAACACGATCGCCGTCTTGTCATTGAGCTCATCAAGCAACCTCTGAAGCTTATAGAATTTCTCGGATTCCTTCATCATGATCACATGCTGGCTGATCAAGTCAGTTGCCTTTCCAGCGGTGCCAATGGTCACCACAACAGGGTTCCTCAAATACTTCCTAGCGAGCCTCTCCACCGCAGGAGGCATGGTGGCACTGAACATATAGGTAGTCCTATAAATCTTCTTCTCATCAAGCTCCTCATCTTCATTCTCAGGCTTCAAATTGCTGGAAGGCATGGCATCCAAGACACCCATCACCTGTGGCTCAAACCCCATATCAATCATGCGATCAGCCTCATCAAGAACAACATAATTACACTGGTTCAGCACAGCATACCGACGCTCCAAACAATCGATCAAACGACCGGGAGTAGCAATGACAATCTCACAACCTTGCCTAATCTTAAACCCTTGCTCCTCAATGGACTGCCCACCAACAATAGAAACCACCTTAATACCCAAATACTGAGCAAACTTAACAGTCTCATCCTCAATCTGCTGGGCGAGCTCGCGAGTTGGAGCCATAACAACAGCATAGGGGCCCTCAGCCTCATTCTCCTCACTCATGGGGGGAAGCCTAGTAATGTAACTCAACATGGGAAGAACAAAAGCCGCAGTCTTACCAGAACCAGTCTCAGCAACACCGATAACATCACGCTGCTGCAGCCCAAGGGGAATGGCGGCCATCTGAATCGGAGAAGGGGTCTTGTACCCTGCCTTCTCCACGGCCTTCAGGAGCTCCTGGCTGAGCTTGCTCTCAGCCCAGCTTCGCATAGGTCGAGGGATCTTGGAACCCTTGTAGGAGATGTTGTAGTCTTCTCTGAAGATGCGCCAATCCCTCTCCGTCATCTCCTCGAGCTTCTTCTCGCTCCAATGGCGGTCAACCCTCATGTCGAAGGTGTCGTAGAGGTCGGCGGCGGCCTCCTTGCGGCGCTGGGCGTCGGCCTCCTCGGGCTTCTCCTCGACGCCGTCCTTCCGTCGGATCTGCTCCCGCATCTCCTTCTCGTTCTTGGCGGCCAGCTTCTTCTGCTCGCGGCGGTCCATGCCGGCGCGAAAGCCGCGGCCGAAGAGGAGCTGCGCCTCGTGAGGGTTCTGGTACAGGAAGTTCATGTCGCGCGAGGTGTCCTCCGTGTTCTCCCAGTCGAACGAGAACCGGAACTTCTCGCTGGGCTTGATCACGCGCTTCTTCGGCTTCTTCGAACCAAGGTACTGCTCTTTGATGGCATCCAGCTCCTTCTCGCGCTCACGCTCCGCCAATTTCTCCAACCGTGCGCGCTCACGAGCCCTATTTTCCTCTTCGCGCTCCCTCTCGCGGTTCCGTCGTTCCGCTTCGCGGTCCCGATCGCGTGCCCTATCCCGCTCGCGTTCCCGTTCCCGTTCGCGATCCCGGTCTCTGTCTCTGTCTCTGTCTCTGTCTCTGTCTCTGTCCCTATCTCGGTCGCGGTCGCGGCGGTCGGAATCGGCGGAGGGTTTGGCATCGGCGGCCGAATCGGAGGAGGGGCGGTTACGGGAAAGGAGCTGCTCCTGGCGGCGCTTCTGCTCGGCGATTTCCTCCTGGCGGCGCTGGAGGGCCAATTGCTCGCGCTGGGCTTTGGTGAGGAAGACAGGCTTGGATGCGGCGGCGGCGGCGGCGGTTACGGTGACGTCATCGATTGAGCGTTTCATTGCAGACAACACAGTTGCTCTGCCTATGCTATTCTATGCTACGAAGTAACTATGCCTATCTATGTAACAGAGAGAGAGAGAGAGAGAGAGAGAGAGAGAGAAAGAAGAGATCAATCGCTTGGTTAACTGCAGGAGGGGAGGGCAGGGAAGAGGACTGAGAAGAACAGCAAAGATTCCAGACGCTTCTATCAATTATTCAATCCCCATCCTCCAGCCTCTATTTGTTTCGCAATCACTGCTACGTTTTTTTTTTTTTTTTCCCTACTGAAAAATGAGGGGAATCTTGAGGAGGGCCTGTTTTTGTAAAATTTGGTTAGGCTCTATGACTTAAAGCAGAATCATGTTATTGGGCCTAATGATTTGTCTGAAGTAAATATTCACATCGAGCACGTGAAAACAATAGCTAGCCCAACAATATGCCTAAATTAGAACCCAAAAAAAAAAATTATTTTCAAGTACCTGTCTCCACCTTGAAGGAGAATATATATTCCCTTCTACTAGTACGATTTAAAAAAATTCAGATTATATATATATATATATATATATATATAGAGGATAATGATCAACTTACAACGGTGTAAATTAAACACATTTCTTACACTATTAAACAACTTTTTACTAAAGATTTTTTTTTACAAAATTAACTATTAGATTAAAAGTTCATATACTATAGATTATATTTATAAAATTTTACATTAATTTAAAAATAATTTAATACACTTTTTATATATATTAAATCAATGCAACAAATACTTCTAAAATATATATATAAAAAGTTATTTAATCACATCTTTAACGATATCCAATTTTTTAAAAATTTGGCGAAAACGATCTATATAATATATAATTATAATAGCAATTAGATCAATAAGAATTATATTCTATAAAAAAGTTATTAAACATGTAAATATGCTAAATCTCATAGCCCAGACTCATGCATGTCACATGTCGAAATCCTATTATACTCATATCTGTGCATATATATCAGTTAACTTTAAATCATAGTAACCATAATAATGAGTATTAATATGATTGAGGGAGACAGGACCACTGCATAAAACATGCTAGTTTTTATTCAAAAAAAAATCAAACAGAGTTGCATGTGGGCATGGGTAAGTAGAGCTCAGCTCACACCTCTATGCGTGGATCGGATCACCTGCTTTGTTTTTCTCCAATATATACTTTAATCTGCCCTTAGAATTGTTTATGCATTTGTTTACACTTGACCTTTCAACGTTTTTCACTGCGGGAGTTAAAATTCAAAGTAGGGTAAGTTGCATATCGTATGCAAAGGCCTTGCTCGACTTGCATCGTCTTATAAGGCCGCAAATAACGTCTTAGAGGCCGAAAAGAGTGTTTTATTATTATTATTATAATTATTATTATTATTGTTATTATTTTATATGAAGGCCAAAAAGAGTCTTTTCACTGAATGGTGCTCTACATCGCTTATTATTAATTAACAACATATTTAGCATACAATATGCTAGCACTTTAACATTTTTGTTGGATTTAATTATTTTAATACTGTAACCTCTTTTCTACTTTCATTGGTTGATTATTAGTTTTCAAAAGGTGCCTATGGTGCGATCTCCTTCTTTAGACCAATCTCTCGGCACTACTTTTGAAACAGGCCTGTTTGACGACGATTTTTAAAAATTGTTTACAGTTTTTAAAAACAAAAAAACAGAAAAACTTGTTTGAAAACGAAAATTTTTTTAATTGTTTTAAAAAATTGAAAACACAATTTGGTTTTTAAAAATAGAAAACAGGAAACATCTTTGACATATTTTCTGATTTATTGTTCTATAAAACAACAAAACATGCGATGGCAAATTTGTAGTTAAGTTGATTTATTGTTCTGTAACATATCTCGTTTCAGCAAAAATCGAAACCCATCCCGCAAAGAAGCTTGCGTCAACTTGTTCATCCTAGAGCTGGAGCTACTGATTTGCAAGGTACAGTTCTTCCTTTTCCCTTTCCCTTTTTCCCTTTTCTCCTTTCTGTCCCATTCTCCCTTTCCTCCTTTCCCCTTTTCCTTATTGTCGATGGCTAGCCCCCACTGCCACCATCCCTTTTCCCTTCCCCCTTTCCCTTTTGTTATTGTCGACGGCTCCCCCCCACCGCCACCATTCTCTCTTCCCCTTTCCCCTTTCTTGCCGTCAATGTCTTCCCCCCTCCGCCACCCATTCTCTCTTGCCGTCAATCTCCCCCCCCCCAACCACCCATTCTTTCTTCTCTTCCTTCTCCGCTGCCAACCCCAGCCATCGTTGCCTTTCTCCATTTGGGATCTGCCATCGAAGCCGTTGAGGCTGCCATTCCTTTCTTCCCTTCCTTCTTCACTCCCACCCGAGCCCACCCTTTCCTTTTTCCGTTCGGATCCGCCGTGACAGCCACCCTTCCTTTCTTCCCTTCTTTCTCCACCGCCGGCCCAACCACCCTTTCCTTTTTCCGTTCAATAACCGCCGCCCCCAGCCACCATTTATTTCTTTCCTTCTTTCTCCCCTAGCCTCCCTTTCCTTCTTTCTCATTAGTTTTCTGTCCTATTGGTTCCATGATTGTTACTCAAAGTTTATTTTTATGATTTGGGTTATGATTTTTTCTTGTTAGTGCTGTTTTCATGTTTATGTTGACATTAGCTATAGTAATTTGTTTTGGATTGGTTTGTACTGTGATGGACTGATATTAGCTGATTTTGTAATCTGGTTTGGATTGGTGATTTGGTTTGGACCGTATTAAACTGATATTAGCTTATTGATAATTTGGTTTAAATTAGTTAGTTTAGATTGTGTTGGACTGATATTAGTTGATTTGATAATTTGGTTTGGATTGTGCTGAACTAATATTAATTGATTTGGTAATTTGATTTGGATTGATAGCTTGATTTAGACCGGTTTAGACTGTTATTAACTTATTTGATAATTTGGTTTAGCTGATTTAGTAATTTTGGTTTGGATTGTTTCATGTGTTTCGTATTTATGCTTGGTGTATTTTTAGTTGATGCATTGGGTTAATAAAACTTAGAATGGCAATACGGATTTGGAGGTAAATTTCAATAATGATAATACAACAAGATTAACTGATGAAATTGCAAGTAATTTGGTTTGGACTGTTTGGTTATTTAGCTTGGATTGTATTGACTGTTTTGTGTTTATGTGGATTGTTTTGTTATTTTTTTGTTACTAAAGTTGTTGAATATAATTACTATTGTAGATGGAACATGACAGGAAAGAGAATTTTTCACTTTGGTCCCCATTAGTGGTAAAAACTTATATAGACATAATGGTTGAAGAGGTTAACAAAGGGAATATGAGAAATAATATATTTACACCTAAAGTATGGCAAGCCATATTGCAAACACTGAATACAAGAACTGGATGTGCATTTGACATGAAACAAATTAAGCAAAAGTTTAATAGGTTAAGGCAACAACATGCTACATTTTCTCATTTGCTACAACAAACTGGATTCGAAGGGGATGTAGAAACTAATACTGTTACTGCTACAGAGGAAGTTTGGTCAACCTACCTGCGGATACACAATAAATAGCTCTCAACATTTTTATTGTTATATATATTTATTTACATATTTCTTAGATTTAGGATATATTATTTATTTATTTTCCTTATAGGCACACCTTGATGCTACACCATTTAAGAGGAAAGGATTGGAGCATTATAAATTATTGGGAGTGATTTTTAATAAAAGTAGTGCAACTGGGGTACTTTATCATTCATCCACTCAAGATCCATCCAATATAGATGATGAAAATGAGCTAGAAAATGAATACTTGCACGATGAGATTCACATAAATTTAGATGATGAGGAGAAGGAGGAGGAAGAGGATAGCCTAATAATAGAGAAAGTCACCTGTAGTGGTAAAAGGACAATTAAAGTTCAGGATCGCAAGGCAAGGAAAGAGTATAAGAACCTTCAAGTGGGAGATGCACTTCAAGCATGGATTGAATCATCTAAATTGAAAGTAGAAGCATTTGTAGAGGCATCTAAATTAAAGGCTAAAGCTTCATTGGCTAGAGCTTAAAAGTATAGGGTTAGGAGTATGAAAGCCACTAGTTCTGCAGCTACATCATCTAAATACAGTATAGCTAAATGTGTAATTGAACTTAATGAGATGGAAAATATCTCAGATGACTCCTACATGAAGGCAGTGGAGAAATTTAAAGATCCTGATTATAGAGAGGCCTTTTTAAACATGACTAAGGATAGGAGAAAGGCATGGATTGATAGACTTGTGTGACTGTTTTGTACTCTGGCTTTGTACTTATGTATGACTTTTGTTGTTGATTTGTACTTTGGTTTCACATTTATGTATGACTTGTGCTGTTAGTTTGTACTTATGTATGACTACGTATTTATTTTATTGTTGGTTTGTCCTTTGAGCTGCTTTAAAATTACTTATTTAAATGCATATATGTTTAATGACAGGCTTTATTGTGATGGAAATAAATAATTATCTTTTAGGCAGTGATAGTATCTCAACAGATACTTTTGAAAGGTCTTCATCCTCATTTGATTCTAGTGATGATGATTCTAAATTTATTGAATTATTGATACTTAACCTTATTGGTGATTATGAGTATAAATTTTACAATAAAGTTCCTGTTAGAATATCTGCACTAAGCGGTCAAGAATTTGTTAGTGAGCTTTTGAAAGAATCTGGAATAGTTTGCTACGAATTATTACGTATGGAAAAGACATGTTATATTAATTTGTGCAATGAACTGAGGAGTAAAAATTATCTAGAAGACCTGAAAGAAGTGTTCTTAGAAGAACAAGTGGTAATATTTTTATTTAACATTGGGCATAATGTGCGTCACAGAGTAGTAGTAAATCGATTTCAACATTCTACTCAAACTGTTTCTCACTATTTCAAGAATGTTTTAAGAGCAATTTGTCGTTTAGATAAAGAAATCATAAAACAAGATTCCATAAAGCTGCATGATCATATAAAAAATAATCCAAAATATTACCCATGGTTCAAGGTTGGTTCTTTTTTGTCACTTGTTTTATGTTATGTGGTGCATTGCATTATTTTCTTTTGTCAAATTAATATGTTTCTTGTATGTATGTTTGTATCAGAATTGTATAGGAGCAATTGATGGAACACATATAAGTGCGTGGGTTCCAGCTAATAAGCAAACATCATGTAGAAGTAGAAAAATAACTATCACACAAAATGTTATGCGTATATGTGACTTCAATATGCTATTCACATATGTGTATTTAGGTTGGGAAGATAGTGCTCATGATTCAAAAAATTTTTTGGATGTATTTACTAATCAAAATGCAGACTTTCCTTAGCCTCCTGAAGGTGATATATCTTTATCTAATAGAATAATTATTCATTATTATGTAATGATATTGTTAATATACATACTTGCCAAAATTAATATTCGCTCATTGATTTAGGTTTATTTTATCTAGTGGATTCTGGTTATCCATGTATGGAGACTTTCTTCCACCTTATAGAGGTGAACGATACCATGCACAAGAGTTTTATGGATGAAGTAGACAAGCTAGAATTGCTAAGTAATTGTTTAATTTTAGGCACTCATCTTTGAGGATGACAATTGAGCATTGTTTTGGAGTACTGAAGGCAAGATTCCCCATTTTAAAGCTAATGCCACTATGCAAGTCTTCAAGACAACGCCTTATTATCATATCTTGTTGTGCAATTCATAATTATGTGCGTAGGTGGGGAATACGTGATAGATTATTTAGAAAATGAGAGAATATAGATCTTTCTGAAATTGAAACTCAAAATGGCAACACAGATTTGGAGGTGAATTTTAATAATAACAACATAGCAAGATTAACTGATAAAGCTGCAAGAGAACTGGCAAAGCATCGTGACCAAATTGCAAATTGGATGTGGCAACAAGAACATAATGCATAGTATATAAATAGATTTATGAATATAAAAATATATCAAGTTGTATTAAGATATTTGTTGAGACTTTATGATCATATTATATATCAAAATTATTATTACATTCAATTATGCTATTATATGTTTGCAACTTTTAAAAAAATTTTGCCAAATAAGTTCTTGTTTTATTACTTTTAAAATTTGTTTTTAAAAACAATTATCCAAACTGATTTTTTATCTTTTACCACTAAAAAACTGTTTTCAGAACGAATTATTAAACAGATTTTTTTGTTCATTTATTTTTAAAAATTGAACTTAAAAACAGTTTTATAAAATAATTTTTGAAAACTAAAAAATAAAACACTTTCAAACAAACCCTAAATGACAAACTGAATTCGCTTACAAATTTCACTAACATTCACCTCATTAAAAATTTTTATGCTTCTGATATCGATACAGATAATGATGCTATTTTTGTCTATGAAAAGAGCCCCCCTTGAGCTTGCTTCCATGTACTCTCAAACAAGTGTCGAAACCCAATAAGACAAGACAATACAAAAATGGAATTAATTTTGTCCGCAAAGTGTTTTATACAGTCATGATAAAGAAAAAGTGTATTATACCGTTAATTAATTAATTATATCTTATTTTTATATGATTTTAAGGTAATTATAATAAAATTAAATACTTTTAATGACATAATAATATATAATTAGATAATTGTATACTCAAATTTTACACTAATAGTATATAAATATTAAATTTTATAAAAAATTGATAATCATTCAACATTAAGATAAGAATTGCCCCCAAATTAAGTGTTGTCTGGGCTAGAATAAACTATTTTTTTTAAGGAAAAACAATGATGAAGGCAACGGAGAAAAAGAAATGTTTGTGTGTTCAGGGTGAGAGAGGAGATGATCAAAGTGGCATGAAGTTCCCGACTTTGCTTTTATTTAGTTTGGGGTCAGGTATTACATTACATTGTGGAGGCTAGAAACAAATCAAAACCACACTAATCCTAATTTTACCCCTTAAGTCGAAGGTCACAAACTTCCCTTCATTGCCCATGTGGCTATGGCTGAATGACTCTAGACAATGACTTGAACCAAGAAAGTTGTCCATGACATAGGCAATCAAACAAAGCACTGATAAATTAAAGTCACACACCAAAGTTGATCTATTGTCGTTTTTGGGACACTTGGATTCTGAATTATATGTACTCAGATTTTTCCATTTGTTACTCAACTGCTCATACATGTAACTAGTCTTGGGAAAATATTACAGACCAACAAATATCGAAAGAAAATTAAATAAATCCATGGAAACATTTCATTGATGCTTGAAGGGGACATGTTTGGTCATATCTAAGAGAATTTGTGCACGGGGCATGTTCATATGCTGTTGAATGATGTTAATTTTGTGGTAGAGATTAAGGAAAGCATTATCGTAGATAGCTCCCAGTACGTTTATAGTCGGCTTTATAAATCCATAATCCAATTTTTTTTAGGGTAAAGATTAGTTGTTCATATTTGGAAGAACAATTTTTTTTTTTATTTGATATTCGGAAGAACAATAATACTATATTAAATGAGACAAATCGAAAAGTGAAAATAAAATACAGGTAAATACACAAAAGAGGGAAAAGCACGAAAAATACAAATGAATAAGACTTAAAAGTGTAAAAACATTTTTCCAATCAAAAGTTTTATATAAAATGCACAGATTTGCTGGATGCTTTCCGGAAAGAGAGACATTTGCATAATCTAAAGCACCAAAAAGAGCAAGCTTAAGTCAGGGTTCATATGAGAAAATGAATTTTCGTGTCTTGATTGTTATTATTAATGATATTTCATAGTCATTTGGGACTTCCTACAGTTGTGCAAAAATCACTTATCTCCAAAATAATTAAAAGAAAAAACGTAGAACCACTTTGTTAAAGCATTCTGCATTCATGAAATCAGTTTCAGGCTTTCAGCCAAACACTTTCGACGAAAAGCTCATTTATTAATGCAGCACATGCGCGCCATCTTTCTTCTCACTTTCTCACATATAGATACAGCATATAGGGTTTAAGTGATGCTTGTGTGATTCCTTGTCCCATCAGACCTATATCATTTAGAGGTTGGGCCCTGCTTGGCTTTTATTGTAAAGACAATCAGAATAATGAACTTAATTGCTACGATAATACCACAGAAATTTTGAAGAAAATGAGGGGTTTTCCTCTTTACCATATCAAATGAACATAATTCCTATATTTTCAATTAAATTAAAGCCACTTCTTTTTGGTAAATATATAAATAATCAAAAGTTCGAATGCCCATTGCTGTGAGTGTGCTAGATGGACCACCTAAACTTATAGCTTGGATGATTCAGTAATACACCTCTTTTTTTCATTGGATCACCCAACCATTGTCATCGAATATTGGTCCTTTGCTTAGTGGTTTTATTGACTGCAAGGGAAAGCAGGCACCCATTTCAGGCAACCAAAAATCTTGATGTCGGCTTAAGTGATGGAAATATGTATTTTCATATGATGATTTCATGCAAACATAATCATAATAACAGCCATTGTCTATGGGGAAAGCATGTCTTTACCACACCCATCCATTAAATTGGCTTGAATAAACAATCAGATTAACAGCACTACTCCCTTCATTTCATAATCAGTATTGTGAAAATGGATGGAGTTGTTGTTTTAGGAAAAAAAAAGTTATTCCATATTATTTATTGTTTTAAAATTTTAAGACAGTATTCATTATTTTATACTTTTTTTTGGTCTACTTTTAAGTGTCATTTAAAATTTATCACATGAATTAAAATATCATTAAATTGGCACAAACTTAAATAAATAAATAAATAAATTTAGACTGAGTTATATTTTTTATCTTTACTTTCACGGACTCTCTTCCTCTATTTTAAATCTTATAATAATATCTTTCTTTTCATTGCATTAAATAGGATAAGGATAAGATTGAAAAAAAAAATTAATGTGTCATAAAAGATTTCCAATGATAGGTAATATTGGATAAAATTTTTCTTATGGTATATTGATGCCACTAAAATTTAAATTTATAATCTCATGCAAAGTATTAAAGCTTATTATTATTAGTCTATTTATAGTGACTTAAAAAAATATTATTTTAAATAAACATTTAAAAGTGGATTGAGAGAGTATTAAATTTATCCTTATTTTTATTAATTATAATTTTTTTCTCTCTTATTATCTCTTTTGTTGGTTATTTTTAATTAATGTGACCGTTTAATAAGTTAAAAGATAGTTCTGTTTTTTATTATTATATTTTTTAAAAATCAAGACTATTGAATTATTTATTTAATTATAACAGCATTATCTTAAATGACAGTTATTATGCAATAGAGAATTTTTTTTCAAGTTATTTGATGAATCATTAATTAAGCTTTTTGAGAAATTAACAATTCACTTAAATTAATTGGAAACTAAATAAAGTTTAGAGAAGACTTAAATATATTTTTCGTTTTTAAAAGTATAGGAATTTTTTATTTTGATCCCTTAAAAAAATTATTTAGGTTATGTCTGCATTTTAAAAAAATAACATAAACGATTTCTTGAAAAATTTAGAAGTTTATATTTTTCATTCCTATCATAAAAACTTTTTTTTTTTAAAAAAGAACTAAAACTAAAATTATTTTTCTAAGGGACAATAATATGAAAATGGCATTTAAACTTTGAAAAAACAAATTGATTTGTGGAAAGGCATGACAGAGTGGTGCAAGAGGTCAGAACTGTGTTAGTGATTTGGACCCCTCATAGACTCTAGTTTGGGGACCAAAACCCAATCAAAATTATTGAATCACAAAATTACCTTTGCTTTACCTTTGACCCTTCTCTCTCTCTCTCTCTCTCTCTCTCTGTGCCTAATAGTCCACCACACAATAGCCCAATTGCTACTCCAATCTCATGACTCTCTCTCTCTCTAAGCCAGCAGGAGCAGCACGAGGCGTAGGAACTCTCCTCTGTCTACAGTGTTTTTCTTCTGACCCTTTTCCCCCACTCATAAAGCAACGCCGCTGAGTTTCTGATCCTTCGAATTAGGTACTCTTTTGTGCTCATCATACTTTCCCCTTTTACTCTCTTTGCATTTGGGTCTGCCCCTTTACCTTCAAGTTTTGCCTTTTCCATCTGGGTCTCTATCTGGGGTTTCCGATCTGCTTCAGATTTGACTCGAATCCATGCTTCTGTCATCAAGATCGCGTTTTCATTCAATTAACCTCTTCATCCCTTTCATTTTGCTGGTTACGGTAATTTTGCCCATCCCAATACTAGCCTTAAATATGTTGAAAAAAGCTGCATTATCTGACTCGGCGCTGAATTTCACTGATGCCTTGCTTTGTTGTTGGAATTACAATTCCGACCCTATGTTTGTTTTAAGATTTTTTTTTTTTGTGTGTGTATGTGTGTGTCTTTTTTTTTGGGGGGGAGGGGGGGTTTTGGGGTTTGTGTTAACTGGTTCTTATGTTTTAGGGCAGTGTGGGAAATGGGAAGTGATTACATGTTGTTGATAAAGCATCACTGCTGAGATTTACTAATTTGATCATGGTTCTGCATGCAGCCCTGCAGCTCAAGTTTTCTTCTTTTCTAGAATACAAATCACTCGTTTACTAATTGGGTCTCAGGTTTTGTCACATTTCATGAATAATAGCGTGCCTGCTCACTCAGCTGGCGTTTGAGGTCTCCGTTGGCTTGTTATCCTGTTATTAGCTAGTTTAGCTATGTTATGATGTGTTGGTATTGTATACCTGCGATTGTTGGTGTTTTACTGATTACTGGATCTATTTGTCTCGTGTTGAATGCGAACTAGCTGTGTGGTGATTGCAACTATGCTTATGCCTTGCTTCTTTATGTATAGTAGATTGTTAGATTAGTCTCTCTTCACATACTATTGTTGAACCAAGCATGCTTTTCACATCATACTGTCGTTAAATGGCTGACAAATGCTTGATGGTATTGATGACTTTGATAGGTTGTTTCGTATTATTGAAGAAATAAATGGCTCCTCGGCCATGGATTTGTTATATTTGATCTCAATTGGAGCTGCTTATCTTCTCTGATGGACTCCAAAACTAGCACTAGAGCTCCCCCAAAACACCATCAGAAGACAGCTGGGATCCAAACCGTAGAAACAAAGGACACCAAGCCTTCTTCATCGCAGGTTCTGAAGACAGGCAAGCCTGAACTGGCTGCTACTGAAGATTTATCAAGGCCTGTGCAAAACATATTAAAGCAGAATACTGGGGAAACTACTGAAATCAAGAAGTTGGGAATTTCAAACAAAAAAGGGTCTCTTGATTCCTTGAGTAATAAATGTGGTTCTGGACCTTCCGGTGCTTCCTTGCCTGTTCTTGATCAAGCATCTGGTATTGACCGTGCTGTTGGTGAGAACAGAGGCTCTCAGGAAAGCTTTATTGATCAAGAAAAAAAGACATCAGAATATGGAAGTGTGAAGAACAGTTCTGTTTCTGCCAAAGTTAGTGATGGGGCTACGAGTCTTGCAAAGACTAGTGGAAGTGTTAAGATCAGTGACCGGGCTGATGTTGTTGAGAGTGGTAAGAGCAGTATTTGCAGAGGAAGCACAAGTAGTGATGTAAGTGATGAGAGTACCTGCAGCAGCTTCAGTAGCAGCATTAACAAACCTCACAAGGCTAATGATTTGAGATGGGAAGCCATCCAAGCTGTTCGAGCTAGAGATGGGGTACTGGGTTTAGGTCACTTTAGGCTACTGAAGAGGTTGGGTTGTGGGGATATTGGTAGTGTATATCTCTCTGAATTGAGCGGAACTAAATGTTATTTTGCAATGAAGGTAATGGACAAGGCATCCCTAGCTAGTCGTAAAAAGCTACTTCGTGCTCAGACAGAAAGAGAAATACTGCAGTCACTGGACCACCCTTTCCTTCCAACTTTATATACCCATTTTGAGACAGAGAAGTTCTCATGTTTGGTAATGGAATTCTGCCCTGGTGGGGACTTGCATACTCTTAGGCAGAGGCAGCCAGGGAAGCATTTTCCTGAGCAGGCAGTAAAGTAAGTTAAACTTAAATCTCACTTTTGTTTCACTCTTGCTGTTTGTAATATTTGTCACTATTCTTGTGAAAATTGGACCCAATTTGAGATAAAATGATATGTTCCTTGTCTTTAAAGTCTAGGAAGAACACTAGGTTTGTGTCTTCACATAATTACATTAGGGCTTCATACCCTTTTTCAGGATATGTTAGTTACAGTCGCCACAATTTTCATTTTTTTTCTTTTCCCCTCTTTTTTCAAAATTTTCTCTGAATTCCTTGAATTCCAATTAGTCATGAGTCATTCTTAATCGTGTTGTCTGGGGTTGTTAACTTGCATTTCGTCTGAAATGTGTGAACAAAATAAGCAACACCAACAAGAGCAGCAGAAAATCTTTGAAACTTTGGATGAATTAATGTAATTGCAAGAAGTGGAGTGCATATCTACAAGCCATGAATCTGGGATTAAAACCTAAATGCAGCTGTATGTTTGTTTATGGAAAGATAAATGAAGTGTAAATCTTATTGGTCATTATAAATCTATAATTAAACAACTCAGCCTGACTCCTCTTTTTCTCTCCTTTGCTGGGTTAATTTAATCATTGCTGATGACTTTCGAAGTATGCTCAGATTTTTTAACCTCTTTGAATTTTGATAACTTCTATCAACCAAAGAGATGTCTGATACTGATTAGGCATAGTCATTATTCTCTTCTTGTTTATCTGTTTTGAGGATTTTTCCTAATTTGGCCATGATGTTTATTTTAGTTGGTGGTAGCAAACTGTTAATTTCCGCTTAACCTGCAGATTTTATGTGGCGGAGGTCCTGCTGGCTTTGGAGTACCTCCACATGCTTGGGATTGTCTACCGTGATCTCAAGCCAGAAAATGTACTTGTTAGGGATGATGGGCATATTATGCTCTCTGACTTTGACCTTTCCCTCCGTTGTGCCGTTAGTCCAACCCTTGTTAAAACCTCATCTACGGATTCTGAGCCTTTAAGAAAGAATCCTGTTTATTGTGTCCAGCCTGCATGTATTGAGCCGCCATCCTGCATTCAGCCATCCTGTGTTGCTCCTACTACCTGCTTTTCACCCCGGCTCTTTTCTAGCAAATCAAAGAAGGACAGAAAACCCAAAACTGAAATTGGCAACCAAGTGAGTCCATTACCCGAGCTCATCGCAGAGCCTACTGATGCTCGGTCCATGTCATTTGTTGGAACCCATGAATACTTGGCACCTGAAATCATTAAGGGTGAAGGTCATGGGAGTGCAGTTGATTGGTGGACTTTTGGAGTCTTTCTATATGAGCTGCTGTTTGGGAAAACTCCATTTAAGGGATCTGGAAACCGAGCTACATTGTTTAATGTTGTAGGTCAGCCTCTGCGGTTTCCAGAAGCACCTGTTGTCAGTTTTGCAGCTAGGGATCTTATAAGGGGGTTGCTTGTAAAGGAACCTCAGCACAGGTTGGCATATAAAAGAGGGGCTACTGAGATTAAGCAACATCCCTTTTTTGAAGGTGTGAATTGGGCATTGATCCGGTGTGCTACCCCGCCAGAGATCCCGAAGCCAGTAGAGTATGAGAAGATACCTTCCCCAGCTTCATCAGCTGGTGAAAAGGCTGTTCACCATAAGTCAATACCTGATCAGAAATGTTCTGATAATTACCTTGAGTTTGATTTCTTCTAGGGACAGACAATATTGAACAAGTTTTATGTTGGGGAGGAACTGTTTTTAAATGTTTCAGGAACAGATGATGAGGAGTTGTATGTTTGTTTTTCTGGGCTGTTTTAAGTTTTAAATTTGTATGGCATAATTAATGCATGGCTTCTCTGTCATCTCCAAGGTTGAAAAGAAAATTTCTCTGCTAATTGGGGCCAGCTAGTGGCTGTGATATTCTTAGGGGACCAGTGGGAAGTATGTAAATTGGGGAAAGGCAAAATGCAGTCCTCACTACACATGGAAATCAACTAGCGTAAAATGGTTTGGATTTTTTTTTTTTTTTTTAATTTTTCTTCAGCATTTTACTTTCAACAGCTGGGTACTTAGCCAGGTAGCCTGCTCTATTTGAGTGGTAAGCCTCGCCATAGACAGACAGGTAACTGTCGTTATGGCATGTTTTGCTCATACTTCGTTGCGCATTTGTATCCCCTCTTCAAAAGTGTATTATAATGGGCTCATGTTATCAATATAATTGTACGATTGTGTTACTTATTTTCGCTTATTTTTAGTTTTCCATGCTTATCACCGAGAGAAAAATATTTAGTTCTGAAGAAAAATTATATAAAAATGAAAACCTTAATTGTAATTAAATTCTGACAGAAAATTCGAATATATATCACCATCCGTATTATGATTTGTTGGAGTGGCTTTATTTGAACCGCCAAGGTTATTTTCAAGGGCTCGGGTAATTCTAGGTCGCAATCATATGTCAGAGAGACTTTTATATTGTGAGCGCCTCTAAATTAAACTTTTTCCATTATGAAAACTTTATTTTGTTACTATATTATTATCGGACGCATATTTCTTAAAAGAGCATATAATTTAATCGATCTTAGATATCATACAATGGAAGCTCGAATATTTCTATTATTAACTTAATATATTTTAGTACAAAAAAGATTATGTGATAAATAACCCATACCTATAGCAACAATTCATCGGAAACAAAATAAATTCTAGTAAGGCCACTTTTCTTTTGATATATATTTACACACAACTTCCTTTTTTTCTAACCGATTGAGCAAAGATTGAAGGTATTAGTAGTCTCAGTAAGCAGTACATTCCTAGTTCTAAGAAATCCTACAAAAAAGCCCTTTTCTGGGGTACAAAAACGCCTGCGTCTTGTACACACATTTAATATTTACTAATCTCATCTCGATGATAAAAATCGGAGCCTAAATAACCATGCAGGATTAGGCATAAAACGCATAAGAGGGACAACACCGCGGGTTTCGTGTTCATCCTGTGGGTGTGAGGTGGTACAGTCTTTGGAGCGTGATGAATTTGAATTGCACCCAATCATCTGGTCGATCACTTCCCTGCCTTCGCATATGATTTTAACATCACAGGTTTCTTGGGCATTCTTCAGTACCTTGTCCGCTATGGCATTCCGCCTTCTAGACCTAGATTTTCTACTCATTCCAAATACTAAAATAATTAGAAAATGATATTATTATTATTATTATAATATGTAAATTTATACTCTCAGTTGGATTTGCAGACACGGTACCTTAAATTAGATCTGGTTGTCCCAATCACCAATTTCCTTATATCATGCTTCCCAACTACGTCCACGATGGCTTCTGCAACGTTGTCACCCTCGATGAGCATCATCTCCACCTTAACCTGTGCGGTAGTAATGTTACTATTTTTACTATTACTACCATTGATTGATTATAATTAAAATCAATATTCAATCAATACATAAAAAAGGCCACTGTCCTAAAGAACTCGTCTGATATATTGTGATCTCAAAGCAGCTCAGGTCAGGGATTTCTTTACCTTTGAATCAATGCATAGGTCAATGAACTTTTGAAGGAGCAATTTCCTCTTGCCTTTCTCTTGAGTCAAGTAGTGGTTAACATACTCTAGATTAACATGAACCCTCGGAAATTTTCCCACTGTTAATGAACATTCAAAATAATATAAATATTAGCCAAACACACGAATACATAGTTAAATTGGTAACTTAATTAAAAAGAAAATTGATAAACTGATAGATATTTGCTGTCACTATTTTTTACTTCTTTTACTTATCTAATTACTTTCTTTAAATTTTGGTAAATTCTGACAAATAATTATTTTACTAAGTATTTCTCCAATCAATTAAGGTGATAAGAAAGTTAACAACTGCTCTTTCCTCACATTAAAGTTGGAAAGAAATCGTGTATGATAAACCAGAAAAACCCCAAGATATTTCTCATTTTAGAGTAACGTTTTCTCGATCCGGGACCAACAAGTAACCCATCTTATGCGGGGGAGTTGATTCTGAAGGGGACTTATTTGACCATCAACATCCACAATGGGAACAAAATGGGGAAGGAAATTAAGAAAAAGACAAAATGGGAACAAGGGAAGAACATGACTTACGTGGACTTGGAATAAACTTGATTTTAGGGAAAACGTGTATGAGATAGACGGTGGTGGAGGGTGTCACGGCGTGCTTCAACGCCCATGAAAGCGCCTCCGTGCTTGAATCTCCACCGTCGCCAACCGCCACATAAACAGCGTCTTCCTTGCAGTTGTGAATATCAAGAGAGAAGACAGTGCTCTCGCAGTCTTCTCTTATTGTATCCAAAGGCTCCTTCAGATTGATCTCAAACAATTCCTCCGAATCTTCCTCTCCTATCTCGCTGCTGCTGAGGCTGTAATCAAACACCTGGTTTCTCTTGAACCCAATAAAGCTACCGCAAGTGCAGGTGGAGGTGGAGGTTTCTTCATCGGAATCGTAGTGCAAGCACTCATCATGCTCCGTTTCCTCTGACCTTGATGATGACATGATTGATATTCGTCTTGCCCAGTTATATAGTTCCACGTCCACTTGGTCACTTGCTTTCTTTTAAGGTTTCAAATAATATAATATAGGCAAACACGAATGCATAGCTAAATAACTTCGTTAAAAGTGTGGCAACCATGTTGTTCCCTCACCTGTATCAGAAAAAATAAAAAACAAAAACAACAACGATTTTGGAATCGACTGTGGAGCTTCAACGGTTCATCGTGTATGAGCAATTAAGAAAAAACTAGCTAGAAGATGGAGATGAGAGGATCAAAAGGACAGATTAAAGTGAATGTTAGCTATATTGTACATAGCTTGGCCGAGAAAAGTCTTAAGTTGACTGACTCAAACGCACGATAAACTCCTCGAGGAAGAAAGTTCATAGGTTATCGATGGAAAACATTTGGCAGATATTTGTCATTCTCCTTTCGTTTTTTATTTTTATTTTTTGGTCACTGTTTTGCCCATAGGAGAGAGGCACAATACCCATCAGTCTTGATCATTTAATGCTTTAACCACAGCATTTGACTAGCTACTAAACTACGCAATCGAAAGACTCTAACAGATATATTATCTTCTAGGCCTATTTTGTGGTACACTGAGTAAATTATGGTGTATTACACACCAATTTAATCCAACAGTGATGATTGATAGTATATTGATAGAACTAATTTCCTTTGATATAGTGTAGGATTCACTCATTCCTTATTATATTCACACTTACCTAACCTGATTTTTTTCATCCCCTTTCTACTCGAATTGGGTATGATAATACAATAAAGCAGAGGTGTTTCATGCCTACTCCGCTTCCCATTAGTAGTTTCAAGTATCCTCAACTTTGTCCTCGGAGTCCTCGGCCTCCGCCGATGAAATAGCTTCGCCGATTGAATATTTAAGTCTAGTGAAGAGTTCAACAGCACTTGAAAAGAGTTACCAATAACTTCATTGTCTCCGGCACAAAAAAGCGAGAGCCATTTAGGTACACATAGTTATAGTAGAGAGTGTGTGCTTGTAATAAGGTTCATGAAGTGTGTGTAAAAAGTGAAGGGGGAGAAGAACACGAGGAAGGTATAGTAGAGAAAGAAATAGTTTTGGGGATTTTGATGACAGAAAAACAAACACAGCGGTAGGTGAGTGACAATATGAAAAAGAGTAAGTGAGTCCTATAATGCACTAAAGGAAATTAGTTCTATCAATACATTACCGATTTTTACCATCGGATTAAATTAATGTATGGTACATTATAGTTAGCTCAGTGCACCATAAGACACCTATCTTCCAACGTAGTTGCAGGTCATCATAATAATAATTGCCAACAATTTACCTTTTAGTTGGATGGTTGCTGGCTGATATAAGTAACATTATATTATCCCATTTTGTAATTGTTTGCATGTATTATTTGCAAAGAAAATAAATAACACTGGAATTTTTACACTTCACGCAAGCATTATTTTCAACTTAACTAATTAGGGATAACAGAATTGCAAATCATTCATTGACTCGCTTAGCTTTTGAAATATTGAGAATTTCCATGTTAAAGTTTTCTGTGCATAATTGCACATCTTATGTTCAAGTGAGAATACGAGCAGAATATTCCTTTTGCCTTGATGTGTGTGGGGTCACTTCCCTCCATTAAAGTCAAGTCACATCCTTAAATAAATTGACATAATTTGTTGATGAGTTCGGTTTCATATGCTGATTACGTAACACCTACAGGATATCTGAACATGACATTAGTTTTTCAAAGACTAAAGTAACGAGAAATTTCCGTTCATCTCGATATAACCAGGAAAAACAATATTAAAAGGATGGAAAATAATGAAACGGTTGCAAATAAATATCGGCAAGGAAACATCATACCTATACAAAGACGTGTCATATAATTTGACCCAAAGAAAACAGATGCAAAGGACGAGGAAAACAACACAGCGAACAAAATAAATGGTGAGGATAGGACTGCCCTCGGGAAGATCAATAGCAGCTTCATGAGGGACATCATGGAAAGAAAACCGGGAAAAGAAAGGAATTGAAGAGCATGTAGAAAAGTTCGACCATTGTGAAAACCTTGACTGAAAATTCATATTTAGCCTTATAGAAACTAATTACGCCATTAGTAAATTTCCATCTCTAAGAAACCCTAGAAAGAGAGCAGAAACTCATACTTAAATTCATGGAAATCAAATTACCACAGTAAATTAAATTAACTGCCAAATTAGTTACCAATGCGTGTTTCTCTTCGGCTGCAGTTCAGATGAGTTCATCAGAAATCATGTTTTATCTAACCTCTCGATCAAAACAAAATAATCAATCAGCTAAAATCGAGGGTAAATCTTATGATACTTCGAGTGCCCATTCTACTTTAGCAACATTGTCCCCTTCTGGAGTACAAATGCATGCGAAACGCAGCCATATGTTGGACTTTGAAACTGCTCTTCTCCCAAAAACAATGTGCAACATATTGAAGTAAAGCTAACACGTTCTCCTTTTCGATCATAAATAATGGACCGCAGCTTGCAGTTCTTATATTAAAATCAGGATTCAGGGACTAACATTAGTTAGAAACGTTGATATCCTAACTAAACCATACCCATAATTTTGTATTAAAAGTTTGTTTTCAAACACTTCATTTTCACCTACACTGTTAGAAATTTCAAAGCCCAAAAGCTAAAACCAATTTTCATTATGAGTCAGAATTTGACAGAGCTATACATCCCTTTTGCTGTAAATCAGTTACACACACACTGGTCATCGAAACTTGGGTTTAAAACAAATGCATGAAACCAAATGATTTTGGTGATCTTCTTCTTTCTTGGACATGGAAGTATCATTAGCAGAGGCGCTTGGGGTAGGTGGCTGTGGAGAAGGTGACATCATCTGCTCATTTAGTTCCTTCCCTTCACATATAATTCTCACCTTGCAACTTTGTGGTGCATTTTGCAGGATCCGACCAGCTATGCTATTCCCTTTCCTTGATCTTGATTTTCTGTTAATACAAAATGTAAGTGCTCAAATATTAAATGCTTATATCGTCCTAAACTGAAGTTCTGCCTTCATAATTAATGGCAGGTTACTTACCTTAGATGGAATTTGTTGGCTCCGATCACTAAATTTTTCATTTGAAGAATGGGAATCAGGTCGAGGATGGCCTGTGCAATTAAGTCACTCTCAATCAGGATGGTGTCCACCTTAACCTGTTCAGAGATTTTCGTTACTTTATCTCTTGGTTTCTATGGAATTGCATAAGGGCTTATAAAGTTGCATTGAATTCATAAAATTAGTACCTTGGAAGTAGAGCAGGATTGGAGGAACTTGTGAAGCAGCTCTCTCCTCTTGCCTCTTTCTTGGGCCATGTAACTCTCCACCTGCTCAGCACTCACTTGATTCTTTGGAATCATTCCTGCTCCCACTGTCACCACAGAAACCGATCGAGCGGCAATACACATTAATTCACGCACTTTTAGATGCATTTGTGGACAGGTTGGTTAACAAGAAATTGCATTTGAGCATCAGCTTGAAGAAATTAATTAGCATTTGCACTTAATTAGAGCCGGAAATTCTCTTTTTCTTCATTTATTTTTAGGGTACAAAACGGGACGTTTCTGAAAATTTGCATTTTGTTCTTTAATCATTTTACTTGGTTTCGCACAGCCTTGTCCAAGTTGAGAATTCCACCTCGAGCAGTCAACTGTTGACTCCAATGGATCATTTTCCACCCTCAAAATGGATGCACAGTTTGAACTTTGGAATGAAGAAACCAAAAAAGTTGGCAATCAAAAATCAAAATTTTGGATCGATATTGCGGGAACTTATGCCTACCCTCATGACCTTTTTGCCACCTTAAACGGCACACCAAACCTTGTCTTTCAATCCTTTCAACCCCTTTCTCACAACTTCAACCTCACAGGTAGGATCGGCCTGTGGTGGTACCGGGTTTGACCAACTTGCACCCAATATCTACCATATATATATAAAGGAACAGAATATGTAGCTGTGGGTAAGGGCGACACAAGCGCCGAAGCTCTCTCATGGACACTCAAGAACTTGCCTACACACTCTACCACAGTGTATCTCATATATATATATAAAGGAACAGAAAGAAAGAAAGTATATCAGGTGACTAAAGAAGGGTTAAACTTACATGGATTTGGGATGTGCTTGATCTCTGGGCAAACATGTATGAGATACACTGTGGTAGAGTGTGTAGGCAAGTTCTTGAGTGTCCATGAGAGAGCTTCGGCGCTTGTGTCGCCCTTACCCACAGCTACATAAACACAGTCTTCATCGCCGTCGTGCAGCTCTTCACTAATGATTGCCATAATCCCATCTTGGTGCACGGGGTATGCCTCTAACTCCTCTATCTCACTCACGCTGCTGCTGCCAATGCCAGAGCTGTAGTTGTCCATGGACTCACACACCTTCTTGCGAATGGTTGGCTGCTAGCAGATCGTAGGTGACACATTAATGATCCAAGAACAGATTAATATATAATATTTGGGTTTACAAGCGAAGAGAAAGAGAGATGATGAATTTATGTAAATGACATGTTGAAGGAAGAACTTAATAATAAATAAATAAATCATGCAAAGTTGTGATTGTATGAGTCATCCTGTTTGTTTAGCTAACAACGAACAGTGGGCCGACAGTCTGGCAGACTCTTCTAAGCTGGGGCTTTGGCATTGGGATGTGAACCCAGCAGATACAGGGAGTTAAGAAATCCAGAAGCTGCACGATAGTCAACTTTGACTTTTCTTTTTGTCTTGCCAAAATGGATAATTCCATATTTTTGGAATTTTGTTATGAATTTTTGTCTTAATAGTTTAATATTACTTTAACTGTTTAGTAGATTAATGATGCTAACTATTTTAATTTATCTAATAATTAATTTTATACCTTCGTGAATTCTTGTAAATTTTTTATGAATAATTATAACTATCTAGCAGTATTCTAAAAAAATACAAAAGCTTTTGTTTTTGTTTTTGTTTTTCTTTTTTTTGCAACGATATCAGGCATATATACTTATCCTTATATTATTTTATATCTTTATATTTTTTTTTTACTATTTTATATAATAAGATTTATTTCATTTTGTTATACATTTACATTTTAACTTCGATACATAAACAGATATGAGACGTGTATATCTACAATAGATGAGTACTTGGTGTCTCTATTTTTTCTTTCATTTTTATTTTGAAAATGAAGTCTAAGAACAGAGGGAGGGATTATGTTTTGGAAAAAAATGATAGCTTTTATCTGCCAATATATATATATATATATAACATTAACATTAACTATGCCTTATCACATTATTGGAAGAATTAGACTATTAGAATTATTATTCAAGAAGTCTAGTTATTTTGAAAGCACTTAGTTAATATTTAGTACTATATTAATTATATATTGTATAAACTAAAACCATTTATGCTACTTGAAATATGTCTCACAGATGGAAAACACATAAAGCATTAGCTTGCTGTTTTTTTTTTTTTTTTTGGTTGCTGAAAATATCTTATTGATGTTTATTCTAACCATTTTAATAAATGGATGGTCCGAATTACAAAGCGGAGTGATTTGATAATTAGCTATCAACTTAGTTACAATATTTCCCTCAATAAGACGATTAAGTGCAACGATATTTAGTGTAAATTGTAATTTTCTATTACAAGCAAAATTATTGGAGTTTATCTTTTTTCTAAAATGCTCATGATATTTTCATATTTTTTAGTGTTAAACACTTAAATTAATTCGTTTGAGTATAGAACGACATAATCAAATTTTCTTAACACAGTTCGTTACCAGTGTATTAAATTCCTAGTGAGATTGGAAATTATCATCTTAGCTTATATGTCATTGGCATTTTAAGTGAAACTTATTTTAATTATTTTATTAAAACGTGTTTTGAAAAAGTCAGGTGGACAATTGCTTATAATTTAATTAAATATTAATAAAAATTAAAATATACTCATATTTCGTATACCTTCTAAAGGATATTCTCTTATTCTGTTTATTGATCCCAAATTCCCGACCATGCGGTTGACCTTGCATCACTGGCTTCAATATCACGCTGACGATTAATTTGCATATGATAATGTTCATTCACTCCCCCATCATTTGTACAGGGATCTGTAAGTGTAATATTGATTTCAAAAATTTAATCATACCATTGGTTTTTTCCTTTTGCCTGATAGTTATACCATTATTTAATCATCATGCGTCAGAAAACTTCATTGATTTTACCCTCATTTTGCGGATGAAAAATAATTTCAATTTGGTAATCATACACATGAAAACTTAAACTAGTTAAATATACCAATGTATAGTTGATTCAAGTAGTTTGATACTTAATCCCTTTAAGTAATGCAAGGTATTGGATTTGAGTTTTGTGCATTAAAAAAATTAATGCTGAAAGAGCTTTACTCATATAGTAGGTCAATTTAAATTGAGTCAGATTAGCTAAAATTCAATAGACTTCAGATATTAGTGGTTTAGATAAAAAATCAGTTAAATAATAGAATTTAATTTACATACATTATCAATATAAAAAATTTTTATTCTATCATTTAATTATATGTAACCCACTACTTAAATGATCATATAAATAGAAAAATATGATTAATTAACTATATAAAAATATTTTATAATGTCAATACATAATAACTAAACTCTAAATAATATTAAGTAGTACTTTTTTAAATGATATGTAAATTAAAACAAAAATTTTAAGTTATTTTATTAAAAAAATCATGTTGTAACAAAAAAAATTAAAAAAGACGATTGACTTGGCATTAATTTGATTAACAATCAATTTTTAGAGTTTATTATGTTTTTAAATGAAGAGATTTAATCTAATTAACATATAGATTGCCTTAAAAGTCAACATTTCTCTAAATATATGCCACCAAAAAAACTGTAGTTGTCTTGTAGGATGACTTGAGCGTACGACTCTTTACTTGCTTTTATCCAAATTTTGTAGAGGCACGTTACGATTTTAGAAAAAATATCAATTTGTTTTTTGAAGAGAAAATTAATTGGAAAAGTAAGTTTGATTATATCCAAATAAATTAGTTTTTTTTATAATAAAGAGGAACAATATCCTTAAAATATGTTTATAAATTAAGATTTTGAAGGATAAAAAAGAAAATAAAAGAGTTTAAAAAATAAAATAAATTTATAATTACTCTTCAAATATTTTCCTTCTTTTCTTTTTCCTCTCTTCTTCTCTAGCTCCTCAACTCGCAAATATATACCCTTAGGAACCAACAAACATTTAAATGAAAAATCATAATTATTTTCTTGAAATTATTTGAAATTTATTTAACTAATAAGGCGTCTTTTCCTTTCATCCCAAAAAGTCTTCAACTGGTTTATTTGCTAATTCCTATATAAAGTCTTATATGTATGAATATAAATATAAATTAACATTTTATATTAAGCACATTTACAATAAAAACTAGATTTTATTAGTTATATTCAAGACACATTTACTTATTTTTATATATCACTATCTTTATCATAAATGTGTTTAGAGTGTTAAATTTATATTTATATAAAAACTTTTTTTTAAAATTTCCTTTTAATATGAAAGACTGCACATAGGAAACGTGAACGAATCCAAAAGGGTTGTTTTATGTTGCTTGGGATGCGTTCCCATTTGCAATTTCCCAATCAAAATAGGTCCAAATTCATTATAGTATTTGAGTTCGTTTGTCTTGGACCTAGTCGTGATCCAACACCGTGGGTAGGCCGGCATCTCTGTTGCAACACCCAGGCTTTGGAAATAATGATCAACTTGGCCTTAATTTGTTTGTTAAAAGCATAAATTTTCACAGAAGAAATCATAAATATAACATGAACTAATTCCAATATTAAATTTGAAGTAATTCTATAAAAGCTTACAATAGCATATACATAAAGTATCATAAAATCTAAATAATTCAAAGCAATTCATAGGTTGTAAGTATCTTTTTACATCGCAGTAAAAAAGAATTCTTTTATGAATCTATAATACTTATAAAACAAAAGAAATTACATAGAAACTTTTATATATGCTAAAATTTGGTGAATTCTATCTATTTTCATTTTAAAATTTATAATTAAGAAAATAAATTGAATGTATTTATAATTAAAAAACTTACTATTTTGAAATGTTTAATTAAAATAATTATCGATTTATTAAAAATAAATATGAAACAAATATTACTCAAATACATAAATTTTCATATCTTTATTTTGATATTCATTTTATGTATCTCTCCCTCTTTAACCTGACATTGATTTGAAGGTTGACTCAATTTAATTTAATATTAACTTGATGTGAAAAAAATTGCCATTGATAAGTAATTTTATTTATTTATTTTGAAATATTACTATAACTTCAACTCTTGAAAAAATGTGATAAGTAAATTTCATGAATTAGATGGTAGAATTAGAATTAGAGTTATATATATCTTCCTTTTTTTTTCCCCCTTGTTTTAGCATTTTTTGTTAAAATAATTATTTTTAAAATTTATAAATTTTTATTTATGTATAAATCAAATTCTTGAATTGTAAAATTATTTATTAAATTTATATTATTTATTTTCTTTCGTATTACACTTTATTATTAAATTCAATAAATCATAATAATATAATATTTTATAATTTCATATTTATAATTTATTTTATTTGTTTTTTATAAAAAATTTTAATACTTATATTTTAATAATAATATTAATTTAAAAATATTTTTTAACCTGTGCATCATATTGGTATAAAGTATACTAGTTTAATTTCATTAAACTAACTTTGAAATTAAGCTTTTTCATCCGTTTGATTTTTCTCGCAAATAACCACGCCCCGAAGTAACTATTATTATTACGCGGCGTCTTTGGTGCCCCACCCTTCAAGGGGCACCATGTAACTTGTAAAGATATAATGTGATGAATAAGTATGATTGAAAGGTGTATTTATATATCAAATATTTATAATATATCATAGTAATTTTGAAACGTTAAACAAATTTTAGAATTATAATTAAATATATTTTAAAAATAATCAAAATTTATCTGTGTGATTTTAAAATATTATCATAAATATCTATTTAATTTTAGAATTATATATATAAAATTTTATTTAATTTCAAGATTATATATATAAGATTAAGAATTATTATAGTATATCACAAATATTTTAAAAATAATTAAAATTTATCTGCATGATTCTGAAATATTTCCTAAAAAATTTATTTAATTTCAAGATCATATAAATAAAATTTTATTTAATTTCAAATTATATAAATAAATTTTAAAATTAATTATAACATATTACAAATAATTAATATATCAATATATCATCAAATCTTACCTATTTAATTATAAAGTTGCATAGTACAACTTCCAATTCCAATGCACCGTAGCCTTCGCCTATTATTATTATTATTATTATTATTATTATTATTATTTTGAAGTGAACTATTAAAGTCCTCGACTGGTTAAAGTTACGCAGGAATTCTCCGACATTTATTACCTTTGGCCTTTATCCCGCTAATATAATAAGCTAAGAAAAGTGGTGCAGAACGTCAAAACCGTATGCCACGTCTCCTTAACATGTCACATAGCCATAGGGTTAATAATCTGACGAATACGACCCTAAACTCATAAACAGCCAAGTCATTCATATTGACGTTGGTGCATGGAACCAAGGGAAAGACAGCCAAAGCTAACGCGAAATTACGGAAATTAAAAGCTATAAAGAAAACACACACATTGGCACGTACGCGCACTCTCTCTCTCTCTCTCTCTCTCTCTCTCTCTCTCTCTCTCTCTCTCTCTCTCTCTCTCTCTCTCTCTCTCTCTCTTCCTGTAAAGGAATTGAAGATAGTTCAATTCAAACATAGATCAGCGGCAGGAGGGAAGTTTACGTAAAAGTAAAGGCAGCATTAGATTTTAGATGGTGTATCCAGCTGTTAGAAAACATAAGAGATAAATGCAGCGGAATGATTAAATAAAATTTTTAATCACATGAACAAATTTATATAGGATCAAATAATACTCATAAAATCATATCTCATGAGTTTGGTATCACCTCGTATTATTTAAACAACGTAAACACTTGAAAATATAAAAGGATCATATGCGATATTTACCTTTTGAAGCGATGTCCCTAGGAATTTGATGTTCCTCTCACGAACACACAATCGCACAATCGCACGACCTCTAACTTGTCCACACGAACACGATCCGCCAAGGAACTCCTTTTCTCAATCCAAGATCCTTTCTTTGTTGCCCTCTTAAAGAACAAGAATCTCAAATGACTTATGGAGTGGGTGGTGGTGTCAGAGAATTTTTCAACAAAAGAGAGAATTTTATACGCTTAAAGGTTTCTGTCTCCTTATTCTGACCCTCAACCTTCTTTCTCTATTTATTGTAATCAATAGTGGCCTTTCCTTTCTTTTCTCTAGGGTTACAATTTTTCAAAATATGGGTTGACATTTATGTCATAATCAATTCTTAATTGATTCCCATAATAAACAAATAAACTATTTTAAACTAGAATTATTTCTCAAATAATTCTTATTTTAAATAAGTCAATTAATATATATAAGTCATCTCATGTCTTATATTAACCCAAAATTAGAAAAGACCAAAAACCCCTCGACATGAGTTTCTAAAATGTGGACCTTCCATTTTATAGAAACTTTCCTTATGAGGATCCACCTTCACCCTGGACTTGACTTCGGGATGTGCTAGCAACCCTGCAATCAAATTGCAAGTCTAATCCAATAATTAAAATTCTAATTAACTATTTTAATTAGAATTAATTCATTTTCGGCAGTACATGTTTTATTGTGTGTGACTAACTAGGTCCATCTCTAATTGTTAATGAGATTATAAAATCAATCTTTTGATTTTATCGGAAACTTATTTCCGTACCTAAAGTAAAATTTTCAAAATACCCTCGGCTCTCATAAGTCATGGGTAACACCTAGCACAGCATGCCATGACCACCCAATTAGGGATGAATATATATTAATTAAAATATTCTGATGAACTAACAATCATATTTTCCATGCACTCGAATCCTTTCATTACAGCGTCCCGATCCAGCCAGGGTCATGGATAATGTCAAACCCTATAGCTTAGATCATATGGACTTTCTAGGTTTCTATTCTTTAATCAATAGGACATGAGATAGAAACTCTTTTCATTTAAGTCCAAGTACCTTGGTCAAGGATTTCATGATCAAGAATAACCTTATATCCATAGGACCTATCCTTGTTTACTCAAGGTAATGAATTCCTTCTTGACTGTTCACCTATCTCCATACATAACTAACTATAGCCATAAACTGCCTAACGATAATACATAACATAAGTACATAAGCAGTAGCAAACTATAGTTACCTGTGTACAAGATAACCGTGCCATCTCAGGTCAAAGGATTATATGCACTAATATGATCTAGATAATATTTCATTGATATTAGTAAAATACCATATAAACATTATCTATACGTCACGTTCGACCCACTTATCACATAAGTGTCTACATATCTGTTTTGACATCTCATGTTATGTAGCATGAGACTCACTATTCCATCTTCATTAGTACGTTCTACTAATCATGGAAACAGATAGAGGTGACAATCTTTCGGAATAATAATGCCCAGTTAATATTCCTATGATAGTGAACTATTTTAAAGATCTTGTACTAGACTACTCCGTCACTCATATCCTCAACTCTTGAGAATGAAGTATCTAACAAGTATCTAATGGACTTATTCTAATAAACATACACAAATTATGAATAAAAGAATAATAAACTGCCATTAATAGGAATTGTTTATACATATATCAGCTCTAGGGCATACAACTAACACCAGCTACGTGCTTTAATCTCTTTCTTTTTCAAGTGCATGAGTACTATAACCCTTTTGTTTCCGTGTTGTTTTTTAAGATGCTCCGCTAATGTGATAATAGTGCATGCATGATTCTGACTAGTCGCACAATTGGATGGTGGGCACAATCATAAAATCACTTCCTAGTTCGAACCAACGCAAGCGGTTGCTGGAGGACATAAAACGCTGAAAAGCATCCAATTTGCAACAATTTATATGGAAAGACTGATGCGCGAAAAAGGCATTTTTTACTCGTTAATCTTTATGGTCTCGCTTCCTTTTTCTTCCTTTTTTTCCCCTTTTTTTTATCTGCTCAAAGTAATATTTGAAGTCATGATGTTTTTTTTTTTTCTTATTCCATTTATCAATCATCAATACCAGAAAACTAGGTATTTTTTTTGGGGTACATAACAGAAAGAATGTATTGTTTATTTAAAAATGTCTCCAATTTTTATTGGAAAGATAATCAGGACAAAATTCTTTCTTAAAAGCGATACACATAATCGTAAAATGGATAGTGATTTTTCTTCTTTTGAAGGATTCCTTTTAAAGTTTTTAAGATCAAGACAACATTTCTTTTTATTAACAATTACACTTGGGTGCAGAAAAGTACAAGCTAGATTTTTCACCTCAGTTATAAGTAAACATTATATACATAAAAATAATTTTCATGCACAAATATAAAATAATTTTATACTATAATCTAATAAAATTGATTAATTAATAAATAGAATAACAAAAACTTTATTATCCTTAAATGGTATGAGAGGATTACAGAAATTAAGAGATCCAAATTTTAAGGGCCTGAATGGGCGGGCAAAGAGTCCACGGGCCCATGAAGATGTTATGCGACTTTTTAATTTGGGGTCACTCTAATAATAAATAATAAATAATAAATAAATAAAGTTCGAACCTAAAAATTGAAGAAAATAAAGCAAAAGCTTAACGGTAGAAAATAGATCTATGGGAGTGGACCGTGGAAAAAAGGTCCGATAGCTAGTCAAATAAAAACAACATCCTACCCGAAAAAAGAAAAAAATTTTTAAAATTAAGAAATTAAAAAAATACTTTTATGCTTTTGGAAAAGTGTTTAGATACGTCAGACTCGGAAGCTTCCGATTTTTTCTGTTTCTTATTTCTAGTAAATAATAATAAAAATTTAATTAATATATATTAATAGTATAAAATAATTTTATATTATCAATTAATAAAAATAAAAGAAGATAAAAAATTATGGTAAATTTTTTATTATAATAAGTAATTATTTATATAAATTAATATTTTTTATTATTTTTATTAATTATTTTATAATATTAATATATTTAAATTAAATTTTAATAATAATAGTAGTAAAAAGAGGGTGGGAGAACTTTTATTAAATTTTTTATAGCTATTTTTATTAATTTTTAAATTAAATAATAGTATGCTGATTTTATTTTTAAATCAGTCATATAAAAATTGAGAATATTCATTTTTCTTAAAAAAATTACTTGTTTGTTATTGAGATTAATTTTGGTATATTGATTTTTATGTTATTATCTAATTAAAAATTTATATTTGTAAGATTTTTAAGATGATAGATAGTTGAATCAAATATTTTTGTTGATGTAATAATACATAATTGAATGTATATGTAAATTTTTTTTCATTGACAATGTATATAAATTAAGAATTTAATTGGTATATACTAATATTTAATCATATACTACTATATAAATAAAAATAATTTTTTTAAAAATAATAAATATAAAAGTTAATCATTTTATCTACATAATAATACATTGTTAAATGTTAATATAAAATAATTTTATATTAACAATACATATCAATTAAATTTATAAATTAAATCTTTTGTTGCTTTTTTATTGAAAAATTAAAAATAATGAATATAAAGTAATTAATGTAAGTCTTCTCCTACCAAAGAAAAGTAGAAAACAACAAAACCACCGTTTTCAATATTATTAACTAATCACTAGAAAATTAAATTTAAACACGGGAGAGAGAGATAGAGAGATAGAGAGAAACAATGGTAGAGAGAGTGGCGGAAGTGGAAGTGGAATGACTAAAGGTAAGGCCCGCCATTCTTGAATCTTGACTCACTGACTCACTCCTTCCCTTTCTATATAGCCTCCTCCCTTCCCTATTGCTAAGCCTTCTTTTCTCAGTTCTCAATTTCTCATTTACATTTGCAGTAACAGTAAAGCCTAAACAACAGAGAACAAAGAGTGCAAGCAAAGTGAACCTAAGCTACAACGAAGCCTTACCCAATTCGGTTTGTGTTCACATTACGCGACCAAAAAAGAAGAAAAAAAATTTCTGAGTTTTTTTGGGTGATTCTCTAAAAGGCTTCAAGAACAAGAAAATGGGGCTAGTTTCACAGGATGCCATCAAAGAGTTGCAAGCATTAATGGATCAAGGTCTATCCTTTATGCCCTTGATACACCTCTTCCATCATTTCATGCTGTTTTTTCCTTCTGGGTTTCTCACATGTTTTGTGTTTTTTTTGTGTTCTTGTGTTGAATTTCCAACAATGGTAGTTGAGGAGCCATTGCAGACAACATTCCGGGTTAGCATTTTGCTATTTCCTTGACCATTTAATTACATTCTTCTTGTTATTTCCTCTGATTCTAACATCATGGGTCAAAGTTCTTCAAGTGAAATTCTTTGACTTTTGCTTTCTCTCGACTAGAGCTATTGACCATGAATTACTTCGTTTTTTTTGCTACTAGGACAACATGACGGTAGTTCGTAGATATAATTATCTTCTTTGTTAGTTGCGTCGGTTGCCATCTATTAGGTTTGTTTTTGTGTCCTGGGATGACTTTTCAGAAAGCTTTCAGCTGTTGATGCTGTGTTTCAATGGATTTTCTTTACTATGGCCTTTGAGACCCTGAAATCCTCGTAAATTGCTGTGTTGGGAATATTTGACACGCATCACAGTGTCTCCCTAGGGTCCATAATTGAGATATGATTTGAAGTACGAAGTTCTACTCTCTTTTTTGAATTGTTTCAAGTATATATAATCTTTCTTGTCTTTCACACTTTCCCTTTATTTATTAAGTATAGTGGTCAACATAATAGTAATAAGTTCTTTCTATTTCTGGGAACGCTACAAATTTAATAATTGAAGATAGTTATTCAACTATTTATATATAGGATTTGATTTTGATGAAATCTGGGAATCTTTAGTAATCGATTGAAAATTAAATGGAAAAGCTAATAACTATTCCCCCTAAATTCAAAACACTATATCAGTTATGGATTTCGATTACTTGATAACTTTCTTCTCTCTTCGTCTCACTTCTTTTGGATTTAATTGCTTTGATTGGCAGAATGTTCATCAAGGACATGTCACCGAAACTTTATTGCGGTTTCTAAAAGCAAGAGAGTGGAATCCTTCCAAGGCCCATAAAATGGTAAGATATATAGTGGAAGTGTCCTTTTGCTGAATGTTTTGCTTGCAAATATGTTCTTCACTGTGCATTACGTTATGTAACATGATGTCGGTATAATGTTTCAGTTGGTTGATTGTTTAAACTGGAGAGTACAAAATGACATTGACAACATATTATCTGTAAGTTTGTGTTATATTGTTCCTCTACGTAATAACTTTATCAATTCCTTTTTCTTTTTTTTTTTTTTAAGTTCGTTGCTTGTCTGCAACTGAGAGACTTGCTCCTTTCTAGTGCATGTTGTTTGCTACTGGTGACATAATGTGTCTTATTAGTGCATTAATGTTTATTTTTGAAGTTGGCAATTTATTACATCACATACATCTGTCTGGTGATTCGTTTTTCAGAAACCAATTGTTCCTCCTGATTTATACAGAGCAGTGCGTGATTCACAACTCATAGGATTGTCAGGGTACTCAAGAGAGGTACTCATTCTCAAACATAATCTTTTCTCGTAGTTTTGCTTTAATTGATATTGTGTGCTCTTTCTCAAGGGGTGTTGGGGTTTCTTTTTCTGTTTTTATTTACAGGTGGTATGTATTCCCTAATAGTTAGAAAAATGCAAACTTATTTTCACATTGTTTCCTGTTTTTAAACTTTTGTGAAGGAAATGATGAAATCATGAAAACAACTTTTTCTTGTTTTCACCATTTCCTTCAAAACACGAAACAATGTGATATTATTGTTATTAGTAGTGAAAGCATAATATTAACTGGAAATGAAAATCGAAAACAAACCAAACACCACCATATGCTTTATGACGATGCACACTTTTATTGACATTGATTAAAATGACATTACTTAATTGGCTTATTTTCTTTTCTAATTTTTATGCTTCTTGTTCTGCCTCCTTCCCAGGGTCTGCCTGTCTTTGCAATTGGTGTTGGGCTTAGCACATTAGACAAAGCATCTGTAAGTTTAATTATTAGAAAAAGGGAAACAGACACTGCTTTGTTTCAAGTTATGCTCTGTGTTCTAATGTCTTCCAGCATTATTTTGTGTGTTTGTATGATTGCAGGTCCATTATTATGTGCAGTCTCACATTCAAATTAATGAATATCGTGATCGTGTAATCCTGGTGAGTATTATTCTTTGGAGTCTTCATCATCAACCAGTTAATTGAGCTTTCTGTCCTTTTGTTTTGACTCATATATGGTTGTAGCCTTCTGCATCGAGGAAGCATGGGCGACCTATTACCAAATGTATAAAGGTTTTAGATATGACGGGCCTGAAGCTGTCAGCCCTGAATCATATTAAGGTACTTTTTAGTTCATACAGATACTTGATCCAGCAGGACTGGCATACCCATGATTAATTGTGAATTGAATGTATTGATAATCCCTCTTAGAAATTATATTTGAATGGCGAATAGTATGGGTGTATGGAGTTGGTATGCTACTATGCTAACAGATCAGGATCAGTAAATTGTAGCATGTCTGAAAGTACTAAGCATGCACAAAATTGTGCTCCAAGATTCTGTGTTTTAGGTAGTTGCTTCATGAAAAATTACGTAATGCAGGTTTTTTTCTCACAGTTTTTGAATATATATATATATATGCTGCTGACTTGTTCATACTGATGCAGTTGTTAACTATTATATCATCCATTGATGATCTGAACTACCCTGAGAAGACAAATACTTATTACATTGTAAATACCCCGTACATATTTTCAGCTTGTTGGAAGGTAAAAGATATTATTCCTTATGACTTTGTTTCCTGTACGATATCTCTACCATATATGGCAGTTTATGTTGAGCACCTATTGAGGCCTCAGCATGATGTTAAACGCTTGGCATTAGCAGGTTGTGAAGCCGCTTCTACAAGAGAGGACAAGAAGAAAAGTGCAGGTGTTACCAGGTTGTGGACGAGATGAGTTGTTGAAGGTAGGGTGCTTGATTTTTTATTTTAAAATTTTTTTTCTTCTTATAAAAATTGAGGGCTTATTCTGTAGTACCTACGGTCTTTTTTTATATTGTCTAGTTGAATTTTAACAAACAAAATTTGGCATGTAGATCATGGATTACGAATCTCTGCCACATTTCTGCAAAAAGGAAGGCTCTGGATCATCAAGATATTCAGAGAGAGGAAGTGAAAATTGCTATTCCTTGGATCACCCCTTCCATCAAGAGCTCTACAACTACATCAAGCAGCAAGCCAGACTCCGCGAAACAGTTCAACCCATCAAACAGGGATCGTTTCATGTAGCTTTTCCAGAACCTCCAGCTGAGGAAGCAGAGATTGCCAAGACTTTAGAGTCAGAGCTGCACAAGTTTGAGAACGGCAATGGAATTTCAGACCTCAGAATCAATGGTGACTAATATTTTCATTGAGGATACGCACTGATGGGTTAACAGATGATGGTATCTTGGGCCTCTTGACCATCTGATATTTGACAGTATTACCAATGCAGATAGCCTCATGTCCAAATTACTTCTATCAGGATTAGCAGAATTAGTTAGCGTTGTTTTTGTATGTTTAAGAAATTCAAGGGTAGTCAGCTTGGAGTGAATCCCAGCTTTGCATTGTGCCACAAGGCACGAGAGCAATGTCAAATATAATATAATAATATTCCTCCATCTCAAAGTTTCATCTTTTGCAATTTTTGGTCTTCATATCTCCTTTTTATGTCAAGTATAAGATATTATGTTAAAAGCGTTGTACATGGAAATAAGAAGTAGGAAAACATATATTTATATTTGTGGCTAAATTATTGTTATTTACTTAGTATTTTAGTATTAATGTTAGTGTCAGACTCTAAGTTCATCTAATCTATCTAATCCACTATAAACTAATTATGTCTACTTTTCTCATTAAGAAGAAAAATTCTTGTATAGGAACATGTCTAATACTTTATATTTTAGATACATTTATAATAAAGTTGGTGGGATTCGAAAACAAGTAAGCATAGTGTTAGGACCCCAAGTAATGTTGTTTCACCATATGCTAAGGTCTATAGTAGAAAGCATAGAAAGAGAGAGAGTGACACGGGCAAGGCATGAGGCCAAGAGGGGTTGGGAGAGACTTGTAACTAACGTTGCCTAGCTGGCAAGGTTAGTGGGGGAGAGAGACTGCTTTGTGAATTCTGTTACGGGAAGAGGAGGGAAATATATGGGGTGAGGGAGAGTGCTGTGGGGGGTAGCTCAGAAAGTGGGAATAGAATATAACTAAGGAGGGTGCTAGGTCTCTCGAATACCTAGCTGGTTCTCTTACGCTTTTCTTTTCTTCTTGTAAATAACACATATAGCAGAGGGAGTGAGTTAATACTACCCTGGTATTGCTCTTTCCCTGGAAATTTCATACAGTTTCTTCTCTTTACTTACTTACTTGATACCAGTTCTTACAATTGGTATCAGAGCCTTCGATATTGGGAGCTCTGTGAATGGTCACCACGCGAGCTGCAATGGAGGCGAGGTTGGACGATGTAGAGCGCAGGCTGGCCGAGATGCAGGCGGAGAATGTACGTGCCATGGCGAATCTGACTACGACCTTGGCTCATCAGATCGAACAGATAAGACGTGATCGGAGCTCTAGTGGGTCACGAGGCCGAGACAGCGATCGGCGCCGCCGGAGCCATCATCGCCGGCGAGGGATAGGTCGTCGCGGCGAAGGAGAGAGAGAGGACGACTCACGCTCGCAACGAGATGAGGAGTCACAGGGAGAGAGTGACGACGATAATGACCAATCCGAGGTGAGATGGAACGGAGACAGACGATCTCGGAGGGTGGAGGGGAGTCGGAAAATGGATCTACCCATTTTTTCTGGCGAAGACGCGTATGGGTGGCTTGTGCGAGCAGAACGGTACTTTCGGGTGGCTCAAATCAGTCTGCGTGACAGACTCGATTTGGTGTTGATGGCCATGGAGGGTGAAGCGTTAACATGGTATGAGTGGTGGGAGGAGTAGACCAAGCTCCCATCATGGCGGAGGTTTAAGGAAGACTTGCTTCGACGGTTTCAGCCAGGAGAGGCTCAGAACCCCATGGGACCTTTGTTGGACGTGAAACAAACAGGATCCGTGATGCAGTACCGGCGAGAGTTTGAGCTAGTTGCGAGAACCAAGAAGAACATCGACCCCGAGATCCTGATGTGCATCTTCATGAATGGGCTGCAGAAAGAGGTGAGAGCAGAACTGACGGTGGGGGAGTTCCGTAACTTGACAGCGATGATGAATCGTGCTCTTGAAATAGAGCAGAGAAATTTAGCCTGGGTGGAAGCTGGAGTGTACCCAGGGGTGAAGGGTGCAGGTGGACCTTCAAAGAGTCCAAGTTCATTTCAGACCCAACCGCTTATCAGATACAATGCTGGAAGTTCCCAAGGGAGTGGATTGAAGAGTAACATTGGCCCAGACCCTGTTAGACCCCAAGGTGGGGGGCGGAGTAACTTAGGTGGGGCCCGCGGGAATGGGCTGAGCGGCAGTGTTAATGGGCCGCCGGAAAGCCGAACAAATGCTATTAGGAGGCTCTCCAATGAAGAATGGCAGGAGAGGCAAAGAAAGGGGCTGTGTTTCCGCTGTGGGGACAAGTGGAACCCTGAGCACATTTGCCAACTACGCCATCACCAGTTCATTCTGATGGAGGAAGGAGCGGAGGGGGACTTGGGAGGGGAAGAAGCGGGAATGCCCATAGAAGACGAGCTGGAAGCAGAACTAAGGGAGCTGCAATTGTCTTCACTAAGCTACTGGGGGTTAACTTCAAACAAGTCTTTCAAGGTGTGGGGGGAGATTCAAGGGGAACAAGTGATAGTTCTAGTAGATTCAGGAGCCACTGCCAATTTTATTTCGGCTGAGGTGGTAGAGAAGTTACAGCTGCCATTAGAAAAAGTGAAGGGGTTCAAGGGGGAGGGGGGGAATGGAGCCATTGAAGAGGGGGTTGGAGTTTGTAGGGGAGTAGAGCTGCTAATGCAAGGCATAAGGATCATCCAAGACTTCTTTGTCTTGGAATTAGGCAGACCCGAAGTAGTGTTGGGGGTGGATTGGCTGGCTGGCTTGGGAAATTTTGTAGGGAATTACAAGAATATGACATTAAGTTGGATGGAAAAAGGGAGCCGTGTATCACTGAGGGGAGACCCCACTTTATGCAAGAGTAAGACGTCTTGGAAAGCAGCTTTGAAGGCTCTCAGAGTCAAGGGAAGGGTTATTTAGTGACACCAAGTCTGATCGAAATAGCAGGGAGGAAATTCTGATTTATCAGAGGCGGTACAGAACTTATTGGCTGAGTATGAAGACCTTTTCCGGCCTCCCACAGGTTTGCCGCCATCTAGGGAGCATGATCACGCCATAGTATTGAAGGAAGGAACTCAAATTCCCCATATCCGCCCTTACAGGTATCCTCATTACCAGAAAACTGAAATTGAGAAGATCATAGATGAGATGATGCAATCCGAAATTATAAGGCCTAGTACTAGCCCCTTTTCTAGCCCGGTGATTCTAGTAAAGAAAAAGGATGGAGGATGGCGTTTTTGTGTGGATTATAGGGCCTTAAACAAGATTACCATCCCTGATAAATTCCCAATCCCTGTTATTGATGAGTTACTGGATGAGTTAGGAGATGCAAGCATTTTCTCTAAGCTAGATTTGAAATCTGGTTATCACCAGATTAGGATGAAGAGTGAAGACATCCCAAAAACAGCTTTTAGGACGCACGAAGGACATTATGAGTTCCTAGTTATGCCGTTTGGACTCACAAACGCTCCCTCAACCTTCCAAGCCCTCATGAACAAGGTGCTGAAACCTTTCTTGCGGAAGTTTGTCCTAGTGTTCTTTGATGACATACTAATATATAGCTCAAGTCTTGAGCTGCATCTTACACCTTCAGAAGATTTTTGAGGTCTTGAGGATTCATGAACTGCATGTCAACAAGAAAAAGTGTTGTTTTGAACAACCCCAGGTTGAATATTTGGGGCACATTATCTCCGGAGAAGGAGTGGCTGCTGACCCCAAAAAGATTCAGGATATGGTAGATTGGCCAAGACCTACAGACTTAAAGGGTCTTAGAGGATTCTTGGGGTTGACCGGGTATTATAGGAGGTTTGTGGGGAACTATGGGAAGATTGCCTGGCCACTAACCCAACTCCTTAAGAAAGACAACTTCAAGTGGGGAGAGGAGGCCCAAATAGCTTTTGAGAGAGGTGAAGAAAGCTATGACATCATTACTGTCTGGCTGTCCCTTCATTCACCAAGCAATTTGTGATTGAAACTGATGCATCAGGTAAGGGACTAGGTGCTGTTTTGATGCAAGGGGGGAGGCCCATCGCATATATGAGCCATGTTTTATCTGAGAGAGCCCAAAACAAGTCCATTTATGAGAGAGAATTAATGGCGATAGTGTTGGCAGTGCAGAAGTGGCGTCATTACTTGTTAGGACAGCATTTTGTGGTACATACAGACCAGAAGAGTCTGAAATATTTGTTGGATTAGAGAATTGTGGGTGAAGACCAACAGAAATGGGTAACAAAACTCCTTGGGTATGACTTCGAGATCAAGTATAAGGCAGGGAATGAGAATAGGGCGGCTGATGCACTATCAAGGAAGCTTCAATACTCTGCCATTTCCACTGTCAGTGTTGCCGATTGGACTGACTTAGAGGCCGAAGTTCAAGCAGATGCAAGACTCCGAGGTATTATCCAGGATTTGCCTTTGCAGGAAATGACTCTCATCCGGGGTTTGAACTCAGGAAAGGGAAATTGTACTATAAGGGAAGGATGGTGATTGCTAAAGAATCAACGAAAATTCCTCAGATCTTGCAGGAATTCCATGACTCTAACACTGGGGGTCATTCCAGTTTCTTCAGAACTTACAAGAGAATTTCAGGCTTGTTGTATTGGGAGGGCATGAAATCCTGCATCCAGAAATATATCAAAGGGTGTGATGTTTGCCAAAGAAACAAACATCAAACCCTTTCACCTGCAGGACTCTTGCAGCCGCTTCCAATTCCGGGTAACACATGGACGGATGTAACCATGGATTTTATAGGAGGGCTGCCTAAAGCGCGGGGAATGGATACAATCATGGTGGTGGTTGATAGACTGACGAAATACGCCCATTTCTGCCCTCTAACCCATCCGTATACTGCTAAGGAAGTGGCTACCATTTTTGTTAATGAAGTGGTTCGTCTTCATGGGTTCCCAAGTTCGATTGTTTCAGATCGTGACCGGGTGTTTATGAGTAACTTTTGGACAGAACTTTTTAGGATGGCAGGGACTAAACTGAAATTTAGCTTCGCATATCATCCTCAGACTGATGGGCAAAGTGTAGCAGTCAATAAGTGCCTTGAAACTTATCTCCGCTGTTTTACAGGTTCTAAACCTCGACAATGGCCTAAGTGGCTCCCTTGGGCTGAGTATTGGTACAATACCAATTATCACGGAGCTATTCGCATGACTCCCTTCAAGGCACTTTATCGAAGGGATCCTCCTACACTTTTAAAAGGTGGTAAGGAGTCTACAGTTGAGGAGGTACAGATGCTGATGGAGGAGCGTAATCACATGTTGGATGAGCTGAAATTCCAATTGGAAAGGGCTCAGAATCGAATGAAGTCTTATGCAGACCTTAAGAGAAGAGAGGTGGAATTTGAAGTGGGGGACAAGACTTACTTGAAGCTGCAGCCTTATAGGCTCCAAACGCCTGCCAAAAGGGTCAACCAAAAGTTAAGCCCGAGATATTATGGACCCTATGAGATTGTGGAGAAGATAGGACCTGTTGCATACAGGCTGAAGCTTCCAAGTGACTCTCGAGTGCACCTGCTTTTCACATATCTCTGTGAAGAAATGTGTTGCTCGAATGTGCAAGCCCAACCACTCCCATTTGCTCTATCGGAGGGTGGGAACTTCAAGTCTGTAGGAAAGAGTTCTTGCAGTCCGTACCAACTTAGCAGATCAGCTGGAAGTCTTGATTAAGTGGCAAGCTCTGCCGGATTTTGAAAATTCTTGGGAGCTGGCATCAGACATTCAGAAGATGTTCCCTTCTTTCCACCTTGAGGACAAGGTGGATTTTGAAGGGGGGGTGTTGTTAGGACCCCAAGTAATGTTGTTTCACCATATGCTAAGGTCTATAGTAGAAAGCATAGAAAGAGAGAGAGTGACACGGGCAAGGCATGTGGCCAAGAGGGGTTGGGAGAGACTTGTAACTAACGTTGCCTAGCTGGCAAGGTTAGTGGGGGAGAGAGACTGCTTTGTGAATTACATTACGGAAGAGGAGGGAAATATATGGGGTGAGGGAGAGTGCTGTGGGGGGTAGCTCAGAAAGTGGGAATAGAATAGAACTAAGGAGGGTGCTAGGTCTCTCGAATACCTAGCTGGTTCTCTTACGCTTTTCTTTTCTTCTTGTAAATAACACATATAGCAGAGGGAGTGAGTTAATACTACCCTGGTATTGCTCTTTCCCTGGAAATTTCATACAGTTTCTTCTCTTTACTTACTTACTTGATACCAGTTCTTACACATAGCTTAAACAAAGTTTGTAAAACTCAGTAGTTTTAATGTTAATTAAATATGAAGTGTTAAATTTCCCTCCATATAAAACTTCTCTAATAAGAATGTTTGGTGCATAAACTCCTATCATCTCTTATGACAGTGATTTATTTATTTATTATTATGTCAGTTAGTTTTAGAAGCGTTCTGAGAAGCTAAACACGATTTGACTGCACGATATGTTTGTGATTATGTTATGCTGCAAAAACATACATGCGCGGTACTTTCAGGAACCACTTGGCATGCATTGCTGGTCGCAGTCATTTTGAACGGCATATGGGAAATAATATGTGCTTTATTTCCTGTACTTAACCATCGTCAACTTTGCATGATTGTACATAATGAGCCGTAAAGAACAGCTACATCTTAAGTTTTCACTGGACAGTAGAAGAGCCAGAAACTTCTCTTTAAGGGCCCTAGAAGCAAGAACAAAAACCAGAATGTTTACAATGATAATTCGCATTTGCACAATTTTTTTTTGTAAAGATGGAAACATTAATATGGTTTCCAAGCATAAGTGTTGGTCCCATGCAAGGAGTCTTCCAAGACAAAAAGGCAGAAAGCCAACACAAGAACCATGATGTTCCCTTCTCTCCTCATAATCCCATTTGCATCTCCAAAACTATAGATTTCACTTCTAGAGGCTCAGTGAGAATGCTCTTGAAGAATGCTCTGAATAATCCAATGTCTTGGAAGATCCATCAGCTGCCACCTTTTGCTTTCGTTGACGCCACCTCTTTAGTTCACTCTCAAATGCCTCTTTTGCAGAATCTGCCATCTCTGCATGCCACAAGGCCATCTCAGTTGCAACCTTTATCTCCTGAATTGCTTTGAGGCTAGCTTCCACCTTTCCCTCCACTTCATTTTTCCTTATGCAGATTTCTTGTACCTTAACCTTGACAGCTGCCTCTTTCTCTTCAACCAATGCTTCACACTCCTTGACTTTTCCAATTAGTGACTCATACTGTTCATTTGACATTTTGATCTTAGCACCGGTTTTTGAATTTGTGACTCTAGCTTGCACGTCAGCTAAATGCTCCATCTCCTCAATGGCTCTTTGTTCTGCTGCCTTTGCTTCTTTAGCCTCTATCAGAACAAGCTGCAGCTTCTTCTCTGCTTCTTCAGCAGCTGCCCGTGATTTTTCAGCCTCTTGCTTCAGCTCACGAGCTTTTCTGCTCATCTCTTCGGCTTCTCTCTTTGCATCCTCCGTCTCTGATGATAGTTTCCGGATTTTCAAACTCTGCTCATGATAGGCTTCAGCTTCTTTTTCCTCCTCAGAACCTGGCTTAGGTCTTGCCTCTCCCTTGCTCCCTTGCAGTTCACCAGCAAGGGTAGAAGCAAGAGCTTCTGCTGCCTGTTCCTTCGCCTTTACTTCGTCTTGCTCCTTCTTCAATTGTTTTAGTTCTGTCCTCAGACAATACACAAGGCTCTTGACGGCGCTTTCTTCTGCAGCAATGTCCTGCAGAGTCTTTGTGGCTTCTTTAAGCTCTGAAGTTACAAGTCTCACGGAATCCATCTCAGAGGCATGGACCTTTTTCATCTGCTCATGAAGAGCCTCAATCTCTGCACTTGTCTCAGCAAGTTTGGCATCTAGACTTTTGATTAGTTCGGGATCATATTCACTCTTTAAGGACTCCGATTTTTCCAATGCTGCTTCCTTCGCACTTTTGTAGAAGCCTAGTTGGGCTTCTCTTTGTCCCGTGACATCTGAATGCTCTTCTTGGTCTTCTCCAGATGAAAGCTTCATTTGTTCAATTGATGCTCTCACTTTCATGTTTGCAATTTCCTTTGAGAGTTCACTGACCCTTTCGGAGTTGAATTTCGCTGAACGCTGAGCTTCACCTGCTGCCTGTAATGCAGCCAGCTTTGCCTCCAAAGCTGCATCAAAATCCTGCCTGATTTTGGTGAGGTCTTGCTTGGTAGCATCTAGTTCAGTTACAGTTGCCGTGTACTCTTTTCTTGCATGTTCCACTTCTTGTTTCCAAGCTTCAAATCCTATAGCTTTTACGGATAGCGTCTTTTCGAGTTGTTTTCCCTGATTCTTCATAGCTTCAGCCGCTTCTATTGCCGTTTGCTTTGATTCTCTCTTGTTGGTGAGCTTGGTTGTCAAATTCTGAAGTGTCATCTTGGCCTTCTCAAGGTCAGAAAGCGCTTTAGCTTTTGCGGTCTCGGCATTGTCCAGCTGTTTCTTTAGCTTGCTTAGTTCTCTTTGGGCCAAGATAAGCTGTGTCTCCTTTTCAAATACATTCTGCAAGTAACGAAAGAAACAAAAGAAATCTTTTGCCATGACAAACATGAAAAAATATCCTCAAAATGTGTCCCATGCAATGCTAAAAGACCTCTAAATTTGCCAACCTGTCTCCTGATCCATTTATATTTATATGAAAGTTACATCTTATATTTACCTCTGATGATCTTCTCTTGACAGAGAATCTGTCCCTATGGAAGGCTACTTCTCCAAATAAACTAACAGCAGCTTTGACAGATTGGAATGGTGCCCTTGTGTCAATCTCTCCAACCTCTCCCCTTGGAGAACCCAACTTTCTGAAGTTGTGCATTTTCTTTGCTCTTGCTTATCTGCAGGATAAATTGCAATAAGCATTCCATGAATTGAAACTCTAGAAAGATCTTGATATGCATATGAAACTGCAGAACGAAATATTCAAATTTTCAAACGTTACCAGCTCTGATATATAATATGATTGCACCACATTATACATTTTCTTTGTTACATATTTGTTTTTTTTTTTTTGGTCAGACTTTGAGCAGCACATGTCATTGTCAACAATGAAGGGCATATGTCAAATTCAACGAAAAAGATCACAAACCAACAATCTTATTCTGTCTAATGTTTTACGTTACAAGAAAAGCCCTGTAATGCAATATTCTTACGTGAAAGAAACAAAGATGAAGCCGGAAGAGTTCCTCTTTCACCTGATCAGCCAGCAGTCAGATAAAGATATCTCTGAAGCAAATGTGAAATGTGTTGGAACTCAAAAGAACCCTGATGAAAACGCAGGTTCCTTTGAGCCCAACTTTCTTTACATCTGAAGGCAGGCCCTTTTGAAAAGAACATCACAGAATATGGTTGGTTAAATCTGCTGGGACGTAGAATTCGCCATGCTATTTTGGCTCAAGGGACAGAGAGGTTTGTGGTGGTGCTGACAGTATATACCAACAATACAGGGTGGTCAAATACAAATATGACCTTTCCCTCTGTGTAATTGAGATGACATAAGGGTATATTCGGAAAATAAATAAGGTAGATTTAGGAAAGCCACGCTGGACATTCAGCATTGCATATAACAAAGGGTCAAAGAGGTGCAATTCAATCCCTTAAGTTTATATGTTGGCTGATGGCTGGCTCTCTTCTTATTTGGTGTGAGAGAATGATATATACATTATGATCATTAGGATTATGGTGTACTGTGACTCTGTGAGGGGAATCTTGTAGATCTGATGATCTGTTACTAATACAGCAGAGTCAATATTGTTATTATGATCCTTCACCTTCAATTGTTACGACTAATCCTTTGACTCCATAACCAACAAGGAGATTGAGGTGCAATTACAAGTACAACCAATGAAAGTATGAGACAGCAACTCTTTAGATACAAGTGCTAAAGACAGTGTGTGCTTTCAATACAATATATCCTCGTCCCCCACCCCACAAGAAAAGTAATGTGTCTCCTCTTACGCATTGCGGTTGGGATGTGTGTCTGTGTGTGTTAACATATGTAACGTTGGTTAATAAAAGAATTAGTAACATGACATGCACGTGACACCAAAATATTGAGAGGCACCACATATCTCTCTTTGTAAGGTGTTTATGGCATTATCTGCGTACGCTTTTGACTCTAACCTAGAGCCATTGGATTGTACGAGGAAATATAAGGGTAAAAAAAATATGACGTGACAAAACTGTATTTTGTAGTATAAACAGTAGTGCAAGATTTTACAGGAGAAAACGTGTAACAGGAATTCAAGCTTTCTTATTTCCTCGGTACGCGTTTGGACTTCGGCGGGATCAAAACCTTTTCAGTTAAATTAGAAGAATCAATTTATATCAAAATTTTTATTTATAGTAAGTTCCAAACATAAAACTGAAATTTCAAGTTAAATCAATTCAAATTAAAGTATGACTTTTTTAATTTTTAATAATTTCAAACATATCCTTTAAAAAATTACTAGTAAAAAGCCAGCCCATTTAAGCATTATTCTTCGTTTTAGCATCATTAACTTCCAATTTATATTAACCTGCATGTATTGCTGCCCATGGACTGGAGCTAAGTGCAAAACTGTCGTGTTCATGGTTTCCAGTCCACATACTTGTTGCATTGGCTTATACTGAATTATACTTAAAGCAACTCTTCCAGTTTCTTGGCCTTTAATCATTTAGGCTCGATTTTAATCCCATCTCCTCTTTTCATTTGTTTTTTTTTTTTTCTGGTTTTTCAGCATTTTAACTTTAACTTTCAGAATATGCATAGTGCCGTGCCTCAGCTATAGATGAAAGGTCACAAAAGACTATACCATGGACGTACAAGTCATGTTCAAAAAAATCCGCAAATCCAAATTATTATAGAAGAATTGGATGCTATTGAATGCGGAATCATTCAGTAAGTATTAAAAAGATATAAATAAGAAGACACGATTCCATAGAAATGTAAAAAGACACTTATTACATGTTTTGTCCTTCAAAAAATGTTGTAGAAGTGTTGTAAAGCAGTACTGTGAGGAGACCAAAGTCATAATCTAGAACGTCCCAACCTGGCAGCTGGCCTGCAAAATGCAAATTCATAACATTATTCAGAATTGCTGTTGAGGAGAATAGCATATACCAAGACATTTGGCTTCTCTAGAATAATCACCCAAAAAAAAAAAAAAAAGTCTCAACCTCCTATCATCCTATGAGAGCTCAATTTTACGTATCTTACTGACAGTTTCTGTACGCAAGTCTATTAGCGAACTACAGTTAATAGAGATTACTACAGGAATTAAGATGGTTCAACCACACTGACCATACTTCCATTCTGTCCTATATAACCTTTATTATTCTACAAGGCTTATTCTCTTATGTGCCAACCATAAAAGTCTACGTGGGACAGTGAATATCAACTATAGGGGAGAGAGAATGTTAAATTACATTTGTTGGGCATAAAACTTTAAGGCCCCTGCCAATTCATTGGCATCAATAGTTGTAACTTTATAAGCTACATGGAAAAAAAGTAGACATTGCCAAAATTTAGGATGTGATCTCACATAGTTGAAATGGGATTAACTACGCTGTAAAGTATCTGAACTGAGCTGTGGCAAGACAAACAAAAAACGCTTACATGAGCTCAACGACAAGAGCAGATGCCCCACCCCCGCCATTGCAGATGACAGCAACACCATACCTCCCATTCTTCTGTCTCAATACCTGAAACGGTGAAACCCAACTTGGCTAAGATAACCAGAGGAAGATATAGGCAACAAAAAATATATATAAATTTCGCAGAGCTATAGGTTTCACTTTAGAACGGCTTTTATGTATTGATGAGACAAGAATTGTGGAATGGAATGGATAACTGCCACAGGGCATACAGAACATAGAGTGATAAGGGTGAAAGAAAAAGATGTATAGAGTAACCAAAGTCACAAGTTACCCCTAATAATGTAACTAAGATACGAGCTCCACTGCAACCCAATGGATGGCCCAATGATACAGCCCCACCATGCGCATTAAGTTTTTCCTGCATTTGATAAGAAAAAGAAATACATGAATTATATATTGTTTAGCCATTATTATGGGGCAGAATGAAGGAAAAACGGAGAAGCAGCCAGAACAGCCAAAAAAAATGTCATGTTATTGTGCAAAGAGAGAGTTGAGTCACATGAACACTCACAGGATTAAGACCAAGAAGCCTCTGATTTGCAAGAGCCACAACCTGTATAGAAGAAGTTAGAACACAAAAGTAGGAAAGAAGACTGACCGAGTGAAACATGGGCCGTTTTCCTTACAGAAAAAGCTTCATTTATTTCGTAATAATCAATTTGAGAAGCCTTCAGACCAGCATTTGATATAGCTTTTGGTATTGCAAGGGCTGGAGCAGTTGTGAATAATTCTGGTGCCTGCAACGACAATCTCATTTCAGCTCTCAATGTTCACATTTATCAAAGACCAAAACAAGTTACAATAATCAGTCATAACACCTGAGCTGCATCCGCAAATCCTCTTATCTTTGCTATTACATGCAATCCAAGCTCACATGCCTTCTCTTCACTCACCAGCACTAACGCAGCAGCACCATCACTAGTCAAGTCAATAAACCAATTCATTATCAATAAAAGGGCATGCACTTCATAACCTTGTGATTGCTATACCCCAGTTTTCTAGCATGGTATAATTAAATTTATTAATCAAACTTCTTGCAGCTACGCAAGGGACTATTTCCACAAAATTCACATGGGTATAAAGAATGCACTTTAGAGCGCATATAAAACGTAAGCAGAGAGACATGTATGAGGAGAGACAGAGAGTGAGAGACACCTTATGCTAGAAGCATTGCCAGCTGTCACACTACCTCCATTCTTCTTAAAGTTTGGTCTAAGCTTCCTTAACTTTGTAGCATCAAACTAGCAACAAGAATATGAAGATATTAAGCAAAATGCACGTCTCCACCATATTCCAATACCAAGCACATCATAAAGACCACGAATTGAGTAAATTTCCATATAAGAATTCAGGTAGTTCTGAAATTAACTAAATAATAAAAGTAATCATACCAACATTAACAGTTGTTTGATACCATATTAACTGAGTTTAGCTTGTGGTGTTCAACACAACATGAACCTTGGCAGTCTTGAAAGGCTAGATGCTGTGGTTAACACTAAAAACATCACCTTGCATTGAAAAAATCAAGAGATACAAAAACTCATTTTTACAGACTGGCTTGAATTTGGTGACGAATTTCTGTAGTTATGTAATAGAGGCAACAGCTACAAATAATGTGATAGAACCTCTCAAAACATTTGCTTTCTTAGTGACTCTGGTCATTAGACTAATCCTAAAATATACGAATATGCACTTCGGACTTAGATAAGTTCACACATATGTACATTGATTGATCTACCTTCCCTAATCCTTCATCTTTATCAACTAGGATGGAAGGCTTCCCTCTTCCACTGGAAACTTCAACCTGCGCATGAAAAAAGTGTTAAATGAAAATCACATCAACATCGCTGCAGAAGTTATCAACAGTTCAATGTAGGCAGAAATCATAATCATACTGGAACTATCTCCCAAGCAAAATGACCAGCTTTTTGAGCAGATATTCCTCTCTCAAAGCTTTGGACGGCATAAGAGTCCTGAAAAACAACATATATGTAGAAAAATAGAACAAGAAGATGAATACTAGATTCAACTAAGGATTGTGATGAGTTAAAATAATATATTCAGGAGGTGGATTAATGTCATGCGACAAAGGTAAAATTTTAGAATCAAGATAATAAAAAAATATAGCAGCATAGCAATATTGTTCTACTAAGCGTTCCTTCTAAATGTCCTAATTTAGATAATTACATGGTAAGGCCAACAAACAGCACCATCGACACTAAGGAAGCAAATTTCAGTAGAAGGAACAATAAGGATGCTTACAGGCTGACCTAGATGGGTCTTGTGAGGGGGCCAAAATGAAAGAATACTTCACATTTGGAGAAGGCGAAGTTAAAGAACCTTGTTTTCTTAAAATGACAAAAAAGTACAAAATTGAAAATCTTTATAAAAAAGGAGGGGAGGGGGAGGGGGAGGGGAGTGGCCCTCCACCACAATGACAGTCAGCCCCTGAGGATCCTGATTTTATACAAGATAGCAAAGGCAATTAAAGGAAGTAATGAAAATAAATAAAGTATTGAAGTATTGAACAACCGCATGAAACCTGTTACGAAACTTTAATAGGTCGTTCACCAAGGATCACTACCTGCTCATCTCTTGTGATGACATGCTGATCTGCGCATAGTTCTGCACAAACTCCCATGCCAAAGTCATTATAGACATCCCAAAGGCCATCTTTAAGCATACCATCGATGATTGTATCATGTCCTAACCGAGATCCCTTCCTGTTTTACATACAATTTATATAGAATATATTGACAGTCAACATCAATAACTAACCAAATAAAATGATAGTTAATGAAAATCAGACCTCATCAAACGCTTAAGCAACTTATAAGCTGAAACTAGGCAGCATAAGTATTTACTTAAACATCGCAAGAAAAATGATTTGAATACAGTAGCTAGAATAAAGTCCTCCTGTTAACCTCGGCAGATTTAGTCAGATTTCAAAAACATCATCTTTTTTCAGAGAGCAAAAGTATGGAGTGTCAGCAATTCGTGAATAAAAAGGAAACCTTGCTTCTGCAATGTACTTAGGTGCATTCGACATGCTTTCCATACCACCAGCCACGACAACATCATTCATACGCAATTGTATGGTCTGTGCAGCAAGCATGGTAGCTGCCAAAAAAAAAAGGGGGCCATGATTTCACCGCACACCCGCTAAAAATTCATATATTTAAGTAGGAATACCCTTCTAAGCCACCCAAAAGATGTACCTTTCATCCCTGATGAACACACTTTGTTAACAGTAGTACAGATTACAGAAGTAGGTATTCCTGCCCCTAATGCAGCCTGTCTGGCAGGAGCCTGCCCTAGATTTGCACTAAGAACATTCCCAAAAAACACCTCTTGCACAAGTGATGGATCAACATTTGCTCTCTTGAGAGCAGCTGCAGATTTACATGTCAACATAAGACAGAGGAGGAGCAAGTATTTGCATGCATTGACTCTAAGAAAGAAAAAGGGAGCGAAGAAAGCAGCTTAGTCATTTACCCTTAATAGCAATTGAGCCTAGTTGTGTGGCTGAGAGAGATGACAGGGTGCCAAGGAGATCCCCCATTGGAGTCCTTGCAACCCCAACAATACAAACATCTGTAACCAAAAAATACAAAGAGATGCGCTGAGTTAAGCAGATATTAAATAACTGATTCAAAAGCCTTCAGGTTGTTATCAATTCTAGTTTCCTTCACAGGTAGTCCATTTTCAATTTGTAAAATTATGATACATAACATGATTTGCTATATTATTGACAGACACGGATGACATGGAATCAGCAAGCTAAGGAAGTAGAAAGAAGCAATAACTTATGATCTCAAAAGAGCACATGAATTTGTATAAATTAATAACAAACAGACCTCGGGGCTTTGAAGACATGGTGTGCTTCCGAAAGGATCCAGGAAATACCCTTTTGACAACAGAATCGATATGTTATGTTAAGGGAATGGTCATACAGTTACAGTTACAGTTACACGCGAGATGAGAAAGCGAAGAGGAAACAGAGCAAACTCACAGTTACAAGAAGAAGGGAACAACCGAACAAGCCAAGCTCGTTGTCATAGGTGAGAGGCCAAGCAGCTAAGCCTAAGAACAAACGACAACGGCATTCCCTTGGAAAACTAAATACGGTATTTGGCGTGTTTGAATCTGCTTTTTATTTTTTATTATAATTAATTTTAGATAGAATTAATTTTATTAAAATTAATTTTAAAATAAATAATTTATATTTAATAATTTTTCAAAAAATAATTTTAACAAAAAATAAAAATTTAAACTAATTTTCAAAACAAAATTAATTAAATATTATCAAAATTTAAATAATCAATTCTAAAGCGAGCATTGATTCTAGAATCCGCAAACGTCTTGCAAACATGCCAATTATCATGTTAAGGGACCCACTTCCCCATCTTGTTTGTCTTTGCGCGCACCCGTTCTGTTTTGTCTTGCTTATCGGTTTGGTACTTCCTTATCACATCACATTCATCGTAGTATTTTCCAGTCTTTCATCCTAATCCTATGTGAATTGCTACGGGATTAAATTTTAGACTCTTTTATTAATTTTATTATTTTTCTTTGTCAGTGTGACTCATTTATCGTCATTCTTAACTCTTATAAGTTTAATTTATACTTTAAAAACAAATTTGCAATATAATTTAGAGCAGGTACTCTTTTTTTTTTTTTTCTTACTCACACTCTCTCCTATTAGTTTATAACTTTAATTTTCTAAACATTCCTCACATAAATTAATTAATTTTGTTACAATTAAAATTTAATTAAGTAGATTGCTATTTATTCACTCACACTCCTATTTAATATTAATTACATTCATATGTATCTCTTAAAACTTTTTTCTTTATTTTATTGCATCACTATTTTCCCTGCTTAATCGATTCAAAATTTTCCCTCTATAGGTAGATTCATTAATCTATTTATACTTTTATTTTTAGTCAAAATTGCTAAAAAATAATGTGCAAAAAAGAAGCCACGTAAAAGTATAAGTTCTAAGTAAATTTTTTGCTTCAAAATATTTCAATAAAAATTTAATATCCAATAGTTAATAAAAAGATATATAATACTGTTGGTAATAATAAGTACATGTCAAAAGCATACTTCTATACTTGAAAAAAATATACATAATATCTGCAAAAAAAAAAAAAAAACACAACAGTGAATTATCAAATAAGCCATACGCAACTCATACCTACAATCTTCCTTTAATGTCACATGATAGTGAAGTATTCGATTCCTAAATCAAAGTTACTTTCTATTCTCTCTCCTCCTCCAAGCTATTTTTTGTTAGGTGAAGAAACTTTATTATAATTTATTATTTCATCCATAATGAAGTTCCTTACCTATCTAAGTCACTCTAGCAGAGCAGTTTAGTGTTCAATGTATAATATTGTAGAAGAAAAAACAGGATCACATGTCAAAGCGAAATTGCCGTAAAAACCGAGCAGACACTTATCATCATACAAGCCTAATATTGGTCCTTTGCCCAAGTGTAACGACTTCCCTGAAAATCTACATTTCCACCATTTACAACCCACTAAAAACTGATATCTCCATGAGTACACATTTCATTTAGAGAAATATTTATATTAAATGACTATACTTCCAAATCAATCATATAAATGTATTTTATATAAACCAACTATTAACACATAATCCCATATAAAATATATCTACAAGATTGGCTGAGAGCACAACCATATAATACTCTCAGATCATGCAAATATTTTTCTTTCATAAATAAAAAGTTAATTTTCTAGCAATTCTTCTGTGATATATAAAGACAAGCAAGCCACGGGCCAAAGAAGCCAAAAATACAAACATTTTCATGCGGAAATACAGCTTCTGGTGGCTTTCATCTTGCTGTAGATGAGGCATCCCCAATTAGCTGCTAAATTACATTGGAATATGCATCTATTAGGAAGGCAATCAAAAAAAAAAAAAAAGAAAAGGAAAAGAAAAAGAAAAAAACACTCACTACATATGCATAAAATGTTACAATTAGATAACTAGCCTATGGACACTTGCAATTTCTGCACTATATTGAGGAAGCAACAGGAGTGATCAACTTGATGGTCAATTCTAGCTCCCCAGACTCAACTCCACCAAGCCTTAACCAAACATTCTGCACCACCTCACCATTAACACAATTGATACTGCTTTCACGGACAAGACAGTTTTCTCTATCTGGTATGACCTTCCTCAACGCTGTTTCACCAGAGGAGACCCCTAGAATATCTTTCAATCTTGCTGCAGACACCAATGGTTGAAGGTTGAGGTAAGCATTTCCCATCTTGTCATCCGCCTTCCAAAGATCTTTATCAAATACTTCCTATCCATAATAGCAGCTTAGTTATACAACGCCAATGCTTAATAAATATTAAGGGTTTCTCCATTCAACCTAACCTTCGTCCAAACTGATAAATAGAAGAAAATATCTGGAGATCTAACATGTCTCAGGGTTCAATGTAATCAAGAATCTCACAAATATAAAAAAATTTGAGCCGTCAACAAAGTATGATATTTACGAAGAGCAAATAAATATCAAGAAACTTACCAAATTCAGAACTTCCAAAGGATCTGTGAGAGTGAAATTCAGCTCTTCATCCCAAACAGGATTCAAGCAGCAATTAATGACCCTGGTCTTTGCTGTCTGATACAGTTTAATGAATCATTTCAACATTGTCAGGTTTAACTATGCTACATAGTGTTGATATTAAAAAAAATAAAAAATAAAAAAAATTAGAAGAAAGAAATGTAGATCCTAGGCACCTGACTCCCCAGCTTGACCACAACATAAGGATCACTGCTCTTGAAATCCCGGATCACTAATCTTTTCCCTTGCACAACTACGACTTGCAGTAGCCTCAATTGTTCACCCATTACACTCCTACAAATATGTTAAAAGTTATTAAGCAACAAGACCACAACACAACATGCAGTTGAAATATTTAGTCTCTTGAGTACTTATGGAGAGAACAACAACCAGAAAAACAAAGCAAGCAGAAAATATTTCACTGCTAGAGAAAACACTTGTAAAGAAGGGAACTTGCAAAAGTGAAGCAAGGAAGTTAAATTAGCAGCAACCTCAGCCAACCAAAACTAAACAAAAGAAAATACTTTAAGCCCTTTCACCTTTTCAACTAATATATTTCAAACTTGGTCAAGGAAAAGAGGTACAGAAAAGTAATAAGCCAGTGAATACCGACAACAGAAGCAACCGAATATTCAACAAAATATGCAGAGAGTATATTCCTCCTGATAATGAGTGAAAAAGGGATAACTCATAAACCAAATAAACAAAAGAAATGAATTGCAATAAGACCAACCAGTAGCACCAAGTGCCGAGTGAAGTGATGAACTAAATAAAAAGGGGTTCCATTTTAGCTTATGAATAAAAAAATGCAGAGCAGGAACAACTCACGGATGGAGATGTGGGTTGGGTCTGTTGTTCATCACCTCATCATACTCACTCAGCAATCACCATCACATATAATATACCAATGGAACAACTACAAAATTCTCCACCCACACTCACATTACAGGGGATCAACTTGAGCAACCGACAAGTGGCGGTGAATGATGCTGTCATTCCACCTGGACTATTTTGCCGCAGGATTGACCATTGACCATTGACCATTGACCACACTTAATTCTTTCTATCACTGCCACTGTCAAATTAAATGCCAATATTCGAATCAAAGTGTGCAAAGGCGTGCCGGGTATGACTCCGCAAAGTGCTGTCTCTGGAAACGCTCTTGCATTTTACAACATTCATATCCCATGACAAAAAACATTTATTATTTTTTTTATTGAAAAAATCATTTATTATTATTTATTACTGAATCAATTTTAACTTATCTATTAATTTAAATAATTTGATATAATCTTAACCAATGTATCAAATTTATATTCAGATACATTAATTTAAAAATATACTAAATTATTCAAATTAACATATAAATTGAAACAAAACGAATAATAAACAAATTCAGAGAAGCTTAATTCATTTTGAACGAAATAAAATGAGGACAGCGTAGAGTACATTCTTTGAATTTGATCACAAAAATGTGAAAAACTATCACGTGAAAAATGTGTTTTATCATTTAAACTATCTCTTAGGTCTTCCACCCAGATGCATGTACTTGAGATAATTTATTTATTCCTTCGTCAAAAGCACGTTATAGTTGAACATAGTTGAACATCAGTAGTCTGCGTTAAAAATCATGCTAAATAAGTATGATTTAGATTAGCCATTTTTTTTTCAAACACCAATATTCTCAAACATCTATTAATTACGTAATTACTTTACGCTTAACTCAGCCAAAAGGCCGAGAAAAGGACTAACTTTAACTCCCTTACGGTTCAATAGTGCTCTCTTGATATGCTCCTGTTTTACCCTTTTAAATAACATCTATGTCAAGTGTGTTACCTATCTACAGTTTCGGGGTCATTAATTAACTTCCTTTCGTTTAAGCATTTGGATGACAAAACATAGCAAAAACAATATTTTAGGTTACTCTTTGACGGCATGGTCATCCTTTTCAGGGTCGTCAAGAGTTCAAAAGTATAAACATGCTAAAGATACAAACGTAAGTATCCCCACGTATAGCTGTACAATGTTGATTGCCGCAGTCAATTATATCAGTTGTGTTGAAAGGATGAACGACACCCCCATGAATCATATGCTAAACCTATCACCTGGACTAACAAAAGGTCATTTAGCAGGAACATATTCCTAAAGAACCTAGATGCACCTCGAGACATTTTTCCCCCCCTTAAACGTGGGAATGCCTACAGTTACTTTACATTCTAAAGTGTGGCTACAAGGCATGCTAAGCACATTTATTAGTGTGTTAAAATCTAAAGATCTCCAAGTTTGCAGTCATCTTCATTCACGCTGACACCTGTACTTGTACTGAACAGACTAAGCGCTCCAACAGCATCACATCTGCTGCTACAATGCTCAGCGTTTTTTCCCTGAAATTATATTTCCCATCCGATGCTTCCATTTGCTCTGCATCAGTCAATCTCAGTGATGAGCTTAGAACATGTACTAAAAAAATTTAGGTACTGTAAAGGATAAATCATTTACCAGAGGTGCATCATCATCAGAAATCTCAGCAATCCTGGCACCATCAAGACTTGATGACTCTATATGTGATTTCTCCATTTCTCTAGGACTACCCCCCACATTACTGTTATCTTGATGCCCTTCAGAATCTGATTCTTCTTCTCCATTGACATGTCCTCTCAAAGCTCCACTTGATTCATCCACTTCTCTTTCTTCTGAACTACTTTCTTCATCAACATTTTGGGCACCTTGTGGGTCATACACTCTATCTTCAGAAAGCCTCTCAACATAATCCTGCTTCTCTTCATCTGATTCTTCCAAATAACTCAAGCTCTTCTTTTTCTTAATTTTCTTTCCTCTTGAAACTGGTGTTACTTTCTTCTTAGGTTTCTTCTCCCTTGTTATGATTTCATCAGACCCTTCAGCCAGTTCTTCTTCTGAACCACCTTCAAAAGGAAATTCATTGAAAAGAAAGAGAGGAAACAAAAAATGAAGCCCAAATCTTAGCACAAAAATGAGGAAGTATAACAGTTAAGATGCGATAGGAGACAATGACATCGTCTGTTCTATATAGCCAACCTACTCGGTCGGAAAAGGCTAATTTCTTGTTGAAGATACTCTAGGGCACAATACATTTCCAATCAGACCATGGATCAGTAAACCACAATAACAACTAAGCCCAGTCCCCCTAAGTGGGATTGACTACACGGATCAAACCATGCCATAGTGTTTTGTCATAAACCATATTTACAACTAAATCATTAAAATCTAAATTTCTTTTAATTGTTCCATCTATGATTTTTCTAGATCTCCTTTTATCTCTAGCTATTGGACTATCCTCTATCTAATCTACTCTCTTTACTAAGCTTCTACAGACCTTCTCCACACATATCCAACTCATCTAATGCAAGATGATACCATATTGTAATCTATCAGTTAACCATATTGTAATTTTAAATCAGAAGTTCAGAACAGCAGGACTTGCCAATGATCATGGCTCTGTGACCTCTTTTTTCTTTTCTCTATGTATCACAAGTGAAATATATGTCCCAATGTTCAGCAGGGGAAAATATAACAACAACAACAACAACAACAACAGCAGCAACTAAGCCTCACCCTATTAGATGGAGTCGGCTACATAGATCAAACGATGCTAATAGTATCTTATCATGAATTATGTTTACATTTAGACCATTAAATTCTAAATCACTTTTAATAGTTTCTCCTATAGTTTTTCTAGGTCTCCCTCTACCTCTAACTATTCAACTATCTTCCATCAGATCCACTCTCTTTATTGGGGTCTGTGCCTTCTCCACTCTCAGCAGGGGAAAAATGTTTAGACTTTAAAAAAAAAAAAAAAACTTTCCAATCCAAAATCAGCTATCGAATTATAGAGCTGAATAGCAGCTCAAGTTTTTCACTTGAGAGTGGATGTGCACAGATGTACTAGAAATACTAATCTATTGAAAACAGAATATGACTACCAGGTTTCATACAGGTCCTGAATTATAAATCCATTAGAAAATTATGCTTGATATACATCCATGATTAAATGTGATCAGTTTGAACTGTAGACATAAATGACACTTCACATGCATCATTTAAGATACAGTGCCTGAGTTCCTCTCACCGGTTTTAGATGTCATGGTCTCTTCAGGATTTGATACTTCAGAATTATCTTTTGCATTCTCTTGATGGAAATTACTTTTTGCAGCATGTGTTTGCCCACGTCTTACAGGCTTGCCGGGAGACTGTTTACCATTAACTCTATGGGGCAAAGTTATAATGATTAAAGCAGAAAACAAAACTACAAACGCGCAAAAAGATATCAGCCTTTTCCACTCACATTTTTTTTGTCCTTTTACTCAGTGAAACACTTGAACCTTTATGTTTTTGCCAAAACCTACAAAGCAATATAAAAAATCAGCCCACAAATGGGAGAAAGCACACTCAATGAGGTACAAGACCATGTCAACATTCTAGCATAAATACCACTCAACATTCCAATTAAAGTAGATTAAAATGTATTCAACCTTTTCATTTTCTAAAATATTATGATCATTTTCATATTATATACACAGCTAAACATATAATTCATTTGGATACAACTAAAATAAAAACTAATTTGTAAAGGGAATACTTACGCTTTGAGTGAAGAGGGCTTTGACTTCTGGGAAAAAGAAATTAAAAAATGCATCAGATATTCAAATTTAAATCATAATTGATTACTTTTAGTGGAAATAGAAAATGTAGCAGTGAAAGGAAGAGCAGAACACTAAAGGAAAACAAATACTTTAGTAGCTTTGCGACCCTTGTCAAGAAGCTCCCAGCGCTCCTTTTCCAAACGGAGTATTTCCACATCACCATCATCATATAATATCTTCCACACGACGTGACACCATAATGTTGTATCAGAATTGTAAATAACAGATCGCAGGCAAAAAAAGAAAAACATAGCACAAATTCAGAAGGTGAGTTCAGCATTATTCAGCTTACCACATGCTTCCCTTTTAGAGAGTCATAAGACTTAATAGTGCCTCCATAAAATCTGCAGACCATAAATATACCAGCATAAAATCTTCAATCAGAAATTATATTAAGATGTGAAGAAAATTGTGATTTAGAAATTTGTCTCCAGGGAGGAAGAGAGAAATCATGTCAGGGCCAGATGCGACACAACATTGCAAAATAAAAAAGCTGTGGTCAAGAGGAGCAGCTAAATTAGCAAGGAGAATCATCATTCTAAGGTGTGCTCAAACTGCTTCCATCACAATAAAAAACTTCATATTGACATCAATAATTTGTTTTGCTTCTGCAACTGATCTTATCATGAGCACTTACTTCTTATCCATAGGCCACCAAACTTTAATTCTGCAACCAATTAGATCTTCAGTATCAATTTCACCTTCCTTCGTTATGCACTGTAGAGAGTAAGTCAAATCAAAAAATATGATCCACGGGACTTGCAAGAATACAAATAATAACATTGTGTGTCACGGTAGTAAAGGGGGGTCTGGCAGTTTAAGATCCGCACATTGCATAGAGGCAATATTAAGATGAAAACCACAACAACATCAACTAAAAAAGCTTGTAACGAGAATTTACCTTGGCCAATCCTGCAATACTTTTTCTTTTCAACCTTTTAGTAGACCCAATGGATGACTTGGAATTGTTACTTGCAGTCTTATTACTCTGTTTAAAATTATCAGAACTCTGCAACAGAGGTAAAAAAGAAGCATAAGTCTACACCATATATAAATAAGATCCCACATCAGCATAAATGTACTTGACAGTAAGACTGCACCTTCATGTCATGCTCATCAGGTTCATTGGACTCATCATTATAATAGCTCTCAGAGTCATTAATTTTTTGTTTTAATGAGGACACTAACAAGTCTTTGTCACTGCCTTTGACCATTTTTCTCTGTATACTTTTGCTATCTGCATCAGGGTTAACTTCTGTATCCAACAGTAATTCAGCTCCAGGAGAGTCGTCTCCTGAAACTCTTTGAAAAGCCTTTGAAGTACTGGTTGATAATCTCAACTTTCCATGAGTGCAGGATGACTGCCTATGTTTAGGCACTGAGACCAGTGTTATTTCTCCAGCTTTTCTTTTTTTACTTGATGCATTCTCTGGATCCTGCATTGCCTTCTTACTCAAAGAATGGTCATGACCATTACTTGGTTCAAAAGTAGTAGATATCCCCAAGTTGTCCAAGTTAATTTGTCCAACCATATTTAAGATATCAATATCATTTTCAGCCTTGTTTGTTTCAGCCAGCACAGACTTACTCTTTTTCACCTTTTTGCCACTGGTTGCCTGAGATTTTATGCGCTTCAACATCTTTCCCAGAGGCATGTCATTTCCGTCATTTTCATTGTCCTTTGAAGCTTCATCATCAGCTAATTGGGATGGAAACTGAAATATAAAATAAGCACAATCACATGGTTTAAGATTTAAAAAGCACTAAAAGTTGACATTTATTTTACCCTTTGCATCACACGTACCACTTCTAGTTTGAGAGATTCAAAGTGAGTCAAGACACTTCCATCAGCCAACCACGTTTTCACTTCACTTACCTGCCAGATGAATTCAGTGGCATTAATAAGCATCATCTTAACTAATAGCGATCCAGGATCTAATAAATGTCAAGAAAAATAATATTGTGCAGCTGATTCAAAGAAAACAAAGACTTCATCAGCTGAGATTTACTTTGGGGTTACTCAAATCAAACTACTCTAACACATTCACTTGTATGAACGTAATGTTATTAAACCGGTGCAAAGCCGACACAAAAACCACCCTAATCACATCCATCAAGCAAATAAGAAGATTCTATGCTGTATATTTCAAAAGAAATGATTTTCCCTGCGACTAAATTACCCATGTCTATATACTTATAGCATAGCTCAAGCATCACCCAAATTCAATCAACTGAAAAATAAAATATCATATGTTGAGTCAAAGTAACAAGACTCTATAATTAACAGTACAGACTACAGACATTCAAAATGGTTTAATAAAATTTTAAACAAGTGTAAGGTAATATGATGCGAGCAACACCATTGCAACAAATCAATCAGTCTCATTTTAACATTCTTCATGGGTTAGCAGTATTACTCATTGGAAGGCATTTTGTACAGGATGAACATAACTTAGCATACTGGAAGGAAACTACAAAAATTGACACCCCTGCTAACCAAAAAAAAAAAAAAAAAAAAGCATACCACAGTGTCATCTCCTTCCTTCTTCTCAGATGCTTTGTACAGCATTGGAGGCAGAGAAACCGAAGGGGACAATCCTTGCAAATCAACATTCTTTGGCACTAGTCGCTTAGTTATTGCTAATCCAAGGTCACATATTGCATGAGAATTCTGGACATTCATTTATCAGAAATGTAAGATCACAGTCTCTTATGACTTTGACTTTTGATAGTTTTAAACTGTCACAAATTAAAATATATTTGTCCTCAACCTGTGACTTTGATGTGTCAACTACATCTTCAGAACACTTGATATTCTGGAAGATACAAGTGATGGTAGATATTATTTCCTTCTCTTTGTTAGTAGTTACTTCTGACTTAGCATCTTCATCTCTTTGCAGTAGCATTGACAGAATTAAGTGCAGCTGCCTGAAAATTCAGAAAACAGTAAATTTCAGTAACAATGAGCATTCCCAACATATTCCATATTTCGAGTTTTCATTAACAATTAATTAGTAGGTACTGGCCCAAGTTCCATTCGTCATTATATTTCAAATCAACATCATACACACATGTAAATATTTGTTCAGTACAACAAATCAGCAAAACATATACATGTAAGCATCACAGCCAAAAAAATGTAGAGAGTATAATATTGTGCAGCCCAGTATGTATAAAGGCAAGATTTTTAAAGGCATCAATTTAATATACATGGCATTCTTCATATCTTTCAATTTTTCAAGCAACCGAGAACCAAAGATTAGCATTACAAGCATTAATAAGTCATAAACTGATTACACAGGACAGACCATTTATAAAATACCAAAAGTTAACTAGAGCTCCCCCATTCCCCCTTTCTTCCAGGTCTCTTTTGAGTCTTTTCACACCCCTTGTGAAGAGTGTTAAATATGAATCCAGCATATAAATGTCTTATATGGGTAAAATAGTACCGGTATATATTATCATATGCTCCAACATCTTTGCACTCGTCAACATTAGGACATGAATTGTGAGCAAGCGCATGAACGAGGTATGCAAGGATGTATTCAGGGTAAGTTGTCAAGGAATTTGCATTTGATTGCACAGAAAGTTGTCGTGCCTTTGCTTGGTGTAGCATTTGAATAATGTCAGCCAGGTTCTGTTTATCCTGCATTGACATATATGAGTCATCATAAAGCACAATATTGATGTCAAAGCAAGGAAAACTTGGAATTACAAAAGAAGACAGAATTGATCAACAATTTACCTCTGCAAACTCCTCTGGCTTGGATCCAAATACGTTGAACAAGAAAGCACAAGCATATTTGGCATCCAAAAGACGGTCTTTTATATATTGGCGAACTTTACTTAAGAAAATCTTCTTAGCTTGAGGGAAGCTAATCTGCAAGACTCAGACAAAATGAGAAGCAGTTATTTCTACATTGAAATGAAAATTTTAACAAATGAATTTCTGTTTACACATGAATAGAAGTAGTCTTCTATCTTCATAGTAATTGGGTGAAAAACCTATAAATGCTCATGAAAGAATTGAGTAGACAGAAGAAGAAGCCCACCTCTGATGCCCTTAAAGTTAAATGGAAAAGATCAACAGGTATCTTATGATCCCACAGCCTTGACAAACGAAGAACTGCCTTTGCAGCAGCAAGCCTCAAATGGGCCTTATCAACTGAACTGCAAGAGAGCATCAATGAGTACGTAGTATTTGAAGCCACAATACAATTTAAATTAATCAAAAAATATAACTCTGAAAATTATATACCTTGACTGTAGATCTTTTGTTAATTCACCATAAGTTAGGATGTTCCAAAGGATATCCAGAAGACCATCAATATCAGGACGAACACGAGCATCTTTGAGTGGTAAGTAGCTCTTTACTAAGGTTTTAATGCCATATATCTGTAGCAAAGAAAGAAAACGAAGGGTAACACAGAGAGAGAGAGAGAGAGAGAGAGAGAGAGAGAGAGAGAATCAATTGTTAAAAAAGAACCCAACTTTCAAGCATTTTCTAATGTATCAAAATACAGAACACAAAAGCAACCCTAAGTATCTCAAACAAATAGAAGAGACTATTCTTCCTACCAACCTTCAACATACAAAGATCACTTTTATCATCCCAAGATGCTCTTGTCTGATCTTCTTCTTTCTGAAACGGTGAAGCATGCATTTAGATGAAAATCAATTATTTCCATTGCTTATTCCATTAACAAGCATTCCATTAAGAGGGATTTGAAAGGCTTACACTATCACATCGAAGAATCTTGTTTGTTATAAATTCTTTGACTTCACTCTCTCTAGTTTCAAAGACAGATATTGCAGTCTGCGCTATACACCCAAGAGACTGCAGTACAGCAGGTAGGTTTGTTTTCTCTTCCAGCATATCTACAAGTCTCTGGATATAAGGTGGCAAGAATCAGAATAGTAAAAAAAATGAGTACGATTATAATCAATGAATTAACCATATAAAACCTTGTATAGAACAGAGAGAGACTTGAGGCCATCTTCCCTTGTTATCGCAGCCAGTGCATGGACAGCATACTTGGCCTGTCTCCGACTGCCTTCTGAACATAATCTCTCCAATATAAGGTCTACAGAACTGCACGAAACAAAGAGATGGTAAGAAAAGTATAAAAAGAAATTGATTTAAAAGGTTAACAACTTTAACAGTAGCACCTTGATGTAACTGCAAGTTGCTCCTGAATAGTACCACCAGCCTTTGCTAAAACACGCAAAACACCCTCTTTAATCACATCATTATTATTCTTAAGTAAATTCACCAGCTCCTCCTCACTGCCAGTAAGAAGCAATGGACTGAAATGAGCAATTATCTGCAGTTTAACACGAGTGGAGTTAACCAGAAAGTTAAAAAAAGATTAGGCTAACATTTATAATTTTCATGTCTGAGGACCAAACCATACCACTGCTTAGCAGAATTACATACACATGAAATTACTGGAGTAGGATAGTGTAAAAATAAAAGCATCTAAAACTCATATGACACTTAATAAAAACCATTTTTTGAGCTCCTCCTATCAGCTAAAACATTTTGAAAGAAATGGTTCAGTGGCATAGTACTGTATCAAAGCCTCTTTGACCATTGGCCAAGAGTTCAATCCGTAACACCTCCATTCTCAAGTAAATTGAACTTCAACTCAAGGTAGTGGCAAGCCTGTGATTCGTCCACACTTTAAGCCCAAAGGGCTTTCACACAAGGGGCTGTGTTAGAATTATCAACAAAAATCATTCCAACGCCTTCTCCTAACATGCAAGGTACAGCTTCACAACGACAAAAAATAAAACTTTGCAACATTACAAGCAAAAGCTGGGAACTATTTATTTATAATTCACACCAGAATACATCGAGAAATGCTCAAGAACTAAGTGCAATAATCAAAGACACCTAGAAGTGACATGTTCTTACCACCAATATATTCATGCAAGACTGTGTACGCTGAGCATTCTCAGCAGATTTTTGAGCGACTGCTTCTGAAAGAATTGCTTTTACATGTTCCTTGTTGAAAAGCAAATAGGAGCACTTCACAGAGAAGGTATTCAGAAATTCATAGAGACGATGTTTCTCACCAAGAATTTTAAGCAAATCATCCTGCAAACAGGAAATAAATTAATAATCGAAATCAACAGATAACAAACTACAAGCTACAGTTTTTTTCATTTTCCACTGGGGAAAAAAGAGTAAGTTAGTCTAAATAATGAGACTGTATCATTTAAATGTTGAAACACTTAGACCCCTAAAAGTGAAGATCTGAATGGTCGAACTATAGTAATGACATCTATGCAGTTCATCATGTTGGCACCTAGAAAAAAATGTTCTTAACGGCTACAGCAGAGCAGTTCCAGAGACAGATATACAAGCATCAAGTTGAAAGCTCATTAAAATGCTGGCGTTAATTTTACTGTAAGCTAGTTGGTGAAACGGCGGTTAGATTAGTCCTAGCATCAGTTGAAGGTATTAGATTATAATGAAACTGCAGGTTTATCCTCAATTATTTGGTTCTCCTATCTTCAAAGATTAATGCCCATGCAGTTTTAACATGTTTATCAAAATAAATATCTCAGAAACTGTATCTGTAAGTTATGGATTATTTTACCCGGCAGACACGAGTTTGATGAATGCTAGTATTTGGATCCACAAGATTTGTCAAAATCTTCCAGATATTAGAATCTTTTAACTGATCAAGAATCTGGAAACTCTCTTCGGCCTTTATAGGGTCAGCAAATGAACGGGACATTACTCGGAAACAGAAGAGAGCCTTTTTTCGGACCACAGGAACATCTTTGTTCTGCATTTCAAAAAGAGTCAATCCCTTTTTGCCCATAAAATTTCCTTTGAAAAGTTCATCTTCCCAACTTCCAAAGTGACATACCTGACTCGTCTGCCTCAGAGATAGATACTTCTGCATCTCTTGCTGTAACCTGCTACCAAAGAGATACTGTTAAAACTAAACGTCGATTGCATACTGACATTAAGCTGCCAGGTGTTGTATAAGCCATCACAAAAGTCAACCAATCTTACCTGTGTTTCTGTTCCAGCATCTTTTCAAAAGCCTTGACCTCCACTTTATCAAATCCAGAAAAAATCCCAACCCAATGTTTAACAGTATCACTAACTGAAAACTCTGCTGGAAACAGGGACCCACATAGAACAGATTCAATTATATCTGATCTGCAGAATGGAGAAAAACGAGAAACGCCAATAATTAGAACACCCCTAACCCTATGAAAATACAACAGAAAACTGAACCAAAAAGGAGAAGAAAGAAACAAACTCATAAGAAACATCACTTTGTTGTTACTACAATGGTCGCCACCAAAACATCCAACTCCTCCTATTTTGTACTAGAAAAGTATGTGGATTCTTGAATAAGTTACGCAATTGACAAAAAACACAAGTCAAAGCAACAGACTACAACATGAAAGTCATTGACCCTTTGTAACAGTAAACAAACTTTAGGTATCCCGTGCTCAAGTACAGCAAGGACTTTTCAGAATCACAATTAATTAACCTTATACCAAGAAAAAAAACGAGATAGAAGTGCATGTAACTATATACTAATATACAAAATATATCGAAAGGGTTTAATTTTGATTCACTATTTTTCAGGGGAGGGGGGATACCCATACCAAGTGGGTGACCACTAGTGCATGTAACTATATACTTTGCACTTGAAAAATTAGGAAATTGCAGTTGAATAATATGTTTAAAATTTTGAAACTATTTTATTATCTCTTCTCTAACCAAAAATTGCTCAGAGAGATGATCAACATTGGCAAATGGAAAAGATGATAAAGAATAAAGCAAAAGTGTTTCACCTGAAATCTTTGTCATATAAACATCTAAGGATCTTCCCAGGAATCCAGTCATATTCATTGGGATTCACACTGTCAGAGCTCTTCTCACAAATAATTCTATACATCTCAGCCAATCTCTCCATTGTATACCTTTTAACAAGTAGCTGCCAATGCAAAGCAAAATAAGGAATTGAGATACTGTAGTTGAAATCATCAAACAATTAATTAAGAAGGATATAAAAAACAAGAACTTAGATGTATGCATACAGATTTGTCACGAAGCCGTTCTGCAACAAGTTTCACAGTTTCAAGTGGAACTGCATTCGGGGAATGACATGCCACATCACAGATAACAGCCACAACTTGCTTTCGAACATTTTCATCAAAATCCAGCAGCCGTTCACAAAGGGAAGCTAAGTTTGACCCAAATACAATCAGTAGATATAATATGAAATAAAATAATAACAATAAAAAAAATGTAAGTGTGTTTAATGCACTCACATATTATTTGAGGAGCTTCCACTCTAAAAGGATTTGACAACAAACAGTTCTTAACATGCTCGAGGACAGACATGCGAACCTCAACAACTCTATCAGCCAATCTCTTTAAAAATTCTGAAAATATAGGCTGAAATGCTTCAGGAATGGAAGATCCAGGAAGAGAAATTATATCGCCAACCAAATTCACTGCTTTCAAACGGGTTTCCAGCTGGTCAGTCTGCAAATTACCAAAGTACAAGTAAGAATCCAGACATTAAATTTGATGATAGCCAAGAGTACAATTCTGTTAAACTCATGAACTAAATTGTCGAGGATGAAAAATCCAAAGTGACTCTGATATTAGAACTTGATGCATTCCAAAACCCAGAACCTCCACAAAGTATAAAACCATATAAATTACACAATGAAACTTCTTCATTGGAGCAATAAGGTCACTTTCTTGGAAATACATTATACTCTTTAAAAAGACAGATTGGGTCAAGCTAATAAATCACTAATCACCAGTAGCTCTCCAGTCAAATAAGGAAGAACTCCAGAGAGCATCTGAGGAGCACAGCAATACAGATCATAGATAACTCTGTGGTATTCAACTTGACTGTTCACTGGCTTGTTATCTCCAGACATTAGCGATAGCAAAAATTGGTTAATGCTGGGTTCAAGTTTTCCTATGCATTGCTGTATGACATTCATAGCAAGCCTCCTTGCAGCCATAGTACCACCCTGCAGTCAAAATTCCACACAATAATGTTTCTTAATATCCATCTTTAACTGGAAAAGGAAATTACAGAAAGAAGTACTTACTTTTTTTTCACGACCTAGTGAAGACAGTATAGTAGATAAAAGATCCTCACGGACATCCTCACTCTCTTCTAAGAGAACCACCATTATAGTTTGCATGGATGACAGAACACTTTCGGGATGATCATCTCTGAGCATGAAACGAAATATACAGGCACCACTCATCAATCCAAAAAGGATTTTCAATCAAAAAATAACTAAAAGATTTTATGATAAACATAAGGACACACCACAAAATTAACTACATAGAAGATTTTATGATAAACTAACCTAGCAACGACAAAGAAGGTACTGAACATTTCATTCACCAGATCATCACATTCAAGATCTAACATTACAACACACGATCTATATTTTGCAAGAGTCTCCAATATAACAACTCTTCGGCCAAAGGATGGACCATTGGTATCACTTAGACCACTAAAAGTGCCCACAATCAACTGAAAGGTGTCCTGCAAAGAGATCTATCCAAGATTAGGACAAAGAATAACCGCAAACTATGTTCCCCCTTTTTTTTTTGTGTGTTCCCGCAGGGGGGTTTTGAAACTATTGTACTTTCAAGTTGTAAATGAGAAGATGACCCATAATTAGATAATCTCAGGAAAGGAAAGGCACCTTTAGAACATCATCACTATAAGGAGCTTCAGGTGCAGTGATTCGAGTTATCTCACAAACACAGGTTGCAACTAGAAGCTTGACATCTCTATCGTGGTGCTTCAGCAATTCTGGCTTAACAATTGCATTAAAAAAAGGCTTCATTGACTCCAATGTTGAAGCTGAAGGTGACTGATCCAACTCAGCAAGGCACGTGGTCGCTTGCTGCATGAGAAAAAACATTTTGAGGTAAGAAGGGGATTAGCAGTTGCCAAAGCCAAAAAAAATCAGTGGCTTTATAGCAAAACTACTTCTGTAAGACTATCCATACGAACAACTTAAACTGAAGTATTTGAAACTTCAAAAATCCTTCATTCACAACTCATGAATCACAATCCAATATATGTTTCTCTCCTCAGCTTACTAATTCTTTTTTCTTTTGTGCATAAAGATGTCTCTAGTTTATCACATAATCCACCTCAAGCAAACAACCCTTTCAACCTAAAAGAACCCCAAATTCTTCCTTTCCACATACTTGGATTTCTTTCCTTCCACTCTCATTCACAGACATGAAAGTTGCAATTTTCAGTATCTTTATCCATTTCTGCTCAGTTAATAGATGGCTTATCAAAATACAGCACAAGATAATTACAATACCCAATTCAGCAACTTCCCCTGGGTTAGCACACAAATTTGAAGCACCTTCACGACCATTCATACATTAACCTAACTCAAAAGATTCTTCACAAGCTTGCTCCAAATTAATATAAGTCTCACTTGCAGAAAAGCCTATCAACATAAAGCACATCCTCCATTCCCGCTTTTAAACCAGCCCCACAAAGAAGCACTAAATTTGTAGGGAGCAAAAGCAAACCCCACCAAATTGAAGGCATTTGAGCTAATTTCTATTCTTCGGAGGAAGAAAATAATAATAATGCTTAAAAGATATATCAGAATTGGCACTGTTCTTCTCCTTAGCTACCAACAGCGGCCAAATAGAAAGTAACGGATACAAGCAACACAATAACAATAATAATAATAATAATATAAAAAGAAATAAAAAGTTGAAAATTTTCAATTGGGGAAGGAAGGAGAAAATGAGAAGAAAAATGGGAACCTTCAAGAGCTTGATGAGAGCGTCTTTGGAGGAGGGAAGTGTCTCCAGCTTGGATCCCAGCTCCTTCAGTTGCAGCTGAGCCTTCTGAGCCATAATTCTAATTCCTCTCTCTCTCTCTCTCTCTCTCGAAAACACGACGTGTCGTTTCAATGCTCTTTCATGGAGCAGAACTTCAGGACCAGCTTCAAACTCGTGAGTGTGTGACTGACAACACAACAGAAGAAGAAGAAGAAGAAGAAGAAGAAAAGAGGGTTTTTTGGAATTGTAATTGTAATTTTGTTTCCTTCTTTCGTCTTATGTTTTGTTATGCTATGTTGTGTCTCTCCGCTCCACCAACCGGCCTTACGATTTTCGCACACCCAAACCAAATTAACTCTCATTTGTTATTGTTATTTTGTATTATTTATTTATCGATGCAATATTTGTTACCACGTGATTATTTTTTGCGTGCTGACCTTTTTAATTTTTTCTCATGAATATTCGAGCATATTAATTTGATTAATTAATTTAATAAGCACACATGACGTACTCGATATTCTTCTATAAATCTTTCTTGCAGTGATGCCACTACTTTCCCAGATATTTTCGAATCGTTCAAATTTTCTTTTGCGTTTGCTGTTGGTGCGCCCCTTGATAATTTTGGCTAGGTGTTCGTCATAAGTCAATGTCACTCGTTGTTTCATTGGCTGAGCACGTGAAGTGGCGTTTACCTCGGAACAGCGTGTATTAACCCTTTTCACAAGTAGAATTAAGCACGCAATTTATTTAATTGAAAAAGTTATCTTCTCTTAAATTCTACTGAACACTGAAGAGATTAGAATTAAATGAAGAATTTGATTTTGAGGTATTGTTAGAGTGAAAAATAAATAAATTTGCAATTGCTCTTGATGCTGCCATATTATTTAACAAAATTGACATCTTATATAATTTATTAATTCATTAAAAGAGTGGTGAACGTATTAAGATTGAAAAACACCTCAAGAGTTAAACTTCATTATTCCTTTTATATAATTTGATTGATCTTGTGATTGATAATACAAGTGATTATATCCTCAATGACGAATTTGTTGGCTCTTATTTTGCTCCTTTTTGTCGTTATCGTATGAAGTGAAAAAATTAACCAATCATTTGGTTACGTTAGTTGGTTTTTTGAGCTCGATATTGGCTGCCCGATCCTGCATTCTTAGATAATAATATAATAAAGAAATATTAAATTCTCTTAAGTAATGTGCTTAAAAACTTTCTTAATTTAAAATCTCAGCACTCTAAGCTTTGTATATTTAGTTTAAGATTCTTGTATCTTTATTTATTTGTTTTTTCTTTTTTACATCAGTGACAATGATATTTAAAATTATAACTTCATACAAATTATTCAAATCTCTTATTTTATCACTAAGCCAATTCTAGTAATTTAGATTATTACATCCTTGCTTATTTTTACGATTAAATGTTATCTTTAATTTATTGTTAATATCTATATTTTAAAATAGTATTTATCTATTCTTTAATGCCTCAATTGCCAATTACACCTAGCGAAAAAAGACTTTGTTATTGGTGTATTTATTTGTTCTAATATGCAATAAATATTAATATCGTTATTTTTTTATGATGATACATAATTTATAGTTTTATCCTTTTTTTATTTGTTAGGAATATTCTGTATTTGTAAGAAAGTTATAAACAGCTCCTCCTATAAGCAGTTTGATGTATCATATATTATTGATTATTTAGCATATTACTTTTTCTTGAGACTCAGTCTGTTTGATACTGAATGTCTAAATCGAATACCTCACCAACAAAAGTCACAACACCTAAACCTAAGTGTCATAATAAAATGCCACTTAAACAATAACTTATTGACAAAAATGAATGCTGCTATCATAACAACTTATACAATTATATAAACTAATATTGGCGCACTGTATTGTCGCATACTCCATATAAGTTATTGAGTAATACCACAATCACTTTGAATGGTGGGTGGTCATAGAAAAATTTTATGAGAAATTCTCAAGGGCTTCCTTAATAGCTATGGGATGAAGGTCATGTTTAGTTTTTTGTTTGGAAATCTTTAAATCATAGTTTGAGGAAAAACTTCTCTCCTATAACTCTTGCCTAAATGATAATTTTAGAGTTCAAAATGGAAATCCAAACATGCTAAAAAATGAGGAGTGCCTTTTTGGAAAAAAATGGCATTGGCATTTTGATCCTCTCATATCAACTTCCAATGAAAATAGGAAAATAGCCCATCAAAATGATGCAGTGGTTGTGTTTCGTAACTCTTTTGGATGAATCAAGAATTAATTCAAAACAAGGAGTCCCGTTACATGTGGTAATGCTACGCTCTCGGTCATTTCATTTAACAGCTTGCCTTCAATTCCCATACCAGGTAATCAATTTACCCACAAAAGAATAGTGCAATGAATTTCAAGGATTTCATTTCCTATGTCAACTGACTGTTTAATACTAAATACTATATGCGATCAATTGAAGCAGAGTGAAAAATGAGATTACAGACTTTGCGGGGTACGAACTTATCATCCACTGGCCAAGGCACGACATGGGTTCCATCCGTGAATTATACCACAAAGAAAATTAAATTTTTAAAACGGAAATTGATACTCCTAATTTTTAACACAATTCTAATATGCGGAAAGAAAAAAATGTTAAATAATCATTTTAATTATGGTGAGTTCTATAGGGCACCAATTTAAACGTGATGTGCGGTGCATCGATTAAAAATTTGATGGTGTGCCATGGACATTAATTTTATCTAAATTGTTTATTGGGGTACATTGATATCGAATAATGGAGATTAAAATCCCTATCCCTCCACCACATATCCTTGCTATATGCTCTTTTCCTCTCCTTTTTGCCGGAGCTTCGCTCACTACCCCCCCACTGTCAATATGCCTGCCACCACCATCGGTATGCTACTTGTCTTTATTTCGTTACCATGTATTTTTCTTTCTTCTCTGTAATTTTTCACTCAGCCTAAATATGTTTTTAGTTCTTGAAAATATCACATATTTTGGATTTAGTCCCTATAAAAAATAAATTTTGATTTAGATCTAAATATTTCAAAAAATATTTGGTTTAAGTTTCTACTATTATTCTGTTTGGCTTTTGATTCTTACACCAAATTAATATATTTGTTTTAATTAAGTCCCTAAAAAGTTATGATAATTTGGTTTAAATCTTTTAGAATATTAGTTTGAGCTTCCCAAAACCAAATGATCATAATATTTTAGGGACTAAAACTAAATGTTTGGATCTACATCATAACGAAATTTTTATAAGGATCGAAGCCAAATTTTTTTAAAAATATTTGGACCTTAATAAAAAAAATTATAAGGACTAAAATCAAAATTCACAACATTTATAAAGATCAAAAGGATATTTAAACATCTCTTTCCTTATTCACTCCCTTTCAACCACACCTCCAAATTTTTCCTTGTCTTCAAATCCTAGCCTTTGAACATGTTGTCGTTGTAAAGTTTTTGCCTTTTGGCTTCATCATCCAAGCTATGTTCTGCGCTTTATATTAAAATTCTTGGTTTCTTTGTTCAAAGTTTTATCTTCTCTAGCATAGCTTCTCCTTTATTATTGTTATTGTTTTGAAGTGATGGTTTGATATTATTGTTACTATTTTCTAGTAATGGTTTGGTAAAGTTGTGTGGGCTTTTGAGGTTGTTGTGGAGAAAAGGTTTGGGCATGCAGTGGAGGAGTGCGGCTAAAGTGATGGTGGTGCGAGGTTGAGGCGATCTGGGTGTGATGAAGATTATAGATAGAGGCTATGGTGTGTTGTTGTTGGTGGGGACAAAAAAGATGTTAACCCGATTTTGTAGTTAGCCACATTTTTGAATGTGTTTAACCACATTTCCACTCACTTGCCAAGTTTTTTTGCGTATAAAATTGAATACTATTAAATTGATGTAGATAGAAATAGTGTAGGCTAATAGGTAAGCTGCAAGATTAAAGGTGCATTTGTTTTAATTTTTTTAAAAAATAATTTTGAAATATAAATTTTTTATATAGTTAAAAAAGTTAAAAATGAATTTTTTAAAAGTTACTTTTTTCAACTTTTATAAAAAAGATAAAAATATATTTTTTTGAAATTCTAATTATTTTTAAAAAAATTATTCAAATATATAAAAACTAATTTTTTTGGTAAAAAAATAATTTTTTATCAAAAAAATCACAAATAAATATACCCTAAAATTATTTCAATAATCACTTATTTATATAATTATTTTTTTATATAATTGATTATATGATAATTAATTTATGTTTAAATACTTTACTTGAAAAATGGGTTTAAATAATATATCTTATTTAGATTATATAAAAAAAGTTATTTTTATATAATAAAATTATTAAAAAATATATAAAATAATTATTTATATTATACAATATTTAATACTTAGAGTCAATTTAATAAAAATAAAATAATTTTAAAATAATCAATTTCTAGTTATAATTATAAATTTTAAAAAATTAATTATAATTTATAAGTTATTTTTTAATTTAAAATTATCAACTTTTAATTATAATCTATTTTGAGTTTTTTTTTAAATAAGATTAATTTTTCAACAGCAGGTTTTGGGGATGTTATTTTAGGTGGTTTCCAAACATGCTGTAAAATGAATACGTATTTAAAATTTTCGGAACTACACAGCTGAGCTTCCATAGCATAGTGGTAGTGCGTTCGCTTCGTAAGCGAAAGGTCGCGAGTTCGATCCTCGCTGGGAGCTCATGTCGGTTTTTCGTTGATATAAAATATCTTTCTCTATGATTAATGGATTTATTTTGCATTTGTGGGGGAAAAACTTGCAGCTTTCACACTGAGATCCTAACTCACCATCATATTTATAACTTAATGACTGGCCACATTACATCAGAAAGTCCAGATTCAAGTTAAACCAAAGCAAATTAAAGTTATTCCATTACATAGTTAGGATTAGGACGCTAACTTCCATCCCCTTTCATTCAGATTTTTCCTCAACACCCTAACAAATTGCTCAGAGTTAAAGCAGCTAAGCTAAGCTAAGTCTTCTTCTTGTGGATTAGATAAGACCTTATATTAGTCTTGTCTACTCTCATTCATCATCATTTATATTGACTATTTGGTTCAGCATTTGTGAGTGAAGCCTGATGAGATGATCCCGCATTTGGTGCATCCCTCATGTAAGTCCCCATGGCTGCACCAAAATACCCATTAGGATGATGTCCAATGTGAAACTGCGGCACAAAAGCAGTAGCAACCCCAAGAGCCCCATACTCCATGGTCCTCTTCCCAAGTGGCTCACCCCTCATGGAGGTGCGGTCACCCTCAAGCTCACGGTACCTGTGAAGGTACATTGTGAGAGGCTCAATGTAGTCATCGAAGCCAAGCTTGCTCATAGCCCAAAGAACATCCTCGGCAGTGATGGTCTTGCGTTGCTCCCTCTGGCAACGCTCGTTGGCCTCCCCAGTGATGAAGCTGATGTACTCAGACACACACTCTTGGATTGTTTCCTTGGCATCATCGGATATTTTTGCATGTGGAGGTAGGATCTTGCGCATTATCCTAATCACATTTGCAATTGGCATGAAACGGTCTTGCTCCCTCACAGTGCATTCATTGTCATCTGTACTTGCTGAGTGGTTGTTCTCTCCTACCGGCCTCATGCTTATCTCTGACACTGATAGCTTCAACCCTGTCGTATATGTTTTTCATTCGTTTTAGCATATAAGCTATCAAATTAGTTAGTGATAATAATGATAGATAAAGCAAGCAAATATATATACATGTCATGTTCGACTTTGGGCCACACAAGGGTCCAAAGAGGAAATGACATTTGGACGAGGCCCAAATTGACATGGTCAAAGTAGCAGCAGGGAGAAAGAGCATGCATTGCTCGTGAGAGGTTGGGGCAGGAATTTAGAGCTTTTCTCGAGATGAAAGGAATCCGAAGAAAAGGACAAAAAGCACTGAAGCGGATGGAAACGGTTCCGTTTCTCATGGCTTTTGCTTTCATGCATCCTTATCAGTCTGAACGCATTTCAAAGAAAATGGTTGTGCTTGTGCATGTAAACGGACCAAGATGGCCCAGACTATGTGGCAGGGAAAATACTGATGATATATAAGTTCTGTATATATATGTACTTGGTGAGATTGATATTGAAAGAGAGAGTGGAAAAACTTAAACTGGTCCACTATTTCAATTTTCGATAAAAACCAAATTAACTAACTTGAGTAGTTTGGCCTTAGAGGAGCTTAATTAGCTTGTTCAATTTGTCCTCAGTACTGCGTCCCTCCAACACACCAGCCTCTTGGCTTGTGTGGGAAGGGGAAGAAGACAAGCGGATCACAAGGAGCAAAAGTTAGCAGTGGAAACAGATCCATCCTTGTATTCTGATATGATGGTGGAATAATGCATGGATGCCACTTGTAACTCCCAAGTCAGTGGCTGCATGCATGCATGCATGCATGCATGCTTGCCACTTGTTCCGTTCTAGAATCTACATGTACATCCATGAGGCATTAATAATGTCATCATCATCACCATATTCCGTTACCTTGTTTTACTCAAACCACGAAGGCAAACACAGGCTAGGTAGCGTGAGGGTATATGGAAGAGATATACCACGGGCTCTCATGAGATTAGGCGTTAAGTGCGTTACAATGGGAAAGTGGGAAACAGATAAAGAAATCGGGCGGAAAATGATCAGAGACAAGTTCGACTCAACAAGAAGAGGCAAGATTTTTGCGTTGTAATGAGGCAGATAAAAGAGATCAGCAAATTAAATGTCTAGAAAATGAAAGAATTGAGAGATGCCACAGCTCAAAGATTTTTCGTAGCTTGCATGCATGTGGTAGAACAACTCACAGACATATCATATAACTACTGCGTTTTATATGTACTGCAAAGTTTTTATATCTATGCATAATCCTGCATGCGAGAATCAAAACCAAAGGTGAGGCCTCTAGTCATGTCATGACGTCGAAACATTAGGAGAAAAATTGGGGTGATCATGAAATCAAAATTTAGAAGAGAACAGTTCTAGTATTTTTTATGGGAATTAATTAGTATATGATACATATAGTTTACCAGAGGTAGTGGTGGGGAGCTTGCGGTAGCCGTGAAAGCCTCCTCCAGTTTCCATAGCAATGCGTGAGAGTGAAGTAGCAAGCAAGCTAGGTAGTGGGTAGGGTGAGGAGCGAGCTAGGTGATCATGAGAAGAGAGAAAGAGAGGGAACGTTGGCATTGGAGTACTTGGCAAGTGTCGACATTTATAGTGCTCAAATGTTGCAGGCAACGTGTCACGCAGGGCGATGCAAACGAGGAACCCGGCAATAGCCGGTCACAGACACTGGAACATCCGTTAAAGCTATCAGTCCACTCGGAGTGGGGACAGTGACAAGACCGACAGCCGTAGGTTGCATCATCTGTCACCCCAGACGTCATCATCATACATTTTGCTGAGTGTTCTTCTTCAACCAAACTTGCAAAACACTGTCATCTCCATCAAAATAATACTGGCGACAAACGAAATTTTGCCTTGTACCAAAAAACGCAATTTTCCCTTCTCTAATTTTCTTCGATCAACATTTCTTTTGGATTTGATAGAATCACCGGACTCTGTTATCAAAAATTTAATTAATTTGATTCAATTTAATGAAGGTTTCTAAAAAAAGTAAAAATCTTATAATAAGTATTTTTTTATTCTCAAAACTCAAATCTAATTTTTCTATTTAAAAGGTCAAAACATCTATTACTTTAGCCAACTTAATTTCCGTTTCAATCAACCTTTCCTTTATAAACACATTCATGGTCTTTTGGACTTTTTTTTAACACTCTGATTAAAATAAACATTCATGATAATTTGGATAAAATTGTATTTACGTTTAATAAGTTTGATTAAAGTTTTGATTTTAGCTCAATTTTTTTATCTATATCAATTTATATAAAAAAATTATTATAGATATATATTTTATTGTTAAACTACACTGGTTTTTTCTTTTTCAGATGAAAAATTTAAATTGAGATAAAAACTAGCCTTAACCTAGGATTAGAGCATGCCTTTAAATCCATCAAACATTTAGAAATACTTATAATCACCCACCAACAAAGAACTTAAAAATCGAATCTTAGTTATGATAATATATAAACAAAAGACTAACTAAATGAGCCGACTTCTCTTTAAAAACTACATTACTAAATATGTACTATCAGTATAATATCTAAAATAATTAAAAATTAATTTACATCAACAAATGTTGTTGTCATAGTGGTTTCATACAGTTTCAAATTCAAAAGGGTTAGACTAATGGACCAGTTCATAATTCACTTCGACCCTTAATACATAAGTTCAGATAATTAAGATTAACTAGTCATGTCAACATCAAAAGGCTACAATTAATAGCGGGCTTTTAAGTAAAATAGTTGTTATAAGGTGGATAATTTTCTGGTGTAGGTTCAGTCTTCACAACTTGTATATAAGAAATCAATTATACATCACATTATTATTTATAAACAACCAAATAATACTTGAAATGATTATATATGTATCGCTTTAAGTGTGTTTGGTTGCACTTATTTTATTAAAAAAAATTACCTTTTTTGACAAGAATTTATTTTATGAACTTTTTAGACCGTTTGCATAATATTATTTTTAAAAAAAACTATCATAAAAATTGAGGGAATTATTGGAGATATTATAATTATATTTAATATTATAATAATATAAAAAAATATTTAATAATTTATTTTAAAAATAATTTAAAAAACTATCCATTAAATAATATTGTCAAGCATTAATTAATTGTTTATTAGTATATTTTATGATAAGGATGCCAGACACTCAAACACCGAGATTCGTTCAAGTCTTATTTCCCTTAAAATAAAAAATTATCAAGATACGTTCTTATTTTCATTAAATACATAATTTTCTTTCACGCTATTCATGTGAGAATATTTTTATGGACAATTTTGTAAGTTTTATATAATTGTTACTTGAGTTCTAGAATTTTGCTCTAATCTTAATAAAATGATCTGCGCCAAATCCACTCAAATTTTTTTCTTAAAAAATCAAATAAATAACTTAGAAATTTCGAGCATATACGTGGTTCTGTGCTCGAGCTTATCACAACTTCATAAAATTGTACCAAATTTAAAGGACTTTAATTTGGAAAATTTATTGTGAGAATTAATAAATTTTTTTAAAGAAAAAGAGTCATAAATACTTAGAATTAATTTAAATACACTGACAGTATAAAATAATTTTACACTGTCAGCCAATAGAAATAGTAGAAAATGTCAATTTATACAAATAACCACCTATTATAATGAGGAACCTACCATAATTTATTACTTCCCTTATTTCTATTGATTGATAATATAAAACTGTTTTACATTATTAATACATATCAATTAAACTCAAATACTTAACATGCGACTCATCGAAGGTTTACTACCATAAAAGACTACATAGTATAAATTAAACTCTTTCTCTAGTTGGAAAAAAAATTATTTCTTAGTTGACTGTTTTCTAAAATAAATATATAATAATATAGCTCCCTCATTGCTCAAAAAAAGTAAAGTATATGCATTTAATACTTCCAAGAAAATAATAAACTAACTCTATGATTGTAATTTTTTTTAATTTGCAGAGTATAGTTATTTTCAAAATAATTAATTCTTTTAAAATTAAGTAACGCTAATTTCTTAAATAAAGAAAAAAAATAGATTCTATAGTCAGCTCTTCTAATAGATGGTCAAGATTATGACATTATTAAAATATATTTGAATGGCATAAATAATTAATTACATTTTAAATGTTATTATTTAAAAGTAATTTTTTATTAATATAAGTTTAGAAATCTTAAAAGAAAAATCAATATCTTCCAAATTTCACCACCATTCCTTAATAAGACCAAAATTTTCAATACAATGCAGTGTAGAATTCCCTCATGAAATCATGTCTACAAATTGAGCCACAAAAAATATATTGTATCATGCATGGCCAGAAGGCCAGAATCGTGAAAACTACTTTCTGGGGAAAAAATGAGCATTTGCATCTGCATCAATAACAGGAATGTTGCAACGCTGTTGGTTTTACTTGTAGTATCAACAGTTGTGATATTACCTTTCTATATGTCGTCAGATCCTCTATTTGTATTTTTTTTCTGTTGCTATGCTATCTTCCTGTTTGTATTATCATTTATTCTCCTTATCTTGCAATTTTCATTTGGTCATGAAATTGCGCATTCAGTCGCGTATGAGGAGGATACTTCAACACAAGGCTCTGCAACTGCAGCTGGTGATTTTCTTATGAATAAATGGCGTTTTTGTATGATGGACTTCGCGAATAATACGACCCCCCCTCCCCCCGGAATTTTGTTTTTTCCTTGTTGAATGTAAGGAAAACCATTGGAAAAATGATAGTGTAATCTCATCTTTTGAAGTTCGCTGTTCCTCTATTGACATCCTTTTTGGAGAGGACTTTATCATCAAATCCAAACTGCTACTGTTATGTCGTCATATTATTATTATTATTATTATTTACTTAATTTTTTTTTTGTTTATTTCAATTTCATCAAAAAAAAAAGAAAGAATTGTTGAGATAGTTTTATCTCTTTAGTTTATCAATCTGACTCAAACCAAATTATTTGAGATATAAAAGACTCCAGATATTGATAAAAGTATTTTAACAAAATAAATTGATTTGTCAATTTAATATCTTAAATTCACTATTTTGAAAGAGTTTCCATTAATTATCATTTTAGTTTATAATTGGGAGTAATTATTATTCATATTATCATTTTGGTTTATATATATTAAAAAAACTCTCAAGCAAGCACGGTTAATCATAGGTATTCATTAGATCGTTATTTAACAAGTGGAGTTGTACAAGTCATATTAAGCATTTTCGTCTGATTTTTGAAAAAAAAAATACATTTACATATGTGAAATAATAATTTAAATACCTGTTATAGGTTGTGCCTGAAAGTTAAACCATACTTGATGAAAGTTAATTTAAATTAGCTGATGAAATCCAGAGTCCGTATATGAAGGCTGAAATTGCATCATTTCTGGTAAACTAGGCAGATTACTCGAGCCTACGAATTTCCAGATGACAGATTTGAGGGGTTCCAGAATCCAGATGGCAGAAATTTATATTTTACCGGTTTTAAAAGTACTTCCTCCTCTTAAAAAACTGATAAGATAAGAAAGTCAAACAGCACGGAGAGGAAAGCTTTTAAAGTGTTAGATGGTAGTGTTAGAAAATCGTTTTGTCGACAGTCTTAAAAAATAGGAAAAATACTTTTTTAACCAGATTTCATCCGACATTCTTTTAGATACCCCATTAGATTTGTTAAAAAAATGAAATGAAAAATTTAAAATAAAAACTATGCTGCTAGGTAGTAAGAAAGCAGTTTGGTACGAATATCACGAATGAGATTTGTAACCAAAATCAGTTTTAATCCAAAACAAAACTCACTTGCTTACAAGTCTTGATTCATACGTTGTTTAACGAAATATCATTCTTACTATTTATCATTTTTCAAATAAAAATTAGTATCTTGAATGGTTAATATGATAGTATGTCCAAAAAAATGTATTACATGAGTGTGTACAAAACTACAAATAACACAGCTCTAAAAAAATATCAACCTGCTAATTATAAGTTCATGAATCCTATTGCTTGATAAATTCCAATTCAAGATTATTCACCAAAAATTTCGATTCAGGACTAAAGAAGTATGGAAATAAAGGGAAAAAAGAGCATAAGTTCTTGCCACATTTAGCCAAATAATTAATAACATTTTGTATCAAATGAAATGTTGTCATCATATACATGATCAATCCTTAAATGAAGCTTTTCAACAATTCAGAAGGGTCACTAAGAAAAAATAAAAGGAAAACAATGAATCACTGCTTAAAAATAAGAATCACATAACTTTATTGGCACGGCAGATTTTTACTCGTAAGTACAGTAAATAGGAGAAGAAGCGAAGGAGGAAGATGAACAGTCTTCCGTCCAATACCACAATGACACGTACAAAGAAGCACCCAGCTGAAATTATCCAGATTAATGACATGCACAACAATAATAGGAAAGAGTCTCACAAGAGCGATAGAATGAAACATATGATGACACTGCATGCATGGAGCAGATGAATTTAAGGACACTGGAAGCCCCGGTTGCTCCTTCCACAGTTGTTGAGAATGACGCTCAAGGATATTGGAATGTTAAGATTGATGCCAAGGACGTTAGCTTTGAGGGCGGTGCAAAGGCATGCAGCGACTTCGAGATCAGCAAGACCCTGAATGAGCCTGCAGCAAGGGAGGGTTGGTGGCGACCCCAATTTAACATTCGCCAACTTCAACACGTTGGCACACACACCCAACTTAAGGGCATCCATAGGACATGGACCCCTTTGAGAAGGCACTGGAGTTGATGGCACTGGCAAGTAGGTAGAGCTCACCATGGTGAAGAAAAGGAGGTTCAGAGCGAGGAGGAGGGCAGTGGAAGATGCAACACCCCTGGAAGCCATTTTCACAGAAGTATATGTATCACAGTGCTCAGTGCAGTGTGAATGCTTGGCTGTGTTAATTTGAGCTGTGTTCCAGTGGCGAGTTAAGGGATTTATAGGTAACGATTTGTGTGTGTGTGTGTTTGGGGGGGGGGGGGTTAGTGTTTTAGTTTTAAAAGAATCACTAGGGAAACCCGTGAACAGATTGCATTAAGATTGAGATGCTCCGCACAAGCTGGCAGCAACATGGCGGTTCATATGATTGTTGCGTGGGTTTGTATAATATATAAGAGATTCTTATTTGCTCCAAATATCAATAGTTGGCAAGTACGAACGATGAAATTAGAATATGATGTTGCGCCTGTCATATCTTAATTCAAGAAAATTAACTTTCACGTACTGTGGACAGCGATGTATTCATGGTCATACATGATGTTATTGGTTAGCAAGCGTTTGATTAAAAATGGTCTACCCTAAGCGTACACATTTTAACTCTTGTATTGGAAGCAAAGTTTGTATACATGAAATTCATGTTACCAACTGAGCCACACCTTGTGAATTGTGATTGAAAGTAACAACCTTTGAGAGATATTGTATGAACTGCAGTAAATTTCCACAAGCAGAAATAAATAAATTTGAATATTTAGTTTCAATTTCCTTCTCTGGTTTCTTATGAGCATATGCACCAATCAAAATTTTGACATTGCATAAATACTGAGTGACTAGGAAAGATGCGTGACGTGTAAAATAAACGTCTAATGGGGGCTGAACAGAAGAGCGAAAGCCGCTGTAATTGAAAAGCGCCAATTACCCTATAGCAGCTGACATCTCAGACAGTTGGCCAGGGTTGGGAGTTATAATTAAGTAGCTGTAGCATATAAGGAAACAAAACAGGAATTAACGACGAGACAAGTCAAAACAGATCCGTGATGTAGCATTTGCAAATTCAATCTGTCTCAACGTATTTGTTTATGTTCCAAGTTGGAGGAAAATTAAATAAAAGAACGTCACAAAACAGATCCAACCAAAAATGTGAATAATGAATAATAACTACATGGTTCGAGGATGGTAAATTATCTAACAAAGTTCAATAGTAAGATTATTCAACAGAAAACTATGAGTAAATGAACATGTGCCATAATTAGGATTATTAACTCTTTCTTTACTCTTTCTCAATTGATGGTACTGCTCTAGGCATTTCCCACATTCAGGAGCCAGTTTCTACACATAATGTCCAAGCAATGTTTGGTTTACCCACCATTGAACGCGGAACAGTATAGCTTTGGTTAAAATTGACGTATGATTTTTTTTTTTTTTTTTGTGAAATTCTTAAATACTTTCAAAAGAAAGAGATTCATATATTTTTGTTACATTAGTGAATATAGGTCAATCTTAATCATTACGGATGCCAATTGATCAAAGTAAGGGCAAGTTTCTACGCAAATCGTGATTGAATTTTGTTTATTTAGAAATACTAATTGTACATCCTATATTTCTATATCCAGCTAGAGAGCCATATGATGGGATAGGAGAGCATTAAAAAAAAATAAAAATAATGCCTTTTAATTGTGGAATTGCATGCATATCGAGCCAAATATATCGATTGCTATGTCTTTATAGGATAGCTCTTGTTTATTTGTTTATTTAGGTTGTTTAGTTATCTCACATATTTTGAGATAGAAAACCTTTAACTTTGCATTTAATTATATTCTAAGGTTGCTGGTAAGAGAATATGTATTGCAAAATAGACTGTTGGTGACTTGGCATGTTGACGTGTATTGCAAAGTAAGCTTGGATACCCACATAATATACTACTATGAAAACAGATTATTGAATCGAGTCGAACTCAGATAAGTCAAATCCAACCCAAAAAATACGTCAAACCAATTAAAGAACCCAACCTGACTTGATCAACTTCGGGCCGGGCCGGACCAAGTTCTGTCCCCCAAAAATAATTCCCCTACCAAGTAGCAAAGAGTTGGGCCTAACCACCTGGCTATTCTAAGAGGCCCAACAGGTGTCATCTTATGGGGGCCCATGACTTCCTATTGAATCACTATATCATCCTCTTACTCACTACCTAAGCGATTTTCTTTAACAGTATGCGCTTCCTGAAGCATCGTCACATAGAATATTCCATGAGATACAACAATTTGTATTGTGCAAATAAGATGGAAGTCGACCCCGCTATAATGGCACGGTGTGATTTTTAACTAAAATGAAAGGTGAATCAAATTTTGTTCTGCTGCTTTTGCAACTTGGGCTCTTAAAAGGCCATACTTCATGAATTGAAGACACAACCTTTGTCATGAGATGAGATGAGATGAGATGAGATGAGCATCAAAGAACAGGTGTCATCCCATAAAAGTTCAATTCCATGCCTCTCACTCTCACTCTCAAGCAGGCTTCACTTCTAAATACGTTATGGAATTCGGCATTCGCCAAAGGCAACTAGATGAACAGAAAAGAAAAAAAGAGCCCAATTTTATAATCTAAAATTTCTTCAATTATTCCATGTTATCAACGTTGGCAATCAGTTAAAATGATTGACGAAAAGAACTATCAACTACTCAACCAGATTCGAGCCCCCAGCAAGCTTCCTTCTGCTTCAGCAGCGCCTCGCATTCGCACGCCCTCAAACTCAAGGCTAAGAGATATATCTCATCTCAGCTCTGAATTTCGTGAGCTACGCTGTTTCCTTAACTATTTACTACTTTCTTCACAAAGCTTGGCAAACAATGAATGGATGTGAGTATCAGCAATTTTTTACTCTAAACACTGACTGGTGTGGTGACTAAAGTATAAAACGGAGAGACTGCGACCTTTTTGCTTGTATCAAGAAAAATGTGGGGAAGAAAGGACATGAAGAGATTTTGGAATTTGTTTCTGTTTAAATATAAAAAAATAGAAGGGGAAAAAAGTATTAGTAATGAAGTTTATTAAAAATTTTTTTTTTTACAATAGATAAAAAATTAAAAAAAAATTATGTAAAATTATTATTATAATTTATATAAAAATATAAAAAATATCTATATTATATTATATAAAATTTTTTTGTCTTTTTTTTTTGTTATTTTTTTATTTTCTTTTATCATTCAAGTAAAAGAAAAGAGAGATGATCATAAATCAAAAAATAAAAAGAGTTTAATTGGTATGCACTGATAGTGTAAAAGCAGTTTCTGTTTGTCAATGTAGAAATAGGGAAAGTGAGAAAACATGGTGGGTGCCCCATTTTAATGGATAGTTATTTGTATAAGTTGGCACTTTCAGCTATTATTATTGGTGGCAGTAAAGCTGTTTCTGTTGTCGATCATTTAAATTAAATTCAAATAAAAAACGAAAATAAAAATAACAATAGAGGAGAGAGATATCAAATTACTGATTTTGTGTTTGTTTGGGCTATAATGACGAGGTTGTCCCAATGCTTATTGTTACGTGTCGAGTCCACTGTCTGTCTCCCCTAATGGGAATGGGAATGGGAATGGGAATGGGAATGCGTAATTGCGTGGTGCATTTTGCCATTCGTGGTGATCATGTCGTTATCGTACCAACATTAGTGAACGTAATCTCGCTCATTCCTCTTTCAACGTCAGATCTGAAGTCGGTCGAACTCCACCATGTTGAGCCACCAAGGTGGTTGGTCTAGTTAATTAATAATAAAAGAAAGAAAAGGATCGTGACAACAAATGTCTTGCGGGATTCATATCCATTCACACGCTTATCATATTCATAACATGTTATTGGACATTGGCAATATCGCTGCAAAGGTAGACAAGGCAAGGCTGGTGTAGCTATCATTCATCATCTCTGCCACAATTAAATCCCATTATCTTGCAATTGCAGCAACCGCTACTAGGTTTCTTCAACAGGTACTCAAACTAACAACCTTAAAACTGTTTCCATTGCCGAATCTTGTTCTTCTGCTGTTATGCCATTTAAATACATGTTCCTTTTTAAATAGAACATGCAATTTTTGAATGTCTTGTATTGTATTGTATCGTGTCCTCGTGACCCCTTTTCTAATTCCTGCACTTATTCGGTTTCTCGGTATCGTTTTCTGTTGCCTTTTTCTTTTTCTGCTGTCATGTCAAGGGCAAAAGGATATTGTTATCTTTTATTCTTTTTGGCATTCATCACGCTTTCCTTCCATCAAATTCTTCTCCTTTGGCCGTTTCTTAGCTTTATATCAACTCTTTTATTCTGCACTTTATAAAAGCTCTCACTTTGTTTCACAAATTGACCTACTTTGCCGTAACATAATCTTCTTCTCACATTTTCAACCACTATTCTATCGTTTCTTCGGGTTTGTGTCACCCCTGAACCTGAAGGCTGAAGCCAAGCCATATATAAATCAATCTACTTGTCACATCCTCTTTTCAAGTTTTGAAAAAGTCCATTTTAACTTTTTTTATTTTTTCCTATTTTAATTTTGCCGGATAACGGTTTTCAAGTCTTCTAAGATTGAGTTTCAAACGAGTAATTTATGCATCCATGTAGTGCTATTACTACTGTCTACAAATGTTCGTTTGTGTCTCTTTTGTAATCAATGAGGAAACTGTATTATGAGGACTGCTAGGCTTTGTTTACGATTGGTTGTTTTCCCCTTTGATAGGGAATGCTCAATTTTTCTGTTCTGCTTTCTGTAGAATTACTGAAAGATAAACTAATCTTTTGTAGAGTTTAATCTTAATTTTTCTCGCGCTTCCTAGGCAGTAAATATTAGAGTGACAAGCCCTTGTTTCTGTTGCATCCATGCTAACCTCAACAAATTTACCCCTTGCTGTAGTACCAATGACTGCTGGAAATCAAGTGCAACAGATTGAACTACTAACATCCACCGATGATGATCATGGTGGTGTTATTGTGGAAATGGATGAGCCTATGGACTCTACAACCTTTGTCTCCATTCTCAGGGCTTCAATTTTACATTGGAAACAGCTGGTAGTCTTCCATAAAAGTTGCTTATTGAAATTGATATAATCTTATTTGATTTTATTCATTTGATGGATACATGCTGGTACAATTCTAAACCAGGCACAGGGCTTTTTCCATTTAAAATTATTCATTTGATAAATACTTGCTGGAATGTTTTGATCCTCACTACTTGTGCTGGTAATCTAGAATCTATCGCTCTCTTTGTTTGTTTGAGTTGTTTAATCAACATTGTCTTGCAGGGCAAGAAGGGCGTGTGGGTAAAATTGCCTATTCATCTAGTCAATCTTGTTGAAGCTCTAGTTAAGGTGACTTTGTTGCTTACTGTATTAATAATGGTTACTCTTGGGAAGTCTGGTTAATGATTGATGAATAACTGAGTTCAGCCTAATGAACCTATGTCATTACATACTAACTTTTTGTATGAACCATTATTTCCGTGGGACTTCATTGCAGGAAGGTTTTTGGTATCACCATGCAGAACCAAAATATTTGATGCTTGTACATTGGATTGCTGAAAGTGCAAATACTATTCCAGCAAATGCCACCCACCGAGTGGGGGTTGGTGCACTTGTTGTGAATGAAAAAGGAGAGGTATATCCCCATTATTTGTCACAATGTAGTGCAGCTAAATGATCAGGCTTCCAGTTGAATGCACTCCCTCATGGTTAGAGGGCCGTCACCAATATTGTTATACCATTCCTTTAGTGTGATAAAATGATTATTATGTCCTAAACGGGGATGGGAAAGAAATTATATAATTTGGCACTTCATTCCAGAGGAGAACACTATATATCTCAATGATTTAGGGAAGTGAAACGGTGAAGGCGTAAAGCACCTTGCATCTCATTTGTGAATGGTCTCTGTCTTTGTCGTTATTCCAACTCCTATCTTTGTACTCTATATATGTGTTTAACTTTAAATCAAATCACATTTCTCTCCCTCTATGCTCCTGTTTGTCTGAGTGACTGTAGATCCGTCTGTGTTCCTTTTCGATTCATTATCAGCATCTGCTGCGGAAAATAGTAATGTGTCTCTCACTGCCAAGAATTCTTGGGAGTTTAGCTCTATTGGCATTCAGTGTTAATGTCTCATTTCCGAGTTATCAAATGCTATTAGGTCCTTGTGGTTCAAGAAAAGAGTGGCCATTTTCAGGGATCTGGATTCTGGAAATTCCCCACTGGAGTTGTTGATCAGGTGAAATGTATAGGATATCTTTATATTTAAAGAAGCTATTCTGTGTGCCTATAATATACTCATTCAACCTAACAGGGAGAAGATATTGGTGTAGCAGTGGTAAGAGAGGTCAAAGAAGAAACAGGAGTAAGTAATCTCTTTGTGGTACCTATTGAATGTGTGATCATCGTGAATTCAGCTATCTAATCAACTGGAAATAAAGTCTACCATCGTGGTTCTAAGTTTATTGATTCCAAGTTCTCTCAATTTTCAGGTTGACTCAGAATTTGTTGAAGTATTAGCATTCAGGTAGCAAGTTTACATGAAAATCATTCATTTTGTGTATTCGAAAGGAAGTTCCAATGGTTGAATATGGGGACATTAAATTGGAGCTGCAATGTTCAAACTTCAAAACTCATTTGATATTGGGAGGGAAAGAGGGAATAAGATTAATGAAAGCCCAACAACATCACATTGTCCAAAAATCCTGCAGGACGATAGGGAATTCTTAGTGCTTTATTCACTTACAGGTGGTTCCATTCTTGGTCTTGTATAGTCATTTGGAAGTATTAAACTTGCTAATGTTTCCATACACACTACTAGTGATATAATAGTTTATGGGGGAAAATATGTCTTGGAGCACATGTATATGTTGCACATTTACTATTAGTCCTTAAAAATTTTAGGAACCTTTTTTTTTTTTTAATGTTTCTTTTATTGTGAGTTTACAATTTTGATAATTGGCTATTCCTTTCTTGTTTCATCTGAATGTGCGATCAACAGACAAAGTCACAAGACATTCTTTGAGAAGTCAGATCTATTCTTTGTGTGCATGTTGCGCCCCCTTTCTTTTGACATCAAAATACAGGAGCTTGAGATAGAGGCCGCACAGGTACGTTCTATGTAATTCAAGCTAACCAGTCATTATGGTATGTTCTCCATTCGTCTTTTAAAATGATGTTTATGGATCATAAAAGCACCATTATGTCTCTTATACCTTTCATTAGTCAGCTATCATTTTATATCTTCCCTGCACATTCGGAGCTTTCTTTTTCCGAAATTGTTTTGCTTTATTCCATACAAGTGTGATAGCATTCTCTGCTGCAGTGGATGCCATTTGATGAATATGCAGCTCAGCCTTGGATGGAAAAGTATGAGCTTATGAAGTACATAAATGAAATATACTTGGCAAAGATTGTTGGACAATATTCTGGATTTACTCCTGTGCCTACAACATTGCACTCATCTGACCAAAAGAGCTATCTGTACTTGAATGCCAGGGGCCTGAATAGGTGCAATTCTTTATAGGCATCAGCAAATGTTTACTCAAATGGAAATGGCTCGTCTTGGCAACTTAGTATTATTTTGATTCATTATGTGAACAATGCAGGTCTTCATTAGGTAAATTAACGTAATTTAAATTATTGAATAATGAAAGATTGAATCAGTGAAGATTGAACCTGAAATAAGTTTCTTGGGCTTTTTTATTTTGGGATCGTTCGAAAGCAGCTGCAGTGATAATGAAATTTAGTTTCCATTATGTTTAGTTTAAAGAAAAGTTTGATAAGCGAGAAATCCTACACGGCCATATTACCAGAAAATGTGAACGTGTACGCTTCAACTGATGTGATTCTTTAAGGTGATTTGCTTCTCTGGAGGCATCATAATCGAACTTGCATTATGACATCATCCGTGACTCTGCTATCTACCTACTTGTTAGTGCTGAATGTCATGCGTGCATATTGGGCGAAGATGATAACTTCATAATCTCGACAGTGCAATGATGAGTGCTCCCATGAGTTTGCTAGTTAGCAACTAGGCGAAAGTGTCTAAGCCGAGTTGCAGACTTTATCTATATGCTTGGCATCATTATTCATCTAAACCATCTCAAACTCAAGTGTTACCTTTCTTAATTACTGTAATTACCATGATATTCTCACCTTTGCGCCTTTTCTTGTCATCTTACGTTAAGTCGTCAACTCGTTCTGTAGCTTGTACTCATAATTCCAATAGTCGCTGTTCCTCATTTTCCTTCTTTGGGATAATGATATCAATTAACTGTTTGTCCACTACAAATTGTCGAAAGTCAAAACTATGACAATTTTTTCCCTCGCGCGGCCCCGTCCAGTATGATACATGCATGCTCCTAAGCAGTAGTACTCCAGCCCCACTCATGAAAGTTGTTCTAGATGTGTGACAGTGAAATAGACTAGATCTTACAAAGAGTAATGCCTTTAGTTTGTCGTTTTCCAATTCATAATTTGGATAGAATTTTAGGCACATGAGAATTGATATGTAAATAGCTGAAATTTTTTAAGTTTTGTTTTTAGTGAATGTATATGGTAATGTGACTAATAATGAATGTGATATTTTTTACTAATAAGATAATTAAAATTTTTGGTTATTAACATATACTACAGAATTTTCTATATTTTTTCACAAGCAGATTTCTTATGTAAAGCAAATGAAATTTTTAATTATTTACATATAATTTCTCAAGTATTCCAACAGCGAACTAGTGTTGAAATAACAGTTGCTAGTTGTTAATATACTCTTTGGTTTTGCAAAGCAAAATGGAAACAGTTTATGAAAAACATTGAATTATGTATGGACCGTAATGAGAAATTTGATGACGACAAAAGAAATATTCGTCTCTCCTTCACGTATTCTAATGTATAATGTTCAAAGATGTCTTCCATTATTTCGACAAACTTCAACAAATCAATCATCTGTTGAAATGGTGCTCCATCCAAGCTAACTCGGACTTTTGTGTCTCCGTGCCTCCACATTATGTTGAAGCGTCATTAAACCGCAAGGTCTTGGCCTTATGCAGAAGAAGAAAGCAAGCCACAGCCCCTGGGAGTCTTCTAATGCTTCGGATCATTTTATAATTTATACATATTTACTATGAATTTTCTTTTTCCTAAATAATCCACCGTGAGAGAATGACCAATGGCCAAAATCCATTCCTTTGACCAAAGACCAGTCACTAATATGAGGATAAGATGATTCATCTTTGAAATTCAGAGAGTTGAATTCTGATCATAGCGTCGCTGTCTCTTTCTCTCTCCTCTTCAGATCTTGACACTTGCAGACATAGAGACCAAGAAGATGGCAGATACGTGGAGGCAAGTCAGGCATCAAAACAAAATTTAATAGCTCTGTCGGAAGCATAAATCAAACTCTAGACAACACGAAGCCAATTCCGCCTGCGGTCAGGCCACATAGAATTAATGCATTATCCTACGCAATTAGATGGTGTTGCTTCATTTGAGCGGCTCTAAATGTTTAACGTAAATAGGTAAAATAAATACTATATAATAGCTTATAATATAAGATGAATTTATCAAATATATTAATTTGTTTTGGGCAATAGCTTTTATAACAAGCACCTGTACAACTTAAATTATTGTTAATTAATTATTCTAAAGTTTATGGAGTAATCGTGCCAAAGACTACAACAACCTCTTCAATTCAGATGAGACCCTATAAATTATTAACAATGTTCCAGTCAGTCAAAGTCCTCGACTTTATAGGACTATATAGTACTAAGACAATGTCTTTTCAAATTGTAACTTTCTTGTTCTTTAAAATATTGAGAAGAAGTTTGCGGTACTCTGTCGAGTTAGCTGTATTATCGATTGAATGATGTTTAATGAGAGTCGTTAAATACTCGACGTACGAGCATCGCTTGTGATAACGAGAGTTGGCTCAATTGCTATGCTTGAACAACAGTAACAAACAACTCTGCTTTAGAAGTTAGCTTTTCCTCCACCTGCAATTTTTTGTACCAAAGTAAATATTACTAAGGTGTTGGGTTAATTATTTTTTCTACAGCGTACATTTATCTGGTAGAATCCTGTTTGATTTGTTTTTCTTTTTGTGCTAGGGCTGCCTTCTCTCCTTTTTACATTAGTGGCAACTTCAATTCTATTTTTTTATTTTTTTTATTATTATTATCTTGGCAGACTTTTTTTTTAGCCGGCCATAGAAACAATTATGGTAAGTTTGAAGCTTTACTTCATTTATTTGATACATATTTTGAAAAGTTTTGCTCTTCCCTGTATCTTCTCCATGAATCATGATCAATTGTCAACATCTACCAGTTTGGAGCCATGGTTGATGATGTGGTGTGTGGAAGAGTGCCTACTAAGCTTCAGTCCTTCTGTTTAGCCTTCATCTCTCCTTAAAAGAGATTGCACATAGAAGCTAATGGTCGTCATCTACAACGATAAAATTTTCTGGGCTTGACTTATATAAAAGATGGCAAGAAAGACACTTCCGTTGATATTAAATACTGTCTCAACATTACTAACACAATTCTTTTATCGTATTTTTATTACAGCATACGAAAGACTTTCTAACTTTGTTCTTTCGGTCAACTTTTATGAAGAAGCACTCTTAATTATAAAATTTTCGAATTGAATGTTGTGATTAACTGCAAGACTATACGAGTGATTTTTTTTTTTTTTTTTGGTTGCGAATGATCATGCAATGGCTTTTATGTGTTTTGACTTGAATTGTTAGGATGTCTTGTTAGATATAATCTTAATTACTGTAAATTTTGTCCATCTTAATAAAACTGTCTTTGTTGAACAAGAAAAATCTATGGCTAGCAAAATTCCAATAAAGCCTAACTAAAATCTTTTTGTTTTTTAAAGGAAAAAAAAAGCCGCAAATGGAGAAGTTTTGTTGATATTATTATTCTCTTGAAAATGATCATTCTTGTCCTTTAAAAAGAAAAAATAACCAAGCATCCGCAAGGGAGATTGAACCATATCAGGCCAACTGTATTGAAAAGGTGTGTCTCATCCATTTAAACTATAGAAATTTTAGCCACTCAATTATTTGGGATATTTTTATGGTCCAAGTTGCCAATTAAGGGAACTATACCAGCAATTATCACTATAAAGCAGCGATACATCACACATCAAGCTACTAAAAATAGGGAAACTAGAAGACAAAAATAGGGAAAATATGTATGCAGCGGTTATCAGTTACAACGAAAAGAAGCTAGCTTCATAGTAACTCCAATAATATTTCACCTTTTTAATTTTCTCAACAAACGTTATCACTACTCTTATTTCCTGTTCCTGCAGAAAAATGAGTAGAGAAGAAATACAAAGATTCTAACGTATTCCAAATTATACCATCCATAATGTCTATATCTCAACAGCAAAAATACATACAAGATACAACAAACTGGTGTATTCTAAAATCAAACATATATGCATATATGACCACCCATGAAAAACATAAATTATTAAGAGGCACAAATCTGCTACCTAGTTCTTCCAGAAGATGCTGATCCATTCCCAGATCCATACATGTGTCCCTGATGCTGATGGCCCATCATCATCATCATAGTGGATGGCATCCCACCACCACCATGACCATATAGCCCACCAACACCACCACCACCACCGTCACCACCACCATGATCACCCTGCTGCCTCCCCATCATGGAAGTCTTCTCCCCCTCCATCTCCCTATACTTGTGGAGGTAGATCTTTAGAGGCTCCACATACTCCTCAAAGCCTAGGGTGGTCATGGCCCACAGCAAATCATCGCCGTTGATGGTCTTCCTCTTCTCCTTCTGGCACTTGTCAGATGCTTCCCCTGTTATGAAGCTGATGAACTCAGACACACACTCTTGCACAGTCTCTTTGGCTTCCTTTGAGATCTTTGCGTTGGCTGGTAAGGCCTTCTTCATGATCCTGCTCACGTTCGCTATGGGAAGAAGCCTGTCTTGCTCCCTGCACCCTCCTGACAATTCATTGCTTCCGCTTCCGTTACCGCCTTGACCTCCTGACTCGTTGTCAGATTCAGCCATACCCTCCCTCACTATCAAACAATTCACACCAACAAACACTCAAACTTATTTTATATATGTATATATAATATGTAAAGTATAAAGTATAAAGTAGCTAGCAACCCTAGTTAACTAGCTAGGAAGTGGAAAAAGTGGTGCTCTGCTACTGTAGTAGCCCGTTCGGATTACATTTTGTAGGTTAACAATTTTTTTATTGGAATAAAAATAAAAATATATAAGTAAGCATTTATTTTGATCTTTAATACAAATTTTAAGAAATAAATTAATTTTTTAAAATTTAAAAATTTATAATTAATCTCTCATCATTTAAAAAAGGGACATATTATTCCCTCGATATAAATTCTGTATGGAGGAACTAATATGTCCTTTTTTTTTTAATGATAAGAGATTAATTATGAACTTTCAAATTTTGAGAAATTAATTTCTTTTCTAAAATGTTTATTGAGTAACAAAATGGATATTTTTTTCAAAATATATAGTAATTAATATGTTTGAGTGGATAAAAATTATTTTTTAAATTCATTTTTGAAATTTTATAAGATTTTTAGAATAAATATTTTTTAAAGATATTTTTAATTTTAAAAAAAATATCTTTTGAGAGAAAATTATATTATTATTCTCATATTAATAATAAAAATTTATTTTATTTTATTTTATTTAAATAAAAATTATTTTTTAAAATTTATTTTTAATATACTTAAATCAAATATAAATTTATTTTTTTAAAAATAATTATTTCAAAAGTTAAACCAAATATAACTTAGATAGATAGCCATAATGTGTACTATAATGATTAAGTTTAGATTAGATTGTTGGTTTTCTTGGTTTCATCTGGCGCTAGCGGTTTGTTTTAGTTAGTGACAATTAAGCATGATGGTGAGGGAAGATTAATTAAAGAGGAGGTTAGGGCTTTAGGAGGCAGAAAAATTAATAAGGTTTGGTAGGAGAGAAGTGGGTGGGGTTTTGGGTGTAGATATATAATAAAAAAATGTTAAAAGGAGAGATTTTTATCTAAATTTATTTGTTAAAATAATATGATATATATGTTAATATTTAGATGAGCAAATATGTAACATAACTTTATTCTTTTTGACAATCAGTCTTGTCTTTTTATAAAAAAAATTCTGACAATTCACATTAATCGGGTTAACTAAGGTTTGGTGTGAAAAATCGGGTTAATTAAGGTTTGGTTGCACACTGGGATTGTTTGGGTTATATTTTGTTTAAATGTAACATGTGGATGGTTTAAGGCCGTCGGTGTACGCAATTCATTCTTACGCGTAAGTTTATTGTTTGGCTTCAGTTAGGATTTAGAATTTAGAATGTGAAAATCCACGTCCCTCAATTGTGTGACAGCAAGGGCCTGCCAAGTCGCTACGGACCGCAGAAATTATTATATGTTTAAAAACTATTTTTATTATTGAATTTAAACAAATTATAGGTTATTAAGTTCAGAATTTAATTAAGATATATTGTTAGTATAAAAATTTTATATAAATATTTAATTATATATTATCATATTAGTAAGAATATTTAACTTAATTATCTATTATTTTTAAAATCTTACAAATAAAAATATATAATTAGATATCAATATAAAACCCTTTTATATTAATAATAGATCAAAATCAAACACTTAGGGGTGTTTAGCAAAGTAGAATAAGTTATATTAGCCTATATTAAAATAAACTAGTTTTCTAATTAAATATTATTTGATTTAATAATTTAGAAATTAATTTTAATATGTGTTCTTTTTTTCTTTGGTACCTCTTTCTTCTTGACCATACTGGCAGATGGCGACAGACAGTGGCATACGGTGGCAATGGACATGTGGTAGACCGTGGTGGACACGACAGCCAGTAGCAGTGGATGGTGGCAGACGGAGGCGGCGGATAAGGGCAAGTGATGGTGGCTCGCGGCAATTAGTAGTGCCCAATGGTGGTCAACGGTAGACGGTGGTGGGTGGCAATAGCAGAGAGTTAATAAGATCAATTGAGAAAGAAAGGATTTGTACAAAATAAGAAGAAAGTAGTGAGAAAAAGATAAAATAAAAGAAAAAATTAGAATAAAATAAAATTAATTTAAAATTAATTTTTTTAGAACTAGTATTAGGTCTAAATTAGTTAGGATAAAAACTAATTTTAAGAGAGAGCTTGGAAACATTAAAAACTAAGTTAACATGATATAAAATAGAACCAGTTATGTTAACCGATATAAAAATGAACCAGTTTTTAATTAGACGTTATTTGGTTTCATAACTTAAAAATTAGTTTTAACATAGGCTCTTATTTTTTTTGTACCTTTTTTTTTTACTATGTCATTAAAGAAACTAATCTACTAGATGGCAACAGATGATAATGGTTGGCGACAGCAAACTGTGGTAGGTGGTGGTAGTCGCCGGCAGCCGACGATGGCGGCTGCTGACAATGGTGGCTAATGGCGACGACGAATGGTGGTGATCGACGATGATGGGCAGTGGTAGCAACAATGAATGGTGGCAGCTAGTGGCAATAGATGGTAGCTATCAACAGCAGCAAATGGTGGCAGCCGGCAATGATAATTGGCAATAGTGGACGGCAGTCGACGGTGGATGATGGTGGACCGTGGCGGTGAATGATGGTAGACAATAGTGAAGGACAGTTGATAAATAGTCAAAAAAATATAAAATAAAAATAAAAAAATTTGAGATGAAATAAAATTAATTTAAAATTAATTTTTTTAAGAACTAATTTTAAGTTTAAATTAATTTAGATAAAAATTAATTTAAAAATATTTAGATAATTATCAAATAATATTTATTAAAAATCAGATTCTATTGTATCTAGTTATCTAATTTTTCTAATTTACCACATACCCCATAAAATATTTAAATAATTATCAACTCTAAAGCATGGCTATGACAATTTTGTCAAAGTAACTGTATCGGGCACGTCGAGGGTATGGGTGCAACTCGAGTATGCTCGAGTACATACCTTTTAATTTTATTTTATTTTTTAATAATTGGGTATGGTTGGAAGCGGCTCGAGGTACATGGCTAAATCAAAATTCGGTCGTTTTGATTTTTTTTTTTAACACCCTAAACACACAATGCGAATATACCTCTTCCCCCTTTGCATTTTCGTCTTCGATCACCCACGCGGACAAAACAAGTAGCGCAACCACTCTTCCTCCTCACCAAGTTCTCATGCCATCGGCCATTGCTGCTCTTATCCTTCCACCACCGGCGATCTAATAGCAGTGGCCTAACAGCAGCGACCCAACTAGAGCAGCGATGAGTGGCAACCCAATAGCAGTGGCAGTGGCACCCAACAGCAATGGACGGTGGAAGATTTTGTTCTCTGGTGACTAGCAACGGTGACAACGACTCTTCAACCTTCAGGTTAATGGGTTCTATCTCTTTCAGTTCTTTCCATGCCATTTGATTGGTGAGTGATTCTTTTACCTGCTGTATCTTTCTTATGTACTCATATTTGAGTGAGGTATTTGCTTATTGTATTTTGTTCATATCCTAATATAGGTTTTTTTTATAAAAAAATAAAGTTTGTGAATTTTTATATTTTTATATATATGTGTATATTGACACTGTATCCCAATTTTTATAAAATTTTCATATTTTGTATCTGTATCTGTATGCGTATTGAGTATAAATACCATACCCATATGCAATATTGGTTATCAACCAATACTTATTAAAAATTAGGCTTCATTATATCTAGTTATTTTATTTTTTCTAATTTGTCAAATAGTTAAATCTAACCCTTAAATATATTTTTAATTCTTATAAATATAGGTCATTTTGATTTTAGCCTTGTAAAAAAATTTCTTTATTTTTTATTAATTATTTTTTAATATTATATTTCTAATCCTTATTATTCTAAATTTAAGTTCAAAAAATTATTTTAAAACATACGTTTAACTTTTATAAATATCAAAAATTTTATTTTATCTTTATATATATTTTAATAATCCTCTTTTAATTTTTATAAGTATCATTATTTAATAATACTAACTAATGATAGGGATCAAAAATATAATATTAAAAAAAAGAAAAATTAAAAGTCAAAAAAAAATTTAAGAATTAAAACCAAAACACCTATATTTACATAAACTAAAAATATATTTAAACCTAAATTTAATCATAATAATCTTTTTTCACAGCATAAAAGTATCTCACGGCTCGGCTGATGGAAAGCTTACAATACATTGAAGCAAATTGGAACCACAAAACTAGGATTGGGGAAAGCAGAAACATGGTGCATCGTTTTGATGGATGTGGTTTATTAGAGAAATTTTGAGAGAGCGCGAATGTACGAGGTATATGTAGCTAGAGACGAGAGAAAAGACAAAAACATATAAGTGTCCCGTGAATGTTTTCAGCCAAACTGCCAAAACAAAGGAAACTGCTGCAGCCACAAACTACTCCGAGAGAGGGTTCCGACATTCAAGTCAGAAGATCATTGGTTGCAAACAGAGTAGTCAGGGGGGAAAAAACACAGAATATGAATGAGAGAGAAGAAATTAAATGTGCATAGTGCAGCAACCCATCCAAAGCCAGTAAAGATAGAAGACTCCATGTCTCCGTCAACAATCCGAATAGGCTAAAGTAATAACTATATACCAAAAACTTTCGCCTTAGAATGCTACAAAACGAGACTACATGCATAAATTCCCATTTTAAGTTAATTGACAGCTATTAGGCTTGTAAAAACGAGTCTCCTTCTCTTACTGACGCAGTTTTTAAGCACTAATAAACGTGAGTCCTAGTTCATTAAAACAAGTCAGGTAATTCCTCGCTGAATCTGTGATCATATATGCACTAGATATAATTAAACTTAGATCGTTTCGGTATTGTATATCACGTTAGACATATTATTTTTTCTCTTCTGTGATAGACATGCCAGCAGTGACCTAACCAATATAGTAACCTATTATTAGTTTGATTTGTCAAAAAAAAAAAAAAAAAAAAAAAAGATATGTATTCTGTTAAAAGAAAACATTAGTTACTAAACAGAAAAAAGGTAATGTCTCAGTGTGGCAATGTGTAAATATAAATGATACTGATAAGGGAGTTAAAATTATAAAAGTAAATATAAATTAAAAATAATTGATATATCTATATCAGCAGAGAAAGTAATTTTTCTAATAATTAAGCATGCTGTCGGTACATTATAGTTATATTATATTACATTTTTGCCATTTTCTATTGTGAAAAAATTGAGTTCGACTTAAGATGAAGATATATTTCCATATCCGTCAAAAGTTTACAGAAAGTACTCACTATAAGTCATCAACTAAAGAGTCCAGTAATTAAATTTGGAGATTAATTTTGATTTTATAGAAAAGTTTTATGTTGTTATCTAGTCATATATTTTTATTTATAAGACTCTTAAAATAATGAGTGATAAAAATAAATTTGATATAACAATATATGATTCCATATATGTGTAAACCTTTTATACTAACAATATGTCAAAACTAAATATTTATATTTCGGTCATTGTAGAAAATTATATTTGTTATCACTGGGTTATAATAAAATCAAGTAAAACCTCAAATTGGTGCAAAAAAGAGTTATATGACATCAATTTAATTTTCAAAAGAACTGTGACATTAGTTTAGTATTTACAAAATTAAAATTTATTTTAAATTAATCCTAAATTTTTTTAAAAAAAATTGGATTAATTTAAAATAAATTTAAATATTTTAAAAATCAAATTAATATTATATAATTTTTTTAAAAATTAAATCAATACCATAAACCTTTTAAAAACCAAATTAATATCATGAAGCCCTTCGATAACCAATTTAAGGTTATACTCTAATATTCATTGAGATGCAGCGCGGCGGCTCCGGCTTTTCATGTGCTTTGACGGCATCAGCGTCACGACAAATGTTGGCACTCGGTTGTGTGTATGGTATGGAGGCCTTACTTTGGATCAATTGCCCTATAAAAATTAAAATCACACGGCACTATGTCACTTGATTCCCATCCACTAATTGAATGGCCGTGCTGTCTAAGCACCATTCGTAGAACCCTCTTCAACCAACTGCTGCCACCTGGCCAACTGATGTCAAATGCGGGGTCCATATTATCATTTTTAATTTTCGAAGGTCAGTCCTAATGGAACACCTCACTCATTGTAAGATAGGAATAGACGTGTCATTAGTGATTAATTACAAGCTAATTGGTGGGGTTTTGATGTTGGACAGCCCACTTTCAGAGCAAGTTAACGTTTCTATCCTCAATAATAAACTTTTGTTTTCGTTTGCCCAAAAACCCAAAAGAATGTTTAGAAAAGGAATATTTGTGAACAATGAATATTTAGTATTATATATTGTGATTGTAAATTGTTGTTGCTACTCTTTAAAGCTTATATTGTTCGCATGTTGAGCGGCTCCAATTCCTATTGCAGGAGCTTTAAATTAATTAAATGATGACATGCATTAGGATTTAATTTTCATGCTATGTGAAGTGTAAATTTTTTTTTTTATATATACAGATATTTAATTATGTGTTATTATGTTTATTAATAATATTTTATTCTTATAAAAATTAATTCTAAAATTTTATATACATATATATAAGATTTAATTTGGATGAGTTTTATGGTTTTTTGTGGGTCAGGTGACGTTATTGGAGCTTTCGTCCCTATTTGATTTTTTGGAGTGGTTGCGATCATTTTGGAAGTGGGGCTGTGATTTATGTGTGAAGTAGTGTGGCTCCTTTGGCAAGTGTCGATAGCTTGTGATTTCTTGATGCTAATTGTTTGGTGATTGGTGTTTATACAATTAAAGTTGCTTGGTGGAAAGCCTTGGTGGTTTAGTGTAGTGTCATGCCCCAAGAAGAGGGGTTTTGGTGGCAAGCTGTTTTGGAGTGGTTTCGTCTTTACAATTTACATATCTATGACAAATAGCCAATGGCGTTTACAATAATCCAATGAAAGATCTGGACATTGATGATCTAGTAGTTTGTAGCTATCCAGATCATCAGAAAATAAATTTAACCGTTTACTTTGTTTGAGCAAATCTCAGGTGATATCACAAGGTTGAAGTCCATATTAAGATATCCGGTTAACTGGTAAATATAAGAAAAAGTGGAAAACCTACATTTTTAAAATAACGGAAATGACATTGGCTTCATATGGTGGAAATGTGAAGGGGAGCAAGGGAGGGGCTGCAATTTTTTTTTTTGTTTTTTTGTTGGGGACCGGGGGGCATTGCCTTGGAGTAGGGAGAGAACGAGCTAGGCCTCACATCTGCACATGAGCACATCTTCAGCGAAAGGGAGCTTGTCGGCGTCGGTGCAGCAGAGCTGCAAGACGGCAAGTTAGTTGGGGTGGCATCTTCCATCATGGGGCTCGACAGTGGAGCTCCTTGCGCGCGGTGTAGATAGCAGCGATGTGTGCTGCTGGGCCGCTTCCCATGAGTCAAAGCCTCAATCTCATCATCTTCTTCTTCCGATCATCGATGGTGGTCAGGGATTGCAACTGAGCGACAGCTAACGACGATGAGGAGACAACAACGGCAGAGTAACGACAGCTGGGTTTGGTAGTGGCGATGATGTGGAGGTCGATGGTGGTGGCGAGGCTTTAGGTAATGAGAGGGCAAGGATAATGAAGCTGACTGTGGCTAATTTCTACTCTTTCATTCATTCTTTTTCTTTTTTTCATGTTTTTGTGGGTTGATTCTGCAACTATGATTTATAGTCTTGGTCTGATTGTTGAAAGTTGGTCTTGATTTGATTGTTGAAAATTTGCCATCTTGTTGGGTTATTTAACAGGATTGTGGGTATGTCTCAGTAATAGGTTAGTATTATGTAATTTTAGGAGATTGGTATGCGGATTTTGATATATATTTTCACTTGAATGTTGAATGTTTGCATCGTTGAATTATTTTGAATGAACTTCTGAATCTGTTTCTGCCAATGGCAGTGTCTTCTTTGATGTTAGTGCTGGGAGATTTTGGTTCTGGTGTGCCTGAATTGGACTTGGAAAAAGGAAGAAGGGAAATTAGAAAGGTTGGAGAAATATTAGAGAAGGTAAAGAAGTTATTTCATATGATATTTTTAACTTGCAAAATCAACAAGTCACATGTGTACAGCAGTGGAAGAAGAAGAGGGAGAAGCGGCGGGCGTTGTGTAATGTCGCATGAGGAGGAAGAGAGGTGGGAAAGGTAAGGGCAATAGAGCAAGAGACGGAAGGATCAAGGAAAAGTTTGTAAAATTCCATTCAACATTGGTTTTTTTTGTCTTTTTAACGCAAAAAAAATACTGCTTATCGGACAAAAATGGAACATCAATGTCCAGATCTTTCATTGGAGCATTATAAACGCCACTCAAATAGCTACAGGTGGAATTACTGATGTCTTAGTTGGGGCGTAGACTGTAGCACAGGTGGTCTTTTATGCTTAAACTATTATTGAGTCTTTTCTATTGTTTTGCTTCTCTTTTGTTCTCTATATGTATGAACTTTTGCTTCTCTGTTTTGAGAGTTTTGAGCTCTAATTCTCAATATATATATATCACATAAGAAGAGTGATTTATTATGAAAGTGAGAGAAGCAAATCTTGATTATTGGATTTTACGTGAATAGTCAAAATTAAAACATAAGGTCACATGACTTTTTTAAGTGATCATGTGACCTTTAAACAATTTTAAATTTTGACCATCAATGTATGGTTATATAGTCCAAATCTACTCCTCTGATTCTCATAAACCACTCCTCTCATGTGATATGCTCCCTATATATATATATATATATATATATATATATATATATAGTCACACACACACACATTCTTTGAATATGAAGAATTTGACTTTGGGTTATGGCTAATGTGAAAGTATTGCAGAGTCATAATCTTTGATGAAATAGCTAGCAGAAACATAACAAATCAACATAAACATTAGGCTTTTTTCAATATTTCAATCAAAATTAGAAACTTCGTCACTAGATTGATTTGGACTTGAGGCATATATGCAATTGCATCACTAGACGCAGACGACCGGCAATGATACCAGCTAGCTGATAGCCGGATTCTTAAATAATTATGCAAATTCCAAATTTCGGCATAATTTCAACACTTCAATGCCTCTCCATGTATATATTTTTATATATACCTAGAAAAATGGATCTCCCTATTCGTATAAATGAGGGCAGCTCCCATTTACCTGCTTAAATTAGATAGATTGCTAAAATTTCAAAAATTTTGGTTTATTTAAATTAATATATTTTCAGTTCTATTTTTTAATTCATAAGTTTAGCAAGCCAGTCAAAAAAATAAATATATTGATCCGTTTTTTTTTTTTAATTTAAGAAAATGCAACAGAAGCTTCAGTCTTCATCATAAAAAATAAAAAAAAAATTGTGATTTTATATAAATTGATTTGTAATGTGTTGAATTTGAGTGTCGCATACCAATTCACATAAATTTTTTATAAAATAAAAACGGATTAACATGTTGTTAGCCCAGAAGGCCGGACACAGACATAACATAAGCCTTACCCTGGTTAGCCCAGAAACTCGTGGACCCAAAACCATGGCAATTCTCATTCCAGTAAGGCTATATAGAACCAACACTCTATATATCTTTGAAAAATTCTGACATACTTTGATATCAATGTCCAACTAATTATGGCAGCATTGTATCATATGAGATAATATCTAATAATAATAATAATAATAATAATAATAAATTCTTAATTGTAATGGTGGGCTCATTTTTTTTTCAGTCATAATCAGAATTCCTTTTTCGGAGCAAAAATAATAAGTTGGTAGCTACTAGCTTGTGACCAAAAGGCAAACGCGCTTTTTGTAACTTGTGGCTATGCTATTTATTCCTTTTACAGTTTACTTGATGTAAAATCCTCTACAATATTTATGAATTATGATTTGACACATACTTTCACGTCATAACTCTTGTCAACTTCACATTTCTATTAAAAATTATTGTGGATTCTGATATATCCAATTACTAATCAATTAAATTAGCTTCTCTTTCACCCACATTTATCCCTAAATATGAAGCATTCCTTTCATAATTTTTATTGAGCCATTAGCATTAATAGTTTTCTGATTGTTCTCTCAAATACTTTCCCCGCTGAGTTAACCCTAGTTATTGTTGTTACAAAAGGAATCATTTAGTAACGAAGGCAACCTGAAAGTGAAGGGATTCAAAAATTAAATGCCACAATTATATGCGTTAATAAAAGCGTTATCATGTGAATATCAGTCATCACAACATATTGAGTTTTAAGCTTGGTGACGAGCTTTAACATTAATGCCGTTTTTCCAAGTATTAAAATTACCGATAAAAAACTTCTCTTACATCCATCACAACTTGAATTGAATAAGAAAAAAGGTAGCCTAAATAAGTTTATAAGGTCATCATCCCTTAATCAGATTGAGCTTATAACTTTCGTTTTGGTATATTGCATTGCCAAATTAAGGTCACCATAGATAATGTTATACGCTAAAGAAGATGTTTAAGGAGTTTTGGCAAGTAGGAAGTTAATATATTGACGCATTTAAAATTAAAATGATTTTGGCGTCAGTCAAATGGAAGCTCCATTTTGCTTTTGATAGGGGAAGTTGGGGTTGGGGACTGGCTACGGGAAAATAGCCACACAAGAATTGTGCTGCCGATGTAGAGACGGTTGGGACAGGCTTGAAAAACGAGATCAAACGTAACAAAGAGAAGAGAACCTCGAAGCTTTGCCACCAACACTACGTTATTGTAGTGTGAAACATAGACGTGACACGTGTTCGTGCTTAAAGCTTCGTCTTGCTGCTCGTGAACTAACTTTTTTATTAATTAAAGGACTTAATACTTAGACGATAAGAGTAGGCTACCAACCTAATACCCTGACTTCCCTTTCTAACTTCCAACTTCTTAGTTCTTACTTCTGCTACTTGCATTCCTTTTGTGTAACACCCAATTTGCCCTCACACTTCCCATCTTTGTGCCTATGTTGCCCTTTAATGGGAAGCATTAATTAATTTCATTAGCTATTACTATCAGCACAGAAGGCGCTGCATTATGCTTGATTGAAGAGGAAATTAATGAGTGATAAAAAGATGACAAGAAATATAGGCGCAATAAAGTCTTTACATCACCATTTATTTTTTCCTTCCATTTACTATTAACTTACCTACAACCTAGTCTAATAGCTAATGTTGTAGATAAATTTGGTTTTATTGATTGTCAATACCTAAAATTAGCACATCATGCATATGGCAGGCAAATTTGTAATTTCACGCATGGATATTTGATTAATTAGTTATAAACCAAAGTCAAACCTATAAAGGGCAAAGCTGTAGTTTTACGAAATTAGAGAGAGAGGGCAATGGAAGGGTGGATTGGCTTATATAAAACCGAAGGAAGTAGCGCCTCGTTTCTATTGTGTTGTCTCGAGTGGTTCAACATATCTTTACGTAAAGCCGAAACAAACACAAACACAAACACACGAGTGCAAAGACGATGAGCAACTTTCGCGGCTGCCACGCCCTTGCGATGCTGCTGCTCCTGATCTTCATGCTTGGATCTCACGAGGCAGCAGGAGAAGACAACCCTTTGTTTGAGTTGTCAAGCAGAGATGAAGTGGTGCAAATGGCTGGCTATGGAGAGGAGAAGCTATCCACAGTTCTCATTACAGGTTCAGTTAATTGTGAAGCCCCTTCCCGTAGTGGAGATCAACCTCATGCATGGCCAATACCAGGTATCTAGAATTTTGGACCAATACCTTTTTATCATGAATGTTCCTTAATATATATTATGCATATCCTACATTGCAAATATATATACACTTTCTGATCCTCTATATATTTATTTCATTAAGTAGCAAGCTAATCAATAATCATGAGCTTGCCTGTTATGTTTGAGTAAATCAAATTAAGACATATTGAAAAATCAGTTGCTAGGTTAAGGTTCTTGCAAAATAAAACAAAACTGCTGGCCAAAACGAAGACTACTGTTATGTTCCACACAACTGACGATATTCGGCAGTTGGTGTTCCATTGTTTGGTGACAACCAAAAGCTTGCTTTCCCGTGTTGGTAAAATTTCTACTTCGCAAAACCTAAGAAAAGTTTTGTTTCACATTTACTAAATCGCATTGGAGAATATTATTGATGAGCTGTCAATGATTGATTGCAATACAAACGAAAAAGAAAGATGGTCGAAGATAAAATACAGCGACAATGATTCGCAACCCTCCTGCCAAATGGTAGGGAAAGGTAAAGGAAAAATTCCTCTTATATGTCATATTAATAATAATGATAATGGCATCGCAAGCGGGAGAAGATGTGACTAATGAGAAGCAGGAAAATATGATTTTAAATGATACATTTAAGTGTGAAGTTACGGATAAAGTGCATAATTTCAATCATTTATAAAAATCAATAATTTATGATTTTAAATATAAATATCAACATAACATATATTATACCTGTGTAAAATAATTTGTGTAATTAATTGTTTAAATTATACTTCATTGTAAAAGAGCTTTACACTTTAACTAAATAATGCAACTGTATAACATTGTGTTTTAGTAATGAGAAATTCTTTTGCACTGAATCTTAAATTAATAAGCTACTACATAATGATACTAATTGCAATCTTTTATTTTTTTAATTTTTTGTTGGAATGCAAACAGTGGAATGTTGCGCCAAAGAATTCGCATTGAACCCTCTTGTGGTTCTTCGTTCTGTAATACGGCTAATCTTCTTCAGAACTGAGAAGCCTTTATCTCGATTTTCACATAAACATGTGCCAGTTAACTATCATTTTCTCTTGCAATTAGCAGATTGCCGAAGCCCATATATATGGATCCCTGTAAATTTGTAATTATAAAGAGATAACTTGTGGAAAACATTACGTACAACAACAGCAACACATGGTTTCCAAAAAAAGGAAACAACTCTACCCTGTGCGATTTTGATTAGTATCATGGACAATAGCACATTGCAGAAAAACATAAAATATGAATTATCATACCTAGTAAAAGAGGTTCAAAATCAAGTTATTGAAAGACAGCCATATCACTTTTTAGTTGACAACGATGTTAAGCTCCCTACAAAATTTTCCATACAGTGAACCACCATGCATGATGTGTGCAGTGTTCACTAATCCAATACGGAAATAGTCTCTGTCTTTGTCTCTCATAATATTACAATATTATATTTTTATCCATTAGTTGATGCAGTTATTGAAACGTTGACACCAACTGCATGGATTGACTATCTTCAGTTTCCAAAGATCAAAAAAATAAGAGACAATTTCATTTTTCTGCAAATTTTGTTTTGATAACGGTAAGATTCATGCAGGAGCTTCGGTTGCTGTGAACTGCCACAGCCATGCCAGCGAGAGAAAAGGCAAATCAGCGGTGGTGGCACGAGGTGCCGCAGATGAATTTGGAGATTTTATGGTGGACCTCCCATCCTACCTTCACGCTATTCCTAACCTGGAAAAGATATGTACAGTAAAAGTTAATCGGATTCCTAAGGGGTCACTGTGTCGGCCAGCTCATGTCAAGAGACACAAGCAGCTCAGGCTCACTTCCTTTGGGAATGGCATCCGCACTTACAGTGCCGGAAACATAAGGCTCCAGCATTCAGCATCTGAGGGAGGAAAGGAGTAGAGAGGAAGGATTAGAAACCAAGTACATTAACACATTTGTGTTATGGTACATATTAGCAAGAGCACCCTTGGATGGCGCTTTAGTCACAGTATTGGGCTGCATGTGTTTTGAACATATCCGCATACATACCACATGGTATATATACGGCATCCTGCCCCCAAAAAACAAAAATACCAAAAAAAAAAAAAAAAAAGAGTGACCAACTAGGATGAGTTTGTGAAATATACGTGGGTGAAATTTGAGAATTTCGTCAGATTGTTAGATATGTTATTGTCATGAGAATAAAAGTGCTTAGTAATTAATATATTTAGATGAATAAAGATCTTTTTTTTAAACTTAGTTTTAGAATTCTAGAAGATTTTTTTGAAAAAATATTCTTAAAATTATTCTTCAATCTAGAAAAAAAAAATTTCTAAAAGAGAATCTTATTATTATTTTTACATCAATAACTAAAAATAATTTTACTTTATCCTATCCAAACAAAAATTATTCTCTTAAATTTACTTTTGACAAATTCAAATCAAATACAAATAAATTCTTTTGAATATAATTCCTTTAAATAATCTTTTTTTAAAAATAATTCTCTCAAAACTTTAACCATATATTCTAAAAGTGTTCAGCGAAGATTATCATACTCACAAATCTATGAATTTGGCATGGACCAATTGCTAATATTCTTCAAACTGGTCATTCACGCATGCAATACCCACCAGGGAGACCTTAGAGTTTTTGTGTATTCTACCAATAATCACCTTAATTAAGCAACCAGTAGATCAACTAACATTCGTTTGCAACCAAGCTGACTCGGCAGAGATACACATAGCTCAACCAAAAAGAAAAATAAAAAATAATCTTGAATGCCACAAGCCCGCAACCCAACAATCACAGTAACAACTGAGAAGTCAGGGCTTTTCCAAACTTTTCTGGTCAGCTCCAGAGCCAATGTATTTTGCAACGTCAGCACAGCAAGTAAGCTTATCTGCTTTGTCATCAGGGATTTCGATGGAAAATTCTTCCTCAAGAGCCATAATAAGCTCCACCCTATCCAAGCTGTCCAGGTTCAAGTCTTTTTGAAAATCAGCTGTTTCAGTAACCTACATAAAGTAACTGTCAGGTTTCCTACAATGTTGTCCTTTGGCATAAAAATACCGAAGCACCATTTTAAAATCTTCACATATGAATAATGAAAACAGATACATGAACTGCCCAGCACTAAAAGATAGCCATATATCAAAGTAAACTGCATTTTGACCATTACTTAAATACCTTTGAGGCATCAATTTTATCATACTTCTTGACCAGTCCAATTACTCTGTCCAGTATCAGATCAGAGCTGGCACCTGTTGAAGAGCACAAACATCTCAAATGCACAAACACATTTTCATCCCTAGCCAAAAACCATCTTTCAGTTGACCTCCTCAAATTCACACGACTCAAGATAGATTTCCTTATGCTTTGCATATTTGATAACTCTGCAAATGATCCAAGTTCTAACTCAATTTGATTGTTCCAAAAAAAAAAAAAAAAAGAAAAAATTATAAATTAAGTTATAGTCTCAGTTATGAGCAGTAAATTGTAGCTCAACATACGACAGACATAATTGAGACTAGAAACGTCTCCCAATTCCCACACTACTTTATCTCATGTCAAACAAGATATGACCAGTAAGAACGTACAGAGGATTCTTGTCTTCTAGATACTCAAATAATGGCAATTGTATTTGTTCCGTGGCAACATGAAATTGTATTACATCCATGATACAAATACGTTACAAAGATCTGAGCAATTTCTTTTACTGTTAATTTGCATCATGCTATGCATATAACTGTTTATACACACAAAAAGTCACGCCCTTTTCTATACTCTCCACTATCAGATTTGTATCTAGATTCGTGCGGTGTGTCAGTCAGGGTCACAAAACATGTTTCTGAACAAAATCCACATGCAATTCAATGGATTTGGACACTGCTTGTGCCTTTTTGTACATCTATCTAAGAGCTGTTACCATAGCAGTTTTCTTCCGTGAACTTGTTTCTTTCTTCTTCAATGAGAGAGAGATCAAAATCAAGTTGCACACAACAAAAACAAATGCATCAAGAATGTGGTGTGACGTTGCCATCAACAGTCACTAAGTATTGCATCCAAAAACTAATGTCAGAGGCAGAATCAATAGGGAAAAACGGGAAGAGCTACTTAAAGCATCAAAAAGCACATTGAAACGTCAAGGAGGAGGCAAAGGAAAAAAATAGGCACTCACGAGATTCGCTGCAGTGACCGGGATTTGCTCAGATATGCCGACAAATAGGATGGTCGGCTACGTGTTTGATTTTTTGCCCAATACAAACTCTAATGCTACAACGTTAGAATTACAGAGACCCTTCCTTCCTTCCTTCCCCTTCCTCGCGTAGTTTGTCACTTGTGACTCTTTAACCCTTTTTTTTCTCAATTCAATTTTCCATCTTAGCGGCCCTAGAAGGGGACAATTGTGCATAGCCCAATATAGGACCAATCATCATCCTATGGACCCAGTGGACTGGGCACATGGATAATGGGTCATAGATGATCATGGATAATGGGTCAGTGGATGTACCATGGTAATGGTACCTCTACCTGTATGTAGCAATCTAATCTTGTCTGTCTAGCCTAACAAGTCGACGAGCAAAGGCGGTATTGGTGATATGGACTAGACTTAAGGGTTGTAAAGTAGCGCATTTTTCTCCTTGCAAATTTTTTTTTTTGTTTCTTGCTTTATTTTAGCCGAGCTATTTTAATACTTATTAAAGAAGTAGTTAAATGTCTGGTTTTTGTTTTATAATCAATTTTTTTTAAAAAAAATTCAAACCATTAATATTTGGAGCTTCTAGACTCCAACTAATTTAGTTCAAATAGTATTGATTTATTATGAGATAAAACTCTCTCAATACTAATTTTTTTTCCATTCACAAAATTCTAATCTAAAATCTTGCTTAAGAGAAATAAGTAACAAACAACTTGAACCAACCAAATCTTATTTTATAATCAATGATATGATATTAATGTCTATTATCTAATGCCCAGGGGATTAATTTAATTTAGCAAACCTTAAGAATTTTTCGATACAAATATAATAAATAAAATTTAATTACTATGTATTGATGGTGTAAAAAAATTTTATATTATTATTTAATCAAATATTTGTATATATAAGATGATTAAGTCAAATATTTTTACTAATATGATAATATATTATTGAATATTTATGTAAAAAAATTTTATAATTATAATATATATAAATTAAATCATATCAGATAAACATTAAACAGTATAGTAATATAATATGTAAAACATTAACTGGCATTAAAGCAATATTATTATACTTATATCATATGTATTCTACATGAGTTATGATTTATAATTGTGCTCAAATAACAATAGATTCACAATCAAATAACTGAGACTTTATTTATTTTGAAAAAATATTATACGAATCTAAACAGCATATTATACTTTACTATTATTTTCAGAATATTTTTAAAATCTGATAACTCATGGAGGCCTAGAGTTTGGTAGTGCTATTTAAGATAATACTACTACTTCCGAAAAGCACAAGTCAAATTATTTTATTTAGCAAAAAAAATTGAGATATTTTTGCTTTTGACTTTTAAAAGATAGGTAATGCTCTTGAGAGTCTTATAGAGTATTTTTTAGAATTGGCTTGTACTCTCTAAAATTTAAAAAATTAATATAATATTACTTTTTTAATAACAATAAAAGTAAAAATTATTTTTTTTAATATTTATATATATTATAATCATTTTAGATATTAAAAACAATAATTTTATCAAATACTATTCTTATAGCTTATGTTTATTGAGCATAATTTTTATATTATTTTATCAAATAAAATTATTATAACCTTTTAAAAATAGTTTTTAGAAAATCCAGAAACATTAGTAACTCTAAATAAATCACAATAATACCAAACCAACTTGGAGAATGTCACTAATCTTTTTTCTATCAATCATAACTTCTTATTTCAAATATTTATATTCAATTAAAAATATCGATCGAATAAATATTTTAAGCACTGCTTTTTTAAAAAAGAAAAGGTAACATCATACAATGAATTATAAATTGAGTGATGAAAAAACCAAAAGAAAAACTATAAGGAGGGATCTGACCGTCTAACTAAAAGATTTCACTTTTTCTTTTCTTTTTTGGGGCAACATGAGAAAGCACAAAATCTCCAAAATATTCTCTCAATGGGTTTTAAAAGAATTTTGTATTGAAAGAGAAAGTAATCGTCCTTCTAAGCTATGCATGGAGTATGTGTGAGTAACATAATAATAATAGAGAAGAATGACTAGGAACACAATCTTATTATCTCTCCAAATCGTATCTTATGCAGTTATTTGATTGAGGAATCATATGTAAAATTCTGAAAATTTAAGTACATTAATTGGAAGCGTGAAGCTCACTATGTTTCAAACCTTTTTTTGAGAGAGATAAATTATTTAGTGTTTAATCGATATACTAAAATTCTTAAAAGTTAACACTTGAATTCATAATAAAAAAAAGTTCGGAATTTGAAAACAATATAAAGAAAGTCGATTCTGTTTTCAGTTAACATAACGAAAACCTAGACATTTTAACACTAGCATAATTAAGATCAAAATGTTTAAGAGTTCCAATATTCTAATTATCACTTTATGGAGGATATGTTAACTATTTCCTTTAGTTTGATAGATGTGGAGGATTTTTTTTTTTTTTTAACTATTATCTTTAGTTTGAAAGATTAGTCTTATATCAATGCTGATGAAATATCTTAGTCTAACAATTCGTTTACAATAACTTCTTAAAATTTTAATGTTATAGTTTTCCAAAAGACACTTCAAAAAATAAAAAATATAGTTTGTGTTTATATGTAATATTTGAATAATTTTTTTTGTTTTCAAAACAAATATTTTAAATCATAATTTTTTAATACTTTGTTTTTTAATAAAAAAACTCAACTAAACATGCTAAAAAATGTAGAAAAAAATATATAAAGTAACACATCTTAACAAATTCAAAAACGAAAAAAAAAATTTGTATACAGGCATAAACTAAAAAGGCCGTCAAAGGAAAGAGAATTTTCTGACATTTTTTTAAGAATTCTTTTATTTGAACATTATATTAAGAATTTTTTTTTTTTTGTGAAATTGTGATATATTCTTATAAGTTGGGTCCATTTAAATTAATTTTTATTTGACTGTAAAAGTACAAGCAGAATGTAATCTTTAAGAACTGCCTCTCTAGGATTTTAATTCACATCATATTTTTAAAGATTAAAATTACTTATCACTTTAATCAATCATTTGCAAATATTAAAAAAATAAGACATAATATTCTCTCACATAAATACATAGAACATTATCTTATTTTTTATATGCACATACTTTAATATTCACATACGCTCATATATAGCCCACATTTTATCTAGGAAAAGCTTCACAAAATTCTAAATAGAGCACAACAAATATAGCCCACAAACATTTGAAATAAACCTTACAACTCACCTATTTTAACATAAGAAAATGTATTGTTTACCAGACAAAAAAAAAAAAAAAATCACCTACCAACCTAAGTTGATAATTTCTTTGGGTGATGAATACAAGACTAGAGATCACTGCCCTTTGTCTTTCCCCACTTCATGAATATGTGAATTCAATGAGCGATTAAAATACAATCAATCAAAAAGTGACTAAAATATCATCAATATGCTATATCCTATCCTATATAAGCAGACAAAAGAAACGAGGAAGCCGTGGTGATGTGTGAGGGAAAACGACCGGGGACGATGAAAACAACACCTGCCCTCCCAACAGTGGGCGGGTCGATGGCATGGCAGAACAGAAAGTGGCAGTGCCATGAGATGAGATGCATCCATATTATATTATAAACATATGTCACCATGAACCAACATGACATGATATCATTCATATGCTATGCTATGCAACAGAAAGATATAAGAGAGAAGCCAAGCAATTAGCAGGGAACATCTTCATTCAACCAAAACCAAAATTATAGAAACCCAAAAGAAAGAGCGTCGATATGAATATTAATATGATGACGTGACCACCATCACCGCCAACCCCCATCTTCCTAACTCGTCGGAGAATTTTATAATTACCCTTTTCCCCCACTCGTCTGCTTCCTAAGTGCTTCTTAAAGTTCCATTCCACCTTTTTTGCCTGTAAATTTCCGATTTTTATTCGCAGAATAATCACATTCCCATATTTTCATTAGTGGGATTCTCCTCCTCTTTCTTCTTCAAGGATGGGGAACGTCAATGCGAATAATAATGGTACTACTCCTTCAGAAGAAGAAGAAGAAGTTTCTTCGGGTACTCTGCCACCCGAACCGCCTGAATTGATGGGTCAGTCTCCACCCACCAGCCCAAGAGCTACCCATTCTCCCTTCATCTTCACTCCTCAAGTAAGTTCCTTTTTTTCCATCAATACCTTCGTGGGGTTTCTCTTAAACCCTTCTTTTTCCCCTTCCCTTTTTTTTATCGTGTGAAATGGCAAATCAATGATTAAGGTTAGACACCAGCAATTCACATAGGTTTTGATTGAATGTTGTTATGTTTCGGTTCCACAAAGCCTCAGCAGTCGTCAGAATTTGGGACCTGAATTTTGCACTAAGCTTAGAGCCTTAGACAGACTTTATTGTCCCCCCTCCCCCCCAAAAAAAAAAAACACAAAAAAAAAGAGAAGGAACTTTGTGTGTCTCTGTGTTTTTTCTTTCATCTACTACTACTACTACTACTTTACAGTTCCACTAATTCTTCGACCTTGTGGTTGTGGTTTTTGGGTAATTGGGTCACTGAAACAAGAGAGGAGGTCCATAACATGCTGACCTACGACCTATGACTAGGTTTTGGCAATCGGACGATATCACTGTATGGAACCAAATTGAATATTGCTGTGAGTGGGAAAGCAAGTTGCTTATGGTATTGGAATTGCTTTAAAAGAACTCTCTACACAGCTTTCTAGAGTCTTGTCCAAATCAAGAATCAATTATGCTGGGCTTTCCCTCCCCAAGTCGTGGACAGTACTGATTGCGATATTTGAGCTTTCACTATTCTTGTTGGCTGTAATTTACTAAGTTGTGCTATTTGGTCTCTAGTTCTACTAAACTTTGTTCTCAACTTTGCTCTTTTGATTATATGTTATTGGCTGTGGTCCTTGTGGTACCTGTTTTTTATACTGTTTCTGTCGAATCTCTGTTTTCATCAGTTGACAACCATTTCCTTTCCTTTCTATAGGCTCCGGTGGTTCCACTACAAAGACCTGATGAGATGCATGTTCCAAGTCATTACTGGACGCAAACTACTTCAGGGTATGAAGATATGTACAGCGAAGTAGGAATTCCAACAATGATTACTTGGAGTTATGGCGGGAAAGAAGTAGCTGTGGAAGGATCATGGGATAATTGGAAAACAAGGTTTGGAGACTCTGGTATTGTCTTTATTGGTCTTCAGAGGCTGCTGTAACTGTTAGTTAGATTCTAATATTTCTTGTTTATCAGAATACCCTTGCAGAGATCAGGGAAAGACTTCACCATAATGAAGGTACTGCCATCTGGTGTTTACCAGTACAGATTTATTGTGGATGGACGGTGGAGGTACACTCCGGACTCACCTTGGGCACAAGATGATACTGGGAATGCTTACAACATCTTAGACTTACAGGTACTACTTTATTCCAAAATATATAATGGTTATTATCTGCATAGACAATGTTGTTAATATCAAATTTATTTTAAGAGGAGCGTTAATATGATAATATGATAAGGGAGTTGCGCACAAAATAAATGCCTTGCGATTAAGTTGTAAAAGGACCAGTCTTATTATTTTTCAGTAACCTGGGATCGTGTGCAATTTTCTCTCCTGGCGATTATGAAACATTTATTCATTTTTACTCCCTTTTTTGGTTTAGAATATATCCCTACGATTGATTTTTCCCGCTGGTGTCTTTTATTCTTCACTTATTTCATACTCTTGACCTAATGCCCCTCATCTTCCTGTAACAATTTTTGTTTTAGTTGTAGATGTATATGATCCCAAACTCATTTCAGGGACATACTCTTCAATGTGTCTTGAGATATACAATCCTATGCTTTCTCATAACTGTAGTCACATATAAATATTTTCCATTCATTTTGACTTGTAAATGAAAGTGTCAGCCAGGCTGGTGAGATGATAAGTTGTGTTTTTCTATTTCTTCTGGGCACCGGCACTGCTTGATGATGCTTTTTCATACTGATAAATTGGATTCTTGTTACTCTTTGTGCCTTTTGTGTGTCTGATCTTGCATAGTGGGAACAAAGCTCTGAATTTTCTTCCTTTAATAAACACAACTAGACTACTGGAGTCTTTAGAGACTGGAATGTTTGAATGTTTTGGATACAAGTACTAAAATTTGCAAAGCTTTAGATTAATTATGCCTGTTTATTTGTCCAAGTATATGTAACAATCACTGTAGTGACATTGAACACATTACAATTTGGACTTTTGATCTTTTCTGGATTCAAGTGCTACAAAGATTGGCTGGGCCATTGTTTTCGGGGCTGTAAGGAAATTCAGCTTTGAACGGAAAAAGAAAGGAAAAAGAGAAACAAAAAGAAAGAGAGGGGGGGTGTGAAGTAATGCACAACTTCTGATGCTACGGCAGAAACAGTATTCTCTACCTATGATAAAAGTAGAATTAGTTAATTATCCTATATACATGAGTCTGTCTGCGCCAATAACACGGTGCTTTATATTGGTCCTTATGCTTCACTTTGTAACTAAGCACAAGTTGAATTTTCCAATGATTATTGTATAGCCACCCTTTTAATGCGGATGGATTGATTTTTGCTATAATTCCTGTACAATAGTTAACCATTTTGTTGTTATTCCATTTTTTTGTGCAGCTCCATATTTTTTCAAATATTCTCGTGGCACTCTATTAAAACATAAATGGTGGCCAGTAAAGGTTGCAATCTTCTGGCCAGTGGTATGTCTAAATCAAGACTCATGATTTTATTTAATATGTGTAGGATTATGTTCCTGAAGACATTGGAAGTATTTCCAGTTTTGTACCTCCTCAATCACCAGACTCAAGTTATAACAATTTACAACTTAGTTCCGAAGATTATTCAAAGGAACCGCCATTGGTTCCCCCGCACTTGCAAATGACACTGCTAAATGTTCCTGCAACAAATATGGAAATCCAACCTCCTATGTCAAAACCTCAACATGGAGTGCTCAATCATCTTTATATGCAGAAAAGAAAGAGCAGTCCTTCGGTGGTTGCACTTGGCACAACTCATCGGTTTCTTGCCAAATATGTCACTGTGGTGCTGTACAAGTCTTTGCAGAGGTAAACATGAATGACATGGAGCATAGTCTTCGGCGCCTGTTATTAGTCAGTAGAGCTTCGAAGATAATACCTATAATAGAGAAATGCTAAATCCTCCATACGGGTCAATATAAGAAAGTCAATATTGTATCACATATAATGCAATCGCCTGATGGCGATTTGTCAGACAATTTAGTTCTGAATCCTTATATATATGGTGATGCGTTTCTCTAGGAATTTTGGCTGAGTGATTAAAAGGATAAAAATAATTTATGAAATGCTCTTATACATATAGTTGGAAATGCAATTTGTTGGCGAATCAATTTTACATTGCATGCACCATATATACTTCTTTAGCTTCTGTCTTATATTGCTTCCCCCACCCCCTCTCTCTCTCTTCCTTCTCTCTCTCTCTCTCTCTCTCTCTCTCTCTCAGTTTTTATTTTGTAAGCTTCTTACACACCCTGTTGGTTGGAATGCGTTTGGCTGTCCTAGAGAGGCCCGCGGAAACTTCAAAAACAGGTTTTCAAAAATGGATTCCAGATTAGGGAAAGAGTAATTCGAGATGTAAAGCATTTGCTTCTTGTATATCATTAGCTTTTGCCTTTGATGGAATGTTAAGCAAACTCGTTATGCCTAAGTTAAAAAAAAAAAGTTTTTGTGGCAGGCTTGCAACTCTCCTTCTGGATATTGTTGCCACCTCAAAAAAAATTTTTGTAAAAAAATCTAGTTTCGCCTTTTCAATTTATTGCATCCTTTTGGAGGCCACCTGTGCTATCTTAAGCGTCTATTTCAGAGGTTAGATGCATCCTATTCCTTTTGGAATTAGATTCGACGCCCCTACTAATACTATGCACCAGTCTCTTTCTGCAAAAGTTATAAATTTGCATTTTCATGACCACTTGCAGTTCATAAAGATCCTTGGTTTTCAAATTCTATTTCGTTTGAGGTGCTAAACGACGAGTGCACCTGAATGAATGCTAAAGTCTTGACATGTGTCACAAGTCAGATACAACTGTGTTCCATTACCAATGAAAACCCACATCTGTTATCATACCAGGCACATAAGAGAGGTAAAAATATAGAAAAACCTCCACGGTAACAAACATGCATGTACAGAACTGCTAAGCAATTGGTTATTCCCTTCACCCTGTGCTTAAAGCCTAACTCGGTTCTTCCCCAACCCAAAACAAAAACAAAAACTATAAAGGAGAAAGCTTAACCCTTTGTGCTTCTCTATTTGAATACTGGACAACCTTCCACTTCAATTCCTGGTGCGGTTGGGCAAGAAGCCAATGGGCAATGGTCCAACTCAGTTCCCCACCATTTCAGGTTATGGCCTGCATTCTGCAGGGCAAAGAAAATAAGAACACCCATAAAAGCTGTGCCTGCATCCAGTGCTGCAGATAGAACGTAGTTGTACTTCTGCCACCAGCGCTTGTGGTAGCGGAACACAAAGTAATTGAAGATCATTCCTGTCACTAGCCAGCTTGCAATGTTGGTGGGAGTTGCAGGTGGCATTCCAGCAAAGCCATAAGATATAACCGGTATGTTTATCAAGGGAATCCACTTCTTGTCAGGGAAGATTTTGCTCAACAGCCAAACAGGAACTGGCAACACAGCTCCAATCAGGAACAGCCATACCAGGTTCCGGTACAGCCCGCCGGGTCCAAACAGGCGCTTTGGTCCAATCAGACCCCAAATAACAGATGCATCAAAGGTCACTCTGTATTTGGGGCAAGTCCAGGGACTGTCACGGTGAAGTGTATCATCCATGCATATGTCCTTAATGCTATCCAACATCCACCAAGCTACTGCAAGGTTTACTATACCAGCAAGTATAGTTCCTACCAGCTATTTGGAATGGCAAAATGAAAAAAATGAAATAAGTAATAAGAAGAAAAAAATGTAGAAAAGAAAAAGGACTTGAAGTAGGAGATTTACCTGAGCTGTATACATGCATCGTGGAGGAATTTTCATGTAGTGTCCAAGCTTGAGATCTGCCAAGAAAGAGAGAGCATGGACGGTGCTGATTCTCCCATAAATTTTGAAGAGCAAGTTTGCAATTGGTTTTCCGGGAAGGACATAACCAATCATGAACTGTGCTATAATGTCATATCCAGGTTGCTGCAAGGGAAACTCATGTTAATTTTTCAACTCTTATGGCTTCCCACTTTGCATCAAAATGGTCTGTCATAATGAATGACAATGATAGAGTAGAGACAGCAGGAATATTAAACTGAATACCTGATTGGTAGTTGCCTGGATGACACCAATTGGGAGGGTTACAACAATAGCTAAGGCAAAAGCAAAGAGCATTCCCCACCATGGCAGTTGTACATCCGTTTTCCACACAAAGGACATTATCAGGGATAGCGCTATGCTCCCAAATAACAAAATGAGGAACCACCATTCAGGCACTTGCTTGTAAGCTTTCATGAGTCTACCATGGACATCCAATTTCACATTACTCATTGCTGATCTGCTCTGTCTCAAAATGTCTCTGGGGAAAGAAAACTATTTCAGTGTCAACCAAAATGAATCCTACCATAGAGCACTTAGTTTACTGGAATCTGTATTCGAGTGATTTAACTAAATGCACTTAGTGAAATTTTTTTTTTTTCTTTTTCTTATCTGTAACATAGAAGGGAGAATATATGGAAGAAAAAGCATTAGCACTATAGCATCAATCTGATCATTCATCCAAGTGATTCATTAATATAGATATAAGCAATTGTGTAAAAGGCTTTGATAGCGGCCTACCTGCCATGAAACAGTGCTACATGAGTGAGAGTTGCTGTAAATCTTGCAAAACCTGATGCAATGGATAATGCAAACAGAGGGCTAAGGTATAACTTGCCATATTTGTTGTATTTAGCAATGTCGAGGTCATAGTTTGGGGTTAAGATCTTGGTGGTGTCATACTTGTGTCCCTCAGACGTGAACAACTGATTAGAAAATATAGGAAACTTCCAAGCCTCAAAAGTGTTAAACTTCCAGTAACATACAGGTACAATGATGTAGATAAACATGATAAATCCAATTCCCACATTAACAATGGAAGACCATGGACTAACAAGGGGGCTGCCATGGTAAGCTGAAATGCCTGCCCAATCAAAAGAGAAGGCACCAACTCCAAGTCCATGATAACCTGATCCAACTTGCTGTGCTGTGATGTTATGGGGCCATGCCCAGCACACCCATGAGAAGAATGTCAAGATGGTAAGCAGATAGCCAGGGAGTGCATAATACAAGAAGCTTAGTCCCATGGCAATGAGGAAAAACTGCATCCTTGTAAGACCTTTTGTTTTATGGTCCTTTTCATGGAGTGCCCTGTGGCATAAGGGTACTGATGCAATCAGAATAACATTAGAGGGAATAGTCAAGAAGCAAATAGAACAACTTCAAATAGTTGGTTTTGCTGTTGCGTAACTTATTTTGGAGAAGATACTAAATCATTGCCTACATGCAAATTCTAGAGCAGCCAATTGAAACATTAAGAGTATAATTATAATATATCTCCCACTTGACCTTTCCCTTTTCAATGTTATGCCTCTTGTCAAGAAATATTACACCCATTGGACAATACAACAGAACTAATTATATGAGCCTTTCAGCAGTGAAGATGCTCTTAGTCCACGGCATCAGAAAAGTAAAGTGCCATGCTTGCGCCATATTTTGTTACTTACAACTGTCAACTGGGTATACAACAAAAGGCTTTCTTTTTTTTGTTTTTTTGTTTTTTTGGGGGGGGGGGGGGGGGGTTGTGTTTCCCATCACATGCTCTTGCTAGGAATTCCAAGTCAATGACAAACTTGATTCGCGTTATCTTTATTGATTTAACTCCTTACAGTTCGCTTGCAATAACACTTTTCTTTCTAGCATAGAAGTGATGTTCTGCATATGCCTTCATTTAATTAGAGTTATGCAAAAATATGTAGATGCACAATATTTCATTGTTTCTGTATTTAGTTAGCACTTGGAAGAAATATCACGACATCAATTATGCAGATATCAAATAAAAATTATTCCTTTAATTGTTTCAAATCATTTCTTTTTATTGTACAATTTTTGTATAGAGCTCTTCCTTAATTAACCGTGGTCCTTGGTTTTGCAAATTGGTGAATGCATATTGAATAAAACTAGTAGCAACTACCAAAGGCCTTTTACATAATTCAGTTCCAAGTCACTTCTAACTTAATGCAATATTGAAGAAAGAGGCGAGAATGAACCTAAAGAGAGACACTTGAGCAAGATTTGATGGCCACCACATATCAACCGGATCAACCAGATACCTCCTCAAAATCCCAGCCCATCCATACCCCAATATCTGCAACGCAATTTAGAACAATAACTTCATTAAAATAAAACTTTACGCACAACTAGAAAGCAGATAGATCGAAGAATATTTGCTTCAAAGAAAAAAAAATTCCAAAAAATGGAGGAATAGATTTTCATATTGAAAATTCAACCCATCATCCACACTTTTTGCAATTAAGAATTGACAAAAAAAAAATTCCAACGTTTTAAAGACAGACATGTGTAGATAACAAAATAAATACCGAAGAAACATATTTTTTTGGTTGGAAAATGAAAAGAAATTACAGCTATGGAGAATCTTCAACCTTCACAAATTTTAAAGACAAACTTCATTCAAATAAAAAATAAACAATTAGTATTACATCCTGGCAGTTCACCATCCCCCAAATCTCTATCCAAACAAAAATTAACAACTAAGGGCTTCGCTTCATTTGTTTTCTAGTAATTATCAACAACAATATTAATAATAATAATGATAATAATAAAGTTCTCCAGTAATTGCCAATAATAAAAAAATGAAAATTTTGGAAAAATAGTAACAAAAATAGATTAAAATGCACAAAAAGACTAACAAGCCAAGGATGCAAAACTTTGCAGCACGGTAACCAAACCTGGGTAGTTAAGACAATGAAGAGACCACAGAGAAAGCTCAAGCTTTGCTTGTAATAAGCTTTCATAACAGTGATAGCACCAATGGAGTAAGCATCACCACCACCAGTGGAAACACCACAGTTTGCAAATATGGTGATGATGACATGCTCCTTCATGTTGAAAGGCCCTGGATTCAAGCTGAAGCGCCACCCAAGAACGCTGTACTCCTTGGTTGGAAGTGTTGCAGCCATGAACCTTCCTATGGGGAGAACAGCGATTTGCATGAGGATGGCAGAGATGGTGAGTGGCTGAGTCCTGAAGGTGAAGAAGGTGTTGAGGAAGATAAGCAGCACGCAAGAGGTTATCCCCAGAAACCATGCCCTGAAAGTCATCACCGGAAGTGAAGGGTCATCGGTCTCCGGCACCACCAGGGCCACCTCCTCCACCGGACATCTCTCTCCGGAAGCTTCTCCGTTCGCCGCCTTCTCGCTGTCCGTACGGTTATCCGTATAGTCCTTGGTCGCCATTGGAGGGACCTTTGAGGATTTGTATGGAAGAAGTGAATGAGGTTGGAAAAATGGATAAGCAGAGAGAAACAGAGTACTCTGTTTCTGACAGCGAGAGTTGAGAGTTGCTCTGTTTTTTTTTTTTTTTTTTTTTCTTTTTTTTCGGTCTTACTACGTGAGTAACGCAGACAGACACGTACTTGCAGAGACAAATGTACCTGAGCGGTGCTTATAAAAAGACTTCGGGATTTTACACGATATGCCGAAAATGTCCCCAGTAGATAAGAGATTTTTTGCATAATTTTAGTATATTTAACTATGCTATTTTTAGAGATTAAAAAAATTTTATATTATTATTTAATCATATATATTTTTATTTATAAAATTTTTAAAATAATAATAATCAAGTTAAATATTTTTATTTATATAATAATATATAATTTAATATTTATATAAAAAAATTATATTAATAATATATTAAAATTAAATTTTTATTTTTATTTTTAATATGTCAATAATAATAAAATTTAAATTTAAAATATTATATAAACTACCTAAATTATTTATTATTATATTAGTCTTAATAATTTAAATTATTATTTTTAATGTACCATCAATATCAATATTTTATATTATCAACCCATAATAAATTTTATTATAAGTGTAATTTTTAAAATAGTTAATATAAAAATAATATATAATTAAATAGCTGTATAAAATTTTTTATATTAATAATAAATTAAAAAAATTTATAAATAAAAATATTAAAAAGTTATAATATTACATAAAAATAAAAATTTAATTTAAATATACTGATAATTCTAATAAAAATAGGAAAAAATGTCAACTCATGTAAATAATCATCTATTATAATGAGAGATTTACCATAATTTTTTATTTTTTTTTTATTTTTATTAATTAATAATATAAAATTATTTTATACTGTTAATGTATATCAATTAAATTTATATAATATATTTTTAATAAAAATTAATAATATAGTATTAATATTTTGGGTGAACAATAACTTTTATTGATTTCCGGACAGAGTTTGACCGCAGTTGACTTGTTTAGTGGGCAATAGAATGACATTTTTAACCTCCATTTCGTTGATGAAGATTATCAGCAATGGCGATGTATTAGTTCGTTTTTCTTGTTGCAAAGTACACAACAGTTTTGGCAAATCTTGGTAATTTACCATCCGACAGCGGCCGTGGTCTTAAACCTTATAAAAGTGATAGAGGATTCATTTTTTATGAAATATCGTATTGATTTATCATTTATTTATAATTGAATGGGGTATAAACTTAATTTAAGTGAGATCTATACCTGATCTAATGGTAGATAAGTGATGAATTAGTACGGTGTCCCACAAAAAATGAGTCCGCTCAATATTTCTCCAAATCTTAATTATTCTATATTATTGCGCTGAACTGTGATGGGCTAGGATTGGGTTGATTATATATTTTGCTTCCTCACTATTTGAGGTAGGCTTTACCTAAACTAAAAGCCAGAGTAAAAGAAATAGGCTTAGTAGAATTTGATTCCCACCCACACATTTCAAAATCCAAGTGATGTAAGCTTCTATTCGAGTTCAACGTTAAGACTGTAATTATTACAAATTTTAGAAATCTTTCATGAGCAAGTAGGAGTAGGATTATTTGAACTGGAATGCGGTAGTGCAATCAATAAAAAAAGAAAGGTTTTTAATTAATTGGTTATAATTTTTTTAATGAGTTATCTATAAGTATCTTGAGAATTACTGCATATCTTGACCTAAAAATAAAATAATCTTTTCCCTTCTCAAACTTTTTGTGGTAAAGACAAGTCCTTAAATTTTTTTTCGAACAAAAGTTATATTTATGGCCTATGTTTAACTCATATAGACACACTCTAGATATATCAAAAAGAGTATAAACAAACTCTTGCCATTTAACTAAAGTCTATGTGATTTCATAAAATTAAAGTCCAGTGATACACTAACCGATTAAAGCAAAAAAACAATTTTTTTTATTGAAACCACATATTTTTTTCATTTGAGACAATCATATTCGAATATTTAAGATTTTATAGCAGATATGACTCTCCTAACATCAATTACTTTATATCTAAAACTCAAATCTAATACTACTAATTAAAAAAAAGAAGCATTTACAATTCCCGATGATATGTTGATGAAGTAACAACAAATTAATGACATTAAGTAGGTTGTGTGTTTCATAGTGAAAAAAAAAAAGAAAATGCTAGTAAATAATGTCCTTAATAATTTAATAATTATATTTTCTGAACAAAACAAGTATTTTTTTTTTGTCAGTACATGAATAAAATAAATATTGAATATATAATTTAATTATAAAGCAAAATTATCGTAAAAATTTATTACACAATTGGTTAATTATGAATTATCAAATAAGCAAAAGTATTTGATGTTTACAATTATAATCTCAAAACATATATAATAAAATATAATGTGGTAACAGTATGATTAAAATATTTTGCATTAATAATTTATTAAAATTAGTCCCCTTCAATATATTTAAAATTTATCCATTCATCATTGATCTCAGTTTTATTGTTATTTCCACAACAAAGCAGGCTAACAGCTCCTCGTATCCGCTACATAGGCCATTTGACATATGATTATAGATAACCATAATATACTCATATATGCATCACAACGCACAAGTTGTATTAAATTCATACTGTGGAGTCCGGTTTTAAAAAAATAAATAAATCAAGTAATGCAAAATATAATTATAATTTTTTTATGGGGAATATAATTATAAATGTTGTTGACAAATATGTGTTAAAGGATATTTTGTGTACACCATAGTTGAGAATTCACATTTGAATTTAAAAATAAGTAAAATAATTAATGATTCATTGCATTAATTAAGCAGTATGTTTTATTATTTCAGTATCAGGCTTATTTTTTTTTTTATTGATTAGGCTTTTGGTATATGCACTTTTGGTTACCCTCTTTTTCTAGTTTTTATAACTTCGACTGTAGTAGTTATGCCAAGCTGCGTAGTTCATAAAAGAATAATGATAATCCTACCTAACAAACAAATTCATATTGAGGCTAATAAGATTCAAAATACATCAACTCAAGTATTTCATGTATGTATCCAACGTTAAAGCAGTCCTTGTGAAAACGAAAACTGTCACGTATTAATCCTGTAAAATTTTAAGTTAGCATAATTGAATTTTACATTACTGTTACTTTGGGTACAACAAATACAAGGATCGAATGCATATATATATGAGGAAGGATAGACAAGATGCATTGATATTTAAAAAATTTTTCGGGTACAAGACTTACTGATGATCGTGTTTTATTATTATTATTATTATTATTTGTTTTGGGTTATAAAAGGGACTCATTTCAATGATGTTAAGCTAAGGCCTGCCAGCATTAATTTAGTTTTGACACAATAAAAAAAAAAAAAAACAGAGTATGTCTACCCAAAAAATAACTTTATAATTGAGGTTAGATTTTTATACGAGGTGCTTCCATATAATTCATGTTAAGTAAATTTTTACCGAGCCCATTGGATAAACAGGTTAACATGTCAATTTCCAATTTGTCTGAAGATTCCCCCCCACCCCCTCTCCCCAAAAAACAAAACACACGAAAAAAAAAAATACTAAATGTAGAACAACTTGTAAATCTCTTATTTAAAGTAATGAAAAATTTTTTTATAAGTTTTTTATAATTGAAAATTTTAATATTATAAAAATCTATTAACTTTAGATAAAAAACTATAAAAATGTATTAACTATTAGTTGAATTACTTTTTATGAGGAGTAAAATGTATATAGTCGCGGTAATTCCACTTATCCGATAATCTCGTAAGATAATAATTTGTGTTACGACTGCACTGAAAATTAGGGGAAAAGACTTTAAACCATAACCAACAAATATGGCCACCAATTCCAACTTCGAAGCCTGTACGGGCGAGTGAGTGGCACGTGCTGAGAAGATTGTCACACGTTTCCCCTTCCGATCTCCGTCCTAATGTAAACTGCCATGTCAGACAAGTAGGGCCCACAAGCAACACTAAAAATCCTACTTAAGCACCACGTTGGCGCAATGTTACCAATTCTCGTGTTTGTCTCGTGTTCTCTGCATGAGAGACAACGTTAGTGGAGTCCATGTGGCACGTACGTGGACCAGAGTATTCTGTTTATTAAATCAAGCAGGTGTTGTTATAGTGGAGAAATCCTTATGTGATTTTGGAATATTATTTAGATTGCATTTATAATTAATAATAAAGTAATATTTTAAATAAAAATATAAATTAACAATAAATTATACTTAAAATATTATTTTATTATTAATTATAAAAACATTTACATGGTAATTCAAGAATACTTAAGAACTTTTAATTATAGTGTCACCTCTATTTATGGGCATCAATTCTTGTTTATGTTAACTTGTAGACATATTATAATAGTGTATGCTAACTCTTTCATTTTTTTATTTATTTTGTGTTTTTGAAAATCAAGCATATAGAAAATGAAACATATTATAGTAATAACCTAATGATAAGGGTTTTGGAAGTGCCATAACTTTTACTTAGTTCCTCTTTGCTAATAATTAAAAGTAGATATGGAGGAAACTTGTCAAACCATTGTTCTCTTTGTCGCAGAGTTTAGTGGGATCTATGTTGGTTGTGACTATTACAAGATAAGTGCATAATGATGAAACATGAAATTGATCACGTTTTAAAAATTTGGGTTACAGATAACGTAAATTCAAATGTGTTTGCTTTTGGTTAGTTTAGCGATAAAAATGATGGTTTTATTATGAAATTAAATTTTATCATTGTTATTTCATGGGAACCAATGTATGACGATCACTAGGTTTTAATGGAACTATTAGTTATGGGAAACTATTGTTAACTGCAATTTACTTATTAGAAAAAAAAAAATGTGTGAAATCTGAAAAAATGGATTGGTGAAGGCGACATCTTAGGTGCACTTTAAATATGGAGGAGAATGGTGCACTACGTTTAACCACAGTACGTGAATATGGCTAAATTCATAACCACACTTCTCTAAATGTAGATAAACAGCGATATATTTAGTCACATTTTTAGAAGCATTTAGTCGTATTATACATCCATTTAGCCACTTTTGGTGAATGTGGTTAAACTTTACTGCATGGTGCATCATAAATTACTAGATGCACCATAACATCTGTAATTAATGAAAAATCATATTGAAATTTCATAAAAAATATTTTTTATACATCTCACCAATTAATATATTCTAACATCCTATGTCTATCTTTCTTTTATCTCCACTTATTTTTTTATTTTTTTATAATTTTTTAATCTCATTTTTTAATATCTATAATAAAAAGTGATATAAATATTATTCATTAAATTTGATTGCTCCCATTTCCAAATGAAGGGGAAGAAATGGTGGGGCGCATTACAATTGAAAATCAATAAAAAAAAAATGTAATCTGAAGGACCATCGCAGCGTGTGAGTTTCACGTGCTTGAAAGCGTTTGACACGCTGGGAACTAAAGCTGGGGTGGGGTGGCACCACACGTCGGAAGAGGCGTTCCTATTCAGCTAACGGAGCACTAACGTGGTACCACTGACGTGATTCCAACTGGAATTTTCAAACGGCTAGGTGCCGTTGCATTGAACACGTCATTGCCACGTAGGCTAAAGAGCCCGTGCCTTGCGCGCAAATGGAGGAAAAAGAACGGTGTCATCATGCGCTGTGATAAAGAGCATTAATTTATCACAGAAAACAAAAAGAAATAAAAGTGCAATTTAATTTACTTAATATGTGGCGAGGCACCGCGAATGTTATAAAGAGTGATGGCGGTTGGTGGTTGATGCTTGCATAACCTTTACTTTGAGCTTCAATTTTCACTTCTTTTCGTAAGATTATTATAAACGAAATTAAGATGATGGGTTGATAGATAAGGTAGCATCAATTTTGTGGCAATTTTTGCGGTTGTATGCCAAAAAGTATAACAATTTGACAAATGTAAATTGTTGATTTGGTAATCTCTTTTTGTTCCACCTTGAATATAGGAAGGATGCTATCGGAGAAATATCAAATAATCTGAAGACATATTACATACAAAATATAAAAATATCATACTTTCTCTCACTATTATATTTCTTTCTCTCACTAAGTATGTCACCATTATGCCTACAGTGCGATATTCAAATACTATTTCTCAATAAATGTATTATCTCTCCCCATTAACAAGAACCTCTCAACATGTTTTACGAAATCAAATTTATCAAACAGCTTGTGTATATACACTTTTATTTTGTTTTAGTGCGTGTTTAATTTTATTTTTGCAGAATTGATTTAGTTAGAATTGATTTTGAGATAAGGTAATTTAGAATATATTTATTTATATTTTTTTCAGCAAAAGATCACTTTTTTAATTAAAAAAATTAATTTTCATATATTTGGATAAATTTTTAAAAATAATCAATTTTTCAAAAAAATCAATTTTCAATTTTTTTGAATATATCTAAAATTTAAGTTTCAAAATCATTTTTTTCAAAATCTGAAATAAATGCACTCTTATATTTTATAATTCCTTTAAAATTGATTATACTATAAATTAAAAAATTTTCACTTTTTTAAAATTCAATTCTAGAGAGTGGAAAATCAAACATCACATTTATTGGCCAAAATTGATTTTAGCATTGCCACGATTGATTCCAAAGTTGCCCAATGTGAATCCAAACGTAGCATTAGTTGTTTTGCAGATATCTTTCATACAACAATAAACACCCTTCATGCGTTAAAAAAATAAAATAAAATAATTTTCCCAGCATGGCCTTCAGTTTATTTGTAAATTGAGTGTCCGAAAAAAAAAAAAGATTAGAAGTTTAAGCTTTTCTTTTATATTGGCAATTTTAGCTTCTTAAAATTTCAAAAGCTAAATTTCTCATCTGAACGTCATACTTTCCATACTAAACAATCATATACGAAGAAATCAAAATATTATCCTCCTTTGATTCTTTCGTGAGCAAATAATTTGGCTCCACTTGAAAATTGAGGACTAGGAAATTTCCTCTCGGAATGACAAAAATACGACATTAAATTTTGTTTCCTTTTCTTTATGTTATGCAAATATGAAGATGGAAGAAAATACTGTCATCTTCCGCCGAAAAAAGCAAACAGAGAACGCCTTTTTCTCAGGAAACTAGTTGGGCTAAGGGAAAGACGAAAGCAACGTGTTAGAGAAGGAAGAAACATTGAAGGAGCGCACATTGAAGGGGACTAACGGCTTCGTTAGAACCGAACGTTGATGCCTCGATGGTCAAGTGGAGGACCCCACCCCCACATGAAGACCAGCAATTCCACATAGATAGAACAAATACTCCCTAACCTGCTGCTAAGCTTGGCGTTGACAGAAGAAACACGCGTGGAATTAACAATATGCTTCACTAGAATCACTACACTAGGACTAGATGATTCGGCTTCCTCACCCTACACTTGGATGATATTTCTATCCTATGATTAAAGCTGCACAGCAACTAGATCCCGCTTCCACTACCTCGAACACTAAACTGAACTCATGAACTCAACATTGAAACAACATAAATACGGTCCCAACTCCACAGTGAGGCGAATGCGTTGACATTTTCTGATGCCACAAAAAATGTACCTATTATGCCTGGGCCATCGAATGCGGGTGAGGATTTGGTCTCGGTTTTTCGTTGTCTCGTAAGAGAATACAAAGTTTTTGGCAGCTCTAAACCAAAATGGACAAGTAGACAAACGCCATCTCTTCGATTCAATAATGAAATTAAGGCTCCGGATGATCGTACGAGAGTAGAAGATTCCTCTTACAGTCTTCTCAACTCAAATAAAAATTATGTTATTTGTACATAATTTTTTCACATTAAATATAACATTTCTCTAATATAAAAATATAAGCATTATTTTATTTCAATACACGTATATACTCACCCACACTTTTATCTATCTATTATATCTATATATAAGATGTTAAAATAATATTTTTTCTTGATACAATTACTGCTTCCTGAGTTACGTACATTGATCCAACGACAACAATATAGAAGCAAGAGAAATGTTTTTTTGTACATAATTTTCTCTTACATACTTTGACACCCTCTCTCTATCTCTCTCCTCTTCCTCTTATTTTTTTTCACTTTTTTTACTTTTTTTTCATAATTTTTTTTTAACTTTGTAAGTGGGTGTTAGGGGTGTCCATCATTGAAGTGGTACAAATAACAACTAAACAAATATATAATTTATTTTAGGATGCAACCGTACAAGTTATCCGAGTTGAGTTAAATGGTCCTATTCCTGCTCAATGATGCAACGCGAATGGACAGCCCTTCGTTCGATTTGATTCGTACATTTTGGAATTTTCCCTGAACCATTAAAGAAATCAAAACACAAATATTTATTCCAATTAATTCAATAACTCAATCAAAAACCAAATAATCCAAGAGACATACGTAAGAACTCCTAAAGCAAGATATTTATGTTGCTGCCTTGTCATTTATGTCTAAGACTTCAGTTATATGACTTATTATTATTTTGGAATTTCATTATGTTGCTAGTTTTACAATTAGGGTGATATTTATTAAACTACAAAATAATTTTTTTCTCGTTATAGACAGATAAAAGTTTCTTATAACTCTCTACCTTAATGAGGATACTATTGCTATCCAAATTCTATCAAAATACATTTTCTAATTAGTTTCTCATATGTTTGAATATTGAAGGGTTAAGCAGCACAAATTCTATCAAAATACATTTTGCGTTAAACAGCACAATTCAAATGAAAATTAGCATAGAGTGCATTTGTCATTTGATACGGCCATAATTGGTGATGGTCTTAAATGCTCTTAAAATTTAATCACTAGTTGTCACATGAACCTTGTTAAGAACATAGTGAGTGATTAAAAATACAGGGGTAGCCTCAAAATTGATGTGATAACCGTTGAATGAACACCTATGAAATTTTCTAATGTGATGGGCAATGATACTTGTGTAATTACAGTACTACCACAATGACTAGTGTGGTGGCGATTTAAAAAAGAAAAGGTGAAAGGATAAATGATGTGGAATGTATAATAAAAAAAGGCTGAAGAAGATCTATATTAGATTTTTTGGGTATAAATAGAGATATATTGTATGTGGAGAATATTTAGTGGAATATGGTGTTTTGAAAAAAAAAAAAGGAGATTGAAATCGCAGTGTAACACATAAATTCTTTAGAATTTGTGTTGGTCACTGCGACTTTGATAGAAATCACTATATTGGTAGCAAATTCTTAGAATTTACCGTACTTCACTGCGATTTCAAAAAAATAATAATAAAAAATTAGTCAATCTCTTCCATAAATAGAATGGTATTCTTTCGGAGTGTTCACAAATTATCAGTCACTGCTTAAGAGTGAATATCAGCTTGAGAGTGAGTTTTTGAGAGTATTGAGCGCATTTGAGAGCATTGAAGAGCATAAAATAATTTCAAAAAAATTGAGTAAAAAAAATGGATAGTAATATAGTTATTACTATTATATATTTTAATGGTTCTATTACAATATCTAATAAAAATGTAATGTTTAGTTGTGATTATCCTGCATGGGTGTACCTTCCTGAAAGTATATCATTAGAGGAGTTAAAAGTAAAGCTTTCTCAAAGCATAAATATTGGTTTTCAGAAAAGAGTGGAAAAAATACGATGTAGATGTTCAATCTCAAACGTTAATAGAATTTTAAAATTTCAAGTAGTTATAATCAATAGTGATAGAAATATTAGAGTCATATTTAGGATGTATCGTCAATATCAGACTTTCAATGCAGTCATGGAGTTGTATATTGACTTTGAAGAAGTTATTGTTCAAGCAGGTCTTAGCTGATATCTGGCTAACCAACATTACAATGAATTTGTTCCTAATGTAAACCCGATAAGTGGTATTATATTTTGTTTTGATAATCTTCACTTTAAAATTAATATATATTTATTTTATTATAATTGTTATTATTATTTATTATTATATGATATACAAAATATGCTCTATACTTGCCTTTTATTGAGGATCCTGTGTATCAGAAATATATATAACCATGATCTTTATTAATTATTATTCTTTTTATTATTATTGTTATTATTTCTATTATTATTATTACTATGATTAATATTACAATTATTATTGTTATTATTATTACAAATAGTCTATTGGTAATAATAATAAAATAATAATAATAATAATATTATTATTATTATAGTAGTACTTCTACTATTATTATAATTAATAATATTACTATGATTATTTTAATATTATTATATTAGATATTATTATTATTACTAATAGACTATTATTAATATTAAGAATAATAATAATAATATTGTTATTATTACTATTACTACAATTAGTAGTTCTATTATTATTATTATTATTATTACTATTACTACTTCTACTATTATTATTATTTCTATTATTATTATTACTAATAGACTATTATTATTAATATTCAAAATAATAATAATGTCATTAATAATATTACTATTGTTATTAGATATTATTAGTACTATTATTATATTAGATGTTATTAATATTACTATTATTATTATAATGATAATAATGTTATTATATTAGATATTATTATTATTATTATTATTAGTACTATTATTATCATTTTAAATTAAATTTTTAACCACTCTTTATTAAATTATTAGTGTTATTATTATTATTTTTTCTATTATTATTATTATTATTATATGAGATACAAAGTATGCTCTACACTTGCCTCTTTTTAAGGATCCTGTGTATCAGAAATGTATCGTAGTAATGATCTTTTGTGTTTATAATTATTAATTATTAGTATCAGCACTACGAAGAAGATCTGCCGAGTGTGTTTCCAGAAAGAGGTGCAGAATGCGAAATTAGGGATAGTAAAAGTGATGGTGATTATTTAGAAGGGGAACATGAAGCAGGGAATGATGGTGCAGAAGAAGATGATGATGAAATGCCCAACACACAGACTATTATTCAACATCTAGAGGATTCTCCATCTTTCATTTATATTTTGAATCTTGAAGCTATGCATGCGTCTAAGCTTCCTGAATATGCAAACATGGGTAGTGATTATACTGTAGACGGTGAACTATTTGTGGGAACGCAATTCAGCGATAGGGAGGCTATAGTACGAACAATCAAGAACCACAACATATCTAAATCGGTGGATTACAACGTGTGTGAGTCAGAATCAAGGACCTTTTATTGTAAGTGCAAATACTATGGCTTGGGGTGCAATTGGCTTGTTAGGATCAGTCTCAGAAAAAAAGAGGGATATTTGGGAAGTTAGAAAATATAATGGCCCTCACACTTATACTGCGGCGATGATTTCTCAAGATCATACAAAGTTGGATGCTGACATGATTGCACAATATATAGAGCTCATGATACGAGCTGATATATCCATCAAAGTAAAAGTTGTGATTATAGAAATTCAATCTCGATATGGATACACACCGACATATTGGAAAGTATGGACGGCGAAGCAAAAAACAATTGAAAGAATATATGGTGGTTGGGAAGAGTCATATGCAGCTTTACCTAAATGGTTGGGAGCAATGTATTCTTTTATGAGAGATTCATATGTTGAATTCGATACTAGTCCAGCCTACTATGGCACTGAGGAGTGACCATATGATCGAATATTTTGTCGAATGTTTTGGACTTTTGGCCCTTGCATCAAAGCTTTCAGATACTGTAAATCATTAGTCCAGATTGATGGGACACATTTGTATAGAAATTATAGAGGCACTCTATTAGTCACGGTTGCACAAGATGGCAAGCAGAACATATTGCTAATTGCATTTGTAATAGTCGAGGGTAAGACTGCAGATGCATGGTATATTTTTCTGTATTATCTACATAGATATGTGATGACTCGAGATGGAGTTGGTATTATTTCTGATCGACATGAGTCAATTAAAGCAGCAACTAAACGTTGCCATGGTCAGTGGGAATCTCCAAGAACATTTCATATGTACTATATTAGACACATTGCAGCTAATTTCTTAAAGAGATTCAAGAAGCCATACTTACACCGACTTATCGTGAGTATAGGTAATTTCCGAATTAGTTATCTCTATTGCTATATGTGATTTTTTTTTCTTTTTATTCTTTATTAACCACATTATGATTTATAGGCTATTCAAGGACGGAGCGTGAATTTAATCTTCACAATGAGTAGATGTGCTAGCATGGTGAGATTTATATAATTGGCTTGATAAAATTTCAAGAGAAAAGTGGGTTCAAGCCTTTGATGGAGGACATCGACATGGACATATGACCACGAATCTAGTCGAGTGTATCAACTCTATATTAAAGGGGGTTCGTAATCTACCAATTACTGCCTTAGTTAGAGCAACGTACTTTCGGTTGGCTAAGTTGTTTGCTACTAAAGGTAGAGAGGCATATGCACGAAAAGCTACTGGAAGTATTTTCTCTGAAGCCATCACAACACGTTTACGAGAAAACCAGCAAGCAGCCGGAGGCGTGCGCATTACTACTTTTTCACACCAACATAAGAGTTTCCATGTCGAAGACCTATCAAACGGATCACAATTCAAAGTTGATATAAGGGAATAGTATTGTAATTGTGGCGATTTTCAAACAGATCGATATTCATGTCGCCACACAATTGCTTGTTGTTCTAATCAATACATTGATTGGCAAATTTATGTGGACGATATTTATAGGATGGATAAGATTTACAAAGTGTACACATGGGAATTCGACGTTGTGGGACATGAAAGTACGTGGTCGCCATATAATGGCCCGATAATTCATCCTAACCCTAGTTAAAACGCATAGAGAAAGGTCGACCAAAATCAACTTATTTTTTCAATGAAATGGATATGAGAGAGATGAGAGGACCAAAACATTGTGGTCTCTGTCCAGGCAAAGGACATAGCCGCAGACAATATCCCCGTAAAAATGGGTCAACTTCTTATATATGAGTGAAACATTATTATCCTATATTGGTGAATATAATTTGGGGTTCTGGTTATTAATTTCAATGAAACTATGTTATTTATAACACATGATTGCTTTATTATATTCAACTAGTTAAATTATTATTTCAAATTATTAGTTTATTAATATTTAATATTATCTATTAGTAGTTTATAATACTATCTATTTACTTATTTTTTATATTTATCTCTATTATTAGTTTTTTTATTGAATATGTTAATGATTGCATTACTAAAAAAAATGTAAAATTATATGTATTTATTAATATCATTTTCTTATATGTATTTTTTTTTGTAAGAAACTGCTTAATAATTATATGTTTACTTAAATTTAATACAAATATTACAATTAGGATTAGATTTACAATTAACCGAAAGGTCATAATCCTTAGAATCCTAGACCATCTCTACTATGCAATTGTGAATTTAACTTTATTTAATATATTTTGTAAGATTAATATTATCTTTATTTTTTAAAATGATTAAAAACTGAAATGACTAATTTATAGTTTGGAATTTGCCAAAAAGAAAAAAATTAGCATTATTGTTGTATTGAATTAATTTATTCTTACTACTTTGAAATATTATTTTTTTGGGGGTTAGTGTTAGTTAATTATACTTAAGATTATACAAAAATTATACAAGATTAGACAAAAATTATACAAAATCAACAAAAGAAATCAAAATTACCTCTGTTCAAGATTATACAAGGATTATGCAATAAAACAAATAATATTTTGTCTACAAATTTATTACTTTTTTCACTTCCTCCATTATTCGGGGGTGAATTTAACAGGCTTCTTGAGTTTATTCCGCAATTTATCTCCAACATAATGCATCCAAGATTTGTGACTAGATATCTACCCCACATTTCTTCCACTAAGTTCATTTCTCCCAATAGGCTCATTTCTCTCACCACTTTTCTCTTCCTCTCCCTGTTCTTCGTTCTTATCCTCCCCTTCTGCTTCTTGTCCCCTTTGCTGTGGCTCTTGGACAGATGTTGTTATCAAACGTCAAGTGGCTTCAATGTCGCCCATAGCTCTAGGACCCTGTAGTAATTCCATTATCATCTCATTTACATATCCTGAATTCTTAGCAACTATAGGTACATGCTACTGAAATTCTTGTGGTGGTATTGGTGGAACTGGTCGATACACATCTCCATGGGCAGTTGAAGCAGCACTTCCACATCTAGATTCAACAGCACGAAATCGATTGTGTCGACGTGAGCCAGCACCAGATCGATTGTGTTGACGTGAGCCAGCACCATAATGGTAGTGTACTCCACTATCAACTGACCTTCTTCCTCGCGAATGACCTTCATCACCATGAGGTGATCTGGATGACGATGATGAAAAGCTTATTCGATGCGGCTCCATCACAGGTGGTTGGGGCATGTAATTGTATGGGTATTGGGGTGGAGGTAAGGGCATATGATTATAACGAGGATATTGCCATAGTGCCGAGGGCATGTGGCCAAAAGGAGGATAATGAGGAGGTGGGCAGTACATCTTGGCTGCATATTGAGGTACTTTGGCATAAGGAGGATATTGCGGGGGTGGATATTGAGGAATCTGAACATGCTCCTACCTTGGATGTAACTCTCATTGCCGTGGGTCTTGCAGTAGGATATCGGGTGATAAATAACGACCCATAGCAAACTAAAGATACCAATTCTAATAATGGTGATGTGGATAGGGATCATTAGAGGGATAACCATGTAATGTGTTGCCATCTTTGGTTCCAATGTTACAGCCACTCCGCATACATTTCTATCCAATTAGTGCCTTGTGCTCCTCTTAAGTCTTTATTATGATGTCCTAGCAAGCTTTTTGGATTGCTAGGGATTTCTTGTTTCATACCAAACTGACGCATTACACGGTCAGCTGAATGTCATTCAATCATCTCAAAGCAGATGAGCGGACTAGTAGTTGACCACAGTGGCTTCTCATCTACCAAGAAGTGAGAAATAATCTCATCAATACCTAACCGATGGTATGGTCACCACTGAAATTGCATTATAAAAGAAAATTATATAACCTTAGCAACTATATTGATTGTTACAATAATCTCTATAACTTTTTTTATCACTATCTCATTATGCATCATCTGATCTATCCACAGCCATATATTACCCATACGCCTAAATGGAAATTCTAGAGGAAATGATGTGTTTATCCACCTATGAAATATTATATTAATTAGATACACATTTAGTAATAATAAATTAGAAAAAATTTTATTAAATTATGATAACTCTACTTGGAAGCTACAGGAAAATGCGGTGGGGGATTATTAGGAATAGGAGCCAAGAATGGAAGCTGATACCATGCCCATGACTGTAATAGCTGCAAGCAGCCAGTAATTTCCACACATTCAGTGCGTGTTGCATGGCATAAATTTCCATAAAGTACAGCGAGGCAAGTCGAACCCCAACTATACTTGCCAATCTCTTGCAAATTTTCTAGTAATGGAAGAAATTTGCATCTAACCACAGATGTGCTCTTATTCGATGTAAGCCGTCTCCCCAATAGTCGAAGTAAATAGGCGCGAGTAAAGTACTGTAATGTTTCATTTGGTACATTCGGCCCAAAAGCATCTAGTCTATCTTCATAGAATTGGTCATACAACCAATTCAGTCTGATTGACGATTGGTAAATATCACTTGCATCAGGCCTACGACCAAGAGGGCTCTGGCATAAATTTCCAATTCTTTCTTTGTTGAAAGATGTGGATTCAATAACAGGTTGACCATCGAGATGGATCCCAAGTTGAAGTGTCACATCCTCTAATGTGACCGTACACTCATCAATCAGAAAGTGAAATGTGTGCGTTTCTGGCCTCCATCGTTCAACCAACACACTAATTAGTTCGTCATCTATTTCTAAGTAATCCATCATAGAAATGGTCAGCAACCCTACATTCCATAGGTAGTTATGTATTTTTGACGGCAGTTTCTCTAATTGCAATATTCAAGGGATCAGTATTCTAATTTTTTGTTACAATTTTCATAGAAATAGAATAATTAGGAGGTATAAATAAAAGAATACTACTAATACATAAATTAACAAACGAGTTTTAATATGCGATTTTATTTTAAAAAATATTTATCATTAAAATACTACAAACATATTTCACATTTTGATGGCGGTTTCTCCAAATTCAACACTCAAGATGACAATATTCTAATTTCATAAAAATAAAATAATTAAGAGGCTTAAATAAAATAATACTACCAATATATAAAGTTATATAAACTAATATCTAAACAAAAGAAATTACACATATATTTTTGATATATTTCTGATACACAGGATTCTCATCAGAGACAAATGTAGAGTATACATTATATCTTATGTCACAATAACAGCGATAATAATAAACAAAATAAAAATAAATATAATAATGATAATAATAAATAAATAAATAAATATTAATCCTTCACTATAAATCTTCTCCAAAATATGATTTTCTGATTTCAATGTCTTATCCACCATTTTTGGAACAAAATATTTTTTCTTTATATTAACTCACTATCTCTTCACTTTTTTTTTTTTTTAAATTTTTACAAACTGCCTAATTCAATTCCTTTTCTTCTCACATTCACTCTTCATTTACATAAAGAGACTCAACTCTTCATATCTCTATCCGTAGATCAATTTTTTCGCAATTTATATAGAGAGTTGAAGGTGAGGATTTACTATATACATGTGAGACGGAAAGTGTATAACTATACGAGATCACTCATATAATTGTATTAAGAGATGATAATTGTAGCTCTGTATAAATTATTTTTTGACAAAGTATTACATTGCAACATATCACCACAATTTCCCCAAAATTGTGGTGATGTGTCGCGATGTGTGGGATGTCAGATGAAATCGCAACACATCATCACAATTTTGGAGAAATTGTGGTGATGTGTTGCGATATGGGTAAATCGGGATGATGTATTGCGATTTCTCTTTAATATCAGAATAAAATTACTATATTTCACTAATTACTTTTTAAACACAATAAAACACTAAATATCTCGTAAATATACAATATACAATCGAAAAAATCACAAAAAAATTTATATTTTAATATCTGAAAATATGATACTTTTAAATTTTGGTTTGTCAAATTAATTTCATTAATTAGTTTAAATCTCTTATATTTTGAAGGTAAACGTAAATGACCCTATAAAAACTAGAGAAACTATGTTTTTTTTATTGTGACATGGCTCATTACACTCGTTTTTTTTTTTAAAACGAGGAACTTAAATAAAAAATATATATTTTGAGGAACCAAAAATAGAAAATGCTATATTTTTAAAGATGAAAAATATGTATAAGATTATATATATATATATATATATATATATATATATATATATATATTAATGCTATTATCAAGAATAAAAATCATATTCAACTCATAGAAATTTTTGTAGTCAAACTATGAGTTAATTAAATTTTTAAATGTGATAAATTTTCAAGAAGAATTTGACCTTTAAATAAACATGAACATATTATGAATTTTTAAAATGCAAATTGTTCAACAAGTTTTTAAAAGGGAGAACCATCAATTTGACCCTTAAAAAATCAAAATGCTGATAATTTAGTATATAAAAGATGTTTTATTAATCTTTAGTACCACAATGATGATTTCTATTATTACTAATGAGTTTTGTCAATGTTGACAAAAAATATTTTAAGGATTAATTTGTTAGCAAATTAATTTTTTAAAGACAAATTTGTCAGTATATTAATCTTTTATAAACTAATTTATTAGCGCATTCATAATTGAGATATCATGAAAGAAAATAATATCTTTTAAAGACCAAATTATCAATATTTTAATCTTTTGGAAGCCAAATTAAAAATTCTCCCTTACAATAAAAATATTCCAACAAGTAAATGGCCAAAATTAAAGGATACATCTTCACCAAAGAAAATGATAACAAAACAGAATGGAACATCATAGCGTGATCTGGCATGTGCCCAATCTCCTGGAAATTTGATCTCATCTTATGGATAGGAATTAAGATTCTTGGCCTCAATGATTGAATACAAAGTTTCTCTGGTTTCACACCAATGGCCGAGAAATATCTTAATATCCTCAAGGGTCAAGGCATATCACGTCGCACCAACCATACCAAACAAGAAAATTAATCTGGTTCACGGGTCCACTTTTCGACATCCAATTGATAGCTATATGTATTAACAAAGACCCAAAAAAAAAAAAAAACAGTCTAACAATTTCGAAGTTATGTTCAACTGAAGAAGGTTGTTACCGTTATCTAACTAGAAAAAATAGGCACACCTAGGTAGGCGTAAAATACCCATCCCAAGGCCATATTCTCGATGCGGGTGTCGACACTAGCAAGCCCACTGGACATTGGTTATTGCTTTTAAAATGAAGCTTATTGCTGTCACCTTGCATGTATGGACAGACGCACAGCCTACAAGACAAAATTGTTTTCACTGGCTGTTCGCGTAGATCATACTCCCCTTATGAGTTATAAATTCCTCAAATTGGCTTATTATTCTTGGCTCTTGAGGTCATTTCTGAGAGATAACATAGTGTACATAGGGAATGATGAATCTTTTGTCAGGGACAAAAAAAAAATAAAAAACACTCATTAGTAATTAGTAGATGCGTTTCCAGCAGAACAGAGTATTGAGGGCTCAAGGCCCATTAGCGCATCATTCAGTTTTTGGCTCAATATTTGGATGTGATTGCATCCATTCAAGGTTAAAGCGAGTTTTCACTAAAAAAGCGTTGGGGAATATAGTAAAAATGAAAAGTCAAAGCCAAACATAAAAATATAAATTTTACATATATATATATATATATATATATATATATATATATATATATATATATATATATATATATATATATATATATACATTGTGATATTAAAATAATAAAATCAACTCAATTTCAAGTATTAAATAACAGATTTCTATAATATAATGTAAATGAAAGTACAAGTGTTAAGCAGAATGAGCTGTAAAGGGCACTAAGCAATAAATTGATAACATAGTCGCATAAAACAAAGAACGTTAGTCAATAAAGATAATATTGTGGTGTATTCTTCAATAAAAATAAGAGTTTAATTAATATATATTGACAATATAAAATAATTTTACATTATCAATTAATAGAAATAGAGAAAAATGAGAAATTATGGTGGATCTCTCTTTATAATAGGTATATTTCGTATTTAATCGACACTTTCGCTATTTCTATTCAATCGACAAACAAGAAAACTATTTTATACTATCAATGTATTTAAATTAAATTTTAAAAATAATAATAGAACTCTTTTTATTGCCCTAATAAATTAGATTAAGATATGTCTAAACCCAATTTTAATATTCAAAACCGATTAAACTAACAAAAATGTAACCTAATGATTCAAATATATTAAAATGTAAAATCATTTCTTAGAAATATATTTTTTTAAGAATTTAACGTTTTGAAATGTTTTTCAAAAGGATTTTACTTAAATTAGATTTTTTTGTAAGATCGAACAAGATTTTGTACCTTAAAAATATAAAATCTTAAGATTATAAGTTTTAAAACAAGATTTTAACAACCATGCACCCATTATCACCTATGTGGTCCAAATATATAAGATTTTATTTATTCATGTAATTCTCGTTAAATCACATGAGGAGTGTGAATTCAGAGTTTGCACCTAAGAATTAAGGACGCCCACATCTTAAAATGATTAGAAATAAATCAACATGCAACGCAATTCAGTATCACTTTTGGGTTCGATGGTGTAATTTTTTTCCTCTTCCTTATTATTTCGTGTGTCCGATATAGTGGTAGATATTCCCACCATTATGTTGGTGGTAGAAGTGAGGTTGACAGCAATGGTAGTAGATGCTTTCTAGCTTGTCCAGCCAATTCGATGCTTACTTAAAAATTAGTACTTTCTTGTCCAGCCATTTCGATGCCTAGCTAAAAAATAGTTTCACATATAAGGGGCAAGAAAAAGCCATGTAGACTTGGTAGTCTTATTTTAACCAAAAAAATATATCGTTTATGCACAAATGAAAAAGCAAGCAAAATCAGAAGGAAACAGTATCCATCAATCACAGCTTTGCCCTCAAGTTTTGTATCATCGAGGAGGTAAACAATCTCCATCAATCAAACTATCATCATAGCTTTTCAAGCCATTATTTTCTCTATACATAGGAGAAAAACGCACCATTACCAATCAATATATGGAAATATATAAAAATGATTGATAGATTATATTTGATAACCCTCAATGATTGTTGACCATTTTGATTGATAACTTTTGCATTACAAACGCTAAACTATCCTATAGGTTGTCTCTTTAATTCTTATTGGGTAAATTATATTGATCTCTATGAAGTTATGTGATATTATACATAATACTTCTTGATTTTTAAATATATATGTCAACCTCTTTTGATGTATAGGCGATATTACACTTGATACCTTTCTATGTTATAAAATATAATAATAAATACTCTTGTAAATATGATATTGGTCTCTTTTTAAATCTCCTCTAAAAAAAAAGTTAGTATAAACATAAAAATTGAGAGATACTAAAAAATTGAGAGGTGCCTTATGTGATATTTCCTAACCTAAGAAGAAATGAGTGCAATTTATTCATTATCGCTCAAGAGGAAGTCGTCTCAATGAAGGGAATAGGTTAAATCTTTCGTACGCACGATTCCTTTCTCCAAGATGTTTAGTAAATGGTCAGATCCGATGAACCAAAAATCCAATTTCATATGCAGAGCACTAGGAGAAGAATAGTGGGCTTCCTATTGAAAGGGAGCTTTTGAATTAGAGATGTAGAGGCCCACGCCCGAGTTAAAATACAATGCTACAAGTTGGGACATAAAGAAAGCACTTTATAAGATGTGCATGTACAGCTCTTAGTCTACCGTCGTCATTATTCAATCTTTCACTTTTAAGTCACGGCACCACAATTCCAATATCTATTTGATTAAGACCTCAAGCAGTATACCTCAACCTTTTCCTTTTGTATGCCTGTATTTGTCTTAAAATTCTCTAAGGATGTGCTGGGAAAAATTTCCCTACCAATACAAACCAAACAAATTAACAAAATAAAGTAACATAAAAAAATGAACGTGGTTCGGTTTTTATTACCTATCTATGACTTTGCCAATCAATCCACTAAATTCTACCAAAAAATACAATCATCAATTTTTGAAAAATTTCACTTAAACCCAAAATCCCAATACATCCAATTTCACAAATAATCTTTTCTTACTCAAACAAAATATTTGCACCACCGCTATTCACGAAACACGTCACTTGGCCTTCATGTTGCCAGGAAGACTTTCGACGCAAGCTCTCTTAACTTATACAGTTGTTACTCACAAAACACGAGGCAAAATCTCTAGCAATTCAATTTTTGGGGACAAAGTTGCAAATCTTCCACCAATACAACTTTTGAAGACAGTTGCAAACCCTCTCATCAAGTCAACCTAATAGCATCCTCATCATCATTGTCAGTGTCTTCTTAATCACCATCATTCTTCGTCTTTAACCTCTCAATTTTTACTTTATTTCCATATTATAAACAATTCTCAATATAAGTATTCATACCCCACATCAATTTGCATGATAATCAACTAATTTCACATTTAATCCTAATCATTAATAACTTCCTATTTTAGATAAATATCTAACAAATATCTCCCATATTTTTCTCTTTTAAATCTCTTCAATTCTAAATTGTTTTCAAATTTGATCTTATGTTCAAAATTTGCAAACCCTCTGTATTCTCATCATCATCACCACAATGTCTTTTTCATCAACATCACTCTCCACCTTTAACCCCTCAAAATTTTCTCTCTTTCCATATTATAAACATTCTTAATATAAGTATTTATAGCCCACAATAATTTACATGACAATCAACTAATTTCACATTTAATTCTAATCATTAATAACTTCCTATTTTAGATAAATGCTTAACAAATTTCTCTTTTATTTTTCTCCTTCAGATCTCCTTCAAATTTTTTTCAAATCTGATCTTCTATTTAAAATTTTTCTTTTTTTATTTTTCTTATCCAAATCTTCAAATCTTTCAAAAATATATAACTATTAACAATAATCTTCAATTAGGAATTTGAGTCAAATCTAACTTCAAGTGCTTCAACAATTGCCTTGTGGCCCAAATATATATGTACTGCACTACTCAGAACCGAAAGGAAGAGATAAGGTGCACTAGATTTTTCTGACGTTATCTGCCCACCAATTCATTGTACTACACATTAAATGGCTCTGCACTTTATGTTAAGCAGTCTAGTATATGAATTCTAAAATGAGTCACATTAAGATTTTGATCACAATACCACTACTTGTACCAAGTACCTAGGTATGTTAGCATTTGCCTAAAAGCACCGAGAATGTCGGATCCCGAAGTTTTCTCAATCCAAAGCCCCGTTTCCTTTTGAAGCTTGCTGTTAGGTGAGAAATGTACCTTGGAATCTCAGGTTATAGACACAAATAAAGTTAGCCAATTTGCCTAGACCCATTTTGGTTTATGGATTTAGCGTGCTCTAGCAGAAATGCTGAATGTCTAAAGTCAACACCTCACTCAAACCAAGCCTAGCATGTTCCCTCTGTGTCAATAATGCAACATAGTTGAAGTCAACATAGAAATTTTGGGAAGGAACCATGTCATGCCTTAGTCTCTCCAACAACTGCCTTCTCCCAAGTTTGAACCTTGGTCCTGAACCCTATCTCGTTGGTGATTTTATGTTCAATATGAATTATTCATTTCCTAAGAAAATGTGAATACCAATTGGGATTCAGTTATTTTATTCGGGATTTATTTGAATGTGTCACAACTAAAATAAGGTTTTTAAACATTGTACAATAACTGAAAACTTTGTAATAATGACACTGAGTGCTAAAATTAAAACCCAGGGTGCTTCTTGATTTTCTCATTATCTAGGCAAGCAGCAATTTTGCTCATGTCATGAGTGGACAATGTTCAACCAACGAAAGAGTTATTGCGACTGAAAAGAAATCTGAGAAGCTACTATATTGAGTGAAACCTATTCACTGAATTGAAGAGTCAAACGGCTTGCAGTTCTAGGTTGTATAACCTGCCATTCACTAGTCCTGGTAGTAAAATTCAGGGTGAAGCAGTGGTATAACTTCATGCTGACAAGGGATCTATCACTCTCAAAAATCTTGAAAATTTCTAGAGATACCGTTGCTTGAAACTCTTACTGCCAATATTATTATTAGGTATAGAGGCTATAATTACGTGAAGCATGTCAAAAATCGCAAGGAAATAGTAATTAAAATCTCATGAGCATAAGAAATGAAGACATCTAGCTCCGAGGGATGGCATGAAAACGAAGGAATAACCCTTAAAATCCTCACACCACTATATATATATATATGAGTTTTAGTATGTTTCAAACTTAGTTTGTCTATGTGTATTTAGCTACGGAAGAACTTCCACATTGCTTATGAAAATGTTTTAATAAGCATTTATATATGATAGTACTTAATCAGTAAATACCTTATGGTATTAAGGTAGCATTGTGGACTTGGGTCTTAGTTAAATACACACATGCGCGCCCCGCCCCATCCCGTCGGGTCTCGTTCGTGTGCGTGTGGGCCTACCAAGCTTTTACTACCCATACAAATTTTATTTTTAATTTTTAGCCAAATTTTCTTTTTATCGTTGCAGCTCTTTAATGCTTCAATGGCTCTTTTCTGACTGTTATCCAACGGTTAGTTTGCAACGGCTCTTTTACAATAGCTATTTCTTTTCTCTATATATGCCCTGCTACATGGCACAACACAACACACAGAACAATCATCATCTCCTCATTCTCACTCTTCTGCGCAATAAAAGTTGCCCCCACTGCTTTTGTTGCATTTTCTGCTACTTGCAAGATCTGCTACTCAATGTATCGGGATCATCGTATGGACGAGTTCTTGTGGAGACCCACGTCTAATTCTAGAGGGTTAACCGTCAACGCCATTCCATCAAGCATAGCTTTGGGTAAGGCAGAATTAAACCTTAAGAACAGTACTTTGCACGATTCGTGGTAACCTTGTTCTACTACTTCTTATTGTTGCTATCATTTTATTCTTATTATTTAAAGTTAGAATACTAGTGTTCAAAATTATTTTTGACAACATTCTTAAGGGTTTAATATGGATCCTAGTATTTTAGCTGCTGTTAAGGTCATTCCTAATGCTTTAAGGATTGAATCATTTAATGGAAATAATTTTAAACGATGGCAATATAGAATTTTAGAGGTTTTAGACTTTTCTCAAATCAGTTTTGTTTTGCAAGATCCTAAACCAGAATATGATTCTGAAAATTATCAACAAGCCTTGAAGAATTGGGAATTGGCTGATAAATTGTGCAAATATAATATTTTAAGAGCTTTATCAAATGATTTGTATTATATTTACTGTCATTATATTCATGTAAAGGACATTTGGGATGCATTGGTTCAAAAATATATCTATGAAGAAGAAGGTAGTAAAAAGTTTTTACTTCATAATTATAATACATTTCAAATAGATGAAAATAAATCTGTTGCTTCTCGAATTAATGAATTTACTAAGCTTGTAGATGAATTAGCTAAGGAAGGAGATATTCTACCTGAAAGGTTTGTATCTCAAACTCTTGTTGATAAACTATCTGAATCTTGGAAAGATTATAAAATGAATTTCATGCAAAAGAGAAAAGCTATGACATTGTAAGAAACTTCGTAAAACACCTTATGAGCTTTGGTTTGATAAACAACCTAATTTAGGACACCTGAAAGTGTAGAGATGTTTAACTAAGATAATGTTGCTAGACCCTAAGAAAAGGAAACTTGGTTCCAGAACATGTGATTGTGTGTTTATTGGATATGCTCAAAATAGTAGTTCATATAGATTTCTTGTTATGAAAAGTGATGTGTTAGAACGTAATTCTATAATTGAATCTTGTAATGTATCATTTTTTGGGCATGTGTTTCCTTTGAAAACTAAAGAGAAGCATATTAGTAACTCACATGAGAATATATCTGAAGATGTAGTTGATCAAAATGATAATGAATTGAGAAGGAGTAAAAGAACTAGGAAAGAAAAAGATTTTGATAATGACTTTTATGCTTATCTTGTTCTGATGATCCTTTAACTTATAATGATACTATTACATCTATTGATGCTCCTTTTTGGAAAGATGCTATATATGCTGAGATTGAATCTATTATGGCCAATCATACTTGGGAATTAGTAGATTTACCACCTAAGACAAAACCTATTGGATGTAAATGGGTATTTAAGAAGAAACTGAAATCGAATGGTAGTGTAGATAAATATAAGGCCAGGTTGGTAGCTAAGGGATACAAGCAACAAAAGAATCTTGATTACTTTAATACTTATTCTCCTGTTACTAGAATTGCATCTATTAGAGTTTTGTTTGCTATTGCATCTATCTATAAACTTATTGTGCATCAAATGGATGTGAAAACTGCATTTCTCAATGGTGATCTTGAAGAAGAGATCTACATGGAACAACCTAAGGGATGTGTGGTTAAGGGCAAGGAGAACAAGATATGCAAACTTGTTAAATCTCTTTATGATTCAAAGCAAGCTCCAAAACAATGGTATGAAAAATTTGATCATGTTATGATTTCCAATGGATATGTGACAAATGAATCTGATAAATGCATATATAGCAAGTTTAATGATAGTGTTGGTGCTATCATCTGCCTATATGTTGATGATTTACCGATCTTTGGTACATGTTTAGATACTGTAACTAAAACTAAGAGATTTTTGTCTTCTCAATTTAATATGAAAGATATGGGTATTGCTAATGTTATACTTGGAATAAAATTGATTAAGGAAAATAATAGATTCATTTTATCTCAATCTCACTATATTGAAAGCATGCTTAAGAAATTTGGATATTTTGACTACAAACCTGTATCTACTCCTTATGATTCTAGTTTGCATCTAGTTAAAAACAAAGGTGATAGTGTATCACAAATTGAATATGCACGCATAATTGATAGTTTGATGTATTTAATGAACTGCACTAGACCAGATATTGCATATGCTGTGAATAGACTGAGTAGATATACTCATAATCCTAGTGATATCCATTGGAATGCCTTAATTAGGCTTTTAAGATATTTAAAAAGTACTAAAGATTTTAGTTTTGTGTATTCTGGTTATCCCTCAGTATTAGAGGGATATAGTGATGCAAATTGGATTTCTGACTCTGATGAATTAAAGTCTACAAGTGATTATGTTTTTATGCTGGCAAGTGGGGCTATTTCATGGAAGTCCACCAAACAGACTTGTATTGCCAGGTCTACCATGGAGTCAGAATTTATAACTTTAAAAAAGACAGGAACAGAAATCGAATGATTGAGAAACCTATTGATGGACATACCATTATGGGATAGAACACAGATATCTGTGTTTATTCATTGTGATTGTCAAGCTGCCATTGCTCGAGCAAAGAACAAAATATATAATGGAAAAAGCCAGCATATCAGATTGAGACATAATATTGTAAGGCAGTTGATTGAGAACAATATGATATCCATGGATTTTGTAAGGTCAGAAAAGAACTTAGCTGACCCTTTGATGAAGCCACTTACTAGGACGCTGGTAAGTGAAACAACGAGGGGGATGAGACCGATGCTCATTACTTGAGGCGGTATGATGGAAACCCAACCATTGTGATTGGAGATCCCATGAAGGCGGTTCAATGTGGTAAACAAAGTCATACGAGTCTCACAAAGGGTATTGTCGCTTCTTACTGATTTCTGCCATTCATATGAGATGCTTGATGAAGAGTTCCTCCATATGATGTATGACAGTACCGCTATAGTGGTGTTTGAGGATGAGCAATACTCTTAATGGATCCATAGCCCTCAATGTGGGGGTAGAGTATCTGCTGTATTATACTCCTGATGGATGTCACCTAAGTGAGAGTGGAGATGAGGCCGTCTCCCATGAGTATGGATATAAAACTCTAGAACTCTCATGATTCCAGGATAGTGCGCGGCCTTAATGGGCAAAACGGCTAAGAGCAACATATCTTATGAGATGTTGTGTGGTTGGTGGACGTGCTCTAACCGTTATCTTAGAAATTTGGTTCAAAGAGATTTTTCTACCAAATTTTTTTAGAGTTGTCACCCACTTGTACCTAAGGTGAAGTTCAAATCCTTTGGATACTACTAAAGCATAACATTCCTATTTATTCCTCTAAGTTTGAAACACGTGGAGGATTGTTGTATATATATGGGTCTTAGTGTGTTTCAAACTTAGTTTGTCTATATGTATTTAGCTATGGAAGAAGTCCCACATTGCACATAAAAATGTTTTAATAAGCATTTATATATGATGGTACTTAATCGGTAAATACCTTATGGTATTGAGGTAGCATTGTGGACTTGAGCCTTAGTTAAATACACACATGCACGCCTCGCCTTGCCCCGCCCCGCTCCGTCGGGTCTTGTCCGCCCGCGTGTGGGCCTGCCAAGCTTTTACTACCTATACAAATTTTATTTTTAATTTTCAGCCAAATTTCCTTTTTACTATTGCAGCTCTTTAATGCTTCAATGGTTCTCTTTTTTACCGTTATCCAACGACTAGTTTGCAATGGCTCTTTTACAATAGCTATTTCTTTTCTCTATATATACCCTGCTACATGGCACAACACAATACACAGAACAACCATCATTTCCTCATTCTCACTCTTCTGCGCAATAGAAGTTGCTTCACTGCTTCTGTTGCGTTTTCTGCTACTTGCAAGATTTGCTGCTCAACGTACCGGGATCATCGTGTGGACGAGTTCCTGTGGAGACCTACATCTAATCCTGGAGGGTTAACCGTCAACGCCATTCCACTAAGTATAACTTTGGGTAGGGTAGAATTAAACCCTTAAGAACAGTGTTTTGCACGATTTGTGACAACCTTATTCTACTATTTCTTATTGTTGTCATTTTATTCTTATTATTTAAAACTAGAATACTAGTGTTAAAAATTATTTTTGACAACATATAGATAGATGTATATTTAGTGACAGAGAAGAAAATTGCTTCAGCTAATTAGCATTCCAACTAAAATACAGAGTTAGTACAGATTGCTGGTTTACATAACGGAGCAGGCATTTGGGTTCTCGTCGCTGAAAAAGTGAGGGGCATAAGCGTAGTCCGCGTAGTTTTTGGGTGGCCAGTATTCACTCCGCTTGATTTCAGTTTTATTATCTTCTTCTTCTTCTTCTACCTTATTTTCTCCACCTTCTTTTTTCTCTTCTTCTTTCTCTTCCTTTTTCTCCTCTTCTTCCTTCTTTCCTTCGTCCTTCACAATCGAGGCTTGCTTTCTAGTCCTCTTGTACACATAATCCACAAGCTTGGTTGGCTCAATAACACCTTTTACTATGACTTGATCATTCGCCAAGTCTGTTTCCACTGATTCTACTCCTGCACATTCAATTATGAACACATATTAGCGTGCCATATATTGCACATCAATTATTGATTATCGAATAGCACACTTTTTGTCTAATAAATCCATGTAATATCATCAAATATTTATGAAAATGTTTCAGAAACCTTCGCATGAAAAAGCTATCATATTACAAAGACTCTGTCCATGGAATCAAGCGTGAAGGGAAGGGAAGAAGAAGAAGTAACAACTGGAATGGGCTATCTTATGTAGACATAATTGATTATAGGCTTACAAAACCATATTTTGAATGTTGAAGCATGAAACATCTATTTAAACTTTATTAATGTATTTAACGAATGAGAAATATTTTTTTTAGAGAAATATTTTTTGAACATACTATATATAGACATAGTATATTTATGTTTAGAGAAATATTTTTTGAACATACTATGTATAGACATAGTATATTTATGTGAGTGTGGGTGAATATCGAGGTGCACATGTATCGAGATAAGGTAGTAAATTATATATTTATATGAGAGGGTGTTGTATTTGAATGTCCCAAAGAGTGGGCCAAATAATAGCTCTCTTTTTTTTAACATACATATCCTTATACTCTGTGCCGACATCCCTAGACGGAAGACTTGCTATTTGCACGACATAACCCCAATAAAAGGAGATGTTCTTGTATGAGCACAAGCTCAGCAACTTTGATTTACACACACTCACATAAAAAGGAGTGCAAGTCAGTCGCAATCACTATTAATAATATGCTATCACTTTTATGTTAATGCGTGTAAATCCAAGGTATTAGACTTGCGATCACCAAAAAATTATTTCAACAAAAGTGCAAAGCATGGAGGCCAAAGTACGGAGGCATGCGTGAAATTAAAATACAAGGCAAAATAACTAGTTGAAACTTTAATAACAGTTTTCTTTCAGAAACGTTTATTTAGTACAAGTGTTTTCTTTTCCGCAGATGAATAATTTAATGCCGGGCATGCAATCAAGGACCCCCGTAAAGATAAAACAAAAGCAAACATATATAATCAAGCTTTGATTATTAGGTTTGACGTGATATATATATATATATATATATATATATATATATATGTCTAAACTCTTGTTCACTTTTTGTCGGCTGAAGTAGCATATAAGCTGCATGGGCATTATATAATTTATACAATGTGCGGCTGAAACCATGTACTGGTTATATCCAATGTTTCAGCATCGATATAGAAAATTAAATTTATGTAGTTTCCCTTTTGAGCCAAAAATACTAATTTTATATATGTAGTTAAGGTTTACGGCACTGGAATTAATATAATCAACGCGATACCATTCAGATTATCAATCAGATCACAGTTTTTTCTTTTTTTGACCTTTTTTCCCCCGCGGGGGGTTGGGGGGGGGGGAGAATGAGAAAAGCTCCAACGCTTTCAAAAAGAACGGGATTAGCGCCACAGATTATTATCCTTATGCCGTTACTTTGAAAAAGTCCTTGAACCCAGCTTTGAAAATACTGCATTAGCTTAATACATCCATAAGAGGGCTGCAGTGGCTTCTATGGAATATAAAAACAACGACAAATTATGTAAATATAAATATTACTGTAAATTTCGATGCTAAACTTCTTTGTCTTCTTTGAACTATGTAGTGTAGTTTCGATGGTATTCTCATCAGCCATTAGTAATCATGATAAATAATAATAATGATGATGATGATGATGATGATGATGATGATGATGATTGGCAAGCACAGAGCCCATGATTTAGTGTGTACACGGGTGAGAGGGAGAAACAGTACGCAGGATCAAAGGGAGAGAGAGAGAAGAATCTTTGTACCTTGAATCTTGCGGATTCGCTTCTGTATAACTTGAGCACATGCTTCACAATGCATTCGAACTTTTAGGACCACTGTTACAACAGGAGGAGGCTGACAAGCAATTCAAACAACCATCGCATAGGGATTAGATTACGGTGACGTCAAAATAACATTGGTCATACATTGCATATATGATTTGCACAAGAAACATTTACCGCATTACACAAAATAAAAAAAGACTTTCTCTTCTCTTGAATTTTACTAGCACGTATGTCCAAGCAATGTTTTCGCACAGTAGACTATAAAAGAGACATCTACACGGTCCCACTGTTTTCTATTTAATTTGAATAGACATTCTTCACTCAGCTAGGGCCCACGGCATGGGGTTTCCAACCTGCAATATAATTATAAAAACAAAGGCTAGAGTGCAAAGATTAGCATGGGCATGGGCATGGCCATTCCCCTTCCCCCCGGTCCACAGCAACAGCAGTTAGCATTAGCATTTGGCAAAGTAGCAGAGCAGAGTAGTAGTGGGAGCAGTCCCTGAGAGAGAGCCATCGTACCCGCTGATTTCATCTCATGCAATGCATAGCATAATGGAGATCAGAGCAGCTGTTGCTGTTGTTTTAACCTTCCCACATCACATGACACGACACATGGACATGGTTATGTAATATGTTATGTAATGTGGTTTCAAGTCAAGATTATTGTTACGGATGTGTGTCTGTGTCCAAGTGAAATGGTTTACATTACAGAGTGGGACACGGTAAAACCAGGAGTACTGCGCCCGTGACCCCATTGCAGCTTGTCAAGTTGCACTTTGCAAAAGTGGGGGTGGGGTCAAACCCCCTCTCAATTGTCACCGCCGTTGCCCTCGTTACGTGTGCATCACTTTGTTTCGTTACTTTCATGTCAGCCACTACTCATCTTGGCTTGGAAACACCACCCCCTCTAGCCCCATTAACACACCAAAAAAATTAAAAACACTAGAGTTATGGAAACTACACTCCAAACTCACAGTGCAACCATGTGGCTGATCATGTCCAACCGCATCCCTCTTAATCTCCAAGGTAAAATAAATGACTGGGTTTTATTTGGTGTTTGCAACTTTGTTCTAAGTTTTTCGGCAAGGCTTGCCAAAGAGATTGATTTATTACAGAATCTTATCATGCTTGACATTTATTTCATCCAGAGAAGCAAGAAGAGAATGATTTACCTCATCTTTTTTCTCCTCTGGCGGCGGCTCTTTGATTTCTTCTTTTTTCTCCTCCGGAGGTTTTGGCAAAGGTGAAACTAGTTCCACTTTCTTACCACTTTTCTTTTGTAGCCTCTCACGCACCTTTACGGGGTCTGCTGCCTTCCCTTTCACTATCACTTTGCTTGCCCTGCAGTCTGCACTCACCTCTTCCACTCCTGTCTCACAACAAACATTACAAACGTTAACACTACTTTGTTTATTTAATCTTTTCCACCACCTAAACCTTTACCTTTGCTAAATGCTAAATATGAATGCAATGATGAACTTTTGTCTCTATAATATGAATGGACATCAGAGAAATTATCATACAAGTTGAGAATAATATGTACATACCTGACAAACTTATTTCATCATTATCTTGTGAAATTCAAAATAACACGGATAATTAATCTCTCTAACCCGGGAAAAAAAGAGAGAGAATTAAAGTACTAGATAGCACTAATATGATGGCTATAATGGTCTACCAACAGAGGTCCCCTCGGATGCTCCTCTATGCATCCATATAGTTTAGGATTTAGGATTAGATTAGATGGCTTGGTCAGAAGTCAAGTAGAATACATGTTAGAACAGGAAAGTTGAAGAGAAATGACCTTCAAATCCTTTCAGTGCCTTTGCAACTTTCCTAGCACAGGCCTCACAATGCATATCAACTTTGAGCACTATCTCCACTGGCTCTTCCTTCTTGTCATCCTTCTTCTCTTCTTCCTTCTTTTCTTCTTTGGTTTCTTCTTTATTTCCTTCTTCCTTGTTTTCCTTCGGCAGCAAGCACAACATTTAAAACGCATATTAAAATATAAACTGAAAATTTTCCATTTCACATGGGACTAGTACTACATAAATGAAAGATAAGTAGATAACTTAGAATCATAGAGATTATATAATAGGTTTATCCTAGCTTGTTCTCAAAACAGCAAGTGTCAGTTACTGGGAAAACTCAGAAAGGAACAAGGAAACAGGCAGAGATTGATTTACAATAAATATGACATTGAGTGTGGAACTCTTACTTCACCCATGCCTGTGACAATCGACAATGCTCCCTGCTTCGGAGATTCTACTGGCAAAGGCAGATCTTATATGATGGGAGGCAGCAATTGAAAGTTTGAAACTCCCTCTTGTTCTCTCTGTGCACTCTCTCTCTCTCTCTCTCTCTCTCTCTCTCTCCCCGTAGGAGCAATGTTGGGCTGAGAGAAGTGAACTGAGAAAAAAATTTAAGTAACGTGTAGGGATTCTGCATATCTGACGTGGAACTTTCAATGCAGAAAACCATAGGTGAGTTTGCATCTCCAAAACTACCCTTCAGTTTCTGTGTAGTGACCCGCAGGCCATGAGATATTTATATAGGAAATAGTGGGATATATATGTCATCTTGCACACTACACGGTGTTATCTTTTTAGAGGGTTTTCTGGGTCATGATATTATTCAATTAAATAGTAAATAATTGAATTAAATAAGATAAAAAAATTTAAATTGATACTATATATAAATTAAACCAATAAATAATTAGGATAGAGGTCCTCGCGGAAAAGTGAAAATCCGATGTAGTAAATTAGAACATTCTGGGCCTTTGGCCCCCTTTTTTTTTTATTTCCTCTTTTTCCTTGGAGAGCATTAAACTCTTGTTTATTCTTTTTCCAGATCTTCTTATGTAAATTTAATTCTTATTCAAGGTATTAAAACTATTGTTCTCCAGAAATACTTTGCTGCTTGAACCTGATATTGTAAAAATCATTGAATTGTATTATTCTTCACAACTTAACATTGTAAAATTCTTTGAAGTTGCTAAGTTTAATTTTATCCACCACATAAATTATTCGTTTGAATTCCATGTCGTGGTTAGTTTGAGGTGTGATAATGATTTTATTGGTAAAGTTCTCCCAACATTTGGATTTTATAGATGCGTTATTTAATCTTTTTTTTCATACCATCTTTAGTTTTGTGTTTAGAAAAGTTACAAAATTAAAATTATTTTAATAATTATTTATTTATATAATCACTTTTTTTTTATAATTGATTATATAAGAATCAATTTATGTTTATATATTTTAATTAAAAAATAATTTTAAGATAATATACTTTGTTGGAATTATATAAAAAAGTTATTTTTGTATAATAAAATTATTAAAAAAGATGTAAAATAATTATTTATATTATATAATATTTGATAATTAAGGTCATTTTGGTAAAAAAATATAATAATTTTAAAATAATCAATTTCTGCTTATAATAAAAAATTTTAAAGTGTTGTTTATGATTATAAATTGTTTTTCAACTTAAAATCTCTTATTATAATCTATTTCTATATTTTTGCTAAACAAGATTGATTTTCCCAAAACATGCTATTAATCATTTGTTCATATATGATACTTTAGATTTAGATATGCATTAGGGAGATTGATGGATATATGTACGGGTCCTATTATTTTTATAATGGAGTTTGAGAGAGATGTAAGATTCTTTTTTGTTTTATACATACTGAAATTCAGTTTGAGGGGAAAAATACAGGGAATTTGAATGTGATTGACATGAAATTTTTTTTTTTTTGACAAAAAAAGAAACAAACAATCAGTTGATTTAAGTGATAAATTTTTTATGGATGCAAATTCTTCACGAAGAGATTATTACTATTGTTGTTATTGCAGGAACTCAGGGTCTATGGATCTCCGAATCAGCAATGAGAGAACTATCTCTATATAGGACCACATAAGATGAAGAACTCTTCCATTTGGGTCCATATATTTATTATATTAATTAGTGAAAAATGAGAATATGTAATCTACGGAATTGAGCATGCTCACTCACTTGGTAATATGTGAATAAAGGATTGAATTAGAGAGAGAATGCAGGCCACAGCTTATGAAGTGAGGTGATGATTTTCCGCTGAATCAAAAAGAATGGATGGTGTGATCTTATAAGAAGCTAACACTGAAGTCCATCATCAGCATGTATATATGATCTGATCGATATTGTAGAAAAGGATAAAGGTTAGAAAAATGTGGAGGGAGTGGTCACCATTCACTGAACGCCACGCTTACAGACAAAGCGTCTTCCTCGTTCTTCACCCAATCCAGCGGCGTATCCATTCAATGGATATCAGTACAAGACTACCTATATATGAAAGCAAAATCATACACAGTAGTGTGATGCGGTAATGGCATGACATGGATATGGTACGAGACAAAAACGAATAAACCAAAACAAAGTTTGATTGCTTTTCTGTCCTTACGTAAACAAGTTGAACCCCTAGTCCCACGTAAAGAATCCCAATCAAGCCATGATCCGAGTATGTACAAATTCAAATACAATCCTTTTAGATTATCATCTTCTCTTTTGTTTTTTTCCGTTGGCAAGCATGTTATGGTGATTGAATTGGATGAATGATGATAGATATAGTAGGGACCGGGAGGAGCAAATGCGGTTTCTACGAACTAAGACAATAAATTATAATTCAAGTGACATCTCCTCTTATTTCTATAATGAGAGGTTGTTGATTTTAAATAAGGGATTTCTTCCTTATTTATTCATCCTTTTTTCATTATTCCTAACTCTACTAAGAACTCCTTGATACCAAAAATAGATAAAAAAAGGTTTTGGGAAATTAAATACGAATTATTTGCATCTGTATGAGACAAATAAGAGTATATCTATGCTCTTGTTTCGGAATTCATATGGTTTTTTTGTATCTAGCACTTTGTCTAAGAGGGGAAAAGATCTAAAGGATGCTTTCGATTGATATTCATTAAAACAATCGTAAGTTAAAAAAAAAAGGGATTTGGATATATATTTTTATTATTATTATTTATGAAATTAATTTTATTATATTATCAATATAAAATATTTTACATTATCAATTAATTATATCTTTTTTATGTGACTTTTAAGATAATTAACATAAAATTTAAATAATTTTAATGATACAACTATATATAATTAGATAATAATATATGTAAAAAAAGTTTATATTAATAATATGACAAAATTAAATCAATGTTATTTGTTTGTTTATTTATTTTAGGGGGAGGGGGGGAATGGAGCTTCATCGTTGTGAAGCTTCTCTTAATCCCCAAGGGCCAAATATATAATCCCAAGAAGAAAAAAGGGGTTTAATTTCTTCATTAGTGCAGAATCCATGATGCTTCGTAGTTATGTAAAGTTCATAATGTATGATATTGGCTTCTTGTAATAAAAAATTCAGTGAACCACGAATAACATGCACATGAATACTCACAACAAAAGTAATTAATGGGTTTTTCTCCAAGTCACCAATTATAATTGGAAAAATTATTGTTTGATGTTTGAACAGTTTCCTTCTTCATTGTCTTGTGAAAAAAAAAAAAAAAGTTTCCTTCTTCATTGGCAAAGCTAATGGCGCACAATAATTAAAGCTTTGATAAAAATATGAAATCTAGTTTTGTAAAGCAACGATATAGAGATAATGTTTCTCCCAAAACAATTGGTTTTCTTCATTTTGTTGCAATTTCACCATTTTGGTTAACATGACATGTACAACAAATAGGGGTGTCAAATCTTAATTAAGTACATTCTTTCTTATAGCTTGAATTTTTGTTTTCACGTGAAGTTCACTATTTCATTGGCCCTTATTACTGAAACTTGCTTAATCCTATTCGATTTATAAAAGTCCCAATGAAGATTTTTACGTTGTTTAGTGAGAATTTTTTTTATTTTTAAAACTCAAATCTAAAATGTCTGATTAGTAAATCAAAGTAACCGTTACTTTGACAGACCTCATTTTGAAGTTTGAATAGATGGGGAGGGTGAGGGGGAGCATTAGTCAATCGCGAAAGATGGATGCACAACCAGATGGAGGAGGCTGCTAATGCCTACTGCTAGGGCACGCAGCACAAGCCAGATGTAGGCGAACTTTCCTCTGGATGAAAGAGTGATGCGCCTGCTGAAGGCGGCTTCTTAAATGCTCTTCGCAGGTCAAGGTGTTTTATGCACGTTGTTAAGGGTGACGATGTGTTGGTTTATCAATACAACCAAGTATAGTCTACCACTGTAAAATCTCCCCACTCCAACGATAAAAGACTCCACCATCTCCTACCTCCGGTGTCTTTCGCTCACCACTCTCTTCCTCTCTTTCTCTTCAAATCACATACATCCTTTCTTGTTTCCTTCCTTCACACATTTTCAGCCAATTATTCATTCCTTCTTCCATTTCTAGTCAGATCAAGACCCTTTCCCAACCTTTGATGCAAAAAGCTGAGAACTTGCTTTCTGCGTATGCTTGATACACGCATATGGTGGTGTCAAAGTCACGACTCTGAAGACATTTTTTAGTTGCTACAACCTTAACTAACAAATTAACTAGCTTTTGTTATCGTTGATGATAATATTGAATTCTGGGGCGGTGATTATTATGAAGGGGAAGAAGAAACTAGAAAAAGAAAGAAACTTGGGGAGAGATAGGGTGAAAAAATTGACAGAAACGCATGGAACAGTAAAAGGAACGATGGAAAGTATTGAAACAGAGGACCCTCTTCCTTTCTTATTACTGAGTGCTGTTTCGGAACAAAGGATTGTGCAGGTGTGGCGGCTTTCTGACTAGGTCATGGAGACGTGCGGTGGCACGGAGTGTGGACAATGGACAGATGGTGGAGCTAGAGGCAGAGGGGGAGGGGGAGGGGGAGGGGGAGGGGTCGCAAATGGGGTTGTAATGGGAAGGTAAGGGGTGGTGGGAGAGAGAATGAGAAATTTTACAGTGATACACCATGCTTTGTTGTATTGATAAACCATTACATCATAACCACTGGATGACGCAGTGCGTGGTGCACCAAATTTGGCTGGGCGCACCACAGCACGCGCCGATGCTGAAATGTGATTTATTATGGAATGCTTGAAGCTTAAAACGATCCTGTCATATTGTCGATTCTACATATTTTGCATGGTGGTCCCGTAAAGTATAAATACAAAGGTAGACAATAACCTACTAGCCACAAATTTGACAAAGTTTTTATAAGAAAATCAATTTGATAATAAAAATTTCAAAAAAATCCTCATGCTTAGATGTAACGAAAAGTCACGAATTTTGATTTCCTATTTTTTAATTTTTGGGTCATGGAACTAATTGAACGAGAAATGGAGGACTGGATCATGTAGTCCACTTAGATCCGATTTTGTGGGCGCGGGCAATTTATCCCATCTTGGCCTACAGTTAAGTGCTGAGCCCAACGCAGCAAGGGCCAATATGTAAGACGATAAATGGACTGCCTTAGGCCATTTTTGGTTTTGGTGAAAGGATTTCATTAAAGGAAGCAAACACCAAACAGCCTAGAGATGCAGCTGAGCCTAAAAACTACGACAAAAAAATAAAAAAAAAAAAACCAAGAAGCCATCAAATTTCATAAATTTTTCAATAACATGATTATGCATTTCCTTCGACTAACAAATCATGTAGAAAGTTCCATGCAATATATATATATATATGAGATGATCAAGTTATACCAGTATAATTATAAGTATTTATTATATTATTAAATAATTTTTTATTGGTATAAACTATTATTCATCCTGTGATTTCATGGGTTGATTTTTACCTCATTATTTTTTTTTTCACTTTTTGTTTATTTTTTAAAAAAATGAAGCACATGTTATTTCATTCATTATGAAATCAAAATAAGTTTCTTACATTGAGATGTATCACAGCCTTTTGATAGTAATTTCAAAATTTAAATGAACCATTAAATGATTTGTTGAAGATGATTAAAAGTAGCGGAATTATGTACGGAGTAAAAAAAGATTTTGATGTAAGAAATTTCAGGCATCTAATTGCACAAATTAAAGTGATTGAAGGAGATCTTCTTGAATCACAATTATGGCTGGAAACATTTTTCAAAGTGAGTTAATCTTATTAAACGTTTAAACAATCAATAAGAAACTTGAAATTGTAGTCACAACTCTTATATTAATTATCATGCTAAGCAAAAAGTGTGTAGTTCTAACACAATATCTTTAGAAAGGGAAAATACTATACACTTTTAAAAACTAACTTGAGTTTGTGAGTGGTACAATAGACTAATAATCTACCATCAGCAAACTAATTAGGTGAAAGTAAGAAAAAGTAACTTGTCATAAAGTTTCAGTTGTTATCATGTGAATCGTATAAAAACATAACTTTGTTTATAAATTCCAAAAATTATAAAGTTAACAAATAATAAGTCATAGAATAGAATTAACATATGTATCAATAAAAGTGAAGTAACAACAAAGAAAATGACCTATACAGAATATTGCCATAGCACCATAAATACAAAGGTAATAAAGTTATTTATAAAATCTTAAAAAGAGAGACATTATTTGACATCATGAAACAACAAGAGTTTAGCTTTCAATTTATTCATTATTCCTTTAATTAAAGATTCTTTATGCAATAATATAAATTAAAAGGAAGCAAGAAGCAGGAATAGCAAACATTTAGCAACGAAAGCATTCAATATCTTACCTAGAGGGTGAAAGGAGTGAGAACTAAGAGACGACAAGAGGCAATGATAGCAGTAAGTAAGGTGGTGCCGCTAAGCGATGGAGAAGAGGTGGGATGACAAGAGGAAGAGAGGACAAACTGAGAAAATGAGAATAATTCATTTGTATAACTTATTTCACTTGAATATAAAGTGCTCGTAATGTAAGCCCAAAAAAAAAAAAGCTATCCTATAGTAACAATAATAACTATTAATGTCTTAGAGTTAAAGTAGTACTTATTCAAAAAAAATAAATCAGCTATTTGTTTTTTCAAAAGAAAATGCAATTGGTTTCATAAGGAGGCTCATAAATCCCACAACATTTTAGTATAGCATTGTTGTCAAAAGTTAAAAAGTAATAAAATACAACAAAAACAAAACCCTTATTAGATAGAGATAACATGGTTAGTTCTTACATGTGTATATAAGTCAACAACTAAACTAAGCTCCTCGATCATCTCGAGAGGCCCTTCTGCTAAATGCAATGAGATAAAACATCCTATTCTTGATCCCACTAGCATCAGTCATATTCCCCTTTATTCACTTAACATGTGGCGACTCTTATCTTAGAACAGAGGTTGAGGGGAGACATATAGTGACTCCAAAGGGCAGCGAAAGAGGAGCGAAGGGAGCGGGTGACAACAGGAAGGAGAAACAAGAGATTGGTGAAGAGCATTGAGATCGATGAATGGGAGAAGAGAGGAAGGTTCTAACAAGAGATAAAGAGAGTTAAAATTTAGCTTTCAAGTTATGTGAATTCTGCTATGCACCAGATTATCTATGGTGCATGGTACACCAGATTTTAACTACATTCCATAACTGCGGGTAAATGTATTTGAAGCTGTGGCTAAATACATTTGAATGGAGCACTGCACCCGCACCCATTTTTTGCCTCCTTACAGGCTCGACAACAACAATGATAGCTTCATTCTCTTCTATCTCACCACCTCCTTGCTGCACACTTCCAACCCATCATCAACCACCAACCAACACAGGGGCACACACATACATCACACATTACAAGCAAATAGTTTGAATATGGTGGAACTTGTTGGTTGAAGTTCCCTCACCATTGTCGCCTTCTGTAGCGGCAACTCCAGCTATAGCCATAGCATAATATAATGAAATGTAAATTTAATTATTAAAAAAATATTCCCATTTTTCTATATGTTTTTTGCAATGTTATTTGTTAGAGAATGGCAAAGTATCATCGAAATAACATCAGATCTATCCTTCTCAACCACCGCCACCTACCTGGAATGCCATCGACCACAACCACTTCCACCTTTTCCTTCCACTGCATCGTCTTGGATGCTGTCAGCTGCGACGGTAGAGACACCACGGGAAAGGGTCAGAGACAGAACGCCAAAAATTTTCAAGCTTGATTGAGAGAAGACTTGGACTGTAAGAATGTAAAGAGGGAGAGGGAGATGTGGTTTGGATCAAATTGGGGAGTATGGAGGAAGCTACTGGTGGGAACTTGATGGGAGGGTGGAGGAAAGTGAACAAAACATGGTAGACCAACGTGGAACATGGGTGGGCCTATTTTTTTGGTAAATGGTGCACCATGCACTATAGTTAATCTGGTGCATAGCAGAATCTGCCTTCAAGTTATTCATTACTCCTTTAATTAAAGATTCTTTATGCAATAATGTAAATTAAAAGGAAGCAAGAAGTAGGAATAGAAAACATTTAGCAATAAAAGCATTCAATATCTTACCTAGAGGATGAGAGGAGTGAGAACTAAAAGGCGACAGGAGGCAGCGATAGCAGTAAGCAAGGCGGTGCCGCTAAGCGATGGAGAGGAGGTGGGATGACAAGAGAAAAAGAGGACAAATTGAGAAAATGAGAATAATTGATTTGTAGAGCTTATTTCACTTGAATATAAAGTGCTCATAATGTAAGCCAAAAAAAGAAAAAAGCTATCCTATAGTAACAATAATAACTATCAATGTCTCAGAGTTAAAGTAGTACTTATTCAAAAAAAATAAAAATAAATCGGCTATTTGTTTTTTCAAAAGAAAATGCAACTAGTTTCATAAGGAGGCTCGTAAATCCCACAACATTTTAGTATAACATTGCTGTCAAAAGTTAAAAAGTAATAAAATACAACAAAAACAAAAACCTTATTAGATAGAGAAAATATGGTTAGTTCCTACCTATGTATATAAGTCAACAACTAAACTAAGCTCCTCAATCATCTTGAGAGGCCCTTCTGCTAAATGCAATGAGAGAAAACATTCTGTTCTTGATCCCACTAGCATCAGTCATATTCCCCTTCATTCACTTAATAAGTGGCGACTCTTGTCTTAGATCGGAGGTTGAAGGGAGATATACAGCGGCTCCAAAGGGTGACGAAAGAGGAGCGAAGGGAGCGGGTGATGGTAGGAAGGAAAAGCAAGAGATTGGTAAAGAGCATTGGGATCGATGAACGAGAGAGGAGAGGAAGGTTTTAAAAAGAGATGAAGAGAGTTAAAATTTTTAAGATATTTTAGTAGTAACAATTTTTCTTTAATTGTAATAGATTTCACTTTGATTCAATTTTAATTTTTTTTTATTGATGAGTTATTGATAAATATTTCCATGAGCATTTTATGAATTAATAGAAATATTTAACCTTTAATTAAGATTTTATTTTTTTCAATTCAAAGTTTGAATTATCAAGAATACATTTATCATAATCACATAAAAAAGTGTTAATTTTTGACTAACCTTATCACTTATTACTTATATAATGGAATTATATATTATTTACTTATAGCTTGATCAAAAGAGGTCTGAAGATTTAAAATTTTTGCTAATATCTATTTTTTATGAGATTAATGTTGATACATCGTCAGTGAAAAATAGTTTTATACTATCATCCAATCATATTCTTCTATTTATAAGATTTTTAATATATTTAATGGTTTAGTCAAACACTTTTCCTGATATGGCAATATATAATTATATATTTCTATAAAAAAAATTATACTGATAATATATCAAAATTAAATTCATTTTTGAATTATAAACATTCTTCATTTATTTAATTAAGAGCTCAAAAAAAATTTTAATCTCAGTAAATTTTAAAATTATATCTATTCTTTCAATAATATCCCCTTATTTTATTTTTTATTAAATTCAAGTAAGCTAGTCTAAATATTATTAAAATTAGTTAATTATTTTTCATTAATCGATATTTATAAATTTTCTTACTCATATATCTTGTTATTGATGATGGATGATAAATTTACTTGAAATAGTATTTTTTATCATATATTTTTAAATTAAGAAGTACAAAAGGTATTTAAATTATAGAGTTTAATTTGGATACACTAACAGTATAAAATTTCTTTACACTGTCATCCGATCAAAACCTTCCTTTTGCATGAGCATTCAAGTAGTGGGTAGTTATATCAAAAAGTTTTATTGATGTGACAATAAATAATTTGATGTTTGTATAAAAATTTTTACATTGATAGTGTATTCAAATTAAATTCTAAATTAAAACACCAAAATTTTTGTTTTTTATAAAAAACAGAAAGTTAAAAGACTGAATGCTACACGTTGAAGCAACAACGGGAAGCATGCACGAATAAAAAAGAAGTGGTGAGGTATGTATGTCATATGCATGAGCATGATGGGCGGTGAAGACAAGACTCCATGCGCGAATAAAGGACAATTGAATCAATTTTTAGCGAGGCCTTTACAATTTTTTAGCGGGAATAATTTTTGTTTTATTTTAATTAGATGATGTCAAATGGCAGTTAGAGGTAGTTAAGTCAGTAATAAATTATAGATAAATTTTTATAAAATCTAGCATTGGATTATAAGTTTATATCTTATAGATCATTTTTATGAAATTTTATATTAATCTAAAATCATTTGATATATTTTTTATATACATCAAAATCAATATAATTTATATGTTTAAAATATACATGAACAAGAGATACTTGATTATATTCTTATTAATATTCAATTTTTATAAAATTTGACATAAATAATATTTATAATAAGTAACTATAATTCAATAGATGGATCGATAAAAAATATATTTTATAAAGAGTTATAAGTGTTATAATTATGCTTAAAGATGGACACAGTCAATTTGAGTTGAATGCTTGAGACTAAACCTAATATTACTTGTTTTGTGAAAGAAGAGTATTACTTTTACAAATCAACCATAATATAAGTAAATATAAATTAAAATAAACCCTCAAATCAGTCTTTGATAATATCCTTAATAGATATATTGACTCCTGACAAAAAATAATTAGTCTTATCGTCCCTGACAATTACAAAAATTACACTATTAGGTTTCTGACAATTAGGAGTGAGCGTGGGTTAGGTTGAGTCAATTTGAAGGGCTTTTTTGACCCAACCTATTTATCTAAATAGTAGATTGGGTTGGGTTGAGTTAAAGCCATAGGTTCAATATATATTTAAAAATAAATTATCTATTAAAATATATCAAAATATGTAATCAAATGTAATAAATCTAAGCATATATAAGATAAAATGTAACATAAATATCAAATCTTTTAATAAGTATAACAATCTCAATAAAAATAAATTAAAAAAATTCATAAGTCATAGAAACTTTTCAAAAAGTATATTTAAGTCCTAATAGTTTTCAAGAAAAATATATATAAGCTTTAAAAATATAATAAACTACATGAACATATTGAAATCAGTCATTATATATAGCATATGGAATGACATAATTATCAATTTTATTCTCAATCTTTTTAAGATATCCAGTATTATCCAAACGATCCACTAAATTCTTATTTTAATAATACATCAGATACTCTATCAACTTCTCACAGGTAAGTTGGATTGGGTTGTGTAGGTAAAAAAAATTTCAAATCTATAACCTAACCCATATCTTATGAATTATAAATTTTTTAACCTAACCTAACTCGTCAACCTAACCCAACCCATATTTTGTGGATTAGGTTCAGCTAAAATCCATGCATTGGTAGGTTGACCCAACTTAGTGCCCACCCCTACTAACAATTGCAAAAATTGGATACCTTTGATTTCTGACTCACTTACATCCCGTAAAGAGTTTTATATAGAGGTAAAATAATAATTAGAATTTCTCTAATCCCATCTCATATGGTATCCTCTAAATGCACAATTTGCATAATTTAAAAAAATTCTACAAACACACCATTTTAAAATGTTAAAGTTGGATGTGATAGATTAAATGGTGCATTTGAGAGCTTTCTCACATTATACAAATTATGTATGTAAATGGTACTATATGGGATAAAGTTAGGAAAATTCTAATTATCATTCTATATTCAGATTAGACTCTTTATAAGTTACAAATGAATCAAAAACCAAGATATTATCATAGACTAATTTAGAGTTTACTTATTTTCGAAAGTACTTCTTTAAGTTTAGCGGCAAGTCTATTAACATTCTTCCAACAAGTTCACTACGAAAATAACATAATATTTAGGAGAGAAGAACAATATAACTTGTTCCATTGTAACAGGGAAATTACCTTTTATGTTAGACTGTTTACATGCCCTGTCGGTTATACTTTGTTTGAATGTAGACGGAAAAAAAATTAAAAATACAAAATACAGAATGTATTATTTGATTGAAAAAGAATTAAAAAAATAAAATTTAATTATATATAAATACATTTTATGATTACTGCTTTTTCATGATAAAAAAATTATAAGAATAAAATCATAAATTTATATAACAAACTCACACTCTCATTTTTTTACTCCATAAAGCAAAGAAAAGTTTCTTAATAGATTCCGCAACTTTTCTTTTTCTTTTCTCTTCACTTTTCTCCCGTGATTTAAACAGAAAAAATGTCACATTTTCTTCCATTCCAAATACTGGAATATAGTTAGATAATTTGCGGCCCACAAAACCGAGCCTTTCTTCCCCAAACAAACATACACACAAAAATCTGACCCAAAAACAAAGAAATACAAACAAAATGAATATAATAACGATCACACCAAAACTATTTTAAAAAGTCTTCACTTATGAACATTTCCAACAGCCAAAATCACATCTCTTCATAATTGAACCGCATTAAATTAAATCTCCAAAAACAGAAAAGTATTTATTTATTTTAAGAATAATACTACTTTTCAACCGTGTGGATTTTTTCAAAACTTCTCAAAACAAAAGTTATGAAAATCAACGATCGCAGTGGCTAAAGGAACTTCCATGGTTTCTAGTTTCTACATCGATTAAAGAAACATAGGACACATGCCGGAGCCCACCGATTTGGACCACTCTCAACTCCCACCCATCTATTTTATAACAAATTCGTCTTCTTTGGTCATGGAACTAATCAATATTGCAACCTCTTAGCTTAAAACTTAAAATAGGTTAAGTTTGGTCCACATCCATCACTATGTGGCGAGTGGAGCGGGATCATTCTGCATCGAGAAATATTTGATAAATTTATTTATTTTTAAATATTGTGTCAATTTATATTATATTTATTATTAGATAAAATATAAATTTCATTTAAATTAAATTTATATTTTATTTAATAATAAATAAAATATAAATTATTCTAAAAAAAATGAATTCGCATGTCATCATTCTGATTCCATACTGTAATATAGGATCTAATATACTAATCCGGGAGACACGTGTTCGGTACGCATGCGGTCGTACGTACCATAATTGATCACCAAACTCATCAAACCCAAACTATTATGCAAAGAGGGAGGAGTGAATATATATTTTAATATCTAAAAGATGGTGTTAGTTTTTTAAAAAATAATATTAATATAGTCTTTCAACAATGTAAAATAATATTAATTTTTATTTTTTAAGAAATTTTATATTATTTTAATTCTTTAATTATTAAATACAATATCAGTATAGTTTTCCGATTGTATAATTAATTTATTTCTTAATAATAAAAGTATCATTAGTTTAATCTTTTAGTTTCAAAACAAAATTATTTTATTATAAAAAATAAATTAATGTTAATTGTTTCAAACTACACCGTTTTCTGTAAATAACATTAAAATATCCTTCAAAATATTGGTTTGGCATTTAATTTTTTATACAAAGACATTAAGTTAATTATTGAGAAATATTTTTTATATATTCATTTTTTTTACATAATTAACACTTTCTTTTTATCTTTTTCTTCTCCTCCTTTATTTTTTTTATTTTTTTCACTTTCTTTCATAATTTTTTTTACTTACTTTATGATTGAATATTAGGAGATATCTCACTTTAAAGTGATATAAATAACAACACTCTTAATTACTATTTATTAGGATCGCTGGTACCATATAAACAGAAAAAGTTCACAGAAAATTTAATAAAATATAAGAATAATTATTAGATAAAATAAAAAGAAAATGTCTCACTCATCTAAAAATCAAGATAATAAATAAATTTAGATAAAAATTCTACTTGCGTAACATCTTTCTACTGTGATTATGAGTGATTGGCATGAGCATGCATATAATCCAGAAGGGGAGGCGTGTCAATCAAGCCAGCACATGCTATGTGCCGAATTGCAGAGTCAGCAATCTATCACTTCATAAGCCCCGCCACCAACACCAACAGCAACACCCTTCCAGCTTCTTCACCCTCCGCCTCCATGTAACGACAATCTTAGCTTGGCATGAAATTCAATGGGGTCACGCTACGTGTTAGCCTCTCATTGGTTATAGTATTTTAGCTTTTGCCTTCTTAAGCCTCTCTGTTCCCTGCTTTTGTTCCCCTTATATCTGTTTCGTGCCCTGATCACTTCCCCACCTGCTCTCTGTCATTCACTCTCTTCAGTGCCTCAGCTCCAGCCCTGATAGATCCCTCAACCATGGCAGAGAAGGTACTAGCATGTTGATTCTTATCTGAATCATATATATATAAGTTCTCTCTTTGATCTCCAAATTAACAAAATACGCACTTTGATAAATATCTAATTTTTTGTGGTCATTGTTAATTTATTAAACGAAAATGCTATTTTCGTTCTTGGCTGGAGCTGCTTCTATCTGCTTGAATTGTGGCGTATATGCAATTATTCTATTCTATTCTATTCTAGTGTATGTCAGAGATTTGATCCACTTTGATTCAGATTACCATAATGAAGCTCAAGGTTGATCTTACGTGTGATAAGTGCTACAAGAAGGTCAAGAAGGTCCTCTGCAAATTCCCTCGTGAGTCTCTCACCACTTGCTTAATTTTCAATCAAATTATTCATATTAGAAATCCAGAATTATAGCTTGCATATATATATATATATATATATATATATATATATATATATAAAACTTGGATTAACAAAATATATAGTAAGAGTATCGAGTATTACGACAAAACATATCAAATTGAGTTGATTTGTTGGTGTTGAAAATTTTGCGAACAAGAGAAATTCGAGACCAGGCGTACGACCATAAGAACAACATCGTGACGATCACAGTGGTATGCTGTAACCCTGAGAAGATCAGGGACAAGCTTTGCTGCAAAGGTTGTGGTGTTATTAAAAGCATTGAGATTGTGGAGCCTCCCAAGCCCAAACCTCCACCCGAGAAGCCGAAGCCCAAGCCCAAGGAACCTGAGAAGCCAAAGGAGCCAGAGAAACCAAAGGAGCCTGAGAAGCCGAAGGAACCAGAGAAGCCTAAAGAGCCCGAGAAGCCCAAGGAGCCTGAAAAGCCCAAGGAGCCCAAGAAGCCCAAGGAACCCGAAAAGCCTAAGGAGCCAGAGAAACCTAAAGAGCCCGAGAAGCCCAAGGAACCAAAGAAGCCTAAAGAAGCTCCTCCTCCTCCTACGACTCCAGTGTGTCCACCGGCGGTGATTCCAATTGGGGTATGCTGTGTGCCATGCTATGAAGGTCGGCCCGGTGGGCCGTGCTTTCACGGGTACGGTAGGCCGCCACCATGCTATGATGGCTATTACGGAAGGCCCGTTTATGATAGTTACGGTGGGGGCAGGCCTTGTTATGTAAGTCGTTGCGATGAATATTTCTATGAAGATAACACGTCAAGCTGCACCATCATGTGATCTTAACACTCTCCATTCGTCGAATCTTTATACAGATGAAATGGGATTGTTACTATTGGAGGCTTTCTCTCATCTCATCAATCGTACCTTCAATTATTTGATGAATTATTTCTTTCTTTTTGTTATGATTACATATTAATGGGAATGAATATGAAATGAGGGGCTAAAGAGGGGTAAAGAATAAAGGTTACACGATGTAACCAATTCTACGATGTCATACATTTTAATCAGTTAAGAATAATGATAATGAATATACGAATGTATAGTTTTATTAGTATTATATTTCATTTCTCACTTGCATCTCATTTTTTTTTTGTTTTAAATTTCTATGTTGTTTCTACTTAAATAATGCTATCTATATTCGTGATACATTCTTCAACAAATTTTGCACTGAATAACAGGAGTGATAAGTTAGTGAAATAATTTACAAATTATTTGTGATCTAGCTATTCGTGCTTTGCATTTGCTTCTAAGTAAGAGTGGAGTGTGGATTTATTTGATTTGCTCAAAACTGAACCGGTTTGGTGGGAATTGAAATGGTGGGCAGGTAATCCACATTTGGTGTGTCCACGTTGGATTGTACTTTTGATTTTATTGAAAGTAAAGAACTTGCTAACAACAATCACCCACTAATTAATACACCTTAATTAGGTCATCGTCATAATAAGGACTCAATTTTTTTTCTCCTTTTATAAAGCTCCTTTCTATGTATGATTCATAGGTACTAGAAAGTTTATTCTCCAAAGAGTTCTATATTATTCCCCCCAAATTTTTCATTACAAATTTATTTGTTAGGATATATGCATAATCAAATGGATAGATATTAATTTCATTTTTATTAACATTACAAGATTCTTTCACTTGAATGTGTTTCAGCAGTGCAAATTTTTGAATAGGAAGCTGACAACTAATAGCATGTTTGGATTTGTGTTTGGGAAAGTTAAAATTGATTTTTATCTCCTAAAATTGATTTTGTCCATTTTTGATAATGTTTAATTTTAAAAAATTAAAATTAATTCTTATCCTTAAAATTTATTTTTTAAAAAATAAAATTTTTTATTTTTTATCAAAATTATTTTAAAAAAATTATTAAATATAAATTATATTATATCAAAACCAATTTTAATAAAATTAATTCTACAAAAACGCGCTGTAAGCGACCTTATCGCGTATTGTCCTTTAGACACCTTTAGACAAATATGAATAAGCTTTGCCAACCAGTTCTTTAGTGGTCATTGACGAGTGACCTCGATAGACAATGACAAGTTGACACCCATGATCCTTTTCTTTCCTTGCCGGCAGCTTAGCTTTTCCCACCGCGTTAGATCCATGAACCTAGCAGAAGCTGAAATAATACAAGCCCCCCAGCCCCCCACCCCAAAAAAAAAAAAAAATCAAAAATAAAAATAACACAAAGAAAACAAAAACAAAAAACAAAAATCGGAAAAGAAAGGATGCTGTCAGTGGGAGCTGCATGGAAACTTACGAGAAATGACATTAACTGCGCTAAAAATTAGTGTTTTGTTTTTGGGGCCCTTTTTACAGTGCAAGGTAAAGAGTTAAAACGAACGCATTGACTTGCATGATGAGTTTAGCCAGGAGAGATCCAGCCGACATTCACTTTAGGTTTGCATAAAAAGAAAGTGACACTAGAAAGTGTTACTTATGAAAGAAGTGAAAGGGACTTTTATTATGTTAATCCAGAGATGGAAGTTGCTTTCATCTAAAGATAGCGTTTAGTTTCATTTTTTTTTAAACAAAAAAAAAATTTGCAGGATTTAATTCAATTCAATCAACACATCATAGCTTTTATTTTTTTTGACGTGTCAACACATCATAGCTATACCATGGATCATCGTTCAAGTGACGTCTATCTCTCTTGATCTTTGTGTTTTGGAAGTTGATGTCTTTAAATCAAGGGCTCAATTTTCAAATTACTCATAGTCTCCGCTCTATCAGGGATTCCCACGAACAAAATCTATATATATATATATATATAACTCATCTTTCTTTTGCTTATCTCTTAATTAGTGCCACTTTTATCTTTTTAAGCAATATGATGAGATGTGTTAGAATAGATTTATTGTCGTCAAATTGAACCTACTTTTTTCAAACTCAACAACCCAAAATATAATTATTCAAGTTTTGTTTGTTACATTGAAAATTAAAAAAAAAAAAAGAAAAGAACTTTTTTTTTTGGTTCAAAACCATCTCTAGTGGAAGCCTGTTTCCTTTGATTTCTTCCTTTTTCAAAGCTCTAATAAAAGATACCATGAAAGATAGTCTTTTTAGAAAGCCAAAAGCCAAACCAGATTTATAGAAACTTTTAGATTTAAATTATCAAATTCAAGATGATTGGGATCCGGTTAATATTAAACATTTGTAAAATTATACGGATTATGTTAGAATTAAACTCATCTTTAAGAAATATTTATAGTTATTAAATTGATTCATCCTTCTAATGAACTATACCTATCTAAAAATTTCTCCTAAAATTATTGACGGATCCAGCAAGTTCGCCGTCGGTGAAGGGTGGAACATTATGCATGGGTTGTATCATGAGGTCCTGTCTAATCATCTATAAATAATTAAATAATTATTAATACGTGCAGCCATATGAAGAAACCAAACTTCATACGGCGACTAAGCATAATCATGTCAATTCTTTTTGTTTTTTTGCAAAATACGATGCCATTAGAATTTATCATCGCCATGAATAAATAATGTTACTTATATATTATTTTTCTGACAATATTTTTATATGGTTTAGAATTAATTAATATCAGTATAAGTCAAACACAAATTTTATATTATTAATATTTTTTATTTACTTTTTGGCAGAAATTATTATTAAATTAAAATTTTATATATTATAAATTATATTTATAAATTTTATATTAATATAAAATTCTTTAATACATTTTTTTTGTACATATACATATTTTCATACACAACAAAGTCATTGTAATAAATATTTTTTAAATATATATAAATAAAAACCATTGATCCAATTTTTATTAATGTCTATTTTTTTTAATTTAGCATAAATGATCAATGTGATAAATAATTATAATCTAATGGTTGAAACGGTAAGAATTTTATTCTACAAAAAATTATTAAAAATGTAAATATATCAAAATTTACACTATACTAATGTTAGTCGACCTCTCCTATCTTTATATTATTTTTTAAATAATTAATAAAGAAGAACTACTTTTTTTATTTTTTTTCCCTTCTCCATTGTTTTCAAAACAATTAAATATAAATAAAATGTGAAAAAGTTAATTATCTGTAAATGTCACTTTCCTTTCAAATAATAATGGGCTCAATTGAGAAGATTTAGTAGCCTCAATGCAAAACTTTTGAATTTAATACATTTATGATAATAATATTTTTATCAATAAGTAGTGTTATAAAGCTAATTTCACGATCGCGTTTGATTCCTAACTGGTAAGTCCTTCTAACATGTATTATTTTAAGAGTTTAATTAGTATGGATTGACAGTGTAAAATAGTTTTATACTATCAACTAATAAAAATGGAAGAAAATAGAAAATTATAGTAGGCCCCTTATTATAATAAGTGGTTATTTATATAAATTGACATTTTTTTTATTTTTATTGGCTGATAGTGTAAAACTGTTTTACACTATCAGTGCATTTAAATTAAATTTTTATTTTAAAAGATTGAAACATTAGTTTAACCAACAGAATATTTAAAAGATGAAGAGTGAAAAATTTAACAGAATAACTCAAGAAGACTAAGAAGTGCAACTGAGAATAATGGAGATAAATGTGAATAATAAGCATTGGAAGAGAAAATAGTAGAACAAAGAAACTTGAATGCTGTACCATATGAAAAAGCGGTGCAACTGGGAATGAAATACCCACTTCTGGTATATAATGCCTAATACATAAATATTCTTCGATGTGTCTTTTAAGCTTCCTTTTTGAAAAGATTTTTTTAAAACAAAAGAGGTAAATATCACTTGACACTAATTTTTAGTTGAAGAAATATTTTTTCTAAATTTATACAAAAGCAAAAATAATGAAAATCAATAAGATTCAAATATTATTCTCAATTGAACGTTGTTGAATCCTAGGTGAATCAATTGATTCCTGTCATTATCCCACCAAAAGTTATTATCCCATCAGTTTCATATCACTACCATTATTATAATTTAGTAACGATATGAACAAATTTCAGGCAACTTTTAATAATCAACAATAACGAAAATCAATAATATGGTAACTTTCTATGATTGAAGAATCAAATTAATATTAATTAAGTTAAATATGGTAACTTACTATTTCTTTTATAAATCAATTGTCAAATAAATATTAAGATTGTATGCAGAAAGAAAACTAAAATAAATAAAATATAATAATTGATCAATATGAGTGGTAAAAATTTAGGTGGGAAACTAATTGCTTATCATGAAACCACGTCAGCATCTCTATTTTTGCATAAACTTCCTTTTATAGAATATTACTGGGCGTCTCCGTAAATGATGCCCTTACTCCATTTTTTTTTTCAAATTATTTTGTTTTTATTGTTTATATTATATAATATTTATAATAGTGTATTTAACCCATACAATGTACAAGTGTAAATTGTGAGAAATATACATATATAATATTATTTGATATAATAATTTATTGTTGAAATTCTATTTTATTGTATAAGCATAATAGATTATAAAATTTTAGTAAAATATGGTTATATAAATTAATTTTAAATATTATTGAATTAAAATGATGTAAATATTATAAAATTTAGTAAATATTATTTGTTAGAATTTTTTCCTAATTTTCAAATCAAGATAAAAAGTTGATGTAGAAATCATTCTTTTGTTATAACTAAAAAAGTATGTTACTAAAAAAAATAATTCCAATTCTCTCTCAACTCTCTTTATTTAAAACTTTGTTTCATTTTCTTTTCCCTTCTCTTTATTCAGCTTCCTAATAATTATTAATTTAAACCAAACCTTAAAGAATATATATTAAACATTAAATATAAAAAGAGATATACAATTACATACAAATCACATGTTTAAAACAAATACTAAAAGAAATTGATTAAATATAATAAGTACATGAGCATGCAGATATTTGTTTGTGCATATTGTAATTTTTTAAAAAAAAAATAGTATAATTATTTTATGAGCAGATATTGAAATTAAATAGATTAGGAAAAATATAGGCAATGATTATTTTTAGGATATTTTGTGTACCAAATCCGAATGTCAATAATTATAATTTATTAAAATAATTTCTATATATTAATTAATTAAGTTGAAAATATTATTTGTAAATATTAATGCATAAATAAACAAATAATATAATTAATGAAAAATTACATTATGGTTATGATTTAATTGAATAAAACTATCAATTAATTGATTTAAAACAGAAAAATTATGAGACCTTAGTTTAGCAGTATACCGAAAATATATACATTAGCAAGAATTCAATTAGTCCTAAATTAATTAGTGCTTTAATAACTTAAATTAAATAAAAGAAATCATTTTGGGAAAAATTACTTTTATTTTATTAGGTAATCAATAATCATGATACATCATGAATTTGAAATTTGAAATTGATTTTAAATGGCCTTTATTTTATTAGGTTTAGTAGTCATGATTTGATTGATTTTATTCATTAAGTATCAATTAATGATATTTAACATTAAATGAGATAATAGGAAATTCGATTAAATGGCTATTTATCGATTGAAGTTTAACAGAAAATCCTTTTCGTATGAAAATTTTTGATTAATTAACATTTGATTTAGAAATTTCGATCAGAAATTCTTTCAAGCTATTCGATATTAGGCATTTCTAATTCTTTCTTGGCTCTTTATCGATTAAAGTTTGATCAACTAAAAAAGCAACGTTTATGCATTTCAATTTTTTTTTTCATATATATTATAAGCAAGATTATACTATATATTTTTATGCGCAATATTTAAACTATGCATATCTGTTATTATAACTTATTTAAAGCAATATACTATTTCTTAATTTAAAGAAAATTGATTGCACTACAAGAATAATATCAGATTAAAATTTTGGGATATCAAATAAGAATACTATCAGAAAATTAATATCAAATAAGAATAATGATATCAAATTGATATCAGTCGCAAAACTTGTGTTTTAATCAATTAGATTTTTTATTTATTTTATTTGATTAGATGTTTCATTTAATTTAGGCACTGGCTTATCATAATTGAAAATATAATTTTTAATCCAACCAAAAATAGTTAACCATTGTCAACCGTAAGATATTACAAATTATAGCACGTGAAAGATAAAGCAACCTACATCAAAATAGAAAAACGAAACCTCATTAAAATGTCAAATAAACCATATAAGTATAACTCCTCTTGTTAGACGGCACCATAATTAGTATATTATGAGTGATATGTTTTGATAGTTTGAAAAATATAAAAAAAAAAATCCGAAAAGACCAATATAAAATAGATATGAAAAATTCGAAAAAGCATGATGAAATTATATTGCAAGGAGTCACCTATCAATGTATGGACAGAGAATGAAATTAAAAAAGTAAAAAAAAACACAAATATAGCAAAGATATATATATAGATAACAATGAGAGTGGCTATTGTCAAACCCTCTTGTCTAATGCCACGCCCTTTTTTATTGTTTTCATTTTGGAATTTCTAAAATATCCTTTATCAAAAGTTGGGTTAAATATTTGTCTATTATTTTAAATTATATTTAATAATTACACTTATTAATATTAGATACAAAAATTAAATTTTTTAAATTTAATAATTTAAAATAAAATTAATATGTTATTTAGGTGTTTTTTTTCAATTTTTGAAATTAAAACTTATTTTAAAATTTTATCTATTGCCACTCTAATATTGCAAAATTATATTAAATAATCATACTAATTAATATTAAATATACAAATTGACTATAACTAAACTATTAACTTAGCACAAAAAAATTTATAACTAAATCTAATGATTAATTCCTAGAAAAATGTAGTCAAATAAAATTTAAATAACTTATCAATTTTGATCAAACAAAAACATAGCACTTTATTCATATCATATTTGTGCAAGAATAATACATCCAACACTTCTCAACTTAAAAATTACACAATTTACTTAAACACAACAATAAAACATAGAATATAAAGAAAATATGAAAAAAAAACCTAATAAATATCTCTTTCTAGAAATCAAATACACTAATTTTTCTCATTATAAGACAATGCATGCAATGTAGTAATACAAATAAAATCCAAAATAAAAATAAATCGGCTATTTGTTTTTTCAAAAGAAAATGCAACTAGTTTCATAAGGAGGCTCGTAAATCCCACAACATTTTAGTATAGCATTGCTGTCAAAAGTTAAAAAGTAATAAAATACAACAAAAACAAAAACCTTATTAGATAGAGAGATAATATGGTTAGTTCCTACCTATGTATATAAGTCAACAACTAAACTAAGCTCCTCAATCATCTTGCGAGGCCCTTCTGCTAAACGTAATGAGATAAAATATTCTATTCTTGATCCCATTAGCATCAGTCCTATTCCCCTTCATTCACTTAATAAGTGGCGACTCATGTCTTAGAACGGAGGTTGAGGGGAGACATACAATGGCTCCAAAGGGCAACGAAAGAGGAGCGAAGGGAGCAGGTGATGGCAGGAAGGAAAAGCAAGAGATTGGTAAAAAGCATCGGGATTGATGAACGGGAGAAGTGAGGAAGGTTTTAAAAAGAGATGAAGAGAGTTAAAATTTTCAAGATATTTTAGTAGTAACAATTTTTTTTTAATTGTAATAGATTATCACTTTGATTCAATTTTAATTTTTTTTATTGATGAGTTATTGATAAATATTTCCATGAGCATTTTATGAATTAATAGAAATATTTAACCTTTAATTAAGATTTTATTTTTTTCAATTCAAAGTTTGAATTATCAAAAATACATTTATCATAATCACATAAAAAAGTGTTAATTTTTTACTAACCTTATCACTTATTACTTATATAATGGAATTATATATTATTTACTTATAGCTTGATCAAAAGAGTTCTGGAGATTTGAAATTTTTGCTAATATCTATTTTTTATGAGATTAATGTTAATATATTGTCAGTGTAAAATAATTTTATACTATCATCCAATCATATTCTTCTATTTGAAAGACTTTTAATATAGTTAATAGTTTAGTCAAACACTTTTCCTGATATAGCAATATATAATTATACATTTCTAAAAAAAAATATTTATATTGATAATATATCAAAATTAAATTCATTTTTGAATTATAAAAATTCTTTATTTATTTAATTAAGAGCTCAAAAAAAATTTTAATCTCAATAAATTTTAAAATTATATCTATTCTTTCAATAATATCCCCTTATTTTATTTTTTATTAAATTCAAGTAAGCTAGTCTAAATATTATTAAAATTAGTTAATTATTTTTCATTAATTGATATTTATAAATTTTCATACTTATATATCTTGTTATTGATGATGGATGATAAATTTACTTGAAATAGTATTTTTTATCATATATTTTTAAATTAAGAAGTAAAAAAAGTATTTAAATTATAGAATTTAATTTGGATACACTGACAGTATAAAATTTTTTTGCACTATCATCCAATCAAAACCTTCCTTTTGCATGAGCATTCAAGCAATGGGTAGTTATGTCAAACAGTTTTACTGATGTGGCAATATATAATTAGATATTTGTATAAAAATTTTTACATTGATAGTGTATTCAAATTAAATTATAAATTAAAACACCAAAATTTTTGTTTTATATAAAAACCAGATAGTTAAAAGACTGAATGCTACACGTTGAAGCATGCACGAATAAAAAAGAAGTGGTGAGGTATGTATGTCATATGCATGAGCATGATGGGCGGCGAAGACAAGACTCCATGCGTGAATAAAGGACAACTGAATCAATTTTTAGCGAGGCATTTACAATTTTTTAGCGGGAATAATTTTTGTTTTATTTTAATTAGATGATGACAAGTGGCAGTTAGAGGTAGTTAAGTCAGTAATAAATTATAGATAGATTTTTGTAAAACTTAGCATCGGATTATAAGTTTATATCTTATAGATCATTTTTATGAAATTTTATATTAATTTAAAATCATTTGATATATTTTTTATATACATCAAAATCGATATAATTTATATGTTTAAAATATGCATGAATAAGAGATACTTGAAAATATTCTTATTAATATTCAATTTTTATAAAATTTGAGATAAATAATATTTATAATAAGTAACTATAATTCAACAGATGGATCGATAATAAATATATTTTATAAAGAGTTATAAGTGGTATAATTATGCTTAAAGATGGACATAGTCGATTTGAGTTGAATGCTTGAGGCTAAACCTAATATTACCTGTTTTGTGAAAGAAGAGTATTACTTTTACAAATCAACCATAATATAAGTAAATATAAATTAAAATAAACTCTCAAATCAGTCTTTGATAATATCCTTAATAGATATATTGACTCCTTACAAAAAATAATTAATCTTATCATCCCTGACAATTACAAAAATTAGACTATTAGGTTCCTGACAATTAGGGGTGAGCGTAGGTTAGCTTGAGTCAGATTGAAGGGCTTTTCTGACCCAACCTATTCCTCCAAATAGTAGATTGGGTTGGGTTGAGTCAAAGCCATAGGTTCAATAAATATTTAAAAATAAATTACCTATTAAAATATATCAAAATATATAATCAAATGTAATAAATCTAAGCATATATAAGATAAAATGTAACATAAATATCAAATCTTTTAATAAGTATAACAATCTCAATAAAAATAAATTAAAAAAAATTCACAAGTCATAGAAACGTGTCAAAAAGTATATTTAAATCCTAATAGTTTTTAAGAAAATATATATAAGCTCTAAAAATATAATAAACTACATGAACATATTGAAATCAGTCATTATATATCACATATGGAATGACATAATTATTAATTTTATTCTCAATCTTTTCAAGATATCTAGTATTATTCAAACGATCCACTAGATTCTTATTTCAATAATGCATCAGATACTCTATCAACTTCTTATAAGTGAGTTAGATTGAGTTGTGTAGGTAAAAAAATTTTCAAATATATAACCTAACCCATATCTTATGAATTATAAATTTTTTAACCTAACCTAACTCGTCGATCTAACCTAACCCATATTTTGTGGATTAGGTTCGGTTAAAATCCATGCATTAGTGGGTTGATCCAACTTAGTGCCCACCCCTACTAACAATTGCAAAAATTGGGTACCCTTAATTTCTGACTCACTTATAACCAATAAAAAGTTTTATAGGGAGGTAAAATAATAACTAAAATTTCTTTAATCTCATCTCACATAGTATCCTCTAAATGCACAGTTCGCATAACTTAAAAAAATTCTACAAACACACCATTTTAAAATGTTAAAGTTGGATATGATAGATTAAATGGTGCATTTGAGAGCTTTCTCACATTCTACAAATTATGTATTTAAATGGCACTATATGGGATAAAGTTAGGAAAATTCTAATTATCATTCTATATTCACATTAGACTCTTTATAAGTTACAAATGAATCAAAAACCAAGATATTATTATCATAGACTAATATAGAGTTTACTTATTTTCGAAAGTACTTCTTTAAGTTTAGCGGCAAGTCTATTAACATTCTTCCATCAAGTTCACTACGAAAATAACATAATATTTAGGAGAGAAGAACAATATAACTTGTTCCATTGTAACAGGGAAATTACCTTTTATGTTAGACTGTTTACACGACCTGTCGGTTAAACTTTGTTTGAATGTAGACGGAAAAAAAAATTAAAAATACAAAATACAAAAAGTATTATTTGATTGAAAAAGGTAAGAAAATAAAATTTAATTATATATAAGTACATTTTATGATTACTGCTTTTTCATGATAAAAAAATTATAAGAATAAAATCATAAATTTATATAACAAACTCACGCTCTCATTTTTTCACTCCATAAAGCAAAGAAAAGTTTCTTAATAGATTCCGCAACTTTTCTTTTTCTTTTCTCCTCACTTTTCTCCCGTGATTTAAACAGAAAAAATTTCACATTTTCTTCCATTCCAAATACTGGAATATAGATAGATAATTTGTGGCCCACAAAACCGAGCCTTTCTTCCCCAAACAAAGATACAAACACAATTCTGACCCAAAAAATAAAAAGAAATACAAACAAAATGAATATAATAACGATCACACCAAAACTATTTTAAAAAGTCTTCACTTATGAACATTTCCAACAGCCAAAATCACATCTCTTCATAATTGAACCGCATTAAATTAAATCTCCTAAAACAGAAAAGTATTTATTTATTTTAAGAATAATACTACTTTTCAACCGTGTGGATTTTTTCAAAACTTCTCAAAACAAAAGTTATGAAAATCAACGATCGCAGTGGCTAAAGGAACTTCCATGGTTTCTAGTTTCTACATCGAATAAAGAAACATAGGACACATGCCGGAGCCCACGGATTTCGACCACTCTCAACTCCCACCCATCGATTTTATAACAAATTCGTCTTCTTTGGTCATGGAACTAATCAATATTGCAACCTCTTAGCTTAAAACTTAAAATAGGTTAAGTTTGGTCCACATCCATCACTATGTGGCTAGTGGAGCGGGATCATTCTGCATCGAGAAATATTTGATAATTTTTTTTTAAAATATTGTGTCAATTTATATTATATTATTATTAGATAAAATATAAATTTCACTTAAATTAAATTTATGTTTTATTCAATAATAAATAAAGTATAAATTATTCTGAAAAAAAATGAATTCAGATGCCATCATTCTGATTCCATACTGCAATATAGGATCTAATAAACTAATCTGGAGACACGTGTTCGGTACGCATGAGGTCGTACGTACCATAATTGATCGCCAAACTCATCAAACCCATACTATTATGCATACAGGGAGGAGTGAATATATATTTTAATATCTAAAAGATGGCGTCAGTTTTTTTAAAAATAATATTAATATAGTCTTTCAACAATGTAAAATAATATTAATTTTTATTTTTTAAGAAATTTTATATTATTTTAATTCTTTAATTATGAAATACAATATCAGTATAGTTTTCCGATTGTATAATTAATTTATTTCTTAATAATAAAAGTATTATTAGTTTAATCTTTTAGTTTCAAAACAAAATTATTTTATTATAAAAAATAAATTAATGTTGATTGTTTCAAACTACACCGCTTTCTGTAAATAACATTAAAATATCCTTCAAAATATTGGTTTGGCATTTTATTTTTTATACAAAGACATTAAGTTAATTATTGAGAAATATTTTTTATATATTCATTTCTTTTACATAATTAACACTTTCTTTTTATCTTTTTCTTCTCCTTCTTTATTTTTTTTATTTTTTCCACTTTTTTTCATAATTTTTTTTTACTTACTTTGTAATTGGATATTGAGAAATATCCCACTTTAAAGTGATATAAATAACAATACTCTTAATTACTATTTATTGGGATCACTGATACCTTATAAACAGAAAAAGTTCACAGAAAATTTAATAAAATATAAGAATAATTATTAGATAAAATAAAAAGAAAATGTCTCACTCATCTAAAAATCAAGATAATAAATAAATTTAGATAAAAATTCTACTTGCGTAACATCTTTCTACTGTGATTATGAGTGATTGGCATGAGCATGCATATAATCCAGAAGGGGAGGCGTGTCAATCAAGCCAGCACATGCTATGTGCCGAATTGCAGAGTCAGCAATCTATCACTTCATAAGCCCCGCCACCAACACCAACAGCAACACCCTTCCAGCTTCTTCACCCTCCGCCTCCATGTAACGACAATCTTAGCTTGGCATGAAATTCAATGGGGTCACGCTACGTGTTAGCCTCTCATTGGTTATAGTATTTTAGCTTTTGCCTTCTTAAGCCTCTCTGTTCCCTGCTTTTATTCCCCTTATATCTGTTTCGTGCCCTGATCACTTCCCCACCTGCTCTCTGTCATTCACTCTCTTCAGTGCCTCAGATCCAGCCCTGATAGATCCCTCAACCATGGCAGAGAAGGTACTAGCATGTTGATTCTTATCTGAATCATATATATATAAGTTCTCTCTTTGATCTCCAAAATAACAAAATACGCACTTTGATAAATATCTAATTTTTTGTGGTCATTGTTAATTTATTAAACGAAAATGCTATTTTCGTTCTTGGCTGGAGCTGCTTCTATCTGCTTGAATTGTGGCGTATATGCAATTATTCTATTCTATTCTATTCTAGTGTATGTCAGAGATTTGATCCACTTTGATTCAGATTACCATAATGAAGCTCAAGGTTGATCTTACGTGTGATAAGTGCTACAAGAAGGTCAAGAAGGTCCTCTGCAAATTCCCTCGTGAGTCTCTCACCACTTGCTTAATTTTCAATCAAATTATTCATATTAGAAATCCAGAATTATAGCTTGCATATATATATATATATATAACTTGGATTAACAAAATATATAGTAAGAGTATCGAGTATTACGACAAAACATATCAAATTGAGTTGATTTGTTGGTGTTGAAAATTTTGCGAACAAGAGAAATTCGAGACCAGGTGTACGACCATAAGAACAACATCGTGACGATCACAGTGGTATGCTGTGACCCTGAGAAGATCAGGGACAAGCTTTGCTGCAAAGGTTGTGGTGTTATTAAAAGCATTGAGATTGTGGAGCCTCCCAAGCCCAAACCTCCACCCGAGAAGCCGAAGCCCAAGCCCAAGGAACCTGAGAAGCCAAAGGAGCCAGAGAAACCAAAGGAGCCTGAGAAGCCGAAGGAACCAGAGAAGCCTAAAGAGCCCGAGAAGCCGAAGGAGCCTGAAAAGCCGAAGGAGCCCGAGAAGCCCAAGGAACCCGAAAAGCCTAAGGAGCCAGAGAAACCTAAAGAGCCCGAGAAGCCCAAGGAACCAAAGAAGCCTGAGAAGCCTAAAGAACCAGCTCCTCCTACGACTCCAGTGTGTCCACCGGCGGTGATTCCAATTAGGGTATGTTGTGTGCCATGCTATGAAGGTCGGCCCGGTGGGCCATGCTTTCACGGGTACGGTAGGCCGCCACCATGCTATGATGGCTATTACGGAAGGCCCGTTTATGATAGTTATGGTGGGGGTAGGCCTTGTTATGTAAGTCGTTGCGATGAATATTTCTATGAAGATAACACGTCAAGCTGCACCATCATGTGATCTTAACACTCTCCATTCGTCGAATCTTCCTACAGATGAAATGGGATTGTTACTATTGGAGGCTTTCCCTCATCTCATCAATCGTACCTTCAATTATTTGATGAATTATTTCTTTCTTTTTGTTATGATTACATATTAATGGGAATGAATATGAAATGAGGGGCTAAAGAGGGCTAAAGAATAAAGGTTACACGATGTAACCAATTCTACGATGTCATACATTTTAATCAGTTAAGAATAATGATAATGAATATACGAATATATAGTTTTATTAGTATTATATTTCATTTCTCACTTGCATCTCTTTTTTTTTTTTAGTTTTAAATTTCTATGTCGTTTCTACTTAAATAATGCTATCTATATTCGTGATACATTCTTCAACAAATTTTGCACTGAATAACAGGAGTGATAAGTTAGTGAAGTAATTTACAAATTATTTGTGATCTAACTATTCGCGCTTTGCATTTGCTTCTAAGTAAGAGTGGAGTGTGGATTTATTTGATTTGCTCAAAACTGAACCGGTTTGGTGGGAATTGAAATGGTGGGCAGGTAATCCACATTTGGTGTGTCCACGTTGGATTGTACTTTTGATTTTATTGAAAGTAAAGAACTTTCTAACAACAATCACCCACTAATTAATACACCTTAATTAGGTCATCGTCATAATAAGGACTCAATTTTTTTTTCTCCTTTTATAAAGCTCCTTTCTATGTATGATTCATAGGTACTAGAAAGTTTATTCTCCAAAGAGTTCTATATTATTCCCCCCAAATTTTTCATTACAAATTTATTTGTTAGGATATATGCATAATCAAATGGATAGATATTAATTTCATTTTTATTAACATTACAAGATTCTTTCACTTGAATGTGTTTCAGCAGTGCAAATTTTTGAATAGGAAGCTGACAACTAATAGCATGTTTGGATTTGTGTTTGGGAAAGTTAAAATTGATTTTTATCTCCTAAAATTGATTTTGTCCATTTTTGATAATGTTTAATTTTAAAAAATTAAAATTAATTCTTATCCTTAAAATTTATTTTTTAAAAAATAAAATTTTTTATTTTTTATCAAAATTATTTTAAAAAAATTATTAAATATAAATTATATTATATCAAAACCAATTTTAATAAAATTAATTCTACAAAAACGCGCTGTAAGCGACCTTATCGCGTATTGTCCTTTAGACACCTTTAGACAAATATGAATGAGCTTTGCCAACCAGTTCTTTAGTGGTCATTGACGAGTGACCTCGATAGACAATGACAAGTTGACACCCATGATCCTCTTCTTTCCTTGCCGGCAGCTTAGCTTTTCCCACCGCGTTAGATCCACCATGAACCTAGCAGAAGCTGAAATAATACAAGCCCCCCACCCAAAAAAAAAAAAATCAAAAATAAAAATAACACAAAGAAAACAAAAACAAAAAACAAAAATCGGAAAAGAAAGGATGCTGTCAGTGGGAGCTGCATGGAAACTTACGAGAAATGACATTAACTGCCCTAAAAATTAGTGTTTTGTTTTTGGGGCCCTTTTTACAGTGCAAGGTAAAGAGTTAAAATGAACGCATTGACTTGCATGATGAGTTTAACCAGGAGAGATCCAGCCGACATTCACTTTAGGTTTGCATAAAAAGAAAGTGACACTAGAAAGTGTTACTTATGAAAGAAGTGAAAGGGACTTTTATTATGTTAATCCAGAGATGGAAGTTGCTTTCATCTAAAGATAGCGTTTAGTTTCTTTTTTGTTTTTAACAAAAAAAAAATTTGCAGGATTTAATTCAATTCAATCAACACATCATAGCTTTTATTTTTTTTGACGTGTCAACACATCATAGCTATACCATGGATCATCGTTCAAGTGACGTCTATCTCTCTTGATCTTTGTGTTTTGGAAGTTGATGTCTTTAAATCAGGGGCTCAATTTTCAAATTACTCATAGTCTCCGCTCTATCAGGGATTCCCACGAACAAAATCTCTCTCTCTCTCTCTCTCTCTATATATATATATATATATATAACTCATCTTTCTTTTGCTTATCTCTTAATTAGTGCCACTTTTATCTTTTTAAGCAATATGATGAGATGTGTTAGAATAGATTTATTGTCGTCAAATTGAACCTACTTTTTTCAAACTCAACAACCCAAAATATAATTATTCAAGTTTTGTTTGTTACATTGAAAATTAAAAAAAAAAAATAAAAGAACTTTTTTTTTTTGGTTCAAAACCATCTCTAGTGGAAGCCTGTTTCCTTTGATTTCTTCCTTTTTCAAAGCTCTAATAAAAGATACCATGAAAGATAGTCTTTTTAGAAAGCCAAAAGCCAAACCAGATTTATAGAAACTTTTAGATTTAAATTATCAAATTCAAGATGATTGGGATCCGGTTAATATTAAACATTTGTAAAATTATACGGATTATGTTTGAATTAAACTCATCTTTAAGAAATATTTATAGTTATTAAATTGATTAATCCTTCTAATGAACTATACCTATCTAAAAATTTCTCCTAAAATTATTGACGGATCCAGCAAGTTCGCCGTCGGTGAAGGGTGGAACATTATGCATGGGCCCTATGGCTAAAAGAAATTGGTCTCTGAATTAGGGTCCGTTTGGTTACACTTTTGGGAGAAGATCTTTTGAAAGAAGGTCTTTTAAAAAAAGGTATTTTAGAAAAAGGTCTTTTAGAAGAATGATTTTTGTTTGGTTTGAATATGTCAAAAGGCCTTTTAGGAGAATGAGTTTTGTTTGGATAGGATAAAGTAAAATTACTTTTGGTTGTTGATGTGAGAGTAATAGTAAGATTCCTTTTCAGAAGGTCTTTTTCTAGAATGAAAAGTAACCTCAAAGATACTTCTTACAAAAGCCTTTCGGAAGGCCTTTTAGAAAAAGTTAAACCAAACACTACCAATTACTGTACAAAGTCATTTTCCTTCTCCTAGAAGGCCTTCTGGCCATTCTAAACTTAGAACCAAACAGGCACTTAGTTGTATCATGAGGTCCTGTCTAATCATCTATAAATAATTAAATAATTATTAATACGTGCAGCCATATGAAGAAACCAAACTTCATACGGCGACTAAGCATAATCATTTCAATTCTTTTTGTTTTTTTGCAAAATACGATGCCATTAGAATTTATCATCGCCATGAATAAATAATGTTACTTATATATTATTTTTCTGACAAAATTTTTATATGGTTTAGAATTAATTAATATCAGTATAAGTCAAACACAAATTTTATATTATTAATATTTTTTATTTACTTTTTGGCAAAATTTATTATTAAATTAAAATTTTATATATTATAAATTATATTTATAAGTTTTATATTAATATAAAATTCTTTAATACATTTTTTTGGTACATATACATATTTTCATATACAACAAAGTCATTGTAATAAATATTTTTTAAATATATATAAATAAGAACCATTGGTCGAATTTTTATTAATGTCTATTTTTTTTAATTTAGCATAAATGATCACTGTGATAAATAATTATAATCTAATGGTTGAAACGGTAAGAATTTTATTCTATAAAAAATTATTAAAAATGTAAATATATCAAAATTTACACTATACTAATGTTAGTCGACCTCTCCTATCTTTATATTATTTTTTAAATAATTAATAAAGAAGAACTACTTTTTTATTTTTCTTCCCTTCTCCATTGTTTTCAAAACAATTAAATATAAATAAAATGTGAAAAAGTTAATTATCTGTAAATGTCACTTTCCTTTCAAATAATAATGGGCTCAATTGAGAAGATTTAGTAGCCTCAATGCAAAACTTTTGAATTTAATACATTTATGATAATAATATTTTTATCAATAAGTAGTGTTATAAAGCTAATTTCACGATCGCGTTTGATTCCTAACTAGTAAGTCCTTCTAACATGTATTATTTTAAGAGTTTAATTAGTATGAATTGATAGTGTAAAATAGTTTTATACTATCAACTAATAAAAATAGAAGAAAATAGAAAATTATAATAGGTCCCTTATTATAATAAGTGGTTATTTATATAAATTGATATTTTCCTTTATTTTTATTGGCTGATAGTATAAAACTGTTTTACACTACCAGTGCATTTAAATTAAATTTTTATTTTAAAAGATTGAAACATTAGTTTAACCAACAGAATATTTAAAAGATGAAGAGTGAAAAATTTAACAGAATAACTCAAGAAGACTAAGAAGTGCAACTGAGAACAATGGAGATAAATGTGAATAATAAGCATTGGAAGAGAAAATAGTAGAACAAAGAAACTTGAATGCTGTACCATATGAAAAAGCGGTGCAACTGGGAATGAAATACCCACTTCTGGTATATAATGCCTAATACATAAATATTCTTCGATGTGTCTTTTAAGCTTCCTTTTTGAAAAGATTTTTTTAAAACAAAAGAGGTAAATATCACTTGACACTAATTTTTAGTTGAAGAAATATTTTTTCTAAATTTATACAAAAGCAAAAATAATGAAAATCAATAAGATTCAAATATTATTCTCAATTGAACGTTATTGAATCCTAGGTGAATCAATTGATTCCTGTCATTATCCCACCAAAAGTTATTATGCCATCAGTTTCATATCACTACCATTATTATAATTTCGGAACGATATGAACAAATTTCAGGCAACTTTTAATAATCAACAATAACGAAAATCAATAATATGGTAACTTTCTATGATTGAAGAATCAAATTAATATTAATTAAGTTAAATATGGTAACTTACTATTTCTTTTATAAATCAATTGTCAAATAAATATTAAGATTGTATGCAGAAAGAAAACTAAAATAAATAAAATATAATAATTGATCAATATGAGTGGTAAAAATTTAGGTGGGAAACTAATTGCTTATCATGAAACCACGTCAGCATCTCTATTTTTGCATAAACTTCCTTTTATAGAATATTACTGGGCGTCTCCGTAAATGATGCTCTTACTCCTTCTTTTTTTTCAAATTATTTTGCTTTTATTGTTTATATTATATAATATTTATAATAGTGTATTTAACCCATACAATGTACAAGTGTAAATTGTGAGAAATATACATATATAATATTATTTGATATAATAATTTATTGTTGAAATTCTATTTTATTGTATAAGCATAATAGATTATAAAATTTTAGTAAAATATGGTTATATAAATTAATTTTAAATATTATTGAATTAAAATGATGTAAAATAAAATGATTATACAAATAAAAAGTAGTTGTGAAATTCTTGAATAAATTTATTATTTTAAACAATATTTGTCTACATTCATTTTATACAATAACTTATTATTAAAATTCTAATTTATTCTATACGAAACTTCTTTATTCAAATTTTTAAATGAGAAGAAAAAAATTAATTCCATTTACCACTCCCCCTTATTATGGAATTTATTTCATTTTATTAACATTTTATTACCACTCCACCAATTAACAATTTATTAAAATCAACCTGAAAAAAATATTTTTTAATCATACAATTTAAAATTTTGTCTAATATATGTTCTTACAAAATTTAAGTAAAAATCTAATAATAAAAAAATTCAATCTCATATAATATAATTTGTTCCTAATATTACATAATCACATATACATCTTTATAGAAACCTATAGAAAATGAAAAATTCAATTGTGTAATTATTGTTGAAAAAATAAGTAATTTTTATAGAAAATAATGTAAATATATTCTTGAAAATATTTTTTTGGTTTGAAAGTATAATTCAATCACATAGATCTATTTTTAATTTTTAAATGACGATTAAGCAACTAAAAAAAATTATTTGACTTTTTAATCTCACCCTTTTATTAAAAAGTTCATTTTATTTCTCTCTCACTCACTTTTATATAGTCTCTTTATATACCTTCTAATAATGATATATTAAAACCATAATGTAAAGAATACATATTTATTATTAAAAAAACTAAAATTTAAGTTAAAATTAATTCCTTCAATATTTATGTAGGCATTGAATATTTTATGTGAGGTGCATCAAATGGGATAAGTTGTTAACGATCTTTATATATTTTTATCTAATAATATTTTTTTCATAAATAAATCTGAACAATATATAGGACTAAAAACTGGTATAAAGAATCATTTGTATAGTTTTTTTTTTTGGGGGTTAGATTTGAATAGTTCTTTGAAAAAGCTTTAAAAAAAAAAAACTTGAATTTCTATTTAGCTATAGAACTACTTCCACTTTCACCTATTTCAAAGAAAAATTCATAACATGGTTTCAAAGATATAGTTGCATAGGTTAACATAAAAGATAATAAAAAATAAAAAATATATGAAATAAAATTAGTGTAGAAATTAAAAGTATAATTTTAGAATTTTTATTTAAAAAATAGTGAAAAGTAAAATTTTCAATTTTTATGCTACGATCAAACAACTGGAAATATAAATTTTTTTTTTTGTCTACCAAATCTTTGACTCCCTAGAAAAATAATTTAAAAAATTCTATAAGACCATACTCGTTAAAAACGAGTTATTTTTTTTAGGGAAAGCCATTTATTTTCTGAAAATAGTACTTATCATATTTATAATGAATTAAATTTGGAAATGAAAAGTTGAATATTTAAATTATTATAAAGAGTAATTTAGTTTAAAAGTTCGTATAAATTCATATAATTTATTTCGTATAACAAACTATTATAAAAAATGAATTTATTTGTTAGAATTTTTTCCTAATTTTCAAATCAAGATAAAAAGTTGATGTAGAAATCATTCTTTTGTTATAACTAAAAAAGTATGTTACTAAAAAAAATAATTCCAATTCTCTCTCAACTCTCTTTATTTAAAACTTTGTTTCATTTCCTTTTCCCTTCTCTTTATTCAGCTTCCTAATAATTATTAATTTAAACCAAACCTTAAAGAATATATATTAAACATTAAATATAAAAAGAGATATACAATTACATACAAATCACATGTTTAAAACAAATACTAAAAGAAATTGATTAAATATAATAAGTACATGAGCATGCAGATATTTGTTTGTGCATATTGTAATTTTTTTTTAAAAAATAGTATAATTATTTTATGAGCAGATATTGAAATTAAATAGATTAGGAAAAATATAGGCAATGATTATTTTTAGGATATTTTGTGTACCAAATCCGAATGTCAATAATTATAATTTATTAAAATAATTTCTATATATTAATTAATTAAGTTGAAAATATTATTTGTAAATATTAATGCATAAATAAACAAATAATATAATTAATGAAAAATTACATTATGGTTATGATTTAATTGAATAAAACTATCAATTAATTGATTTAAAACAGAAATTATGAGACCTTAGTTTAGCAGTATACCGAAAATATATACATTAGCAAGAATTCAATTAGTCCTAAATTAATTAGTGCTTTAATAACTTAAATTAAATAAAAGAAATCATTTTGGGAAAAATTACTTTTATTTTATTAGGTAATCAATAATCATGATACATCATGAATTTGAAATTTGAAATTGATTTTAAATGGCCTTTATTTTATTAGGTTTAGTAGTCATGATTTGATTGATTTTATTCATTAAGTATCAATTAATGATATTTAACATTAAATGAGATAATAGGAAATTCGATTAAATGGCTATTTATCGATTGAAGTTTAACAGAAAATCCTTTTCGTATGAAAATTTTTGATTAATTAACATTTGATTTAGGCATTTCGATCAAAAATTCTTTCAAGCTATTCGATATTAGGCATTTCTAATTCTTTCTTGGCTCTTTATCGATTAAAGTTTGATCAACTAAAAAAGCAACGTTTATGCATTTCAATTTTTTTTTCATATATATTATAAGCAAGATTATACTATATATTTTTATGCGCAATATTTAAACTATGCATATCTGTTATTATAACTTATTTAAAGCAATATACTATTTCTTAATTTAAAGAAAATTGATTGCACTACAAGAATAATATCAGATTAAAATTTTGGGATATCAAATAAGAATACTATCAGAAAATTAATATCAAATAAGAATAATGATATCAAATTGATATCAGTCGCAAAACTTGTGTTTTAATCAATTAGATTTTTTATTTATTTTATTTGATTAGATGTTTCATTTAATTTAGGCACTGGCTTATCATAATTGAAAATATATTTTTTAATCCAACCAAAAATAGTTAACCATTGTCAACCGTAAGATATTACAAATTATAGCACGTGAAAGATAAAGCAACCTACATCAAAATAGAAAAACGAAACCTCATTAAAATGTCAAATAAACCATATAAGTATAACTCCTCTTGTTAGACGGCACCATAATTAGTATATTATGAGTGATATGTTTTGATAGTTTGAAAAATATAAAAAAAAAAAAATCCGAAAAGACCAATATAAAATAGATATGAAAAATTCGAAAAAGCATGATGAAATTATATTGCAAGGAGTCACCTATCAATGTATGGACAGAGAATGAAATTAAAAAAGTAAAAAAAAAAACACAAATATAGCAAAGATATATATATAGATAACAATGAGAGTGGCTATTGTCAAACCCTCTTGTCTAATGCCACGCCCTTTTTTATTGTTTTCATTTTGGAATTTCTAAAATATCCTTTATCAAAAGTTGGGTTAAATATTTGTCTATTATTTTAAATTATATTTAATAATTACACTTATTAATATTAGATACAAAAATTAAATTTTTTAAATTTAATAATTTAAAATAAAATCAATATGTTATTTAGGTGTTTTTTTTCAATTTTTGAAATTAAAACTTATTTTAAAATTTTATCTATTGCCACTCGAATATTGCAAAATTATATTAAATAATCATACTAATTAATATTAAATATACAAATTGACTATAACTAAACTATTAACTTAGCACAAAAAAATTTATAACTGAATCTAATGATTAATTCCTAGAAAAATGTAGTCAAATAAAATTTAAATAACTTATCAATTTTGATCAAACAAAAACATAGCACTTTATTCATATCATATTTGTGCAAGAATAATACATCCAACACTTCTCAACTTAAAAATTACACAATTTACTTAAACACAACAATAAAACATAGAATATAAAGAAAATATGAAAAAAAAACCTAATAAATATCTCTTTCTAGAAACCAAATACACTAATTTTTCTCATTATAAGACAATGCATGCAATGTAGTGATACAAATAAAACCCAAAATTCAACTTCAATGAAAATCCAATAAAATTTAAAACAAACTATGTTGTATTACATAATCTAAAATAAATTATACTTGAAATAATAATTGAAAAATATAAATTCATCTCGATATCAAACCTATCTTCAAAATTGGCAAGTTGAATGTTAGTCAACGCATTTTTTTCCTGAATTTGATTTTCCATCCTCTAAAAAGAATGACACAATAAAAGAACAAAAGTAAAAATGATATACTAATATCATAAATCGAAATAAAAGCAAATCCTAATACCCATAATTTATAAGAAATACAATAACAAAAAATTGAAGAGGTTTTATGGGTGTTCACATGATACTTACGCGAAAAGATTACAATGGTAAAATAAATTAGTTGTAATTTTTGAAACAGAGTGAGAAGGGATTTTTGGAACATGACATAAAAATATTGTATTAGGAAAAATATCAATACTTAATTAGGGTGTAATAATAGATAAATATTTAACTTAATTTTTAATTAAAAAGATATTTTAAGAATATCAATAAAAAGGAGTGCGGTATTAGACAAGAGGGTGTGACAATAGTCACTCCCGATAACAATAAATAGACAAGTTAAATTGAATCACAACAGCTAGCCATATAGAGTTTGATATAGCAAAATAATAATAGAACCTAAAAATAGCACTAAAATCAAAATTAGAATAATAACAATAATAATTAAAAAATAAAATAAAAAATTTGACAGAAGAAGCAAAAAATCAACAATGAACCATACAAATAAAGAAAAAAAAATTTACAATGAAAACTTTTATAAAACTTAAAAATTGGAAAACATAATAGCAAGGGGATCAAAATGTCACTAAATCAACAGTAAGAAGACAATATAAATCAAAAAGATAAATTTAAATCTTCGAGTAGGGGCCATCATTTTGTGAAGAAAAAAAATTTGAAATTAAAATGAAAAATAAGAGGATCAATATAAACCACAACTCCGAAAAAAAAAAAAAAAGAATGACTCAGTAAAAGGGAAAAGTATAGAATAAGCGCACAAAAAAAAAAAACTATACATTAAAGATAACAAACTCACCCAGTAAAGAAATTATAAGAAGATGATGAAATAATATACCAATAAATAAAGAAACTTAAACACAATCAAATCGGTAAAGAAATTCCTTCTGCAACTTAAAGAAAAAAAATGAAAATATTAGTTCTGTCAACAAAATATTATATGAAAAAGATGAACAAAGTGAAAGGAAGAAACTTCATGGAATGAATTCGAAATTGAACAATCAATAATGATAATATATCACAGCTTCAAAGAACTCCATGCAAAGAACCTATCCAAAAAAAAAAAAAAAGAAAAAAACTAAGTGAAAAAAATTAGATCAAACAGCAAAAGATTTATTTGAATAAAGTACAAAAGAAATGAAGAAAAGGACAAAGAAGAAGAATAAGAACAAAGAAGATAGAGAAAACAGAAGAAGAGTACAAAAAAAAAAAGAAGAAGAAAGGAGAGAGAGAGAGAGAGAGAGAGAGAGAGAGAAGAAGAAGAAGAAGAAGAAGAAGAATAAGGTAGAAATTGCAGAAAATGAGAAAAAGAAAGAGAGTAAAATAAAGAGAAGGAATGATTTTCATCCTTTCATTCAATTAACATGATTCTCTTCTTTCATCCAATTTTCATGATTCCAACTTTCATAATTTTTTCATTTCATTCCATATTATAGATATCAATAATCAAAATTTCTATTTCAGTCATACAATAAATAATGCCTCATAATTTATAGTTCTCAGAATAATCAAAATCCATAGTTAAAAATACAAAAAAAAATATAATAATAATAATAGTCAACAATACTATATCAGGGCATAAAATAAATCAAATTTCTAACCAAATAAAATAAATAAAAGTCTAATTGATTAAAATACAAATAGAAACATACTTCTAGTAATATATACAATCAGGTATCTAATCACGTGTGGAATCTATACAAAATTTCTATTTTTTAAAAAAAGATAAAATTCCCTGATCAAAGGGATAGCCATAAGTTAATATAGTTCATGAACAACCATTTATCCAAAATTACGTAAAACAAAGGGAAAAAAACCAATAGAAGAACCTGCAAATAGAAACAAAGTAATAAAGAAACAAAAACAAAAATTTGTAAAATACAATAGAAACGAATATAACATCCATTGTAATAGTAGCTAGATATAAACAATTGAATGAAAAATATAAATAATTACCTTCTAAGGATCAATCTGCAGCCAAAAACCCCTAGATGTATTCAGCCCATTACAATATCAATTTTCCAAACACCGGATCGAAAATGAGGAAATATAAAGCCACACAAATAGAGTGAACGAATTTAATTACTTGACAACAATAAAGAATAAAAATGAACAATCAAAACAATGAACAAAATCACTAACGAAAAAAGAATAAAACACTAAAAAGAGTAAACAAAACGAGCAACGAAAAAGAAGAAAACACTAAGAAGGGTTAAAAATAATCAAAAAGACTAAAAGCAGAAAATAAAAGAAAAATCACCATGAAACAAAATCAGGAATAAATAAAACTATTAAAATGACAATAAAATACCTTTTTACTAGAAGAAGCCATATTGCATGGACTAAACAAACCTAAAGTCAACATGAAAGAAAACTGTTAACAACCACGAGGTACAATCCCAAAAAAAACGGCTCAGATCTGATGAAAAGGATAAATTTCGATTAATTTACCAAAATAAAAAAAAAATTGAATGAACTCCATTCGGCCAAAAGACTGTAACAAAATGAAACTGTACAGGAATATATATATATATATATATATATATATATATAGAGAGAGAGAGAGAGAGAGAGAGAGAGAGAGAGAGAGAGAGAGAGAGCAGAAATCGAAGCGAATAATTTTATAAACATAGACAACTGATGTGATCAAGGAAGATAAAGTAGACTCAAGAAAGCAAAGGCAAGGAGGAGATTCTTTGGAAGGAATTGGTGGACCAATGACTAGATCCAAATCCAAGAGAGCTAAGGAAGCTTTGGGCCAAATGATTTCAAGTTTATTTGAGGCAAAGCCCATTCAAGAAGAAAACAACTCAAGACTAGTCCATTGCATTCATGTGACTGAACAAGCTTAGTTATACCTTTGGGCTTGTTAATTTTAAGTTAGTAATAATGTAATTGGGCTTGTAATTTCATATAGCCCATCAATTGTTTTTAGCTATTTAGCCTTTTACTCAGTTTTAATAAGTTTAGATTTTAATCTTGGGCTAAGTGTTTCAGCCCATTTGCTAAACTTTAGTTTAGTTTATAAACCTTGTAAACACATTTTGAAGGGGAGTTTGGCAAATTGAAATCAGAATACTTTAGTAAAAGTGTCTCTTTGGTTCTTGCTTGGAACCCTAGGTCTTATCAAGAGTTTCCAATTGCTCTTGTGGCGATCACCCTTGGCTTATCAATCATCCTTGATTGTGGCGCCCTCCAATCTCTTTCCATTCCTTGTCTCTTCCATTTTTTTTTGTGATTTTTATTTCTCCTTGATTGAATTACAACCACAATACACGTAATTAGGGTTCATGGATAATGGATCATAACATTTGGTAATCGTGAGCCGGCTTCTTCGAGTTGCAGAATTGGTCAGTTTTCTTTGGTTCATATCTTGAGTTTTCCGCATCATATTTCGGTGTTTCTTGGGTCTTTTTTGAAGTTCAGAATCTCATCTTTCATATCGTTTTTGAATCGTTGAATTCCGAATTTTGTAGCTTGAGATACAGCGATTTTTTTTTTTCCGAACTCAGTCTTGTGCGACTTTGTGATTTGTTTTCTTTGAGTTTTTGTTTGATTCATCCTTTTACTTTGCTTAATTTCTTGATGTTCTTCTGATTTCCACTTCTGTCTTTGTTGATATTGCATTGGATCAGTGGGGTAAAAAAAAAAAAAAATTAAAAAGTGCAGAATGTTCATCATTTGTTCTTGATGTTCATGGGAATTGTTTCATTCTAATCTTTCTAAGCTCTGTTAGTTTGATGTTTAGTTGTTAAATATGTGCTTGTTTTGATGTGATTCCAGTTGGTCTGTTCATCTACAATCATCAAGAACAGATTAAAAAAAAAAAAGGAATTAAAAAAAAAACGCAGAATTTGAAAAAAAAAAAAAAAAAAAGGTCAAAACATTAGCTTGTTTCTTATTGTTCTTCAAACCTTTAGCTTGTTCTGTCTTGTTTGGCCTCTGATTTGAGTGTGCTTGTCTTTGTTTAGTTTTTCTTGTTTGTCTCTTTTGGATCTTAAAAGTTTTGTCTTAGAGTTTTCTTTTGTTTGACCTCTTGTTTGTTTTGTGATTTGACATAAGTGTTTTTGGAATTTCTCTTTGAATTGACTTGTGATTCTATTTAAGAGCCTACAAGAGCACTTGAGTGGTAAAAAGCAAGAGAGCACCTTACACAAAAGCCTATTAGAGAGCAACAAACACGAGTGATACATCTCTAAGAGTGTAAACACGTGAGAAGTGTGGTGAGGTCCCATTGCTTTCACTTTTGTTTTCTTTTACTTGAATGATGGCAGGAACAGGTGGTAGTGGTAGCCCTCCTCCTGAAGGAAACAACAGATTGTTAGTGGAGGCTATTACAGCTCAAATGGAAAGGATGATGAGGGAGCATACAGAGGAGTTATATGTGAGAATTGAGCGGTTAGAAAATCAAGGACATCCCTGATCTTTGATGGAGGTAGAAGGAGGCTTGATGGAAGGAGAGAAGAAGAGATCATGAAGTAGATCAAAGAGAGGACAATTGAGGGAGTAAAACTCAATATTCCCTCTTTTAAAGGGAAAAGTGATCCAGAGGCATACTTAGAGTGGGAAATGAAGATTGAACAACTTTTTGCTTGCCACAACTATCTTTGAAGATAAGAAGGTGAAGGTGGCAGCGATGAAGTTCACACACTATGCTCTCATTAGATGGGATCAATTGCAAAAGAGCGGCTTAGATATGAAGAACCTTTGGTGGATACTTGGGTTGAAATGAAGAGGTTAATGAGGAGGAGATTTGTCCCTTCCTATTATCATAGGGACCTTCATAACAAACTCCAAAGACTCACACAAGGTAGTAGGAGTGTTGATGAATATTACAAGGAGATGGAGGTGTCTTTGATTAGAGCCAATGTGAATGAAGATCGGGAGGCTACTATGGCACGCTTTCTGAATGGGCTAAATAATGACATTAGAGATGTGGTTGAGCTACAAAATTATGTGGAGTTGGAGGACTTGGTACATCAAGCTACCAAAGTGGAGCAGCAACTTAAGAGAAAAGGTACATTGAGGAAGAGCTCTTCTAATTTCAATTCTTCAAATTGGAAGGAAAGAAATAAGAAGGAGGGAGGTACCTCTTCTAGCAACACCACGGCTGCACCTCAAAGGCCTCAATTCAAGTCCAATGAGACCTCTAAAAAGACAAGGAGTAGTGAGATAAAATGCTTCAAGTGTTTGGGGAGAGGACACATAGCATCCGAATGCCCAACCAAGAAGACTATGCTTCTCAAAGATAATGGAAAAATCACTAGTAAGTCCTCATCTGAATCTGCCCCAACTAGTGAGGATGAGTATGATGAGAAAATTGCACCAGAAGGAGATTTATTCATGGTGAGGAGGTTGTTGGGCAGCCAAGCAATGGATTTGGATGAAAGCCAAAGGGAAAATATTTTCCACACAAGGTGTATCATCCAAGGGAAGGTTTGTTCTTTAATTATTGATGGAGGGAGCTGCACTAATGTTGCTAGTGCAAGGATGGTCTCAAAACTGAATTTGGAGACTAAACCACACCCACGGCCATATAAGCTTCAATGGCTTAGTGAGGATGGTGAAATGACTGTGAGTAAGCAAGTGGAGGTGGAATTCTCTGTAGGGAAGTATGATGATGCAGTTTTGTGTGATGTGGTGCCTATGGAGGCTTGCCATTTACTTCTTGGTAGGCCTTGGCAGTATGATAAGAAAGCTCTGCATGATGGGTTCACAAATAAGTTTTCATTTGTACATAAAGAGCGCAAGACTATTCTTGCTCCTTTGTCTCCAAGAGAGGTTGGTGAGGATCAATCCAAAATGAGAGATAAAAGAAAACAGGAAAGAAAAGAAAAAGAGAGTGAAAAGAAAAAGGAAAAAGAGAGTGGAAAAATAGAGGGAAAATTGCAAAATCTGTTTATTAAAGAAAAAGAGGTGAAAAAGGCTATGCTCATGAAAAAGCCAATGCTTTTACTTTTGAGTAAAGAAAGTAAATTACATGAAACAGGTGCTACTAACTCTTTTCCTTGTGAAGTTTCTTCTTTGTTGCAGGAATTTGGAGATGTCTTTCCCAAGGAGGTACCTCATGGTCTACCCCCTCTACGAGGCATAGAACATCAAATTGATCTCATTCCAGGAGCTTCATTGCCTAATAGGCCAGCCTATAGGAGTAATCCTCAAGAGACCAAGGAGATTCAAAAACAAGTTGAAGACTTGATGCAAAAAGGGTGGGTGCAAGAAAGCTTAAGTCTGTGTGCAGTTCCAGTCATTCTAGTGCCTAAGAAAGATGGAACTTGGAGGATGTGCACTGATTGTAGAGCCATCAATAACATCACGGTAAAGTATAGACATCCCATTCCTAGATTAGATGATTTGTTGGATGAATTGCATGGTGCGTGTGTGTTTTCTAAAATTGATCTTAAAAGCGGATATCATCAGATTAGGATTAGAGAAGGGGATGAATGGAAAACTGCTTTTAAAACCAAATATGGATTGTATGAATGGTTGGTCATGCCCTTTGGATTAACAAATGCTCCTAGTACCTTCATGAGATTGATGAATCATGTGTTAAGGGAATTCCTAGGAAAGTTTGTTGTGGTTTATTTTGATGACATTTTGATTTATAGCAAATCCTATGATGATCATCATGTGCATTTGAGGAGTGTTTTGGAAGCTCTTAGGCATGAGAAATTGTATGCCAACATGGAAAAATGTATTTTTTGTACAGACCATGTGGTTTTTCTTGGTTTTGTTGTTAGCTCACAAGGAGTGGAGGTTGATCAAGAGAAGGTGAAAGCTATTCAAGAGTGGCCAACTCCTAAGAATGTTAGTGAGGTAAGAAGCTTTCATGGTTTAGCTAGTTTCTATAGGAGGTTTGTTAAAGATTTTAGTACATTGGCTGCACCCTTGAATGAAGTAATTAAAAGGCATGTGGGATTTAAATGGGGTGAAAAACAAGAGCAAGCTTTTGCTGCCCTCAAAGATAAATTGACTCATGCACCTATCCTTGCATTGCCTAATTTTGCTAAATCTTTTGATATTGAATGTGATGCATCTGGTGTGGGAATAGGGGCTGTTTTGATGCAAGATAGGCACCCAATTGCTTATTTTAGTGAAAAATTAAATGGTGCTATTCTTAACTATCCCACATATGATAAAGAGTTGTATGCATTAGTAAGGGCATTACAAATATGGCAGCATTACCTTTTACCCAAGGAATTTGTGATTCATAGTGACCATGAGTCCTTGAAGTATTTAAAAGGACAAGGTAAGCTGAATAAGAGACATGCCAAGTGGGTTGAGTTCCTTGAGCAATTTCCCTATGTGATCAAGCATAAGAAAGGTAAGGCTAATGTGGTTGCTGATGCTTTCAAGAAGGTATGCTCTGTTCTCCACTCTTGAAACTAAATTCATTGGTTTTGAGCATATAAAGGAATTGTATGAGCATGATCCAAAATTTTCTCAGATTTATAAAAATTGTGTGCATGCTGTCCAAAATGGGTACTTTAGGCATAAGGATTATTTGTTTAAAGAGAAAAGGTTATGTGTGCCTCAAAGTTCCATTAGAGAGTTGCTTGTGAGAGAGGCACATGAGGGGGGCTTAATGGGGCATTTTGGGGTCCAAAAGACTTTAGACATACTGCATGAACATTTTTATTGGCCACACATGAAACATGATGTGCATAAATTTTGTGAAAGATGCATTGTTTGTAAGAAGTCTAAGTCAAAGATAATGCCTCATGGACTCTATACTCCTTTGCCAATTCCTGATTTTCCTTGGATTGATTTATCTATGGACTTTGTTTTAGGACTGCCTCGGACAAAGAATGGCAAGGATTCTATTTTTGTGGTGGTGGATAGGTTCTCCAAGATGGCTCATTTCATACCTTGCAAGAAGGTGGATGATGCTTGTCATGTGGCTGATTTGTTCTTCAAAGAGGTAGTGAGGCTACATGGATTACCTAGGAGCATTGTGAGTGACAGGGACACTAAGTTCTTAAGTCACTTTTGGAGGACACTATGGGGTAAGATGGGTACTAAATTGCTATTCTCAACTACTTGTCACCCCCAAACTGATGGGCAAACTGAGGTAGTTAATAGGACTCTTTCTACTCTCCTTAGGGCTGTTATAAAGAAGAATATTAAGTCATGGGAAGAGTGTTTGCCTCATGTAGAGTTTGCATATAATAGGGCTATCCATAGCACTACTAATTGTTCTCCTTTTGAAATAGTGTATGGATTTAACCCCTTGACTCCTCTTGATTTATTGCCTATGCCTAACATTTCTGTTTTTAAGCATAAAGATGCACAAAGCTAAGGCTGACTTTGTAAAGAGGCTGCATGAGCAAGTAAAAGCCCAAATTGAGAAGAAAATGGAGAGTTATGCAAAGCAAGCCAACAAGGGCAGAAAGAAGGTTGTATTTGAACCCGGTGATTGGGTTTGGGTACACATGAGAAAGGAGAGGTTTCCATCTCAAAGGAAATCCAAACTCCAACCTAGGGGTGATGGACCCTTCCAAGTCTTGGAGAGAATAAATGACAATGCCTACAAGATCGACTTACCTGGTGAGTATGGGATAAGCGCTACTTTTAATGTTGCTGACTTGTCCTCATTTGATGTAGGTGATGAGGAGCTAAATTCGAGGACGAATTCTCTTGAAGAAGGAGGGGATGATGTGATCAAGGAAGATAAAGTAGACTCAAGAAAGCAAAGGCAAGGAGGAGATCCTTTGGAAGGAATTGGTGGACCAATGACTAGATCCAAATCCAAGAGAGCTAAGGAAGCTTTGGGCCAAATGATTTCAAGTTTATTTGAGGCAAAGCCCATTCAAGAAGAAAACAACTCAAGACTAGTCCATTGCATTCATGTGACTGAACAAGCTTAGTTATACCTTTGGGCTTGTTAATTTTAAGTTAGTAATAATGTAATTGGGCTTGTAATTTCATATAACCCATCAATTGTTTTTAGCTATTTAGCCTTTTACTCAGTTTTAATAAGTTTAGATTTTAATCTTGGGCTAAGTGTTTCAGCCCATTTGCTAAACTTTAGTTTAGTTTATAAACCTTGTAAACACATTTTGAAGGGGAGTTTGGCAAATTGAAATCAGAATACTTTAGTAAAAGTGTCTCTTTGGTTCTTGCTTGGAACCCTAGGTCTTATCAAGAGTTTCCAATTGCTCTTGTGGCGATCACCCTTGGCTTATCAATCATCCTTGATTGTGGCGCCCTCCAATCTCTTTCCATTCCTTGTCTCTTCCATTTTTTTTTGTGATTTTTATTTCTCCTTGATTGAATTACAACCACAATACACCAGAATTAGGGTTCATGGATAATGGATCATAACAACAACTCACCAATGCAAATAGAGGTCTGTATCTGACAATGATACAACAGAAAAAAAATAAAACAAAGGCAAACAAAAAAAGTAGAGAGAGGGATTAACACCATAGAAGAAGAATACGAAACTAGGAAAATGATTAAAATAACAGTGAAAGGAAAATTTCTTATCAACAAACCGGGGAAAAAAAAAAGATGAAGAGAAGATAGAGGAAGGTAGAGGACGAAAATCAGATGGTTGTGTAGAATAAAAAGGAAGGGTTTTTAAAAGAATTTAATTTAAATGCATTGATAGTGTAAAATAGTTTTATATTGTCAGCCAATAAAAATAGTAGAAAGTACTAACTTAAATAAATAACCACCTATTATAATGAGGAATCCACCATAATTTTTTACTTTCCCCTATTTCTATTGGTTAATAGTGTAAAATAATTTTACAAAGTGATTGAATTAATAGATAAGCAAGGAGTTCTAATTGATGCGGTTTTTAATGCTAATTGAACCATAATTGTATCAATTAAGGAAATAATATTTCTTTTAAATCAATCATTGAAGGTCGTTTGTTTGGGATTATTCTAGCAAATAATCACTTTTTTCACCCCAAAAAAATCAGTTTCATATTTTTGGATTATTTTTTAAAAATTAATAGAATCTTAAAAAAATTTATTTTCAATTTTTTTGAAAAAGCTAAAAAGAATAACTTCTAGAAAAAATTAATTTTCAGCTTTTAAATATAAAATTTAATTCAAAATCACTTTTTTCAAGTTTAAACAAACACACCCTGAATGTTAGTTAACTAGTAAGAAATCAAAAATGCTGACAAATTTATTAAATAAAATAAAAAACTCAAAAATCAATATAATGATATGTAAATAATAAAATTATCCAAGCCGATTAATGAGGAATTTGGGCGGAAAAATGGATGAACCTGAATGCGACACGTAAACATTTGTTTTGTTTTTTGTACAAACCCGCTTTGTGATTGTGCTTTCCCCCTTTTTGTTTGTAGTTATGTGTTGGTAGATCAAAAAGAACAACAAAGATGCAGAAACTCAATAAGCTTTTCACTGGAAGGGCAATGATGCGAAATGTTGAAATAGGTAATTGAGTCGATGATAAAAGATGAAAATATTATTTATTTTTCTATTTTAGTTTTATTTATTTTTTTATAATTTCTTTTTCTTCTTTTTGTTTTAAATTCTGATTTTTTTTTCTTGATAGTTGTCACGACCCACCCCGGAGCCGTGATCGGCCCTTAGAGGTAACGAGCTCTAGCAAGTCTATCCTGATTATTTTCACTGAAATTCGGGCAAAATTTCCCTTCTTTTCCAAGTTTTCCCAAATTAGCCAAACTTATACCAGACAACCAATAAACAAAATAAAATTGAGGCTCTTAGAGCACTCTACTATGATTCATATTTATATGTATATAAAACCCATTTACATGTTTCACAATTATACTCTTTATTTCATATCAATTCACTAAGGAAGCAAATTCCCAACAAAAAAAACATACAGTCTATCCTAAAAATATACTTCATCATGCCGCAAGATCCTGCCTGTGGATAGATGGAGCAACTCTAAGAAGTTGGAAAAAAAATGAGTCATGTGCTGCACCAATGTTTGAAATAGGAAAGGAAAGGGGGTGAGTCCAACCAACTTAGTGAGGGGCAATGAATCTATAACATAGAAAGACAAGCTCTAGAAGAAAAGCATACTGTGCATATAAGGAATTCTTACTTTGAACTAAGTATAAATAAATAACCAACATTATAACTATACAATACACGTATACGTAAAGAATTAACATTGTATCAGAAACTTGAAAACATAATTTTCAAATACAAAATTTAGGTAGGGAGGCTTCCAATCCTGAGAAACTTCCAATTAAGGGTTAGCCCCTTTAGATCTGACTAAGTCGGCGGTGTGCGTAGGCCTGACACACACACACCAAGCTAGCAACACCCCTGCTAGCTGGGTTCGAACCAAGGTGCACCAAGGCTAGTGTCAGCGACCGCTAGCTACCGATTAACTGAAAATCCTCCCACAAAGTATATAGGAACTAGAGTAATAAATATTCATAAAAACTAATTAACAAGTATCAAGTCAAATTTTTTTGAAGAACAAGAGTACTCAACAAGGTTCGAAAATCCAAAATATAATTTACTTCAACAAATCAGTTTAGTAATCAAAATAAAATATCAAAGCTTATCCTTCCGTCTATAAAATTCGTAATCTCTTCCAAAAAGATTTCTAAACCTTCAATAATTGCTTACTAATAAAAATTCTTCGAAACTAAAACAGACGTCCAAGAATAGATAAATATTTCAAACCGTATGATAATTATACCACTAAACAAAACATTCATAGTTAACGAGATATATAAAAATACGCTATCAACATATATTAAAATCAAACCAATACTAATTGCATAAGAAGACCATATGCCATAGAGGCATTGTCCACTCACAGACAACCGAGGATGTGCAATCTATGCCCTAGGAGCCGCCGAGCTTGAGGGTCAATCTCTTGAAGGATCTGAAATCAACACATGAGCAATTACTCCAAGTTTAAACACAAATTATGGCTTAGAGCCCACTCCCAATCTTCCTTATTCAACCTAACAAAATAACATTTAAATTCCCTTTCTATTATTAGAACTTGTTTTAAACTTATATTTGCCTTGTTTGCACCACATTCAAGCCAAGGAAAATCTTGGTCCACCCAAAACATAAGGATAAATAAAGGATGGCTAAAAGAAATAATCTAAGGCAATTACATATAGCACTGTTCATCAATTGTGATTTGCACCAGAAAACCATAGACTTCTTGAATTACAATTTAACGAATCAAATAATTATTCATACTATAATAACATAAAACATCTTGCACTTGTGGGTAGTGCTAACTTAGTTCATAAAAATTAATTTACTTATAGGTACCTACTGTACCAATATTAAGAATTTATCAAAAGCCACCAACAGGAATGCCATAATAACCATTATAAGGCATCGGAATATACAACCTGCAGACTTTGTTTAATTAAATTCTTATAATCTCCCAATCACAATTGTTTAAGTAGAAATTCAATCAAATCAAAACAACAACCAGAAAATATCCTTTACACAAGCTCATTTCTCCATCTCAAGCTTTCTACCACAGGTTCAGTACCACACTGGCAACAAGAACAAATAATCATGATGACCCATCTAAGAAATAATTTAAAAGCATAGGTTGTCATGGTTCCAAGCCTTCTTGAATAATTATGGAAGCTTAAAACTAACACCCACAAAACTAAATGCTTACCAAGGAGTTTCTGGCCGCAAGGAAGAGAAGGAAGCGGTGAAGGGAGGTCACCGCCGTGGAGAGAGAGACGCAGAGCAGAAGAAACGCGGAGGGGAGAGATTTTGCGGTGGTGAAGGTGGCGAGAGAGAGGATGTGTGGGTGGTGATTGATGGGGATGAGTGAGAGAGAGGAATGAGATTTTTTTTTTTGGAAGAGAATAAGAGAGAGTGTATAACGAGGAAAAGGAAAAATGAAAGAAAGAAGCCGTGGAAGGAAGAAGGAAGCTTCCAGGCGTAAGGAAAAAGAAAAGAGATTTCTAGGGTGCACTATATCACTTATAGTGTACCGTGATCCCCTTCTCTCTCTTTTTTTTTTTTTTTTCAAATACTTCTCTTTAATTGAAACTTATCCCTCTCTAACTTAATTTAATTCCTCTATCATTATAACTTAATGTGAAATTTTAAAATTTCTTGTTACTAATGTTTTATTATTTTTTATTTTTTTGAATATACATTTTATTTTAAACAGGATATTACAATAATTCTCTATACATAAACTTTACTAGAAGAATGATTGATATATTGTTATCACAGTGGAGCCATTTAACATTAAAATAAAAAATCTTATTGCCATAGTGATGTCAGGGATCAATCTGTTCAAATTGATAACCAGTTAGATAAACTAGCAGAACTGTAAAGGCTTGGTAGGCTTTTCAATGGATTTGTCTAAGGCATTTGAAAAGCTCAGGTAACATCTAATATGAAATTAGGAAATAAGTAAAGCCATGAAAGTTGATCAAAACATGCTCTTCATTGCGGCTTACAATAGGTAAATTTTTCCCACACCCGGTTATGTCCTTTGAATCTTCTGTATAAGAACTAGATTTATTGGGAATACATGTTATATATCATAGTTAAGATGCATAGAATATTATTTCGATAAATGATTATACTACAACTTTTGCTAGAAATCCTATTGTCCCAATAATAAAAAAATTTCCCTCTTAGAAATTCGACAATGCTTATTTCATCTTCTAATCCTTTGGATGAAATTTTGAGCAGCAAATCAACTGAAGGAGAGGAATTTATGCAATTTTGGATTTCTGTTATTATATGAAGGACCTTTTAGTTTTTGTATAGTTAAGAATTCGAAAGTGTATTCGATTTTGTTCATGGACTTTGTTAAATTTGTTGTAGTATGTGAAATGGATTAGTTATTAGTTTATGGTAGTTTTACTTATTGTACTGTCAAATTGTTATGAACAGTTATATTTTTGGTTTTGGGTTTAATATACCCTTGATATTATGTCAAGCTTTTGTAGAATTTTATACGATCCAAAAATCTGAATTCATTAATGTGAATTAGTATTTTTATTTATGCAGTTTTTTTATTATATATTTTGTAAATATTGTTTTCATGGACGTTCATGTATATGAAGTCTTCATATTCTTAAGGGGGTGTTTGGCAACCCCAAAAATCTAATTAACATGGTACAAAGTAGAACTAGTTATGTTAATCAGTATAAAAATGAACTAATTTTTTTATTGAAAGTTATTTGATTCAATAATTTAAAAATTAGTTTCAACATATGTATTATTTTTCTTCTATACCTTATTCTTCTTGAGTACGTCATTTAAAAGACCAATCTAGTGGACTATGGCAGCTGATGGTGGCAGACAGTGGGAGACAGCTACGACCAACGGTGAGGGGCAATGGCAATCGGTGGTGATGGGAGGTATTAGCTGGCAACAACGGGCAGTGGCAACTAGTTAGGACGGGCAATGCAGCCATCATTGACAGACAAACAAAGTAAGTGATGGAAAACGATAATGGCTAACGATGGCAAACGATGGAGGACAGAGCGGGCGGCAGTGGTGAACAGTGGTGAACAGTGGTGGATGGTGTGGCTAGCAATGCTGGTCGACATTGGCAATCAACAACCGCTGATGGTCGGCAGTGGTTAGCGACATATGGTAGGGGATGGCGCGGCAGATGGTGGTGAACGACAGTGATAGCAGATGGATGTCAAGGTCAATGGAGGAAGTATTAATTGATATGAAGTGAGAAGAATATTAACAAGAAGATATAAAAAGTTGGGAATTAGAGGAGCTAGACATTAGAGGAGGTTACTAAATAATCAAGAGTTGGGAATACATAACTTTACTTATAACTTTATCCATGATCCTTATATAAAATTTTTATATGAGATGATTTATTCTCTCAGAACTTATATAGCAACAAGTAAATAAAAGGAAGGGATAGGGAAAATAAATCAATTTTTTCTTCAATTGTTTGACTCTAACTTTAAAATTTGAAGAAAAATTCTTATAAAATAACTTACATTTTCAATATTGAGGTATTGAAAAAATTTATATAAACTATAATTAAATTAAACTTAGGTTAAAATATAAATTTTATATAAATATTTCGAGGATGAGGTTATATTGAATCCTATGTAAGAATTTGATATTAGGATATTAAGAAACACGAATGAGTTGGGAAAGACATGGATTTTTTTATTTGTTATTGAATTCCCCTTAAACATTGTTAGTATATTCTAAATTAAATTTTGGATTTTATGATTCAAATATATTCGCTTTAGTTTGATTTTAATAAATCATTGTTAGGAGGTTAAATAAAAGGAACAAAGAAAAAAGAAAAAATAATTTTTTTATGTGCTATCAAGGATGAAGTTATATTGAAATATAATAATTTGTAAATAAATATCTTGGATATATTTTTGTTTTGTTAGTATATTAAAAAAATGAAACGGGTGAAATAACACATTAATTTTTTTAATCATTGATTTTTCTTTAAATATTGTAATTTTTATTTTAAATTATCATAATGTGACTCCTATTACTTAAATATAAAGCATTGTACACAATTATAAGAAAAAACTTAAATTTTATATATATATATATATATATATATATATATATTTAATTTTTAAAATTTGTGCATTGTACGGGTAAAAAAATTAGTAAAATTATATACATGAGAGAATAATAAGCACAAAATGAACAATGTTAGAAAGCTATGAATAAAAACCAAAAACTAAGATTTCCATTTTAGGGAAAATAGAGATATCCAACTAGTTGACAATATGATATATAGAAAATAAAACTAAATAATATTGATACAGGGAATCATATAATAATCACATAATATCAAATAGTGTGCTACAAAACTCAGCATTATCAGTTCTATATTCCTTGCGACAATAAACCACTGAGATTTCTAATTCATATATTTATTTTAATTTTAAATAAAAATTAATTTATGTGGTAGATTATTAAAACAGTGGAGGTAGTGGTTTTCTTTTTGACGTTTGAGGTAGTGATTTTCTTCAAGAAAGTGAATTGCAGTAAATGCATCATATCAGACAGTGGCATAACTCACAAACAATTGTAATTTATTTGCTTTGATTGAATAAAATTTGAATTAAAAAAATTATACAACATTTCCTAAAAGAGAAACTTCTGCATTTTGGAAGGAAAAAACGTTTACAAATGATTAACACTTAGCAGAATTTTTCTTGAGATGGACTTAAAATTATTATTATTACATAAGTGTTTTTGCTCCGTGTGATGTACGGCTTAAAGAATCATTTTAAATTATAATTTTTATCACTAATAATTTAATTGAGTTATTAAAATATATATTTTAAAAATTTATTTATGAAATAAAGAAAATAAATAGTAAATATAGAAGTGTAAAATTATATTTCAATATTACCTATTGAATTTAATAACATACATCAATATATACGTTAGAAAAAAATACATCAATATGAAATAAAATAAATAATAACTCAAATTCAAATAATATTAAAATGATAAATTACATTGACCTCCTTGAGATTCAGTGTAACTACACTCGGTACCCCTCTATTTATAAATAATACACTGAGCAAAGTGAATTAGAAGGGTGCGAGTATAATTACACTGAATCTCAGAGGAGGTCAGTATTATTCACTTATATTAAAAATGTTTAAGATAGGAATAGTAATGGATATTGATGAGAGCGAAGATATGTCCCACGCCCAATCCTGTTTGAAAATTTGCCTAGTTTCTACCTCCATTTATGTCATGTCCCCATTTCTCATTCTTCATAGAGATTTGAATTCTCGCTAATATTTACATGTTTATGCAAAAAAATAAAAATATCCAAAATAGAGAAAATTTCAATAAAAACAATTCTTAAATTTAAATATAACATATATAGTATTTATTATCCATTACAACACTAAATAATGGCAAGATAAAAAAAAGGGATGGAGTCTCTATCCTTATAAAGACCCAAATTGAAAAATAAAAATAATTCATTTTTTCTTTCTTTAGTTTCATAGTAAAGTGATTTTAAAGAGAAAATTTCATGGATATACTTTGTATAACAATTCATTATTGAAAATTTAATTCATTTAACAACAATGTCTATTTCCAATTTTTAAAAGAGGATCGAATAATCCAAGAAAAATATTCATTATATTTTCCTCTATCTCTCCTTTTTTTTTTGCCTCTAGTATAGCAATTTTAAAGAAAATAATATAAAATTATTCATATTGGAACTCATTTTTAAAAGTATATATAATTCATTTTAAAAGGATATGTATTTTTATTTTTTAAGTGAGAATTGAGTAACTGAAAAAATACTCTCTACCTCATTTCTTCAGCTAAAAAAAAATACCATAAAATCATTTCTTGTAACAATTCATTGTTGAAAATGTAAATGGTTTTATAAGAATGTTAACTTTCCACTTTTCAGTTAGACTATTAAATTATATTTTATATTCTTTTAACTTTATTTTTTTAGTACAATTATTACTTGTTTAACTTTTTCAATTTAAAAATGGGATAATTTCAAAATTCATATTAATTTAAAACTGTCATAATTTCTTTTAAAAGATTGTTTAATTAAAGAAAAGTAGTTTTAAAGAAAAAAGTTTAATTCGACTTATAAGGATATCAATTCCTAATTTCGAAGGAAAAAACAACTAAAAAAAGTTATTTCATTTTCTCTCTTATGTGTATTCTGCTTCCTAATAAATTAATTTTGGAGTAAATATATATTTTTGTCCTTAAAAAAAATTGAGATTTAAGATATTAGTCCTTTAAAGAAAATTTACTGAAATCTAATAGAAGAACTAACTTTTTATAATATATTTAACTTTTATGGACGAAGTTGTTATAAATTTTGTTTTTAAGGCAACTCTATTAAATTCTAATTCTTTTAAAAAGTAAAGTGTATATTAACTCTTGATTTTACAGTATTAGTATATAAAAATTAATTTTATGATTCATTATTAAAAAATAAAATTTACTTTATAAGGATATAAACTTATATTTTTTTAACAAAGATCGTACAACTAAAAAACAAATTAATTTCCTTCCATTCTTTCTTTCTTTTCTTTGACCCAATAGTAAAGTTATTTTTTTTTAAATTCTATTTACATTATAATTGATTGTTTCATTACTAATTAGACATGGTTTTTTTTTTTTAATAGTAGGGTTATTTGAACAGTATTAAACCCTATTTTAAAATGATATACATGAGAGAATAATAAGTACGGAATGAACAATGTTAGAAAGCTATGAATAAAAACAAAAAACTAAGATTTCCATTTTAGAAAAAATAGAGATATCCAACCACTTGACAATATGATATATAGAAAATAAAACTAAATAATATTGATATAGGGAATCATATAATAATCACATAATATCAAATAGTGTGGTACAAAACTCACAGCGGTATCAGTTCCGTATTCCTTGCGTCAATAAACCACTGAGATTTCGAATTCATATATTTATTTTAATTTTAAATAAAATTAATTTATGTGGTAGATAATTAAAATAGCGGAGGCAGTGGTTTTCTCTTTGACATTGGAGGCAGTGATTTTTCTTCAAGAAAGTGAATTGCAATAAATGCATCATATCAAGTGGCGTATGCTTAATAAAATTGTAAAATTAAAATTATTCTAATAATAATTATTTTATAAAATTAATTATATAAAAATCAATTTATATTTAGAAATTTTAATTAAAAATAGTTTTAAAATATTTATTTTATTTAAATTATATAAAAAACTATTTTTATAGAATAAAATTACTAAAAAAATATAAAATAATTATTTGTATTATATAATATTTAATATCTAAGATCAATTTAATAAAAATATAATATTATATATAATATAATTTTTTTAAATAATACCCAAATTTTGACATTTACTTTTTCTTAATTTAATCATAATCCAATTCAACAAAACTTATCCAAACATAATTTTTTTCTCCAAAATAATTTTTTTTTGAGAAAATAACTTTTTGGCTGTTTGTCCAACATCAACATAGTGATATAACTCACAAATAATTTGAAATTTATTTGCTTTGATGGAATAAAATTTGAATAAAAAAATTATGTAACATTTCCCAAAAAAGAAACTTATGCACTTCGGTGGGAAAAAAGTTTGTAAATGATTGACATTTGGTAAAACTTTTTTTAAAATTGACTTAAAATTATTACTATTACTATTACTATTATAGGTAGATTATAGAGTTCCTCGCTCCCAAGAGAGTGAAAAACCAACGTAGTAAATCGGAACATTCTGGGCCCCTTTTTTTCTTTTTCTTCCTTGAAGAGCATTAAACTTTTTTGTTTTTTTGTGTGTTTTCTTTTTCAATGTCTTATGCAAATTTAATTCTTATTCAAGGTATTAAAACTGTTGTTCTGCAGAGAACTTTGCTGCTTGAACCTAATATTGTAAAAATCATTCAATTGTACTATTATTCTTCACAACCTAACATTGTAAAATTTTTTGAAGTTGCTAAGTTTAATTTTATTCACCACTTAAATTGTTCGTTTCAATTTCATGCCATGGTTAGTTTAAGTGGTCATAATGAGTTAATTGAATCTACTTAAAAAAATGATTTAAATGGTAAAGTTTTCCCAATATTTGGATTTTACATAATTCTTGCATTATTTAACTTTTTTTTTTCATACCATCTTTAATCGTTTGTTCATATATGATAATTTAGATTTAGAGTGTGTTTGTTTGTGTTTTTTGGCGTCAAAAATCACTTTTTTATTAAAAAAATTAGTTTTTATATATTTGAATAATCTTTTAAAAATAATCAGATTCTCAAAAAAATTAACTTTCAACTTTTTTGGAGAAGCTGAGAAGAGTCGCTTCTTAAAAATATTAATTTTTAATTTTTTTCAGTTATATATAAAATTTAAATTTTAAAATTATTTTTTTCAAAATTTAAAACAAATGCACCTTTAGATATACATTCTTCTGATAAATCTTGAAGAGAGATTGATGGATATATGTAGGGAGGTGAATGATAATTTGGTCCCCTTAATTTCGGAGCTTGTGATAGTCTACCTATATTGACCATTAGATTGACTTTGATAAACATCCAACAATTATTCTTTCATTCATGCTGTTATCTCATAAAATATAGCTTGCAGTTAGGTAAAATTTTTTGAGAAAAAAATAATTTTTAATTTTTTTAATTATATAAAAAATTTTAATTTTAGAATATTTTTTTCAAAAGTTGAAACAAACATGTCTGTACGTGGACAATGTCAAGTTTTTTATATCTGCGAAGTAGTCCTATCTGTTTTTGGATTGCCGATGCCAACGGCAGATAAACAATGCTTGGTGGGCACCGGTAAATTTAAAGAATATGGATAAAGGGATATCGAAGAAAGCGAGAGGGAAACGCGGGGAAAGGCCGTTGGGATTTATAGCTCAAGTCCTCTGTCATCGGTGGCAGCTCTTCGTCCATGTCCGGCAAGTGCAAAGATGAGTCCGCTGCTTTTGCAGATGTGAAGCGTAACAGTCGCCTTGAAGCCTCCGATTGTGTTAGGAAACGATTCAAAGTAAATTCCTCACGTGTCTTGGGATCTGCAGTATGTTGGAATTTCACCTTGTCCTTGATATCAGAGGTTGTTCTTAAACTATAGCTTGCATTTGACAGACTTGAGGATACTAAGGAACTATGTGATTGAGCTTGTAATTTTATATGAGTGGAAAAACGGTAGTCTTATTAGATACTGATGATAATATTTAAATCCATGGATTACAAACTGAAATGATGGGATAGCAAGTATTGGGGAAGCTTAGTTAAGATGAATGTGCCCATTTTCATGCCTTCCTTTTTGGATCCAAGATATGAATTGAACTTGGTTGAGTTTTCTTTTGCTGAACTACAATGATTTTGAAACTGCAAAGGCATTGATTTCCAATGTGAAAGAAACATTAACCAATGTGAAAGAAACTACTTTGTTGTATAGCTCAAGAACTAGATCCTTATTCTGATTCATTTTGGGGATGCCAATGACGAGATTTATGATATCATTTATTTTTATGAAGAAATGAGTAATGAAGATCAATTTGAGAGAATTTTTTAAAAAAAAAGAACTAAAATTGAAATATGTTTGACTGAAGCTAGAAAGATGTTGATTTTAAGGGTGTACTAATTGTAATCATGAGTTTCGGACCCTCAACGTTAGTTAAGTAGCTAATTGGATTAATGTTACTACACCTAGTAATACAAAGTCATGAATAGAACATAAAAAAGTATAGGTTGATTATTATCTTTATATTATATCAATTCTTATTCTACCAGTTACAACATTACAGAAATTGAGAAAATTATAAATTTAATAACTTAACATAAGAACTATATTTACAAATTAATAGTAGTGTCATTCAAAGGCAATAAACAAAGCACATATATAGATATATCTAATTATGCAAAGTAATTAGATTATATAAAAAATACACTCCCAGTCAGAATTTAATAACATGTAAAAGGGGGGATGTTGCTAAAATGGTCAAGGGCCAAAATGGTCCTTGAATTTTGTCCATTGAATTTTTTATATAATATTCTTTATATAATAAAATTTAAGGACCATTGATCTATAACTCATCAAAAACTATGTTAGAACTTACCTCTAAAGTGGTTGTGGTTTTCTATTGATCATGTTTGCCCACTTTCTTCTCTAGCTTCTGGCCATTCCATCAATAGCATATTCAAAATGAGGACACAATGCCATAGCATAATTACTTTCAAATCAAACAAATCACAATTTGACTTCTTCTTCCCTCAACAAACCAAACTTCCCTAACTCGAACAAAAAGATCATTAAACAAACAAGTAACCCGCTAATCTGAAAAAAATAAAAAAAATGGAATCATCATACAGAATTTAAGTAAGAGAAATATTTTTTGTACCATTAAAGTAGGTAGACACTTTAGACAGTCAGAGATAAAAATGAGAAAAAAATTATAAAAGAAAGTGAAAAAAGTGAAATGATTAATGGAGAGAGAAAAAACTGAGAGAGGGTATTGAGGTGTTGGAGTTTTGGATATATACAAATAACATAATCCTTCGAGCAATAAAATAATTTGCAATTTGAACATGAACCGTACCTATCTGACAGGGTGGCGATGGTCTTGAAGGCAAGGATGATGTTGTGGTTAGGTTGGAGCCACGGTTCTACCAGCAACTGAGGGACGAGGAGAGGAACTTATCGGAAGTGCCATTGGGTTTGGCGATGGTAGTGGGGTAGCTGTCGTCGGTGAGGAGGAGTTGATGGAGCCGCTGACATGGATGGGGTCGTCGACAGAGTGGGACTCAAAGACCCCAAGATTTGCCCTCTAAATGGGAAGTTAATTAAACTTGTGCTTTAAGGTTTTAATATGATCTGGTACTTAGATCTATCTTTGAAGCTTCCTCCGCCGTAGATCTATCTGTGTTTCAAGTTTGATGTTCCCTGCTTGGACAAAGATGGACATGCCGATGAACAAAACAAATGTGATTATTCATTCAAGGATTTTATTGCAAATAAAATACTTAAAAGAGATAATAAGCAATTTTAATTCACAGATGTTATGTTCATTTTACAAATATTTGACCGAATCATCACAAGCTCCCAAACAATGGGCAGACCAAATTATCCTTCACCTATGTAGGGATCCTATCATTTTTATAATCGAGTTTGAGAGAGATGTAGGATTCTTTTTTGTTTAATATATACTAAAATTTATTTTGAGGGGAAAAATATACAGAATTTGAATGTGATTATTGACATGATTTTTTTTCAAAAAAAAAAAAAGTAAAAAAATAGTTAGTTGATTTAGGTGATAAATATTTTATGGAGTGCAAGTCCTTCACAGAGAGATTATTACTATTGTTGTTATTGCACGAACTCAGAGTCTATGGATCTCTCAATCAGTAATGAGAGAACTAATACCAACTCCAATCAATAAACAATCTATAGTCGAAATCAGTATAATCAACAACAAAAAATAAGAAGGATCGGATTATGTGTATTGCTCCAAGTATGAAAATGTTGCTGTGAGAATGAAGGAGAATAACATTATGGGTTTCTATAGTAACAAGGAATCTAAGGAATAAATATATGGAAGAAGTATAATATCAAATAGCTAAGATGCAATCTGCAGTTGCTATACAATAAATTACATAGGACAATGAAGGAACTGAGGTCACCTAGTAAGAATGAAATAGAATATATCAGAAGAGTAATCAATGAGTTTTTAGCAAAAGAAATACAGAGGGAAGTGAAGATGCAACGAGGAGAAGCTTGAGACTCACAAATCGTCAATGCCCCTCCAATAGACCCCCAAGTTGCCTTTAATGAATTGAGTCCCTTAGCCACTTTGGTTAGTGGTGCGTTCTAGTGCTTTTCCTCAAATTTCTTGCACCTAGCTCGTTAGTTACCATTGATTCAAGATTAGCGGCCATGAGTGTCTTATGTACATGTCCATTTTTGCCCTTTATTTTATTGCCCTTCATATAAAGAACTATCTGGACATAGGAACACATAAGATGGAGAACTCTTCCATTTGTGTCCATATATTTATATTAATTAGTGAAAAATGAGAATATGTAATTTACGGAATTGAGCATGATCACTCACTTGGTAATATGTGAGTAAAGGATTAAATAAGAAAGAGAATGCAGGCCACAGCTTATGAAGTGAGGTGATGACTTTTCGCGGAATCAAAAAGGATAGATGGTGTGGTCTTACAAGAAGCTGACGCTGAGGCCCTGAAGCCTACCATCAGTTTGTGTATATGATACATGATATTGTAGAAAAGGAATAACGTTAGAATGATGTGGAAGGAGTGGCCACCATTCACTGAACGCCACGCTTACAAACAAAGCGTCTTCCTCGTTCTTCACCCGATCCAGCTGTGTATCCATTGAATGGATATCCATAAGTACAAGACTGCCTACATATGAAAGCAAAGTCATGGACAGTAGTGTGATGCGGTAATAGTATGGCATGGTTTTGTACGAGAAAAAAGAGAATAAACCAGAATAAAGTTTGATTGCTTTTCTGTCTTTGCGTAAACAAGTTGAACCCCTAGTCCCACGTAAAGAATCCCAATCAAGCCATCCGAGTAGGTACAAATTCAAATGTAACCCTTTTATATTATCATCTTCTCTTTTGTTTTTTCTCCGTTGCCAAGCACGTTATGGTGACTGAAATGGATGAATTAATGATGATATGAATATGATATCAGCAGGCACCGGGAGGAGGAAATGTGGAGCCCAAGTTTTGGCAAACTAGGCAAATGAGATGTATTGCAAGTGACATTTCTTCTGATTTGTGTGACAATGGAGTTGTTGAGAATTAAGTCATCGGTTCAATTCCCATTTGTTCATGTTCTTCTCCATATTCCCTAACTCTTTTAAAAGCTTCTTTGTGAAAAAAAAAAAAAAATGTTTTGAGGGACTAGATACGCGTTATTTGCATCTATGTGAAATTGATAGGAGTATATATATGCTTTTGTTTCGAAATTCATATGGTTATTTTTGTATCTATCACTTTGTCTAGGAGGATAAAAGATCTGAAGGATACTTTGGATTAATATTCATTAAAACAATCATAAGTTAAAAAAAAGGGGTTTGGGATATGTATTTATATTATTATTGTTTATGAGATTGATTTTAATATATTATCAATGCAAAATACTTTATATTATATATCAACTAATTACATCTTATTTTTTATGTGACTTTTAAGACAATTGAAACAAAATTTAAACAGTTTTAATGATAACTAGATGATAATATAAAAATATATATATTAACAATATATCAAAATTAATTAATGTTATTTATTTATTTATTTCAGGGAGAAATGGGGCTTCATTGTTCTAAGCTCCTCTTAATCCCCAAGGGGCCTAAGGGTTTAATTTCTTCATTGGTTCAGAATCCACGATGCTTTGTAGTTATGTGAAGTTCTTGATGTATGATATTGGCTTCTTGTGATAAAAAATCAAGTGAACACATAACACGAACATGAATACTCACAAAAAAAGTAATTAATGGGTTTTTCTCCAAGTTACCAATTATAATTGGACAAATTATTATTTGGTGTTTGAACAGTTTCCTTCTTCATAAGAAATTATACCTTTATATTAATTACTAAAAAGCTGAAATCTAGTTTTCTAAAACAATGCTAAAACAATGATATAGAGTCAATGTATCTCCCAAAACAATTGGATTTCTTCATTTTGTTGCAATTTTCACCATTTTGGTTAACATACATGTACAAATATGGTAGTCAAATCTTAATTTAAGTACATTCTTTCTTGGCGCATTTTGCTATGCTCTAATTTAAGAATGGTGCATTATGCATCAGGTCTACCATAGAACTCTTCTCTTAGAGGTGCACCAGTGAAGCGGCAGCTACTGTCTCCCCACACTTGCGAAACCTTATCCCCAGCGGCACTATGATGATGGCGACGTTCCCCAGCTGCTCTTTGATGACGACAGCGTGTTCCCGAGGTGCTTTGATGACGGCAGTGTCTACCCAGCAGCGGCGAAATCAGAAGCAGTGGCGGGCAGTGGCGCAACCCGATCGGTGGAGCAATATCGAACTACTCCTTCAACTCTATCTTCTTTCTCGCACAAAGAACCATGTTGGACCCAAACTTGCAATCAGGACCTTCATAGTTGCATCACAGCAACAACAACACAGACGTGGCGGCGGTTGGAGGCAGTGATGCACCAAAAATAGCAGCATATGAGGAACGGAGCGAAGAGCACAAAGGCAGCCATGGTAGCTCCTTCCTCCTTCCAGAAGTAGTCATGGCGGTGGCAGCACAAAATCGACCGTGGTGGCGGCATCGAACGCTAGCATGATGGGGCGGTTGTCATGGTCGTGGATGACATAGATGGCCTAGTGTGTGGCAGGGTTGATGTTGAGTAGTTGAAGCCGACGGGGGGCAGAGGAATAGGCGTGGGTGTGGTCGACGTTTGGCAGCTCCGGCAAGATGCTTAAGTCGGAGCTCAAAGGAGTAGGCATGGTGGAATTCGTCCAGGGGAGAGGGAAGGATGGGAGGAGAGTATCTATTGTACATTTTATTGTATTTGATAGCTTGATACAACTTGTGATCATGACCACTAGATCATAGAGTGTATAGTGCACCAAATATAACTTGGTGCGTAGCATATGGCACCTTCTTTCTTACCTCATCTTTAAGTTTGAATAGATGAGGAGGGGAAGGGGAGCAGTAGTTAATCGTGAACGATGGATGCAAGCCTACTGCTAGGGCACACATCAGAAGCGAGATATAGGTGAACTTTCCTTTGAATGAAAGGGGATGATGAAACGTGATTTATTATGGAATGCTTGAAGCTTAAAATGACCCTGTCATATTGCCAATTCTGCATATTTTGTATGGTGATCCCGTAAAGTATAAATACAAAGATAGACAATAACCAACTAGCCACAAATTTGAAAAATTTTTTATAAGAAAGTAAATTTGATAACAAAATTCTCGAAAACTCCTCATGCTTAGATGCAACGAAAAGTCATGAATTTTGATTTCCTCATTTTTTTTAATTTTTGGGTCATGGAACTAATTGAACTAGGAATGGAGGACTGCATCACGTAGTCCACTTAGATCCGATTTTGTGGGCGCGGGCAGTTTATTCCATCTTGGGCTACAGTTAGGTGTTGAGCCCAACTCAACAAGGACCCATATATAAGAAGATGGATTGCCTTAGACCAATGTTTTTGGTTAAAATATTTCATTAAAGCAAGCAGACAACAGGCCAAGATGCAGCTGAGCGTAAAAACGACGACTAAAAAAAAAAAAAAATTAGCCGTCAAAGTTCATAAATTTTTCAATAACATGATTATCCATTTTCTTTAACTAACAAATCATGTAGAAGCACATAAATGGTTTTTTTTCTTAGTCTGAGTATATGAATAGTTTTAATCCTAATATAACTCCTCGTATAAGAGCCTTTTTCTCTTTGGGTTTGAAACATGAACTTTGCACATATATACCCTACTTTGTGTTGAAATTTAACTTTTATTTAAAACGATGTGATAAATAAAAATTGAACTCTAAAGCTCTTGATTATAGAGATTCTGATATATGTCATAAACCACATTTTTCAAAAATTTAAATTATTAGATAAAAGCACACAAATAATTTTATATCTTAATAGTAAAAAGTTCCATGCAATAAAATCAGCTACAAATGTAGGCATGGTTGATTTGAGTTAAATGCTTGAGGCTAAACCTAATATTACTTTATTTGTGAAAGCAGAATTACTTATCTTACAAATCAACCATGCCCATATATATAATAATTTTTTAAAGTACTTTTTTAAGTTTACCGGCAAGTCTGCTAACATTCTTCCATCAAGTACACTACGAAAAGAACAAAATATTTAGTAGAGAAGTACAAAATAACTTGTTCTATTGTAACAGGGGAATTACTTTTTATGTTAGACTATGTACATGCCCGTCGGTTATACTTTGTTTGGTTGCAAAGAAAAAAAAAAGATAAATTGAAAAAAGTGAAAAAAAGAAAATTTAATTATATAAAATACATTTTATGATTACTACTTTTTCATGATAAAAAAAAATTATAAGAATAAAATCACAAATCTATAATTTATACAAATGACAAACTTTTAATTCAACATTAAAAACTTTTGCCAAATAGCGACTCGTATTTCAAAGTGTTTTTTTTTATATAGATCACTAGTATTCGAGAGTTTATTGAACTTTAATTAATATAGTTTGAGTCAACCCACTATAGGAGTAAAGTTTTCATAGTGCAATTTTTTTCTATCTATAAGACTCGAACTTGAGATATTGGGAAAATAAGTGTCGAACCACTTGAACCAACTGAATATTAGTACTAATTCAAACCTTCTCTAGCACACTTCTACATGAATTATTGTTTTTGAAATACACCAATCAAAACCCAAGTCTATAGAAAGTATTGCCAAGTGGCGGTTCTACTTCAAAACTGCTCTAATACACTTTTGCACATCTTACTGTAAAAGTAATTATTTAAAATTGTTATTTTGAAAATTAAACCATTATTATCTAAATATCTACTATTAAATTGCATCTATTGAATAGTTATCTAACATAACCAATTAAAATAAAAAGATGATATCATATGTGGGAAATCATTTTATATATAGGGAAATTGTGAAAAAATAGGAGGAATATGGCAAATGTGAGAAAATTGGAAAAATGTGGGGGTTTTTTTGCAAATTCAACTAAACTCCTATTGTATTCTCTGAAAAGAAAAGAAAAAGGACAGGGGGTTTATGACTCGTCAATGGTTGTTGTCTGTCTAATGGAATCCACTGCTGTGGCAACTAGATGCATGCACTGTCCCTGCCATTGACAAGACAGGAAGCCAACCAAGGGGCTTTTTTTCCTGAAATTCGGCTAGTAGGGGATTGGATCCTTGCCCATCAACCCACGACAGAACTGGATGACTGGTTATCCATTTATTATGCAATGTATTACTACAACACCATCAACCTATTTAATGGCAGGATTTTGTGGTCTTGTAACCCTTTTCAATGTGAAAGAGTGAGAATGAGAGTGAAAGAGAAAGAACCATGAATAAGAAAGAGAGAGAGAGAGAGAGAGTGAAGAGTGAAAGTGAAAATGAATCGTGAGAGAGAGAGAGAGAGAGAAAGAGTGTGTAAAGAGTTGAAGAGTTTTGATCAAGCTAAAGCAAAGATGTAGGAGAAAAAATTTGAAAAAAAGGTTAGTAGTTTAAAAAAAAAAGGATCCGCATGAGCATATTTCAGAGGCAATTTGTCAAAATAATATAATAAATTTTTTTTAAAGTCATTTATTTATCATATTTATTTTTAATAAATATATAATTTATTATTTTACTTTATATTTGTTGTTATCAGAAATTTGTAGAGATAATTTATTAGTGTATAGTAAAGTAGAACAGTAAGCTTTTGATTTGCATAGATTAGTCATAGAGTTTACGATTGTTGACCGTAATGAAATAGAATAGATTAGTTTAGTTTATATATCATTGATGGCAATTTAAACTAGAATATAAGTTAGTTATTATATTATTATTTATTTTTAGGGTTTTACTTATTCTATTTTATGTTATATTTGTTGTCATCGTTATATAGTATTATTCAGTTTAGAGTATAATAGAACAAAATAGAATAGAATAGAATAAAGCAAGTTGCTTTTGATTTGGGTAGAATAGTGATAGGGTTTAGGGTTCTTGAACATAATAAAGTACATGGAATTAGTTTAATTCTCCAACATTGACGAGAACTCAAATTAGAGTATACAAGTTAGTAATTATGTTATCATTTATTTTTAGCAATTTACTATTTTATTTTATTTTTTTGTTATTATCGTTAGATTGGTAATAATGTTCTTTAGCATAGAGTATAATAGACTATAATAGAATAGGTTGCTTTTGATTTGGGCAGATTAGTGATAGGGTTTAGTGTTCTTTAACATAAAAAAGTAGAATAGATTAGTTTAATTATCCAACATTGATGAGAACTCAAATTAAAGTATAAGCTAGTAATTATATTATTATTGATTTTTAGCAATTTACTATTTTATTTTATTTTATTTTTGTTATTATCATTAGATTAGTAATAGTGTTCTTTAGTGTAGAGTATAATAGATTAGAATATAATAGAATAGGTTACTTTTGATTTGGGTAGATTAGTGTTAGGGTTTAGAGTTCTTTAACATAATAAAGTAGAATAGATTAGTTTAATTATCCAACATTGATGAGAACTCAAACTAGAGTATAAGTTAGTAATTATATTATTACTTATTTTTAGCAATTTACTATTTTATTTTATTTTATTTTTGTTATTATCGTTAGATTAGTAATAATGTTCTTTAGTACAGAGTATAATAGACTAGAATAGAATATAATACAATAGAATAGAATAGATTATTTTTTATTTGTATAGATTAATAATAGGGTTTAGGATTCTTTAACATAACAAAGTAGAAAAGATTAGTTTAATTATCCAACATTGACAAGAACTCAAATTAGAGTATAAGTTAGTAATTATATTATTATTTATTTTTAGTAGACGATTAATAGAAGAATACTGTGAGAATTTACTTGGTGTTTGCCCAAGGCGAAATTGATAGGTCTGTAATCAAGTTAGGGTGGTTGAATTGAACTTTTAGAACTCTCCAACCTAATGCCAATGATTATGTAATTTGGTGCCATGCTCATGGGTATATTTTACGGCTTCTGGGCGAGCAAATTTTTCATGATAAGACTAGTTCGACTATCCATGCAAAGTATCTTTTGCTACTAGAAGATTTGGAACGTGTCCACACTTACAGTTGGGGCTCCACTTGCTTTGCTTATCTATATCGATGTTTATGCCGTACAACGCCGAAGACATGTCAGGAAATGAGTAGGTGCATGGTCTTGTTTCACTCTTGGACATGGTAATGGCTGCCTTTTTTGGCTCCCGTTCCTCACCTGATTGCTTGGTTTTGACTCTAGCATTTTATAATCAATTGATTTAGTTATACTGTGGTCGTTGGTTGCTCGAACTACAGTCTCCCTATCACTGCATTCCATTCCAACACACAATTCATCGCTCACAACATAACTATAGCCATGTTTGCATACTCTCGAAACTCGTGTTTGCATAGCATTAAGATCTAAAACAAGCATGAAATATGGAGGATTCTCTGGATGTTGAATAAAAACCCCTGTGCTTGGTATGTCCTCATCATCATCTGCATAATCATCTTCGCTTTTGTGCTGTTCTTCTAAATAATTATCCTTACTTTCATTATTAAGTTCACAGTTTGCGCCTCTTATTGGAAATAGGCTTGTTCTAGCATCATCATAATGCTGTTTTGTTGGACAATTGTTAGTAAAAATATAACATAGCTTCATGTACAATACCAATATTATATTCAACTGAAAATCAAATTCAAATGTTAAACAAAGTATTAACAGGTCACAAGAATTTAATAAATACTAACACAATTATTAAAGTACAATAATTTAAAAAAATAACAATGAACAAAAATTTCAATCACTTAATTATTTGGTATAAATAAATGATTAAAAAGATATGCAAATTTCACATAACTAAAAAACAAATTATAACTTAATTAGAAAATAAATGCTAAAAAAAATTGCATTACTAACATAATAAATGATGATACCATCTCTCTTTCACCAGTGGAGTTTCAAACCTGACTTAAAGAGGTTTAACAGTTGGTGCTTTCATTGAGAATTTGGTTATGGAAAGGATTACCTATAGGCTGGATTAAGGCGCAAAAGTTAGAGTATTTTGTCGAATACTGATAGACGAGTGAAGCCGCTATGGGGGAAAAGGCTACTGCTAGGTCAATGTTAATAATGTGAAGTCGCTGTAGACGTTGGCACTTAAAGAAAGTGGCAATGTTATGAGTCTCACATTGAGTAAATAAACAAGTTTAATGTGGTACTTAAGCCATAGAGCTCTCCTACCCGATAAGCTAGTCTTTTGGGTTGAGCTCTTTTCATGGGTTTAAGCCATAACATACAATGCCATTAGAATTTATCATCGCCATGAATAAATAACGTTACTTATATATTTTCTTGACATTTTTATATGGGTTAAATTAACTTATATCAGTATAAGTCAAATGCAAATTTTTTATTATTAAATTATTTTTTATTAACTTTTTTGACAAAATTGACTATTAAATTAAAAGTTTATGTTATAAATTATGTTTATAAAATTTTATATTAATCTAAAGTTCTTTAATACATTTTTTTGGTATATATGGATATTTTCATATACAACAAAGTTAATATAATAAATACCTTTTAAATATGTACAAATAAGAACCATTGATCACATTTTTATTAATGTCTATTTATTTTTTAATTTAGCACAAATGATCAATGTGATAAATAATTATAATTTAATGGTTGAATCGGTGAGAATTTTATTCTATAAAAAGTTATTGAAGTGTAAGTATATAAAGTTTTACATTATATAGTGTCAATTGACCTCTCCCACCTTTATATTATTTGTTAAATAATTAATAAAGAAGAACTAATTTTTTATTTATTTTCCCTTTTCCTTTGTTTTCAAAACAATTAAATATAAATAAAATGTGAAAAAATGTTAGAGTTTAATTGTTATATATGTTGATAATATAAAAGAATTTTACATTGTCATCTAATTAAATGCTTATGTTTATAAGACTTTTAAAGTAGTAGATGATTAAGTCAAACACTTTTATTAATATAAATATATAATTAGATATCTGTGTAAATTTTTTTTATATAGATAGCGCATACAAATTAAATCCAGAATGTTATGTGTAAAATGTTACTTTCAAAATAATAATGGGCTCAATTGAAAGATTTTAGTAGCCTCAATGCAAAATTTTTGAATTTTATCAATACGTGTTTATTATATGTAATGTTTTTTTGTTTAATATATTCATATAAGTATTGTTACAAAACTAATTTCACGATCGCGTTTAATTACTAACTGGCAAGTCCTTCTAACCCGTATTATTTTTAAATCTGAACCTTAATTATTTTTCTAAGAAGGAAATCCACTCACCGTCTTGTTTACGCTGAATCGAAGCTAAGCCATTTCCCCTTCTTGCTCTAACTCATGTCTATTTCCTCCGTATTCATTCTTCCTTTCTACAACGATATGAAGGCACCAACACGAGCAAGGTTGCATTCAGTTTATGCCAGTCGCATTGCTTGTAATCGACATGCAGCATTCAGCATACAATCCGTAATTATGTCAAAACTAAATGAAGCACAGTCATGCATCATCTAGTGTCGGCCCCGTCCCCTTGGGAACATATAGCTGTCCAATCTTTTTCTTCCTTTTTTCTTATTTTAGAACTCCACGTGATTAGTAATCAATTGTTATTTGGAATTAAAGATATCGACATGCAACTACTATAACTATTCATCCATGCATCTTATAGATCATACTGATTTCAGATATTATAAGCAATGAAGCATAGAAGCTTGAAGATACAGGCCTCTGTTATAAATACTAAAATACAAAACCAAAAAAAAAAAAAAAAAAAAAAGAAGAAAAGGATTCAGCACGGTGATGACTAGCAAAGCACTACAACGAACTCGAGTTTTGATAACAAATCGAGCAATCTGCGCATATGTCTCTAATTAGAAGGAATTGATCAGATTCGCCATCAAACTTGATAGAGCGAAGAAGGGAAAACAAATGTATCTAAAAGCCAAAATGTAAGAGACGCTAAGAGAAGTCAAGTGCATGTGTTTGATTAATCCATCCATTGATCTTTCAAGTTCACTTGTTATTACCAGGGATGGGAAACTCAGTGGACCATTCTAAAAGGATTCGATTCAACAGCTGAAGTCTTGATATCATAATAAATCATCCTATTTAGTTATATCTTGTAACCAAGTTTCTTGTACAAGCACAAGAAATCCAAGTAGTATTCTTTTGTCTTAACATATTGCTACAAAATCCGGCCAGCTAAAATCAGAATAACGTGGCCTACTCTTCATCTTTCAGCATCCGTATATCAACAAATCCATTGATGGCTTTCTAATCCAACCCTTGCTTAAGAAACATGGCTTAGAGCCAAAAACTAAAAGTGCGTATACAAAGAGATGACAACTAATGGATTTTGACCATCTTGGGCAACCTATGCATCTCTCATATGAGCCTATGGCGGAGCACGATTCAGTGAAGATGCACTCGTTGTTTACAAGGAAATGAGAGAAAAGGGAATGGAAATGAATACACTTCTTTATAATACCCTTCTAGCTATGTGTGTTGATGTTGGCTACATGGATGAAGCATTTGAAATTTATGAAAACATGAAAGTTGCCATCCTGACAGTTGGACATTCTTATCCTTGATTACCATATATTCCTGCAGTGGGATGGTTTCAGAGGCTGAAAAAATGTACAATGAAATGATTGAATCTGGATTTGAGCCTACCATTTTTGTGCTGACATCACTTGCCCAGTGCTATGGAAAAGCCAAGCATACTAATGACGTTGTGAAGACATTTAATCAACTCTTGGATTTGGACATGACCCCAGCTGATCGCTTCTGTGGTTGTCTTCTGAATGTTATGACACAAACGCCAAAGGAAGAACTTGGTAAGCTAACAGGTTGTGTGAAGAAGGCTAATCCAAAGCCTGGGTCTGTGGTGAGATATTTGGTGGAAGAGGTGGAGGGTGATGGAGATTTTAGAAAAGAAGCATCAGAACTCTTTAATTCAATTATTGATGAGGTAAAGAAGGCCTTTTGCAATTCTCAAATTGATCTGTGTGTCAACCTGGATAATTTGAACAGAGCACGTGAGCCTTTGGACCTGGGGTTGACACACGAGATATGCACGGACATAAAGTCCAGATCTCAAACTCAGTGGTCGTTTGCATCTAAAGAGTCTCTCGCATGGTGCTGCACTGACTGCATTACATGTTTGGATAAATGACTTGTCTAAGGCTTTGGAATCAGGAGAGGAACTTCCACCTCTGCTGGGAATTAATACTGGGCATGGGAAACACAAGTATTCATAGAAGAGAGCTGATAGGGGGACACACAAATAGTGGATATATACGCAACACATACCGAAAAGTGAGAAAAATGACAAAAATGCTTGGATGATAGGTCCTATATAATCATTGCTTTTTTTGTTCAATTTTTTTTTTATTCAGAAATTTACCAGCGAAAACAGTGCACACGCTGGTAAATGTTAAAAGTGAAAGTGTTAGAAGTGTTGATTGACTAACAGGATACTGGAAGGAGCTGATAGTTGGTGAAGACAAGAAACAGGGTAAAAGATGGTCTTCCTTCTGCAAGTGTTCCTCGTGTTGAGAAATGTAGTAGCAGCCAAAAAAAAGGAAATGTAAACTGGAAATATAGAGTAAAATTAATATAGATTGAGCAAAGGTAATTACACCATGTGACTTACTAATCTTCTGATTAATCGCAATTACATGACTAATTATCAATTAACCTAACGATGGTTATACCTTGAATTATGGCGAGATTGATGTGGCACATATTCCAACTTGAGGGTAATATGTGTTCAGTTGACTGTCCATTAGTTTAGTGTATATCTGATAGAGGACCGGAAAATGAGGACTGAGGCGAAGGTAGTGATCAACAAAGTTGAGGGTAGTCCAAGTGTTTTTTTCTGTCTTTTTCTTTTTCTTTTTTTTTTTTTTTTTTGGTTTTTGTTTTCCAAAAAGCTTAGGAAAGAAAGAAAAAACGAATAGGCGCGGTTGAGGTTTACCTTCTTGTTGGACACAATGGTTGACCTTTTTTCTGTTAATTATATGGGCAGGGGTGTTAACTTTGACTCTGATTAAACTTACGTTCTTTTGGGAAAAGATTAGTTGCATGAAAATGGATGGGCTTCTGGAGTGCATGGCCATGACATTGACCTCTTTGGGCGGAATAAACTCATCTGTGTATGTTTTTAAAGAAGTCAAAATTAGAACAAAAGGAGTGGCATGACTTGCACGTTAAATTTTGTCCTACTTAAAATTGGACGAAACACCTCTACATAATGATCAGAGTCTTCTGTTGATTTGATCATTGCACAATGGGAAACTGCATGCCATTTCAGTCTCCGCCAAAGAAGAAAGCCAGAGTTCCTCTAATTGTAGGAGGAGAAATGGAGTTTGATGCCTCGGTGCTGGTTGAAAAGCTGAACTCTGCTTCTTCTTGTATAAGTTACATACCGGTCTGTAGGAGGCTGCAGATTGGAGAGGTTTACCGCCTTGTACCAGACATGGCACAATCTGTTGAGCCGCTAGTACCTTGTAGGACAACTGACAACAGAAAGGTGAAGACCAGGAAAGTGAAAATTGTGGTGACTAAGGAGCAATTGCAATTGCTGTTAAGTGGAGCAAAGGATTTCCAAATCAAAAGTAGAGTTGCCTGCATCAGGGAAAGTTGTAGGTTGCAAAGGAGCCAAAAATGGTTCCCTTTACCAAATATTCCAGAGGTGCACAACTATTAAATGATGGGATGATTGCAATTTTAAGCTTTCCTATCACCAGTTGTGCAACTAGTATATTCGTTGTTTTTGGAAAATTTCCTCCAAGATGATAGGATGTATTCGCTCTGGAAATTACGGATGTCTGCCTGCTTGGTTTTTGAAATGTAGCAGCAGCAGGGTGAAGAAAGGAGAAAAGAGAAAAGAAAGCCTTCCTAACATACAATTTTTTTTATTCCTTGAAGGTTTTTGAGTTTTCATTCAGACTATGCTAATTGTTGCTGATATTCTTCGATGAACCAATGTGTCTACGATACTTGTGCAGCTGTACTTTTTCAATCGTGTAAGCGATTAATGGCAGAATTCATCCAGTCTATTTATTTCTCTATTACAAGTTAGTATGAAATCTGTTTCTGCTGAGTTGTTTTTAGATATATTCTTTAAAGGCTGCAATAATCCATGATTACCACAGGCAGATGTTAATGCTCAACCAGACGAGAAGAGAAGTGCAATCATGTCATAAGTATTTTTAATATTCGCTATTTTTCTAGAATGAGTCCCGAAATAACTCAGGAGCAATACTCTTATTAGGTAAATTGGCTCTTTTTTTTTTTTTTGGCTTAGATAGTAAATTCGTTCTTTTACTTTATATAATGTGGACAAGTAATCCACTTGTTTTCAAAGTGTTCCTGTTCATGTTTCATATCCTTGCTGATGCATTTGGCTAACTTGGCTAGCATGCAAAACTCACAATCACAGAGCATATCATTTATTTAAATATAGAACAAGATACAAATACTTCAGTATTTACAGAATCACATTCCCAAACTCGCTTTCCCCAGTGGAAATTTATTTCAAGAAACTGCCTCGCCCAATGTTGTGTTGACTTTGGTATTTACAAAGAAAAATCACAAACGTCAATAATAAATAAATTGCCTTCAACTATCTCCAAATAAAGAATCATCAGCGTTCTTTCATCGCCCGGCAGCAATTTTACAATAATGTCATGGTCTAGTTTTAGACAAACAGAACAAACATGGAAATTAACAGGTATCAGCCAGTTCAGAAAGTGATGTTACAGAACCTTCTTGTGCTTCTGGTTTTCTTGGTATCATCCGACTTTGTTGATGACGCCTCCTTCTTTCTAGGAGCTGCTTCTCTTTTCATTTTCTTCCACTCTACTTCCATGGCCTTTGTCAGTGCATCAACTTTCTTTGCAAGCATCTGAAAAGCAATATCTCAATCTTTAGTTCAATGTGAGAACGGATGGGGTAAGGGTGGCAAGGCATGGCTGTTACTATTACCTTAATTTCTTCATCTTTGGACTGCAAACTACAGTCTTTAATTTCACCGGACTTCCTTGTGACACCCTCTTTTTCATAAACTTCTTTGTGTTAGGTAACTTTGGTTCTTTGATTTATTGTTAATAACTAATAAAATAGTTAAGTATTAGATATTAAATTTTTAAAGTAAGATAAAATATTAATAAAAGTAACTTAAATAAATATGCAAATAAACTTTTAATTTACATATAAGACAATAATATAATTACAATACTAATATAGTAATAATGAAAAATAAGAAGAAAGAGCGAAGGACTAGAATCAAAGTCTCGACAATTACTACATAGAAGTCTAAAAGTAAGAAAGAAGAAAAAAAGAAAAAACGAAGAGAACTCAGCAAATACTGTGAAAACTTGAGCAAGGACTTTCGGTAGATGGTAATAAATGTAATAATAATAATAAACCAATAACTAAAACGTCACATGTGACGTTTTGTTAAACTTCAAAATTCTATATAAAGAGACGAGGGGCTCACGGTGAAATGGAGGAAGGAAGAAAAGTAACAGAGAAAGGACGAGAGAGAGAGATGAAGAAAGAGAAGCGAGGATAGTAAACAGTAGAGGAAAGAAGTTTGGCATATACATTTTTTTTTTTTTTTGGTTATCTACAATAATTAAAAGATAGATAATAAAATTATCTGTAAAGTAAAATTATGATTATATTTACTTATTATAAGTTATATTATTATTACTCATTATTGTGTAATACCATTATTTATTTTGTGTTCTAAGTTATTTTATTTATTAAAATTGCTCAATATTATTTTTGTTGTAATTTATCGTATTTATCATCCTAAATTATTTTATTTAATGTTGTATATATTATTGCTTCTTATCATTTATCATCATAATATATTTTATTTATCATTTCAAATTATTTGATCTAATATTAATTTATATTATAGCTTACTATTATTTTAGTTTTATTTTATTTATCCTTTCAAGTTAATTTATTTAATATTCTTTTATATTATTGATTATAATAATAATAATAATTATTATTATTATTATTATTTATTATTATTATTATTATACTGATACATTATTTTGAGTTGTCAATTTTTATAATAATTTTCTCTATGGAAGCAATATTAACAGTCAAATATTATATCTAACCATAAGTAAAATTTATTATACACGAACTTGAGCCGTTAAATTATTAATACCTTTGCTTGAAATTTTATATATTGACTTATAAATAATATGATAACTCTTTACTTATGGATATTATTGTGACTTTATAGTGACTATTGCAAGGACAAGACTTATATATGCTAAAAAAGAGAAAAAAAAAAAAAAAGATGTGCTCAAAATAGAGCACTCAGAGCCACATTCCACATTCCACACCCTACTCCCCTTTCCCGCCTTCCTCTAACCCCACCTCTTCTCCCAACAACAGAAATCTATATCCTGTGTATGCTACATTCTATCAACGGCTAAAGTTCATAGGTGATGTGCTATTTTGGGCTTCGCTATCGATGATGATCAAGCATTGAGATAGATACTGATAGAGTTGTTAGATGAAGAAAGAGGAAAAGAAAGTGAACACCAATGATGCTGATTAATCACAAGATTCCATGGTTATTGAACACTTTCTTTTCTTTTCAAAATTCACAATGTTCTCTGCTTATGTTGGGTTCAATATTATTGCAAGATGTAGTTGTATTGTTGCCAAAAAGAGCATGATCTGAATGGGCAATGGATGATGATTAGTGATGAGGGCAAGACAAAAGTAAGCAATTATTGTCGTATACCTCCTTTCATGTTTAAGGGATACAAATAGAAGTCTCTTAAGTAGCAGTGGTTAAAATAAGTTGCATTGTTCTTTTGCTTTTATGTCTATCGAGGGTACATTTCATTATTCCATAATTATCATATTTGAGAAGCTACTTGGATGCCTAATACGATGGCTTACCATATTTTTTCTATTTTGGCGGTGCCATATATGTTTTCTAATCATCACATACTGGATGACAAGGATATAAAACACACTATATTTGGTATGAGAACCTTGAAACCTCTAATGGTGATGGTTATCAAACGATGCAGAGAATTCTTATACCCCAACTAAAATAAGCGGAAGACCTTGGTGCTAATCCTTAAATTGAAATCCGAGAATTGTTTCACTTTGCCTGCTTAGTCTTTATACCAATGCTTATAAATGGTTACAAAGATATCACATTTTGCAAGTTAGTGGTAGTTATCGAAAACATTATGATCTTGCAACAATTTTGAGAATGCATAAACTTCTGCATATAAAAAAGAGGAAAAGATTAGGCATTATCAAGAAATTTAACTTTTTTCCTCTGACTTTTCCATTGATAATTAAAAATAGTGAATAATTATATGCAATTTATTAAAAGTTTAGAGGTCCAAAAAACAGCAAGAACTTACTACCATTATGATTTTTGGTATACTTGATAAATAAGTGCAAGTGTGAAACATAAGTATTACCCTCAACTAGAAACTAAAAGCAGGTTTTTGTTCTCTTTTCACAACTTAAAAAAGGTTGTCATTCCATTTTTGCTTGCTATAAATATTCCATGGTTGGGTTGTCTCCTCTCCCCTCCTGCTTCCCTTTTAAAATGGGTTCTAAAGAATTATATATCTTTGGATTATGAGTTTTGTTTTTATTGCCTAAATTAAGCTATTATTTATTATAGTTAACTGTGTTTAGACTGTAGGTATTTCAAATTGAGAAAATGTGAAATCATTGCATATAAATGCTCAAATATTGTGACACAGTTAATAACAATAATTACCCATTTATTTTACAAATTCTAGCAATGAAAAATTTATTCCTATTATTTACGTTATGTGAATTATGGCTTACTTAAATAAAAATTGAATATATATATATATATTGTCTTAAATTCAATTTTACAATATGATATAAATAATAAATCATTAAAACAAAAAAATTTAAAATTGGTTACATTATGTGTACCACCTACAATATAGAACTGCATGTTAAGTAAACAAAATTTAAGCTTTGACACTCATCCTGAGCATTATTCAAGAACCATAATCACTAGCAGTGATACCAACACATGAAGAGCTCATATTTATACAAATTTTAAGGGAAAAAAAATTCATAAACAAACAATAGATACATTATATGGAGAGATCATCTATAAGAGAAGAAGAAAGGCATCAATGAAAAAAGTACATATATCAAAATTAGATGAAGAGCCAATCTTAATTGCAAATTTGAGGAGAAACATATCTAAACAAACTCAACCTACGAACAATCCAAATTAAAAAAGACAGACAAATGCAAAAAAAGGAGATAGGTGTAGAATAGAATAAATACAAAATGACATAAAAAAATGAAATATATTTAAATATCAGAGATCTACATGCTTGCAATATATTGTAAATAGTCATAAAATCCATATATCTTTGTTTTTCTTATATTATCGTACTTCTACTTTTTTGACAAAATAAATAATATATTTATTTCATTACATAATTATTTCATTTTAAATTTTTTCTACAATATTTGTTAATCATTACTACAGTTAGTCTAGCTTGCACAATGCACGAGTCTTATTCTAGTAATATATTAATTCTAAGCACCATGTTATGCCATACTAAGAAGTTGACACTTTAACTATCTCTTATATTGCTACATGAGTAGGTTAGTCCATGTGTCACTTCTAATAATCACTTCCATTTTGCTCATTCAAATAAGTTTATATATTCTACTATTATTTTAATTTTCTGCCACCAATAGTTACATGAAAAATTAAGGTATTTTGACATGTAAAGAAGAATAAACACAAAAATGATATCAAAAGGGTGAAAATATGTTGAATGCCAAAAGTTCATACGACTTTAATATATTCCAAATGGTCACTAAATGTACATTCCTTTATTTTTACTTATATTACCTGATTATAAATTAATTATAAATATATAATATTTTCTTTTTATTATATAATTATTTCACTTTAAATTATTTTGACAGCATCTACTAAACAATTTATATATTGATTTCATTACAATCACTTTATCTATCTACAAAAACACAACTTGTAAGCAATTTAATTGAAAAAAGAAAAACAAGAGTAAAGAACATAATGTAAAAGAGTAAACATAAGAATAACATCAAAAGGTGAAACTCAGATAAATATAAAAATTCATATGACTTTATGTATTCCAAATAGTCAGTAAAAGAATATTTCTTTATTTTAATTATATTATCAAACTATAAATTAATCATGAATAAATTATATATTTTTTATTATATTTTATTTTACTTTAAATTATTTTGACAATATTTACTAAACAATTCATATATTAGTCCATTACATTCGACTTATGCACCGGTGCAATGCACAGATCTAAATCTAGTTAGCTTTATTATGGAGTGCTTTACATTCCTCTGATTGATGGCCAAGGATTCGTTGGTCCGATTGTGTTTCGGACTAACGTTAGTTCTGTTATTTGAAACCGTTAGATCAAGTATTTTAAAATCGGACGGCCAGTATTCGACCCGTGTTTTTAAGTAATGCGATTACTTTTCAGTGTCTTTGGTGTTAATATTTGCAGATGAATCATTCCCTTTCTCTGGTGGATGGGTGGCAGCTGGTTGTTGGGGTGTTTTGGGCGAGCAAAGAAAAGTGAGCAGAAGCGGTATTCCAGCAAGGGCGTCGACACAACCAATCTAGGAAGGATTTGAGAGGAAGTCATAGACAACTATGTATTGGAGGAGCTGCAGATTGTGAAACCCTATCCAAGAAACGAGGATGATACGACTAAAGATCTAAGCTTGGTAAACCTAAATTATCATCCTGTGAAGTATCTTAGTTTAGGTATTCTCTCGTAGCCCCTCTCCCTCCATCATCTTCTCCCTTATCCACCACAGTATGCTTGTTATATCTATAATGTGGTGATATGAGTTACTAGTGGTTGAATTGATTAGAAAAATTTGAGTTTGAGTTTATTCTGTGTAGCAGTGTAGGTTGGTGTAGTTTTGGTGCTTATGTAGGTGCTTCTAAGTATACATTGGAGAAGGGTTGAAATTTTGATAAATGCTTGGAAAATATTGGATTAGGCAAATTGTGTAAATGTATAATCTTCAATTTTTTAATTTTTGTTGGGAATCTCTATTTTAATTGTTCTAAACTTTGTGAAACACACGCAGATATGTGGATTGGGTTACAATAATACAATCTATCGATTTTGCGAAAGTGATGCAGTTGGATACAGAGCTACCTAATTTTAATAAATTGTATCAAGCTTGCCAGTTTTGACAATTCTTGGTCTTGCATTGATCCAATTGCAATTTTTTTGTACATAGCTTGAATGGTCAGGCAAGTCAATTGCATATGTGATTCTTATAATATATGTAGATCAGAGACTAATATTTTCAAACAAGCATCATCAATGTTTGTCACAGAAGTCAATAGTATCAATATAAAGATCTTACGAGGATTAAGAAAGAAAATTTTTGTGGATTATAGTTTGGTTGATTAGGCAAATAAATTACATTTGATTCTTCTAAAATATCTAGATCATAGAGAATATTACTAATAGTTTAAAGGAGTATCAGCAAACTCGCTCAAAGAACTCAAGAATTACAATATAAAGATTTTAGTGAGAAGGAGCATGAGGACTAATAGAAATAGAAATGGATATGTGGATTAGGTTGCAAGTCAATACAATCTATTGAGTTTACGAAAGCGATGTAGTTGGAGAGAGAGCTATCCATTGAAGTAAGTGCTGTATTAATATTATACCATGCATGAGTAAATAATTTGAATGATTTTTAGATTGTCTTGCCCTCACTAATATGCAAGAATGACTTTGGACAAGATACCATTTAATTTGTTGATAGTTGACATTATGTAAACGATACTTACAGGTGATGTTTATATTATTTTTTGAATGGGAATGATAAAACTACAAATAAATGAATTAGGGCTGAGAAGGATGCCAAGCAAGGTATCCCCATGGCAAATGATCCTAAAAATGTGGTAACTAACAATGTGGAAGCAGGAAACCTGAGGAGAGGGTACAAGAATTGTAGAGATCCCAAATCGTTGGATAGTTATACCCATTAATCAGCTACTGGGAAGAGCAGAGTATTATGTGATCTCCATCGAGCTATAGGAGGGTAACTACTCATTGTTCTTGTTGTTACCTTTTGAAGGGGAACCTACTCATTCTTCTTGCTCTTACCTTAAGAGGGGAAGCTACTCATTATTCTTGTTGTTGCCTTTGATTGCTGTTAACGAGGCCTTGTGTGATTTCTTTGATATCTCATACTTAGATCACTTACACGGAACCCTGAATTTGTCATATACCCTTATACTTGTTTGACATTATTACTCAATCAATACATATCTCAGATTACTTTCTTTAGTATTAAGGAGTTGGATTTTTACATTAGATTGTTTAGCAAGATGTGAGAGATAAGAACTGGTGATAGTTGAATATGATAATACAAATTAAGCATTGTATGTAGATGTTTAAGGGATCCCAGGTGTTGATAGTAACATGTTTATATGTGGAGAACTGTTTAAATAGGCACATCATGGTTAGAGGCGAAAAACAAACAAAAAAAAAAAATTCGTATACCAGCAAAATTGTCACGAGTCCCATTATTAAATAAAGCACACATGATTTGCCACATCTAAATGAAAACAACATAACAATTGACTTTTAGTTTGACTATGGAATATGCACCTAGATTATCGTCATCATTAATACCCACTTAACTCAAATTGTAGAAAAATGAAGCTGGGACTGTCACTTTGACAAGCAAATTATATTGCGGAAGAAGCTGAGACTCAAATTGATGCATCATTGCTCAATATAAAAAAAAAGGGCCTGTTTGATTAATTAATGCCAACCTTAGGTCATTGGATTCAGCACCATTTATACAAATGAATAGAACAAGAACATCATAAAATGGCAATCTAGGCTATGAATCACTATATCATCTTTCAATGTTATGTTATCATCTTCCTTTAGTTGGAGGAGTAATGCTGAGGTCTATTTCAATGTTTATTCCATTGTAAGCAGTGGGAGCATATATCCATAGATCATCAAAGCTCAATAGCTGCTACATTCAATCAAAATATTGAAAAAAAAAAACAAAATGAATTAGTCACTAAATATGCTCAATGTTGTAAGCAATTGTAAGAAAATTAACTTCATCTTATACAAGCTCGTCAACCATTAGACTTTTCAAAATAAGAAAGTTCAAGTTTTCTATTCAAAAACTACTTCTTTGTGCTGTTGCGGTCAGCAAATTTTCTGTTGGGAGAGATCAAGAAATGAATAATGGGTTATTGCTTACAAATGACCAATATCTACTGTAACAATAAAACTCTTCAATAATACTCACTGCGAATCCCCAAGCTGAAGTGGCAGTCCACTAGCCAACGTCCTTTCATGGGCAGTAACACCGACCCTATGCAGCTCAACAAAGCTCTAAGCACAAAAATGTACAACCCTTAATTCATTGCTCTGATACAGATAGGATTGCTCTGGCAAAGAGTAGGGAAATAAAAAATAAGACTCCATTTGCAATAAAAATACTAGCGGCCCTCTTTTGCAAACATACTCGGCAGTTGTTTTGTAATTTTTGCTGGCAGGACTAACGTTAGTCCAATACTTGACAGGACCAACGAATCCTCCGCCGTGATTGATGGCCTCTTTTTGAAGCTTATCATATGGAAAACCTGAGACCACATCTTCACTGCCAAAATCATTTGGTGTCTTGCTTTTGGAGTCTTCATCCACCTCAGCAATGTTCCTAGTTTCCGCCGCTGCTTCTCTTTCATCATTACACCTATTTAACTTCATGTCTGTGTTCACCTGTATCTCATTCTCCTTTTCACCACCATCAGCTACTTTACTTCTCGACGCCCATATGCCTTTCTTCAACATATTTTCAGGAGAACTATATTTCTTTGTTGCAGGGCTCCCCGGTTTTGACAGCCCAGCAACATTCTCTGCCATTATGTTTTTTATATTTGGCTGCTGTAACAAAGAGCTTCCAACAGTAGATGCCCTTGGTTGAGATGTGGATCTCTTTCTTCCACCACTGGTTGTTAGGAAACCTAAGATGCTAGACTTTTCTGCCTTTGGAGACCCAGAAAACGCATTTGAATTGGCTGGGTGACTTGAGAATTGCTTTGAGCCTTCTTCCAGTGTTTTTAGCCTCAGCTTTAGTTTATCCTGAAGGAAACACCACGTAACACTAGACATACGTTAAAAAATTGTTTTGGAGGCTTACGTGCACGATAAATAAGTCAGATAAATACCTTCAACTGTGACTCCGCCTTAGCTGTTCTCTCTGATATAGCTAGCTTGTCTTTCTACCGTTGAATCTCGGCCTACATCATATTCAAGGACATACTTGATGATCAAAGTTTCTTTGCTCAATTTTATAAACAAGTTTTAGGAGAGAGTTGTCTTAGCCAGCCTTTCTTGATTGTAAACTGCAATTTACCCAGTTATTCATTTGTGTATATTGGCATTGCTGTTATCATGAACAAAACTATATAACTAATGGAAAAAGGTAGTATTTATGGGCGTGAAAGCAGGACCATATGGACTCCAAATATGATATTCTGGGGATGATATATATACCTGCATAATCCTCCTCTCTTCCAGCCATTGCCTGACAGGCATGACCTTGTCATTTTCGTCCTTCCACTCATTAGCCACAACATTTTCAATTCTGTTGGCTGAAACTTTTGCCCTTGCAAGTTCCCTCTCCAATGTCTTCTTCTCCTCCTGAATAATGATGCAACCCCAGCTTACCAAATAGACCAACCAATAAGCCATTATATCCAAAAATAAGTTCAAAATGGCAATAATGATAGGATATGCCTACTTGCAATTCAGAAATCTGTGCCTATAATCACCAACAGCATTAGCAGTGGCTCCGCTAGCTAAGATGATTTCCTCAAGTTCTTGAACGGTTTGGCTAAGCTTTCAACTTCCAAAATCTTTTGGCGGTGGGTTTTCTCTAAGATTTTGTTCTTCTCCTGTTTGGTAGTTGCTGTAAGCTTGGTTGGTTCACTTGCAGTTCACAATGGAAACCAAAATTTGGAAAAGGAAACATAGAAAATCATGCCTGGCAAATCTCAATCTGTCTCTTCAAGTCCAAGTTCTGATTTTGAACTTCCTCAACTATTAGAGCCCTTTCTAGCGCACTTCGCAAAATCCTCTCTGCTTCTAGCAGTGCCGACTCTTTTGACTTTGTGAGTCGTTCTAAATCTTTCTTATCTTCTTGTAGTGCTGTAATCTGTGAAGCCACATTGGACGCTAGTATTGTCAGTATGTAAAATTCACTTACATACTGTAAATGCACCCAAATGCTGGCAATTGCAGTATTTGTACCTCATTCTTATACATTTTAATCTCAGCTTCAAGTGGAGCAATGATACTGTCAACTGAAACAGAATCTTCATCCTTTTGATTAGCATGTAGCCTTCGAAGTGTTGCTTCTGCAGCATATTGCGCAGCTAATGCACAATTCTTTTCATCTGTCAGTTTCTTGATTTCTAGATTCTCCATATGAATAGATTTTGAAAAATATGCATTTAGAGTCTAGCATTGTTGGACATCGTTCCAAATTCCATGAAAATAATGGTACCAGACTAGTGCACCTTTTGTTTAAGATGATCCTCAGTGACTTCAAGTCTATCCTCCAGTTTAGTGACTTCATTTCTCAACTGGTAGAGGAAAATGGGAATTATAGCTAATTTTATTACTGAGAAACTTTTATTATTCGTAATCATAATGCAACTGAATCTTTAATTGCATCACCTAACTTATCAGTAACTTTTAATACACGTGGTTCCCCTTTCCTCTGTTTCGTACCCTCATCACTCACAACAAAACTACCTAACCGATCAATAACTTTTAATACACGCGGTTAATACAGGTGGCGAAACTGCTTCCTGCTTTTCTTCCCGTTTCCTCAGTTTCGTACCTTCATCACCCCCCCCCCCCAAAATAAAAAACCACACAACAAAAGCCAAAACGCAAACTCTCTATCACTCACTTTCTTCAGTGCCTCAGATCCAAGCACTGATATATCTCTCAGCCATGGCAAAGAAGGTACGAGTTCGTTAATTCTTAATCTGTATCATATTTAAGTTCTCTCTTTGATCTCCAAAGTAATAAAATACCCATTTTTGATAAATATTTAATTTTTGGTGGCCATTGTTAATTATTAAACGAAAATGCGGTTTTCGTATTCTTGCCTGTAGCGGTTCTATCTGCTTGAATTGTGACATATATCCAGATATGCCATTATTCTATGCTACTATATTTTATGTCAGAGATTTGATCCACTTTGATTCAGGTGACCGAAATGAAGCTCAAGGTCGTCGATCTTCAGTGTGACAAGTGCTACAAGAAGGTCAAGAAGGTTCTCTGCAAATTCCCTCGTGAGCCTCTCTCTCATCACTTGGTTAATTTTCAATCAAATTATTCTTACTAGAAATCCAAAATTATAGCTTGCATGCATATATGTAACTTGGATTAACAAAATACATAGTAAGAGTATTGAGTATATGAAGAATGATATCAAATTGAGTTGATTTGTTGGTGTTGAAAATTTTGCGAACAAGAGAAATTCAAGACCAGAAGTACGACCAGAAGAACAACATCATCACGATCAGAGTGGTATGCTGTAACCCTGAGAAGATTAGGGACAAGCTTTGTTGCAAAGGTTGTGATGTTATCAAAAGCATTGAGATTGTGGAACCTCCCAAGCCTCCTCCCACTCCTCCTACTGCTGCTTCTACTCCTGCTCCTCCTGCTCCTACTCCTACTCCTGCTCCTCCTGCTCCTCCAATGTGTCTGTGTCCTCCTCCTCCGCCTCCAGTGTGTCTGTGTCCACCGGCACCACGGTCGGGGGTATGCTATCTGCTATGCTATGAAGGCCGGCCTGATGAGCCATGCTTTCATGGGTACTACGGAAGGCCCGTTTATGATAGTTATGGTGAGGGCAGGCCTTGTTACTTAAGCCTTTGTGGTGAATATTTCTGTGAAGAGAACACGTCAGGCTGCAGGATCATGTGATCTCAACACTCTCCATCTGTCGGATCTCATGCAGATGAAACAGGATTGTTATTATTGGAGGCTTTCTCTTATCTTATCAATCGTAACTTCAATTATTCGAGAAATTATTTATTTCTTTTTGTTGTTATGATTACATATTAATGGTGTTTCATATTAGAGGAATGAATATGAAATGAGGGGCTAAAGAATAAAGGTTAGTTAATGTAACTAATTCTAGGATGTCGTACATTTGAATCAGCCAAGAATAGTGATAATGCATGGGTAGTATTTCCAGTGGTCCAGGCAAAAATTTAGAACACTGATGATCCAAACTTTTGCCAGTCACCCGCCGGTTGTAATGTGTTTAAAGACTCTTTTGTCCATTTGACCGTATTCTTGGACATCTTGACATTTTCTTCCAATTGATTACTTCTCACCTCTTCCAGTTTGGGCTCTCTCTCTCTCTCTCTTCTTTGTCAGAAGATTTATTTTGCCGAAGGAATTAGCTGACAAATACCATAACAAATCCTTATTGTTAATAAAACCCTTATTTTAACTTACTAAATAATTTTTAGCTTGCTAGTTCATATAAGATTTATTATTTAAATATATTAATAAATCATTATAAACATCAAAATAGTATTTTATTATATTATAAAGCATTTTTTCCGACGAGTTATTATACTATTAAGTTAATTAAACTGTTACTAGTATATGTATATATAGTTCAAATAATACTTATTATTTAGCTTATATATATATAGTTCAAATAAGACTTATTATTTAGCTTGTATTTATATAATATTAAAAAGTATTTCAGAGATAATATATAAATTCCATGTAAAAAAAATGATAATATATAAAAAATATAAATTAAACTTCTTTAAGTCAGACTACTTATATAAGCTGACTCCCTAGGTATATAAGATACAATTGTTTCTTTTCCTAATTATTGGCTACTTAAAACTTAAATTTTCTTTAAAAAATAATTAAAATTTTTTAATTTTTTTTCAAATTCTTTGCCAGAGTGGTGGCCTAGAAAACCACTAGGAGAAAGCTAATGGTAAAGAATTTTGATATTTTATATGAGATTATAAATTCAAATAAATCTTAATTCCATCGAGTAGCAAAAAAAGTGGTGGCCTATAGCCACAACTTCATATTACATAGATTTATCAAAATGATCTAAATAAAAATTAAATTATTTGTTCAATGGATTTTATTGTGTACACAATAACAACTAGAATTGCCACACTCTTATTTAGCATCATAGATTGAAATATTAAGGGGGCGTTTGGTTTTAACGTTTTCTATTTTCATTTTCACTGAAAATAGGAAACAGATGCAAAAACGTGTTTGGTTCAATTTTTTAAAAAATATTTTTAGAAAACATTTTCAAAATTTGGTGAAAATTTGAAAACAACAAATTCGTGTTTTCACCATTTTCTATCAAAATGTTGAAAATGAAATCTGAAAACGGTGAAAACGCGGTGGCACATATTGTAATTATAACAATCTTTCTTTTTTCCTTTTAAACGCAACACCAAGGAACTGTGTTCGAATCCTGCACTATGCCGCCCACCACCCACATCCTCTGCTGCTTCATCATCGCGTCCTTTGCTACGTCGCTAACTGTTGCATTCTCCACACACCCTGATTTACATCAACTGCTATAAAGACCGCACAACCTGCATTGCAGAATAGTAAGGTGTGCCCCTTTTGAAAGGGGAGTGAATAATTGAGGGCAAAGACAAGAGTAGGAAGCAATAAGAGAATAAGAGGTAGAATGAAAATAGAGCATGGGTGAGCAAAAGCGAAAGGAGAGCATTAGTGAAACAAAATGAGAAGAGAAGCAAAACATGATAAATCACAAGAAGCAAAAGAGAGTTGAGTGCTAAAACAAGTGACTATCAAAGAAAGAATAGCAAGAAGAAGAAGAAGGAGGTAGAATCAAAAGCAATAAGGAAAGGCACACGAGGGAAGTAGTAATGGAAAATTTTTACCCCTTTATTAGAGTTGATTACAACTGGAAAGATTCTCTCCCACCCAACTATTCATTTTTCATTTTCTTTTACTCAATCACGATTAAAAATACTACTAATTATTTTGTACAATTATGTTTCTTGTTAGTATGATTATAATTTACTCACAAATTAAATATATTTGAAATATATTTTGTCACTACAAGTGATTTTTATAGTTAAAGTTTTCTTTATAACATTTAATTATATATAGTATGTATAATATATATCTATGATTTATCATTTTAAAGTAAAAATTTCTAATAATATCTTAAATAAGCAATAAAATAATACTAATTATAATTTTTAAATATTTATCTATGTATAAATCAAAACATAATAATTGATAATGATATTAAAATAATTTAAAAGTGAGTCATTTATTTTATTCTTAATCTTAATATTTTATAAAGTTATTTATTATTTTAATAAATATTTTTAGTAGATAAACAAAATATGCATATCAAATATATATATATCATTTTATTATTTAATAATAAATATAATTTTATTATCTCAAATATATATCATTTTTGTTATTTAATAATAAATATAATTTTATTATCTCAAATTTGATTTTGAAAATATATTTTGAAAACAGGCAAATCAAACATATTTTCATTATTTTTCCTTTTTAGAAACAGACAAACCAAACGTATTTCTTAAATTCATAAAATCTGAAAATGAAAATCCTTTTCAGAAGATGAAAACAGAAAATAAAAACAAGAAATATTTTCACAAACCAAACACACCCTAACTTTTTTTTGTATAGTAACAGCAATGAAGTGTGAATAATACCTCATGTAAACTACTCAAACTCTTCACCACTAAACCACTTATAGTAGTTTAAATATTAATGTTACACAAGACATGAGGATGATATGATATGGCACAGTTGATAAGAAATAGATTCGTATTCCACAAGAATGTAAGTTCAATTCTTACTGCCGATGTAAGGACCCCATTGGAAGGCGATCTTGTAAATACTCTTTGAGCTCAGGGAATTTACTCTGGCCTTGGTAGAATGACTAATGTTGAACCCATCTAAACCTTTAGCAATCAAAAAATAATAATAAGAATGATATGATATGGCACAGAAAAGGTTGTAGTATATGTAAAAAAAAAAAAAAAATTACAACTGACATAGATAATGTACAACTAGAGACAGAAACATTACAATGAATAAGATAATTGTTAGATCAAGTGGCATTGCACCTGGAAAATGACTAATTTTGAACCCTACATATCATGAGAAGGCTATATCATAGGAGTGTTTTCTAGAGAACATAATTGGTGGTGATTGATCCTTTGCTACAAGGGAGTTGTGAAATGAGTTTCAATAAATTTTTGGGGCCTTTGAGCATAGTCATTTTAAAAGGAAAAGATTGAAAAAAATCACAAATTTAAAAATTTTGAACTAAAAGCCAAGGTTTGACTTTTAATATTGGAGCATTTTGATTTGTTTTTATATATTTTATTTGAGTCCAAATTAGGGCTATATCCTTATCTACCTTATTTACGTTTGTCTTTTAAATTTAATGGATAGTAAAATAAATGGAGATATTAACTTAAAGTTAATAGATGTAAATAAGTAGTGTAACAAGTGATAGTGGTGGAATCAAGCTAAGCTAGCATAGATCAGCCCAATAAAAGACTGAGTTTTAATTTAAATCTTTGGTAAAAATGATATCTAGAGAAAGAAGAACTAATCTGATTGGTTAAGTTAAATTTTTTATTATTAATTATACATAGATAAAAGGAAATAAGAAAAAAGAAGTTACATTATCACACTAATATTTTAGTTTTAATTAGAGATGGTAAAGAAAACCAACACGTATCGCTCAAACCTACTAATAACCTACCCAAAATAGGATGGGGTAGGCCAACCAACTTTGGTATCCACTCTATTTTTAGGCAGATTGGCCTATCAAAATCATTATTAGGGATGTCAATAGGGCAAGGCGGGGATGGGGGATAGCCCCCTATCCCACATCCCGTGGATGAAAACTAATCTTCATTCCCGCTTCATATTCGTTTGGGTACTTGTCTTTAAATTCTCTCATAGGTAAATGGATATTTATGGATATTTATGGGCATCTAATATATCATTATAAATTTTCAAAAATTCAAAAAAATAAAATTAGCGAAGGCAAATTCTAATTTCATAAAATTTTGAGATATTGAAATGCTATGGTTCATAAAAATTACAATTATCTTTGCATTCTCATTTACATTGATATCTTATAGACAGTGGAATACAAGTCAAAACATTGCTTACTTTTTCTACTTATTATGTGTGAAAAATCTTTTGAATTAAATTAATTTGTCAAGTGTCATAATCAAAATATAATAAATTCAAATCAATACTTCTCTAATTTTGAATAACAAATTAAAATGTTTATATATATATATATATATATATATATATATATATATATATATATATATATATATACCCATTCTATTGCGGGTATTACCCATAGTTACCCATAAGTAGAGGTGAAATTGCCACCCAAAATCATTGCCGTTCATACTTAAATTTTTTTGTTTTGATCATTATTATTCATTTTCCATCAAGACCTCTCCCACGATCACTTACAAGATTTTCTCAATTTTTTTTTTTTTGTAAATAACATGCTGCTAAGAGGATTCAAGGGTGGGTGACAAATTGTTAACTGGTGGGTGAATAAAAGGATAAAAAAGATACATGACATTAATTTTTTATTCAAAGGGAGAGAAAGGATAAATGATTCAATTTTTTTTTTATTGTTTGATTCTCACTTTAAAATCTACCAAATATATTCTCTTAAATTAAATTATATTTTCTTTTAATTAAATAGATTTATACAAAGTTTGTTTCATAAAACTTATTTCTTGAATAATAATTTCATACATAAACAATGAATGATTCTTCAAATATATAAATTGATAAGAAATAATATTTAGTAATAAGTAATATTCAATATAAATTTAATAATAATAATAAATTATAATAAATATAATTATAACTAATATTATAATATCAAAATTTTTTAGCCTTCAGTTGAATACATACGATTATGTATACTAAATAAATATGCTATATCATATTTTATTCTTATTTTTATTTTCAAAGCTGTTTCAAAAATCTTAATTATTCATAATCAACTATGCGCTAATCATTTTTATTATTATAACTAATTATTTTTTAATAATAATAATTATTATTATTATAGATATAGTCAATACTGTTACTATTGTCGTTACTGTTAGAGATCATTATAGTTATACTATTACTATTATTATATTAATATTAAACGTTAATTGATTACTTTGGTCACTAATCATTTAAAATATCCTAGTAACAATTACTATTTTTTATTTAATTATTAACTATTAACACTATATATTAATTAGTAATTTTCACGTTTGTTTCGTGAGTAGTGTAGCTTGTTGTTTTTCGTTTTCAGATGTACCATGTGCCAAAAAAATTAATAATTGCTATTCATTTAAAAAAAATAATAGCAGAATGTTACTATGCCGGAGTGTGGGGTGTGCAATTGTAAGCTGCCCATTAACGTCATTTTGTGGAGAATTATTTTTTATATGAAATTTTTGTAAAAAATTCTGAAAAATATAATATTTTTGATAAAATTTAAGCAAGGTAGTGTTTTTCTTCTCATCTTTTTTTATTTCTCTCTCTCTCTCTCTCTCTCTCTCTCTCTCTCCTATCACACACACAAACATTATATGGTAGGGCATAACTTGGAAAGCAAAATCTCTGTCTGTAATCACATCGGCAAGCATCCATAACCATGGAAAAGTGGAATTGGAATTTGGAACTGGGAACATGATGAGTAGAGGAACCTGCAACATGAATAGTAGCAGTTACGGAATTTGTGTTATGTCTCACATTCTGCCCATGGCAGAGCGGAATTTGGAACTCGAAACCCGGAAGATAGCTACAGTAGTGGAACCCGAAAACATGAATAGTAACAATTAGGTTTTGGGTTCCAAGTTCATTCTTCCATGATGATAAATTAATCACACATGTGTCATATAAAAAATGAAAAATCATACACGGAGCACATAAGACAGAAAAAAATACCTAATAATGAAAAATTGGAATTTGGTTGACACCACGCCAAATTTCTTTTTTGTTATTTTTTTGCAATCCATGAATAAGAATAGCACATTCACTTTTTATTTTTTTGTGGAATATATCTGTGTTTTTAGTGAATTCTTTTAAAATACCATATTTTTCTAATTTTTTCAAAAAACTCCTATCCCACTAATTACTCTACCAAAATCTCATATAAAAAAATCAGCCTCATTTCGCAATGTAACAATTTTTATTTCTCAAACATATTACTTGATAATTGATGGTCTATCAATAGCTTGGCAGTGTATCTTATTACATAAATTTTGCCTCATGAATCCTAACCATTGCATTATTTTTTTTGAATATCTGGATGACTGCAAAAGTTTGGATCATTGGTGATCCTGATCCAAACTTTTGCTTGGACCATTTGTTTTAACAGTGGGAATTTTCAAACCGGAAGCTAACAACTAAAGGTGTGTTTGTTTGTGATTTTTTTGGGTAAAAAATTATTTTTTATTGAAAAAATCAATTTTCGTATATTTAGAAAATTTTAAAAAATAATCAGAATGTCATAAAATTATGTTTTTCACCTTTTTAACTATATATAAAATTTAAATTTCATAATTATTTTTTTAAAAAGATGAAACAAAGATACGCTAAGTGACCTTATTGCATATTGTCCTTTAGACAAGTATGAATAAGCTTTGTGTATTTGTGCTTTGGTGGTTATTGATGAGTGACCTTAATAGACAAGGACAAGTTGACAATCATGATCCTCTTCTTTCCTTACCATAGTAGCCTAACTTTTCCCACCATGTTGGACACAGCAACCTAAGGGGACAATTGGTAGGAGATTTGAATTTTTATTCTTGGCCAAAAATATTATCCCTGGGATTAGCTTTCCTAGATATATGTTTTTTTAAAGCATTTGATAAACAGATTGAATTCTTAAAAATATTTTGTTCATTTTAAAAAATATCTTTGATAGCCTAACAATTGGCAGTTCGACAGCCAAGAGCGGCGGTCGACGGCGGTTCGGTGGTGGAGGGTAATCACCAGTGGGTGGCGACAAGGGAAATTTGATATTTTCATAAGGAAAAATATTCTCGTCCCATGAGAATATTACAATCCATGTATGAACATTGAAAATAAAAGAAAAGAAAAGAATGTTTTTTCTATGGGGGGGGGGTTCAAAACCATCTCTAGTGGAAGCCTTTTTTCCTTTTATTTCTTCCTTTTTCAAAACTCTAATAAAAGATACCATGAAAAATAGTCCTTTTAGTGTGTGTTTAGATTGGCGTTTGCAAATAGGGGTTTGTAATAATTTGATTTTGCCAAAATTGATTTTGAGCAAAAGTGGGTTGATGTTAATGTAATTTATATTTAGATACTTTCATTTCAAAAGTAATTATGATAAAATAAATGTTGTTTGGATGATATTGACCAAAATATTTTTGGATGTGTAATTATTGAAAAGGACATGAGTATAATATTATATTTATAATAGTAACATTTATTTTATTTTTATTTTTAAGATATTTACATAGACTATATTAGTATTATTTTATATGCATATTTTTTTAAGATATTATATAAATATTATAAATTAAATATTAAACATATTTAAATAAAACTATATTGATATTATTATAAATAATTTTTTTAAGATACTTGATTGAGGATATTAATATTAAATTAAATATAAAAAACCTACAACTAAATATATAAAGAAAATAAAAAAAAGGAATAAAATAGGGAGCTAGTGAGGCCTATTTTGGAAGGACCACAAGAGCAGATTTTAACTACAATCAAATTTTCTGGTAAATTACCAAAAGAGAAAATAAAACTTACTTCAGATGAAGATGAAAGGTGGGTCAGTCTAGGCATGTCTTTGTTCCCTTCAAATATGATGTTTTCCTACTTGGAAGAGTTCTTTCATCTACCTGAGAATGGCAGAAGTAATGGTGGAACATAAGGGTGGTTGGGACTTTTAATTATTGCCATCAGTGCTCAACCATAAAAAATTAATGCAAAATCAACAATGAGATGCTTCTTGGTGAAGTGAACGCGGGTTGGAAGTCCAAAATCCGGTGAGAGATGCCGAACGCAAAAAAACCCAAACATGTTCGCTCTAGCGTTCGAGAGAGTTGAACGCGCGTTTGTTGGGTATATTGCGGAAACAAATACGCACTTAGAAAGCCAAAAGCCAAATTAGATTTAGAGGAACTTTTAGATTTAAATTATCTAATATAAGATGATTTCGATCTAGTTAATATTAAACATTTGTAGAATTATACGGATTCTGTTACAATTATACTCATCTTCAAAAAATATCTTTATAATTATTAAACTATTTAATCCTTCTAATAAACTATACCTATCTAAGAATTTCTCCTAAAATTATTAACGGAAACAGCAAGTTGGCAAGCATGTAGGTGAAGTGTGGAACATTATGCATGGGCTCGTGGCTAAGAGAAAATGGTCTCTGAATTAGTTATATCATGAGGTCGTATCTAATCATCAATAAATAATTAAATAGTTATTAATACGTCCGGCCATTGGAAGTAACCAAACTTGATACGGTGACTAAGCATAATCATTTCAATTTTTTGTTTTTTGGGTACAAGATACGATGCCATTGGAATTTATCATTGCCATGAATAAATAACGTTTCTCATATATTTTTCCGACAATATTTTTATACGGGTTAGAATTAACTTATATCAATACAAATTTTTTATTATTAAATAATTTTTTATTAACTTTTTTGACAAAATTTACTGTTAAATTAAAATTTTATGTTATAAATTATGTTTATAAAATTTTATATTAATCTAAACTTTTTTAATACATTTCTTTTGGTAACATTTTCATATACAACAAAGTCAATATAATAAATAACTTTTAAACATATACAAATAAGAACCATTGATCACCTTTTTATTAATGTCTATTTTTATTTTTAAGCATAAATGATCAACGTGATAAATAATTATAACTTAATGGTTGAATTGGTGAAAATTTTATTATATAAAAAGTTATTAAAGATATAAGTATATCAAGTTTTACATTATATAGTGTAAGTTGACCTCTCCTATCTTTCTATTATTTTTTAAATAATTAATAAAGAAGAACTAATCTTTTATTTATTTTCCCTTTTTCTTTGTTTTCAAAAAAACTAAATGCAAATAAAATGTGAAAAAAGTTAGAGTTTAATTATTATATACTAATAATGTAAAAAAATATTGTACTGTTATCCAATCAAAAACTTATATTTGTAAGACTTTAAAAATAGTAAGTGGTTAAATCAAATACTTTTGTTGATATGATAATATATTATTGGATATCTACATAAATTTTTTTTATATTAATAGTGCATAAAAAATTAAATCCAAAAAATTATGTGTAAATGTTACTATCCTCTCAAATAATAATATGGGCTCAATCGAAAGGATTTATTAGCCTCAATGCCCAATTTTTGAATTTAATATATTTACAATAATAATCTTTTTTATTAATAAGTATTTATTATGTGCAATTTTTTTGTTTAATATATTCATATAAGTATTGTTATAAAACTAATTTCACGATCGCGTTTAATTACTAACTGGCAATTCCTTCGAACCAGTATTATTTTAAAATCTGAACCTTAATTATTTTTCTAAGAAGGCAATCCACTCAGCGTCTTGTTTTCGCTTAATTTAAGCCAAGCCATTTCCCCTTCTTCCTCTAACTTATGTCTATTTCCTTCATCTTCATTCTTCCTTTCTACAACGAAATGAAGGCACCGACACAAGCAAGGTCGCACCCAGTTTATGCCAGTCGCATCGCTTGTCATGGACATGCAGCATACAGCATACAATCCGTAATTATGCCAAAACTAAATGAAGCGCAGCATTGCACCATCTAGTGTCGGCACCGTACCCTTGGGGACATGTATCTGTCCAATTATTTTTTTCTTCCTTTTTTTCTTATTTTCAAACTCCATGTGATTAGTAATTAATTGTTATTAAAAATATCAACATGCAACTACTGTAACTATTCATGAGTCAGCATTCAACCAAACAGTCATGTGAATTACTCACATGACATGATCATGTGGTAAAAGATACGAGAAGATCCATGCCCCTGTTATAAGCAATGAAGCTTGAGGATCCATGCCTGATGCCTCTGTTATAAATACTAAATACAGGAAAAAAAAAAAAAAAGGATTCAGCATGGTGATGACCAGCAAAGCACTACAACGATTTCCAATTTTGATAACAAATTGAGCAATCTACATATGTCTCTAATTAGAAGTAACCGATCAGATTCCCCATCAAACTTGATAAAGCGAAGAAGGAAAATTATATCTCAAAACCAAAATGTAAGAGACACTAAGAGGAGTCAAGTAGGGATGTTTGCGGTGCCGTTTGGATCAATTTTGAGTAAAAAATTCATCCGATCCAAACAATAAATTATATAGCGGCTTGGATTATATCAGTTTAATCGATTTTTTATAAAAGAAAATCTTAAGTGTAGAATATTATAAATAAAAAGTAACTTGAATTAATAAAATAAATAAATAAAAATAAAAATAAAAATAACTCATATAATATGTATAACATGATATTTAAATGAAAATGACAAACAAATATAAAAAATTATGTGATAAATTAAAATTATTATAAGTAAAAGTACAAAATTAAAAATAAAAAAAGATGATATTATTCGATTTGGATTGAATTGGATCAGTTTTAAAAATTAAATACAAAATCCGATCCGATCCGATCCAAACGGTTTGCGAAAAATAAGATCAAATCCAATCCAAACTTTTATGGTTTTGATCGATTTTTGATTTGAATTGGATTGGTTTAGTGGTTTTGATTAGATTGGATTTGAACACCCCTAAAGTCAAGTGTATGTGTTTGACTAATCCATCAATTGATATTTCAAGTTCACTTGCTGATTCCAGGGATGGGAAACTCAGTGGACCATTCTAAAAGGATTCGATTCAAGAACTGAAGTGTTGATATCATAAAAAATCATGCTATTTAGTTATATCTTGTGACCAAGTTTGTTGTACAAGCACAAGAAATCCATGTAGTATTCTTTTGTCTTATCATATTGCCACAAAATCCCGCCAACTAAAATCAGAATAACGGGGCCTACTCTTCATCTTTCAGCATCCGTGTATCAACATATCCATTGATGGCTTCCTAATCCAACCCTTGTTTAAGAAACATGGTTTAGAGTCAAAAACTAAAAGCTGAGAAATTGAGAGAAATATAAATGAATTTTACTAAATGATAATTTTTAGAGATATAATTCTGATGGCAGCATAGGCTGCTTATATAGATACAATGAGGTAGGGGAAAGGGTGTATTGAGTGTGAAGTATGTGCATACATGTGTAAGATTAGAGAATATTCTAGAAGAAGAAATACTATACAAACAAAATAACAAACTCTAGCTACTAACAAACTTTAGCTATTCTCATGGCTAAGTAGTCTTCGTATATATGCTTTAATAGCCCCCCACAAGCTGGAGAGTGGTTGCTCTCAACATTCTTCAACTTGGGAAAGAGGATCCATAGTGAAAATCAAGGTCACCTGGCTTCCAAGAGCCATCTCAAGTGTTCCCATAATAACATCAAATTGTGATATAGCTTAACTACTAAGAGCAAAAGCTATGCTTAATCATTCAAAGCAGAAGCGAAAAAGAGGTTAAAGCCATAGGGCTAATTCAAGAAGAGATTAAAACTATAGGGCTATATCAAAAAACCCCAAGTTGGGGAACACCAAACTTCAATGTCAAATTACAGCAAATGCTTAACCGCCTTGAAAAAGAAGGCAAAAGCTAAAACCAAAGCTTAATCATTAAGAGCAGAACCTATATCTAATGCTTAACCATCCAAGACAAAAGCAAATCAAAGCCAAATTAAATGCTGAACTAACAAGTATTCAACGTCAAATTTGAAATCAGGCAACATTATGGCTAAACCATATGCATAGTCAAAATGTTAGCAAACATTGAAATAATCCAAATCTGAAAATTGAACCTCAATAATCCAAGCTTGTAGCATGCTCCAAGTAACCAGAGGAAATCACCAAGAACTAGGGAAGCCATAGCATCATATAATTAAGAAAGAACATCACGTAGCCTCAAGAACTAGTAGAACTCAACTCAAAAAATAAGGAACCAAAACATCAAACAACTAACATGCATCTTAAAAAAGAGCATCACAGAACAACAATTAACATTTGAAAGATATGATGCAAAACCGATCTGAAATAGAGAGATCACAAACCGGCGCCGAAAAAATGTAAACTAGATCCAAGTGTTGACTGGAAGACAAGGATGAATTAGATAAAAAATGTAACCACACCAGAGAAGATGAACCAGATTCATGGAGTAAAGAAAGGACTAGCAAAAGGCCAAAAACCACCATCAGAAAGTGCCAACCATGCCGCAACAACCATATTTGCTGGCAAAGAATGACTAACTACCAAAGAAGATGACATGCGCATAGATCAAAAAAGATGGACCATATCCTAATCTGAAGAACCAGATTTGAATCCTACAAACTCAGATGACAATGATGGTGATGACGGGATCTACCACGGTGGAGAACAACAAATAACAAGTGAGAAAGAGAATTTTTTTTAATATTTTCTTAAAAATGTCAAGTACAAGAACAGATCTTGACACTTCTTGCATAGATCAAAAAAGTGTTATAGTGCGAAGGTAGTTTAAGGACTAATCTAGGTTGTGGAATTGGTGGCTATGGTGTTAGACAAGGAACCATGGAGATGATGATGAGGACCACCACAACTAAATGAAGGTAGAGCTTTGAAGGCGAGATCAGAGAAAATCTTGTAAGAGGCAGAGAAAAAACAAAGAAGGGAAAGGTGTTTGGTGAGCAAGAAAATGTGAGAAAGTAGGAGAAAAGGGAGTTCAAAGAACTCAGAGCAGCGAAAGAAAAGGCTTCAAAATGAGTGTCATACCTTTAATACCATGTTAAGAACATGGCTAAAGCTGAGAAATTGAGAGAAATATAAATAGATTTTACTAAATGATAATTTTTAGCGGTACAATTCTAATGGCAGCATAGACTACTTATATAGACACAATGAGGTAAGGGAAAAGGGGTGTATTAAGTGTGAAGTGTGTGCATACATGTGTGGATTAAAGAATATTCTAGAAGAAGAATTACAATACTAACAGAATAAAAAACTCTAGCTAGTAACAAACTTTAGCTACTCTCATGGCTGAGTAGTCTTCATATATGTGCTCTAATACAGTAAAGGACTTATGTCAAATATCAACAATTCTAAAAACAAGGTGTCAAGTTGAGTCCTAAGATAGGATATCTAACAGTAAGTATTGTCACTTGTCTAGTGAAAATCTTATCAATAGAATTTCTCACATCAACAAAAGAGGGATAGAAAACTTCTCTTTTGGTTCCATTTTGCTTGTATAATTGAGTGTAGCCAATGTTATAGCATTAATCAAACCACAAATATGGCAAACAGGATCAAGATTCATTGTTAGTAATGGGATTGAATTTCCTAGTCTTACCCTACTCTACCCTGCAACCCTGAAGAAATGAAGGTAACTTATAAACAGCTATTCTAGCACCATATACTACCACGAATAAGAGGAAAAAAATCTAGAAGGACTATGAAGTTATGTTGAAAAGTGATCAATTAAAGATGCCAATAAGCTTATCAGCTTAACACTAATGAAGAGAAAGAAATGGGAAGGAACAAAAATAATATTGATTTGAAGAAGCTAAGGAGGGAAAAAAAATTAGACCACTTCTTGATTTATGTGTGTCATCCTTGCGCAGGGGCCATACTAATCTTCTCTGTATTGTTCCAATGTTATCGGATGTCCCCGAAGGGATAAGCTTTCCCTCAGAGCTCTGTTATTTAATATCTTTGTCTTCAATAATCACATACAATATGAGACTTACTATTAGCGAAACTTCAAACCCATCCACCCACTTCATCCAAAGCCAAATATGACATCAATCACTTGCAACAACAACCTCGCTCTTGCTGTGAAAGTGAGACCTACACGAACTTGATGCTTTCGGCCAAAAAGCAAATAAACATGTTTATTTTTAGGGGAAATTACAATGACTTTCCCTGAAGTCTTTTAAAATTATACTCACCCCTTTCTTGATTTTGAAAAAACACCCAATGCCCTTATTTTATTTAAATATATTACAAATACATCCCTTATCACTAACAGACATTAAGCATTGTTAGTAGCATGTGAATGACATATGTTTTTTGTTATTTCAAAGGACCAAACTACCCCTCTCATGACTTCCCCCTTTTTATTTCTGTTTCCCTTTTTTAATAAAAAGAAAGAAGCCATTATTCTGAAAAAGAAGTTTCTTGTGGGAAAAAAAAAAACTAGATCTGAGGATAGGATTTTTGGGGGGCACTAGTAGTCTAGTAGATGACTGCAGAGTAGCAGCCATGGAAAAGACCACCATGAAGGTGCGACGCGATGGCTCTGGAGTGGCAGGACATCACCGTACAACTTCGGTTGAGCATGTAGCGGCAAATGGGCTATGTGGCAGAGATGCTGGCAGAATGCAATGAGGCTGTGCTCGCGGAAGCACGATGGTGGTTGGGATTGCTTGCATAGTGGTTGGGATTGCTCGCAGCCTTCATTGTTTTCCCCTTTCTTATTTCTATGTCTTTTGGTTTGAGCTTGTGATTCATGGGTGTTTGGCTTTTGAGAGAGGGATTTGTTTTGCAAATTTGACTTTGGTTTGTGTTCTATTGGTGCTTCTTTTTTTTTTTTGGTTTCTTTTTTAGCTTGGCCTCAATTTGGTTTTAGAAATAGTAGAAGGTATGAATGGTTTGAACTTGGAGATTTTTACATTTTGTTTTGAGATGAGTGATTGGGTTTGAAAGGGTTTTGACTCTATTCTTATTTCATCCTTGGTTGTTCATTCTTGGTTGGGAATTTGTGCTTATTCTCTATTTTACATGTTGATGTTTTTGGTGTTGGATTTGGGTTATTTGGGCTTGGCTTGAGGAAGACATAGGTGAGTGTATTTCTATTTTTTTTGGTTTCTTTTTTGATTGAAAGGATAAGGCAATTACATGTTTAGAAGATGATATGGAAATGAAAATGCAGTCATGAGGATGGTGTGTTATGGGGAGGTGGGATGCAAATGGGTCAAAGCGCAGAGTCCAAGTGAGATTGCTCTGTTAGTATTTAGGGGTATTTTGATATTTTTCTTATATTACTTAATAGATGTTAACTTCATTTGAGCTTAAATGTATCAGTTGTAATATTAAAACAGAAATGTTATTTTGACCATGATTTTAGGGACACATACGGTGTCAAGCGTATAAAAGACATAAAATGACAAAAAAGGAGTGACTTATGGTGGTTTAGCATACAGTGGCTGCATGGTGGATTATACGATGACTAATTTTATTTTTTCCATCTTCCCTCTTCCCTTTTTCATCTTCCATCATTTTAAAACTTTTTCGTCTTCCCTCTTCATTTTGCCCAAAATCCAATGCTTCCCTCCCATGTACCTCCCTTAATCCATTCTTGCCCTTTCACTCCATTGCCACTGCAAGGCTGGGCACAAGTTAGGCGGGCCGAGGCGAGGACCTGACCACGTTCAAGATGCGATCGAAGGTTGGAATGTACATGTGCAGTGTAACCGCTTATGATCTCAGTCATATTGGGCATTGTCGCGTCTACATCAATTTCGACTTTGTCTATAGGTTCCTCTTTCTTTCTCTCACACAGAAAACCCCAAACATCCAAAATAAAAAAAGTGTTTTTGATTGTGTCCTTTTTTCTGGTTATTCGGTTTTGAAGCAATTTGAAGCTTACCTTTCTTTCGTTTTTAGTGCTAACTGGTTTTCGTTGTCTGCTTCTTTGGCAATTAGGCAGATATCTTAAGCATTTGGGATATGAAGTCTGTTATGTTCGCAATTTCACTGACGTAGATGACAAGGTAACAGTCTAGTTGATGTTCTGTGTCCCTTTGCTTTTTTTTTTTTTTTCAGAATTAGTTTTATTTTGTGGTAACTTCTTATGCTTTAAATTGCCATCATTGAGGCATTTTCATTTGATACTTAGTTGTGTTTGTATAAGTTACAAAAATATGTTGTTATGATATAGCTTTTATGACAGTATTCTTTTTAGAACTCATTGTTTCTAGTTTATGAAAAAAACACTAAAACGACTTCTTTTGGGGTTTCTAATTTATAGTTTATAAAACAGTTTCTAGTTTATATGCTATTTTCTGCGCATATAGGTATATGATGATACAACTAAAGGAAGAACAGTCTGCACCTACTACAAACTGGCATCAATTCCTGTAGTGCTTATCATAGATCCCATCACTAGTCAAAAGATATGATCTTGGTTTGGAATGGTTCAACCTAAAAGCTTATTAGAAGTATGTGATAGAACCTTATACCTTGCAATGATGGTAGCTTTTATTAGGGAAACTCTGAAACATTATTCAAATTATTAACCTTGGACCCGGTTGTCTTGTTATAATTACTGATTTGAAGAGTCTTGTGCTTTGCTTTAGGGTCTATTAACATTCCTTAATGCAGACCCCAAGGATCATCACAAGATCTTATGGTCCTTATCTACAAGTGTCCTAGAGGCAGTTCTAACCCACCTAAAACTAAAGGTTTGTTGCTAGTTTCTATCTGCGTCGCATTCTGTTAGTGTTAGGATGACTTGATATTTAAGGTATCTTTATCGCAATATTTACTTATTTACTTCTTCCTATTTATCAATGCTCTAAATTCATTGAGATGGAAGTTATCCACTCCTTGTATTCAACTTCTGATCATGCTATCACTAGCATATTTTTCATATCATAATGATAACTTGTTCGATGTTGCAGCCATGGTGGATTGAGATGAGACTAAAGATGAGGATAAGGAAGTTCATAGAGCTCTAGCAACATCGATGGAAGGCATGAAAGGATCAAGTACAGCGAGTGGAAGTGATAAGGATGCAGTTTTGCTGTCAGGTAGCAAGAAACAGCCTTGCCTAAGTGGCCTACATATCTAGCCCTTCCTGAGGAAACCAAGGCTGAAGAAATCTCCTGTGCAGAGTTAGTATTCGGCTTCTAGATGGACACCGGGTTCAGTGTAACTTCTTACTCACTTATCCAATTCAAGTAACACATATTGCTATTATAGACGTGTAGGAATTGATTCAATGATATGTTCTCGTTTGTCTAATTGTTAGTCTTCTGATTTCATATGATTTATGTTTGTTGTACATTTTCTTTTCCCTTGGAAGAACTATTAGATATGATTTTATATCTGCTTATGTTTCTACCATGCCACACAATTTGGAATGGAGATTACTATGGAATATGATTCTGTGTGTATGCATGAAAATCTTGATCATTTTCCAAAAACAACTTTCTTTCTTACTGTTTTCAATAATCAATATAATCTGGTATGTTAGGTAAAAATGATTATAATTTTTAGCTTCACTGGACTTGCAGGTTTTGATGTTGCAAGAGAAACTAGAAGAGAAGGATCAGGAGAGCCAACGACTAAAAGGTGAATTACAACAAAAAGGCTACATAGAGGATGGGAGAACAGAAGCCTTATCTAATAGAAAAAACACTGATAAGATAATACGGAGGGAAGATGCTAATTGATATCACGTTAACTTCAATTTTTTTTTTTGTTGGAAACAGTTAATTCCTTAGCTAGTTTTAACTAAAGTTTGCATTTTGTATTAAATTAAAATTTGTAATCCAATTTTTTCTTGGCAAATGTGATTGTGAATTTGCACGAGGAATGAGTTTGGTGTTTCTCTGTATGGAATTACAGTCCTTGTTCCTTCTCTATCATTAATTTGCCATGGCACTAGTGACAACTAGTGCATTTTAGAAATTTAAATTTGTCAATGTAGGTGGTTTTGTCATCTCAAGAAATCATTTGTTATTCAAGTTTTCGAGAAATTTATCCTTCTCAAGCTTCAGTTCTCATATGTGAACACTAAAATAACTAAGTGTTAATATCAACTAGAATGATGACATCGTAATGGTGCATGGGACATTTTGCAGTTTCCTTGCAAAAGTTTGTTTTTGTCGCTGAGGCCATGTGCAAGTGACTTAATTAAAAGCTAGAGTACCAACTAGTATTACCCGGTAAATTTTTTATTTTATTTCATTTTCTTTTCCTTTAATACGGAATTAGAGGTACAATGACTAAGTAACATCATATTTTTCTGCACTAGGTTGGTAACTTAGTACCAAAAGTTAGTAACTTTAGTTCAAAATACTCATAATATTTTAATTATGCTAGTAACTTTTCAGGTTTTGAAAACATTAGAAGTCTTAAGATTATTAAGTAAACTTAGGTTGTGGAGCAAGTTAATAGGATCCTTAGAACCACTAATGGATGAAGTGAGCCTAAATACCGCATGAAATTAGAGGTACAATATCTAAGTAACTTCATATTTTCTGCATTAGATTGGTAACTTGGTACCAAAAGCTAGTAATTTTAGTTCAAAATAATGGTAATTTTTCAAATTATGCTAGTAACTTTTCAGGTTTTGAAAATTTTTGGAAGTATTAAGATTATTAAATAAATTTATGTCACGGTATAAGTTAATAGGAATCGTTGGCACTATACATTGATAAAATGAACTCTAAATACAACATGAAACTGGAGGTACAATCAAATCCCTATTGATTATAGATTGACAAAGGCAGAGTGAACACTATGGAATTAGAGGTGGAATGACATAGAAGCATAATTTTTTCCTACACTAGGTTAGTAACTTAGGCCCAAAATCTGGTAACTTTTGAGGTCAGTGGAAATTTGGAAGTATTGGGGTTCTCGATGAATTTTGTGTTACTAAACAAGTTAATAGGACTCCCTGTGATTATAGATTGATAAAGGGAGCCTAAACCCAGCATAGAAATAGATGTGCAAGGATTAAGAAGTATAATTGTTTTCCCTACATAAGGTTGGTAACTTGGGCCCAAAAGTTGGTAAATTCAGTTTAAAAAACTGGAAATTTTTTTGGCACTGGAAGTCTCTCCCCATGTGATCTAATATCCTAGGGTGTGATCTTAACGTATTTGGTTGGACCAATCTACTCCCAAAGACTAATAAAATCAACATCCAAATTTTCTGATAAGTTACCAGCTTTTTGAAAAAGTTACCAACTTATTGAATTGAAGTTACTAGCTTTTTGGCCCAGGTTACCAACCAAGTGCAGAATCGAGAGGTACTCACTTTGGCTTTGGAAGTTTCTTCCCATGTGGTCTAATACCCTAGGGTGTGATCTTAACGTGTTTGATTGGACCAATCTATTCCCAAAGACTAATAAAATCAACATCCAAATTTTCTGATAAGTTACCAACTTTTTGAAAAAGTTACTAGCTTATTGAGTTGAAGTTACCAGCTTTTTGGCTCAGGTTACCAACCAAGTGCAGAATCGAGAGGTCCTCACTTTGGCTTTGGAAGTTTCTCCCCATGTGGTCTAATATTCTAGGATGTGATCTTAACGTGTTTGATTGGACCAATCTATTCCCAAAGACTAATAAAATCAATATCCAAATTTTCTGATAAGTTACCAGCTTTTTGAAAAAGTTACCAGTTTATTGAATTAAAGTTACCAGCTTTTTAGCCCAGGTTACCAACCAAGTGCAGAATCGAGAGGTGCTCACTTTGGCTTTGGAAGTTTCTCCCCATGTGGTCTAATATCCTAGGGTGTGATCTTAATGTGTTTGGTTGGGCTAATCTATTCCCAAAGACCAATAAAATCAAAATTCAAATTTTCTGATAAGTTACCAGCTTTTTGAAAAAGTTACCAGCTTATTGAACTGAAGTTACCAATTTTTTAGCTCAAGTTACCAACCAAGTGCAGAATTAAGAGGTGCTCACTTTGGCTTTGGAAGTTTCTCCCCATGTGATCTAATATCCTAGGGTGTGATCTTAACGTGTTTAGTTGGACCAATCTATTCCCAAAGACTAATAAAATCAACATCCAAATTTTCTGATAAGTTACCAGCTTTTTGAAAAAGCTACTAGCTTATTGAACTGAAGTTACCAACTTTTTGGCCTAAGTTACTAACCAAGTGCAGAATCGAGAGGTAATTTATAAGTTACCACCTTATCTAACAAAGTTATCACTAATTTATGACAGCAAGATAGGAAAGTTCGACACAACTATGGTACACTTTGGCAAGATTTAATCAACCATAAATATTATCAAAGGTATGATACACTTGTCTCGATATGGCTAGGCTACACTAGACATACATATAGCCACAAAATTTGAAACATTTTAATAGTATTTCATGATCCAAAAATCTCGTGCAATACACATGTGACACATGTCGAAGCCCTTCGATTTTGTTTAATGGTCTAGAGACTCATGAGAGCTGAACTTGCAACCTTCCATGCAAGGCCGCATCTTCCAACTGAATTCGTTTGAATGGCATAGCCATAAGTAATGCAATAATCAGCCAAAGCCTCGTTATAAATATCATTGATATCCTCTAGACTATCCTCCATCTTGTTCACACCATACAATATCTACAAAGAGAGATTCCCATTAGCATATCAAACATGATGAAAAATCTGAAAGTAAAGACTAGGGCGAGGACCTGAAAAGTTCACCTGCTTATAAATTTTGAGGACTTCAGCTCATGTTTGAGCTTATCTTTGGCCTTAGAGCAGGCATTAGTCATATCCTTCGTATACTTTTCATATAATGCGTCCCATTTTTCCATGCAACTCATGGGTATTTCAATATCAAAACAAGGAAGTTTTCCATATAATGCGAGAATAATTCTACATCGCAAGGTGTCAAGCAAATCTCAACATGTCTTGGCTTCATATTTTAATATGCCATAAGCCATGTCAGTTTCCAATTCATAAAAGGCAACTTTTGGGAGATGAAATAGTTTAAAAAACAAACAATTATCCCACAGTTGTAACCAACGTTCACATAACTGAATAAGCAACCAAAGCAGCAGCAAACACCCAAAAATCAGAAAATAAAATATGCCTGATGAGCATTACTAGAGAAAACTAGCATGCAATAGTCAACAATATAGAGGAGAATTAATAGCTTAATTATCTATCTTAAAGCTAAAACAGTAAATGAAAGGGAAAGACACTTTACAGGATTGATAATGTTAATAGCCATTTCACATAGGTAAACCAATAGTATATTCTACACCATACAAAATACCTGTGTTAGTAGCAAGATTGAGCCAAGCAGGGAAATTGATTCCCACTTAATAAACATATGCAATCTATATTAGGCAATTTATATCTTCCAAATGATCTTACAATGAGAAAGCTTTGAAACCATTGGCCTTTTGCCTCCAGAATATTTTGAGTCAAAACGAATAAGATTAAGATAAAAGCTGAGATGTGGAATCTCTCTATGGAATCTGCTTGTCAGCAATAAGCAAAATGGGCAAATAAACATTAGACATATCTTAATATAAACATGAAATGTTGGCCAAGCACTCTATTAAAGGAAAGCCCTATATTCTATATTCAAATAATAGCATTCAATTTCTTTTTTGTTTTGGGAAAAAAATAGTCCAGTTTTACACTTCAAAACATTAAAGCAATTTTACTTGGTTGACATTATTAATAAGAAAGACATATAATTCTAAATAATTTAAGCAAGTATTGATGCTGAACAAAAAATCCACCATAACGGTAAATTCATCTATTTATATACCACTCAATCAGAGGTAATTTAGATATGGAGGATAATTCACAGACAGTAGCTGGTATGGACTCACTTAAACAGCTTTCTAATATTGAGGTATAAGTACAAACATTAATGTCCTTTTCTAAGTTTGAAATGAAACAGAATAATATCCCAAACAAGCTACAATTAATGAAAGAAAAGGAAATATTGTAGGAAAGATAGCTCACCAAAGTACACCAAACTGCGAACATTATCCTTATGATATCCCTTGAACACATAGCTTTTGATCTTAGCAAAATTATTTGACATGAGCAGGGCTGGCAGTGCATTGTTGTGGGCAACCATACATGTCAATAAAGTGATTGCCTGAATTAACAAGGTACAATAATGAACAAGTACAACTAGTCAAGGAAACTAACCACCATTTTTGTTTTTCCTTTTGCCTTCAATAGATAAAATAATCACACAAACTAATACGAAAAATATTATCATATCAAAGAAAAAGGATATTTGAAGTGACAATAGCTAAAACTTGGTCAGGAATAAATCTCCAAATCCAAAATCTTATACTTTCCATTTCTGGGTGCTCCTTGCAAGTCCTTCTGCTAAATGAAATAACATTTGTAATACATCCCCATCAAAACTTTGACATAATTTATCAATTATCTACAAGAAGGCTCAAGGATCACTCACAAAGTAAGTTTCACTCTGGATCATTATGAAACTTATGCAATGAACATAATAAGGCACAAAGGACCAAAAAAAAGCCTCTGACTCCTTTCCGAAAGTCACGTGGGGTTAAGGCTCCATTCAGTAATATAACATAAAGGGGTGTGGTAGTAAGTTGTTTGGATGCACAATCTATTTCGAAAGGCCAATAGAACCAAAATAACAATTAACCGATAAGTTACCAGCTTTTTGAAAAAGCTACTAATTTATTAAACTAAAGTTACCAGCTTTTTTGGTGTAGTTACTAACCAAGTGCAGTTCCTCACTTTAGCTATGCAAGTCACTCCCCATGTGGGGATGAGGCTTTCCTGCCTGAGTTACCAACCCAAATGTACAAAAAGAAAATCATGCTTCATAGTCAATTAATCCTATAATTCCATGGTTTGTTTAATGCTAATACATCACCACATTTTCTAAAAAAGGAAAATTAGGAAAGAAATAGAAAATACTTAACAAAAAATGAAAGAGAGACAAAGTACTAATATTGATCACCAAACCTATTTTTTGCTTGGTCCCCCTTTAGAATATAACATGTCAACCCTCAATAAAACATAGAAGTTACAATAACATTCTATCTGTTTGGCTTTAAGATGCGCTTGGTGGTCATTGGAACTTGTCCTCTTACTCCACCTAAAACAATAATAATAACGGATTGATGAAAGGAAAATCCAAGTTTTGAATAAACTTTACAAAGCATGTGCCTTCAAACGTGGCACCCATGTTGAGAGAGATGGCAAAAGTCAAAATAATAGTTCAGAGAAAATGAAAGTGGAAATGTTAAAATTTAGTGAATGAGTAAAAATGTGTACAATAAACAATTAAAAGTAACCAGCTTGTAACTAACTAAACTTCCTTTTAACTAAAAGTAACAACTCATAATTTATTAGTTAACTTAACTAAGTTGTCACTAGTAATAATCAAACTCAAAATGGTAATAAAAGAGTATACACGAACCAATTCAATATATAACAAGAGAACAATAACCAACTATTAAGGCTAATTAAACTAGCTCATAATGCTGACCACTCACTTTCACTCCTCTGTTTTTTTTTTTTTTTTTCAATATGTGACAGAGCTTACACCACTCCAAATGGAGGAAAGCCTAAAACCAAAAGGATAACAAACAAAGTTTGATAAAGTACAAGCTAGAATTGCAAGCAAAAAGGAGCTAACAGCAACCAACAAAAGCAGAGCTAATAAAATTAAGAATACTAATTCAGCCACATGATGATCCAAAAAAGAGAGCTTGTCCTTGAGATGCTTTACTACACATAATGTGTTGTTCCTTGCAGCAAATTTTGTTCTTCAAAGAGACTAATTATGCTTGATTCTAAGGACCATCAGCCCACACACTTGTCAAATATGGTTCCAACACTCAATGAGCCTCAAAGATCCAAAATCAACATGTTACTCCCAACATACAATAAGATCAAAAAAGTTGTCTAGAACCTCCATATCAGTAGCATCAGTGATTAAACCTCCTGTAGGTAGTGTCTTCAATGTTGCTAGAACTTTTGACAGCCAGCTTCCCTCTCGTGTGCAAGCAAGCATCAAATAATTCAGCTCTCCATCATCTCCTTTTTTTTAATTCCTTATCTTCCACCCAAAACCCATCACATTTGCATACTTCTCGTAAAATAATTTTATTTCCTCAGTCGAATAAAATCTCATCCCAACACTTAGCTCAACTATTTCAGTATTACCTTTAAAGTTATCAACTTCTAGTACGGATCCAACAACTCGGTCCACATCATCATCATGGAGTTTTGTTGTAGACGACAGACCAACCTACACAAAATAAGAAGAAAAAAAAAATTAACTCACTGATGACTGGTTAATTTCAAACTACCAATAATCAACCAAGTTCTCATATCTTGCATAATCCCCAAAATAGAACACACACCAAAGAGAATAAGAATCATCAACCCAAATGGGTTTGCTAGACGGTGTGGGTTTTCACCAAAAGTCAAAAATAGGTTTTCATTCTTTTAGTCAAATTCATTACCAGAAAATAAAAAAAGGAACAATATGGTATAGTAAGACAAGTCATAAGGGAAAGACAAGCCATAAACCAAAGAGAAGAGGAAATAGTAGCCAAAGCTTACCAGAGGGAACACATAGTGAGAAGGGCTTCATTTTGTGGAGTTACAACTGGAAACTCAAAGCCAATGTATGAGCTTTTGCTTGTACCTTCACAGCCTTCAACTCAACCCCGATGTGTGAGCTTTTGCTTTTGCCTTCAAAGCTATAGCCACGGGGAAGAAGGAGGAGCATGACAACTGACAGGCTTGGCAACGAAAATCAAACAAAGCAGCAGAAAGAAGATAACGACAAGCAGCTTTCTCCTTAGAGGTCCCTCATTTTGTCTTCTTATATTTTGACCAAGCTGCAACTCTTTGATCCAGAGCAAGGTGAGCGTTTGGGTGGGGTGGGATGGGGTGGAGGGAGGGAACCAAGAAGCGGATCTCTTTTTCTTGTCTCTCTCTTTTCAAAATGTTTATTTTCGTTTTTTTCACCTCCAATACGTGAGTCGTATCACAATACATGACCCTTTGTCGTTTTCCTTTTTCCATACGGTGTTCGCCGTATGTGTCGCCCAATTCGTGGGCCAAATAACCGAACTCATATTAAAATCAAGAATAAGGTAAGTGTAATTTTAAAAAATCTTAGGGATGATCATTGTAATTTCTTCTTATTTTTATGTTAACGATAAAAAATCTCATTTTTTTGGGTACATAATAAAAAAAATAAAAAATATCGTTTGATTATTTATTTTTTCGGAAAAAAATATCGTTTAGATATTTTGAGTTGGTATGAAAAGTAAAACAAAAAAAGAGGATGAGATATTTTTTCAACTAGAGCAAATTGATATTTCCATCCCCAACACTCGCAAGAGACACTGGATAATGGAGAGGTTAAAATGGTAAATTAGATGCGATCGATGTCTCTGTTGCGCGATAAGGTCGTGAAGTCTGAAGTCAACAACGCAGTAAGTCGCAAAATGGCTTTCCATGTTTGCTCTTCCCCTTCCTCTCTCTTCCATGATCTCCATTCTCTCTCACCCTCTATCTGCTCTTCATCTTCTTCATTCAAGTTTAAAGTACGAAACTTCGCTTCCTCCTTTCAACCCTCCTCGTCGCTAACGCCTCAATCAAGAACCTTTCTCCACGCCAACCGCGTCTCACTGCAGGAACCCGTTCCGCAACTAGCCCAAGGCGTTAACGCCGAACAAGATTCAAACTTTGAGGACCCAGATGGAAAATCCTCGTCCTCGTCGAAGAGTTACGTGTGGGTCAACCCCAGAAGCCCCCGAGCGAAACAACTTCGGAAGAAGTCCTATGATGCCAGGTACACTTCTCTTGTAAAAATTGCAAACTCTTTGGACTCGTGCAACCCCACTGAGCGTGATGTCTCTGAAGTTCTGAAGGGATTAGGGGACAAGGTTTTGGAACAAGACGCTGTAATTGTTCTCAATAACATGGTGAGTTCCCAAACTGCGCCTCTTGTTCTTAAGTACTTTCAGCACAAGATTAGGCTCAATAGGGAGGTGATTCTTTACAATGTGACACTCAAAGTGTTTAGAAAGTGTAAGGATTTGCATGGAGCGGAGAAGCTGTTTGATGAAATGCTTGAGAGAGGGGTCAAACCTGATAATGTTACATTCTCAACCATAATTAGCTGTGCTAGGATGTGTTATCTGCCAAATAAGGCTGTAGAGTGGTTTGAAAGGATGCCTGCCTTCGGGTGTGAACCTGATGAAGTTACATACTCGGCCATGATTGATGCTTATGGACGGGCTGGTAATATTGATATGGCTTTGAGCCTGTATGATCGTGCCAGAACAGAGACGTGGCGCATTGATACCGTAACCTTCGCAACGTTGATTAAAATGTATGGAGTAGCTGGATATTATGATGGATGCTTAAATGTCTATGAAGAAATGAAGGTTCTTAGTGTTAAGCCTAACTTGGTTATTTATAACACTCTGTTGGATGCCATGGGGAGAGCTAAAAGGCCATGGCAGGCAAAGAGTATATATAAAGAGATGACAACTAATGGATTTTTGCCATCTTGGGCAACCTATGCTTCTCTCATACGAGCCTATGGCAGAGCACGATTCAGTGAAGATGCACTCATTGTTTATAAGGAAATGAGGGAAAGGGGAATGGACATGAATACACTTCTTTATAATACCCTTCTAGCTATGTGTGCTGATGTTGGCTACACAGATGAAGCATTTGAAATTTATGAAGACATGAAAAGTTCCGGGACTTGCCATCCTGACAGTTGGACATTCTCATCGTTGATTACCATATATTCCTGCAGTGGGATGGTTTTGGAGGCTGAAAAGATGTACAAGGAAATGATTGAATCTGGATTTGAGCCTACCATTTTTGTGCTGACTTCACTTGCCCAGTGCTATGGAAAAGCCAAGCGTACTGATGATGTCGTGAAGACATTTAATCAACTCTTGGACTTGGGCATCACTCCAGACGATCGCTTCTGTGGTTGTCTTCTGAATGTTATGACACAAACGCCAAAAGAAGAACTTGGTAAGCTAACAGATTGTGTGGAGAAGGCTAATCCAAAGCTTGGGTCTGTTGTGAGATATTTGGTGGAAGAGGTGGAGGGTGATGGAGATTTTAGAAAAGAAGCGTCAGAACTCTTCAATTCAATTATTGATGAGGTAAAGAAGGCCTTTTGCAATTCTCTAATTGATCTCTGTGTCAACCTGGATAATTTGGACAGAGCATGTGAGCTGCTGGACTTGGGGTTGACACTTGAGATATACACCGACATACAGTCCAAATCTCAAACTCAGTGGTCGTTGCACGTAAAGAGTCTCTCGCATGGTGCTGCGCTGACTGCATTACATGTTTGGATAAATGACTTGTCTAAGGTTTTGGAATCAGGAGAGGAACTTCCACCTCTGCTTGGAATTAATACCGGGCATGGGAAACACAAGTATTCAGAAAAGGGTTTGGCGACTGTATTTGAATCACATTTGAAGGAAATCAATGCTCCCTTCCATGAGGCTCCCGACAAGGCTGGCTGGTTTTTGACTACACAGGTAGCAGCTAAGTCATGGCTGCAGTCTAGGAGTGAACCTGAGCCTGAGCTTGAATTAGTTGCTGAATGATTCTTGAACTTTGTGTTCTCCATTCGTAATGTTGTTTCAGGGAATGATGTGCCATGTGGTTTTTTTTTGGCTTTTTCCTTTGCCTTTGGACGAAATTTTTGTATTCGATTCGGAAAAAACAATTATTTTATTTTGGATTCCTTATAGAGTAAATGAAGACCGTATACGAGTCCATTCAAAATGTATCGAAGTGCATGCTAGCTTTTGCAACTTATCCATATACGCATGAAAGCTTAAATGTGAAAGTGTTAGAAGTGTTGATTGACTGGCAGGATACTGGAAGGAACTGATAGTTGGTAAAGACGGGAAACAGGGTAGAAGATGGTCTTCCTTCTGCTAGTGTTCCTCGTGTTGAGAAATGTAGTAGGAGCCAAAAAGACGAAATGTAGACTGGAAATATAGAGTAAAATCAATACATTGAGTAAAGGTAATTACACTATGTGACTTACTAATCTTCTGATTAATCGCAATTACTTAACTAATTATCATTAACCAAACGATGGTTATACCCTGTATTATGGCGAGATTGATATTGCACATATTCCAAATTGAGGGTAATCTGTGTTCAGTTGACAGTTCATTAGTTTGGTGTATATCTGATAGAGGACCGCAAAGTGAGGACTGAGAAGAAGGCAGAAATCAACAAAGTTGAGGGTAGTCCAGGTGTTTTTTCTGTCTTTTTCTTTTTTGTTTTTGTTTTCGAAAAAGCTTAGGAAAGAAAGAAAAAACCGAGCAGGCGCGGCTGAGGTTGACCTTATTTCTATTAATTATATGGGCAGGGGTGTTAACTTTGACTCTGATTAAACTTATGTTCTTTTGAGAAAAGATTAGTAACATGAAAATGGGTGAGTTTCTGGCGTGCATGGCCATGACATTGACTTTTTTGGGCGGAATAAACTCATCTGTGTATGTTTCTAAAGAGGTCAAAATTAAAACAAAAGCAGTGTGATGGTTTGTACGCTAAATTTTGTCCTACTTAAAATCGGCCGAAACACGTGTATATAATGATCAGAGTCTTCTGTTGATTTGATCATTGCACAATGCGAAACTGTATGCCATTTCAGTCTCCACCAAAGAAGAAAACCAGCGGTCCTCTAATTGAAGGAGGAGAAATGGAGTTTGATGCCTCGGTGCTGGTTGAAAAGTTGAACTCTGCTTCTTCTTGTAAAAGTTACATACCGGTTTGTAGGAGGCTGCAGATTGGAGAGGTTTACTGCCTTGTACCAGACATGACACAATCTGTTGAGCCTCTGGTAACTTGTAGGACAACTGACAACAGAAAGGTGAAGACCAGGAAAGTGAAAATTGTGGTGACTAAGGAACAATTGCAATTGCCGTTAAGTGGAGCAAAGGATTTCCAAATCAAAAGTAGAGTTGCCTGCATCAGGGAAAGTTGTAGGTTGCAAAGGAGCCAAAAATGGTTCCCTTTACCGAATATTCCAGAGGTGCACAACTATTAAATGATGGGATGATTGCAATTTTAAGCTTTCCTATCACCAGTTGTGCAGCTAGTATATTCGTTGTTTTTGGAAAATTTCCTCCAAGATGATAGGATGTATTTGCTCTGGAAATTATGGATGTCTGCCTGCTTGATTTTTGAAATGTAGCAGCAGCAGGGTGAAGAAAGGAGAAAAGAGAAAAGAAAGGCTTCCTAACATATAAATTTTTTATTCCTTGAAGGTTTTTGAGTTTTCATTCAGACTATGCTAATTGTTGCTGATATTCTTCGATGAACCAATGTGTATACGATACTTGTGCAGCTGTACTTTTTCAATCGTGTAAGTGATTACTGGCAGAATTCACCCGGTCCATTTATTTCTCTATTACAAGTTAGTATGAAATCTGTTTCTGCTGAGTTGTTTTCAGATATATTCTTTAAAGGCCGTAATAATCCATAATTACCACAGGTAGATGTTAATGCTCAACCAGACGAGAAGAGAACTGCAATCATGTCATTAGTATTTTTAATATTCGCTATTTTTCTAAAATGAGTCTCGAAATAACCCAGGAGCAATACTCTTCTTAGGTAAATTGGTTATTTTTTTGTTTGCTTGGATAGTAAATTTGTTCTTTCACTATATATAATGTGGACAAGTAATCCATTTGTTTTCGAAGTGTTCCTCCTCATGTTTCATATCCTTGCTGATGCATTTGGCTAACTTGGCTAGCATGCAAAACTCACAATCACAGAGCACATCATTTATCTAAATATAGAACAAGATACAAATACTTCAGTATTTACAGAATCACATTCCCAAACTTGCTTTCCGCAGTGGAAATTTATTTCAAGAAACTGCCTCACCAAATGTTGTGTTGACTTTTGTATTTACAAAGAAAAATCACAAATGTCAATGATAAATAAATTGCCTTCAACTATCTCCAAATAAAGAATCATCAGCGTTCTTTCATCGCCCTGCAGCAATTTTACAACAATGTCATGGTCTAGTCTTAGACAAACAGAACAAACATGGAAATTAACAGGCATCAGCCAGTTCAGAAAGTGAAGTTATAGAACCTTTTAGAGGTGCTTGTGCTTCTGGTTTTCTTGGTATCATCCGACTTTGTTGATGACACCTCCTTCTCTCTAGCAGCTGCTTCTCTTTTCATTTTCTTCCACTCTACTTCCATGGCCTTTGTCAGTGCATCAACTTTCTTTGCAAGCATCTGAAAAGCAATATCTCAATCTTTAGTTCAATGTGAGAAGGGATGGGGTAAGGGTGGCAAGGCATGGCTGTTGCTACTACCTTAATTTCTTCATCTTTGGCTTGCAAACTACTGTCTTTAATTTCACAGGACTTCCTCAGATTGATGACCTCTTTTTGAAGCTTATCATATAGAAAACCTGAGACCACATCTTCACTGCCAAAATCATTTGGTATCTTGCTTTTGGAGTCTTCATCCACCTCAGCAGCGTTCCTAGTTTCTGCCGCTGCTTCACTTTCATCATTACACCTATTTAACTTCATGTCTGTGTTCACCTGTATCTCATTCTCCTTTTCACCACCATCAGCTACTTTACTTCTTGACGCCCAGACGCCTTTCTTCAACATATTTTCAGTAGAACTATATTTCTTTCTTGCAGGGCTCCCCGGTTTTAACAGCCCAGCAACATTCTCTGTGTTTATGTTTTTTATATTTGGCTGCTGTAACAAAGAGATTCCAACAGTAGATGCCCTTGGTTGAGATGTGGATCTCTTTCTTCCACCACTGGTTGTTAGGAAACCTAAGATGCTAGACTTTTCTGCCTTTGGAGACCCAGAAAACGCATTTGAATTGGCTGGGTGACTTGAGAATCGCTTTAAGCCTTCTTCCAGGGTTTTTAGCCTCAGCTTTAGTTTATCCTGAAGGAAACACCACATAACATTAGACATACGTTAAAAAATTGTTTTGGACGCTTACATGCACGATAAATAAGTCAGATAAATACCTTCAACTGTGACTCCGCCTTAGCTGTTCTCTCTGATATAGCTAGCTTGTCTTTCAAACGTTGAATCTCGGCCTACATCATATTCAAGGACATACTTGATGATCAAAGTTTCTTTGCTCAATTTTATAAACAAGTTTTAGGACAGAGAAGCTGTTTGAATTGTCTTAGTCAGCCTTCTTGATTGTAAACTGCAATTTACCCAGTTATTCATTTGTGTATATTGGCATTGCTGTTATCATGAACAAAACTATATAACTGATAGAAAAAAGTAGCATTTATGGGCGTGAAAGCAGGACCATATGGACTCCAAGTATGATATTCTGGGGATGATATATATACCTGCATAATCCTCCTCTCTTCCAGCCATTGCCTGACAGGCATGACCTTGTCATTTTCGTCCTTCCACTCATTAGCCACAACATTTGCAATTCTGTTGGCTGAAACTTTTGCCCTTGCTAGTTCCCTCTCCAATGTCTTCTTCTCCTCCTGAATAATGATGCAACCCCAGGTTACCACATAGACCAATCAATAAGCCATTATATCCAAAAATAAGTTCAAAATGGCAATAATTATGGGATATGCCTACTTGCAATTCGGAAATCTGCCGCTTATAGTCACGAACAGCATTAGCAGTGGCTCCGCTAGCTAAGATGACTTCCTCAAGTTCTTGAATGGTTTGGCTAAGCTTTTCAACCTCCAAAATCTTTTGGCGGTGGGTTTTCTCTAAGATTTTGTTCTCCTCCTGTTATGGTAGTTGTTGTAAGCTAGGTTGGACCACTTGCAGTTCACAATGGAAACCAAAATTTGAAAAAGGAAACATAGAAAATCATGCCTGGCAAATCTCAATCTGTCTCTTCAAGTCCAAGTTCTGATTTTGAACTTCCTCAACTATTAGAGCCCTCTCTAGTGCACTTCGCAAAATCCTCTCTGCTTCTAGCAGTGCTGACTCTTTTGACTTTGTGAATCGTTCTAAAGCTTTCTTATCTTCTTGTAGTGCTGTAATCTATGAAGCCACATCGTACGCTAGTATTGTCAGTATGTAATGTTCACTTACATTATGATATTGTTATTATCTAAATGCACCCAAATGCTGGCAATTGCAATATTTGTACCTCATTCTTATACATTTTAATCTCAGCTTCAAGTGGAGCAATGATACTGTCAATTGAAACAGAATCTTCATCCTTTTGATTAGCACGTAGCCTTCGAAGTGTTGCTTCTGCAGCATATTGTGCAACTAATGCAGATTTCTTTTCATCTGTCAGTTTCTTGATTTCTAGATTCTGCATATGAATAGATTTTGAAAAATATGCATTTAGAGTCCAACATTGTTGGACATCGTTCCAAATTCCATGAAAATAATGGTACCAGACTAGTGCACCTTTTGTTTAAGATGATCCTCAGTAACTTCAAGTCTATCCTCCAGTTTAGTGACTTCATTTCTCAACTGGCAGAGGAAAAAGGGAATTACAGCTAATATTAGTACTGAGAAACTTCTATTATTCGTAATCATAATGCAACTGATTCTTTAATTGCATGATTTTCTATTGGTTGCATGACATAATGATGCTTTTGGCCACAAACTACTTATGATACGCCATGTGCAGAGAATAATCACATTTAAGAGAAATACCTCTTCCATGGCCTTGTCCTTCAGAGCTTCAGTTGACCTTAAGGCCTTGATTTCACCCTGGCAAGTCACGAGTTTCTTGACCTTTTCTGCAACAACGTTCAAATTGAGGTATAAGGTTTTTAGATGAACAACTGATTTGAAGATACTAGAAGTGGACATTCTCATACCGTATTCATCTTGTATTGATTTTGGTGTGCAAAAAGAATACTATTATAGGCAATCCATGAAAAGAAAGCTTATCAATATGAAAGATAAACAACAGGAATCAAACCTTGACATGATCTTATCCAAACTAACTCAAAACCTCAACCCACCAATGAACAAAGCAGCATAATTCATCGAACATATATGGTGTTTACTTCTCAGAGATTCATGCGTTTTCACAAAATGTCAAATTTCTATATTAGAACTTCAGTCCTACTGTGTTTCACAGCATCAAATGCAGGAACCTTATCAAGACTCTGGATAGCAAGAGAGAAGAATGAGAGGAAGAGATAGGAACCTTTGAGCTGGTTTTGCAAACGATTAAGCTCCAACACGACCGGGTCTGGTTGGACAAGTGGAAGCTCTTCTCCATATTGCTCTTCACAACTCACCATTTTCCCTCCTTTTGGCGCTGACAAATGCACAGATAGCTAAAGTTCAACAACAAATAGGAGGCCTCACTCGGTTATATATATAGACACAACAACGCTTTGCTTTGGTTTCCTTTTGTGTGTTGCTTGTAAATGACAAAGTAGAATGAATCCAAAAACATCAACAACAAATGGAGGCTCTCAGTCTCAGGACAAGGTATATAATAATAATGAGAGAGAGGTTGAACAGAAAATGAGAAAGTGGATTCGTATAAGGAATTGACCGCAAAGACAGGGATGACTTTCCCCTATACTGAAGCAAACTTAACACAAATCAAATGAAATGAAATGCATAACAATGCCGGCCAAGCCGGCTACTAGTTTGCTTCTTCCAACGGTTACTTTGTTCACTTGACATCATTCACAAAATTTTAGTCCTACCATGAGATTCATTTCAAAAATTTAAATTATTGAATTCATCTAACGAAATCTTTAGATTCCATTCTCAGCTGTTATGATATTGATAATGACTTTATGAGTAAGTTAAAACTTAAATCCACCTCACCCCAGGTCCTTCTGTCTCTCCCTTGGTGTAAAACACACGGGTAATTCTTGTACTTGATTAAACATAAAATAAGGTTAATCGAGAAGTTACCTTTGTTATCTCAAACAATGATGACAATAAATAATTTTGCTCTACCTAATACTTCTTTTCATAGCCACCGCGAACCAATAAAGTTCAACATCAATCATATTGCAGAGTAACGGATAGTGCATTAGTTGGTGACATATGTTGCAAAATTTCCTTTCAACTTGCTGACACCGTTTGCTTCAATGTTCAATCTTAATTAGTATTGAGATTTACGTGATCCTAACTTACCAATCAGAGTTTAGGATATGTATAAAGTGGACATAATTATTAGACTATCTAAATCTTATCCAATTTTTCAACTGCAGCCGTTTACAAAAGCTGAATATACAACGGTGATTGAGAGTAGGGATGGCAATGGACAGAGTGGGGGTGGGGTGCTTCAAGAGTTTTCTCCATCCCCATTTCTCATGAATCTCCACTCCCACAAGGATCCACGGATATTCTAAAAAGATATCTAAATAATTAAGAAAAACATATTTAACCAATTTAATTAGCAGGAAAGTTTTGAAAAAAAAAAGGAAACTTAAAAATAATAATAAAAAGTTGATCTAAAGTCTTAGATTTAGTCTTATATCATTACAATCAAATTTTCAAATTTTAAATCAAATCACAACTATCAATCTATCACAAGAATACTATAATAAAAATAATGAATGTGTAAGATTATGAAAGGATAAGTAAGTTAAGATTATATTTTCTTTATTTTTATATTAAAAATATAATAAAAATCAATTTTATATGCGAAATTATCAATATACTCTTAGGGCGAATATTCTCCCGGGGGCGAAGAGTATAATCCTCGTCCTCATCTCCAAAGTCATTGCGGGGAGACTTTTATTTCTATCTCCATCCCCACAAAGAAAAAATTCCTACATTCGGATCTCCATCCGTAGATATTCACACAAATATCTCTACTTATCGATCTCCATTACCATCCTTAATTGAGAGTACATATCATTTTAGGGTAAGTTTGGTATGAGATTTTTTTAGTAAAGTTTTAGGTCAATGCATTTCTTAATTAGACACTTAAAATAGTTACTTATATACTCGTAAAAAAACTTAGAAATTGAATCTAAATCATAGTAGTATATGAACAGAAAGCTAATCAGATAAGTTAATTTCGTTGGCAAGTTTGATATGGGATTAACAATAGAGGGAAAAAAATTTCATGGATTAATTTTATTAGTAAAATTACATGTAAATTTAATTCATAAAATTTTTATCTCCATTTTTATCCTCATATCAAATTCATCCTCATCCTTATAAGGTTAATATTTTTTTTCTTTTAATGTTAGTCACTTGCACTTGGAGTGGAAAAAAAAAAAAAATCTCAAGAGGGGGTACAGAAATCCAATTTTTTTTTTTTTTTGGCTTAGCAAACTCAATACTTATTTTTTGGAGTATGAGCAAACTCACTAATTCATTCACCAAATTTATCTCTCGGAATGTGTCTTATTCTATTTCTCTCTGTATCAAACAGAAAGATATCAATTTGGACTATTGAATTGCTTAAGCGCTAAAACCGTTCCGAGGTCATTTCTCTTTTACTTGGTGGAAGTCACTCAGATAAGACTGCGGGTATTACAGAAGAATGAAGAAATGAGGTGTACTCATGACTTGAACTTGAAAGTGACGAACTAAAGTGGCTTGGAAGAACAAATAAATTTGGGATCAATATTCATCTTTGCTTAAAAGTATAATAATTAAATAAAGTTAAAAGAAAAAAAACGTACACGGCTCCAGCTGTTTCTGAGCAAAAGGCCATAGCCAAATGGCATGCAAGTATTGTTTTATTTTGATATATGCGACAAAGGGAAGGCATTACCAACAACAAAATGAGGACATTAAGACGGGGAAGAGGCAATGTACACGCGCTGATACCATCATAAATGGGTTTTCTCATGAGATGTGATTGAAGTTTATGATTTCTTAATAGAATTTTGTTATTACTAACCATTCTTTGATAGCGATGTAATGAAAGTGGGATCAAGCTAAGCTTCCAGCGGTGCTTTTTATGGCATACATTTTATGTTGGTTTGAGTTGGCAGATTAAAAATACAATAACAATTACAATAATATTCTAAACCAAAAAACATGTAAATTAAGATACAGTATTTTATACAAAGTGGCGTAGGCCTAGGTTCTTTTATGTGTAACATTGAAAAATAATTTACAGAAGAATCAAACAAGTAATGATTTGATATGTTAATATGAAAGAACCTTGCTAATGAATTCACCCAAAAAAAAAGACAATTCAGTGGGTAAGAGATACGGCCTATTCTAACATGAAGAATTTAGTAGGTTTAATTCAAGATGCGTTGTAGAAACTTCTGGGCATAAAATAGTTCGAGAAAGGGATGTATATATATCCTTATCCCTGAGTAGTTTATGCGTAAATGTCTTCAACTGCCCTTTACTCGTAATACTTGATGGTTAATATCGCTGGGAGAATTATATTGTTGCAAAGTGAAAATTTGGGGGGAACAGAAGACGTTATTTCTAGAAGAGAAATGTTGATGGATTTTTTTTAACTTAAAAATATAAAACATAAAAAAGTTTAATAGCATTTATAAATTAAAAAAAAGGATATATCATATCTAAATTTAATAAAAGAAAAATAGTATATACTCTCAACTAATTAATGTAGCTCTGATTCTTACCTAAAGAAAAATATCAATATTCAAGTATCCTTTTGAGAAACTAGTACAAAAAATATCGTAACTTAAAGAGAAGACAAAAATAAAAGAGAAAGGAGAGAAAAAAAAAATTAGGAGCGGCTGTTTATTTATTTATTTTGATATGTTTATGTTACTTAATAATACTATGTTTTTATTGTGACTTTTCATGGACAACTAATTCTAGCAATACATTGTGATCTTTTTTTTTTTCTCTAAATATTTCTTTTTCAACAATTTAAATTGAACTTTTTTTGCGAATTTAAGAATTGCCCTTGTTTTTTTGGTCAGCAGAATTAATTCATTCAAAGGACAAACGGCCCACTCAGCCGTAGGCATAGCAACAATACAAGACTAGCCGAGCCCACTAGAGTGGCCATACCCGTCAGCAATCATTCATGTCTTTATCAAATATTACATCCTGATCGAAAGGGAGCTCTGTGGCACCAATCACAAGCGAGCTTGTCTGACAAAGCTGCGTGCCCAATGAGCTGCACCATGGGGAATTTAAGAATATATTCTACTTAATAAAATTTAATTCATCAGGAATTGGGCTCCGTTGCTGATTTCGCATATTGAACGACCACCCGGCTGTCAAAGTTTAGCCCAGTCTCATTTTGCAAGCAACCATTATTGTCTTCGGACGGACTATGGAGCTGTCCGTTCAACATTTGATGCAATGGATAACAGAATTAAATCCAAGCTTCCTGAATGGACTAAATATTGCACCAACACAATAATGGAGAAGCTGTTTGGTGGACTTGATGAACAACAGTATCAGTCCAGACCATGGTTCAAGGGCCCACAGGAGTCTCAGGTTCAAAAATGAGAAAATCGACTGCTGCTTTGCTGTGATTGACTTTAGCCTGTCACTTGTGCTGTCATCTCTTTCATGAGATTGAAGTTTACCTATTATTTAGGTGGGGAAAAATTTGTATAATTTTCTTTGATTAAATAATGAATTTTAGGCCTGGAGTTGCCAAGTGAGGGGAGACAGTGTCTGTGTCTGATTTACGGAAACCTTAAATCCTAAGGAAGAGTAAATTTAGCCCAATGACTCTCAAATGTTCATTGATTAATTTGTGCTTTTGTCTTCCTGGTGATCGTCAGGCCATCAACATGAAGAAGAATAAGAAGAATCTATGCCTTTCCTGTGCACCTAGTCGTCATTCCAAATTTCCAGTTATAAAGCATACATTTCCAAAAGGGGCACCCCCAATCGACCTAGACATTGAAGGAGTTGACAACTAATTTACAGGCAGAGGCTGCGATGATCCTTGTTAAGTTTAGAATTAAATTGGTCATTGAATTTTGATTATTAATTTAAAATCTATGATTAAGATTAAATTTTTTATTATAAAGAAATAATTTGATAGTAATTTATATTTATATTTTAATGTTTAGTAAAATTTAAAATATCTATTATACCTTTTTAGTTTTATAACCTTTCTATTTTGTTTGACAGAAAAGTGATTCTATTTTATTTGTCTATTATAATATTAACTTGGATCAATTTGGAGCCAAACTTAACAAAGACTACCACAGCCTTCACCTCAATTTATAATAAAAAGTTTCTTAAACAACTTATAAAAAAATGATTAAATCCTAGGTAAAATGCTGTTCCCAAACAGGCAATAAAGTATAAAACACATTACATTTTCATCATCTTGTTTTAATGACTAAAATGCTCTTCACCATTGATGCAAAAAACAATTTTTGGAGGCTAATCCCTTCCCTCTTCACTACTCTAATGCCGAAGCTATTGGTATAAGTATATTTTTTCTTACCTCATTTGACGGAATTATTGTGGTGGAATTATGGCCATGGAAGGAAGAAATTCTAAATTATACTAGTTCAATATACTTAGGTCTAAAATTATATTTATTGAACGATACTGCCAAAAAACAAATATGTGCTATACTCACCTATTTTAAGTTGGTTCGCCTATTCAAGGGAAAACACTTTGAGATAGATACGTGGCTTTTAGATGAAGAAGGTGTTTTATTGACTTTAACTAAAAAGTTTAACTAATTTAAATAAATTTTTTCTCTAGAGGAACTAATTTAAATACTGTAATTTATAACGATTTGAATTTTTTTGGTTTAGTTTAAGTTTTGAATCTGATCCAATCTGAAATAACTTTTATCAATTTTGATTGGATCAATTTAATCGATTTTTGACAAAAGAAAAATTTAAAGTTAAAATATTATAAATAAAAAATAACATAAGCAAATAAAATGAGTAAATAAACAAATAAAAAAAATTCATGTAAGATGCATAAAATAATACTACATTATGAATTAATCCCACAAGTTTTAGCAGCAAAAAATGTTTTTTTTTCTTTTTTACTTTTTTTCAATGGAAGCAAGGTTTAGTAGCCAAAAAAAAAAAAAAAAAAAAACGGAATATTACACTATGAACTAATCCCACAAGTGAAAGTTGCAGAATTTCTAGTTCAGCCTCATATAGGCTCTAGTAGCTTAATCTTTATGTCCCTGGTACCTCCAGAAACATCTGTCACCTAGCCTAAGGTCCAACCCATTTTTCAATTTATAAATAACTTAAACTTTCTCAGAGTCAAACTAAGTTAGTACATTCACTACGACGATTGTCTTCAGCTCAATTTAACATATTGATCGTTAAGTAAGATGGACGAAACCTAAGCGAATATGGTTTACCTGATGCATGCCAAACTGGTCCAGTGATGAATGATCACTTAGTGATACATTTACTGAAAGTCTGGAACATTATACGAATGACAAAGAGATTAAAATGTAAACTGAAATTCATGACGTAGAAGGCAGTTCTAGGGTTAAGATGATTCAGAATATATGAGATCAGCTTCTGTCAGAGTTCCTGATTTATCTATATCTAGTTTTCTAAAGCTCGCCATCACATCTGAAATATCTTCTTGGCTGATCTTTCCCATTTCCTTCAACTTGTATATAACGAACTCTGCAGTACTGAAAAAAAAAAATGTTCAATGTAATAAGCATTTGATGGATTAGTTCAGCTAATATTGGAGCTATATTATCAATGCCGAAAACTGTGTATTATGAATATGAACTTAATGCGTCTCTCACTGCAAATGACATATAGGGACACAAAATTATTATAAGCATACAGCTAGCTTATTTTTTAACCTTCTGCATTACCTTGAGCACTTGTATTGTCTTACCTGACAACTTTGTCTCCATCAAGATCTGCTGCCTCTAGATCAGGAAGTGATATTTTTCGTGAAAGAATCATTTTTGCCAGTGATCTTTGTCTTTCTTCAGTATATAGCTCAGCAAGATAGGCAAAAGACTGAGCTAAGCAAATGGTGCTGCTCAGTATCCAGAAAACAGCAAAAGTACGACCCACAGCAGTTGAGAAGCTCTTATCCCCGTAACCCAAAGTAGTGACTGTGGAACAAACACAATACAAGGCATCCACAAAATCTAGATTTTCAACACAATATAGAACAATGGTTCCTGCGGTCATAAGCAGCAAAAAAATGGCAACTGCCAACATGAATTTGTATTTGGTCTTGTTAGTTTGAAACTGTGTGTGTAGCTCCACTGGACCAGTTTTTCCACCCTTGTACATGGCCTTAACTACTAAGATTTCTTGCTTTTCAACAATGTAATCTGCTGCCTTGCTAAGAATCAACCCACCAAGAGCCATGCCAGTGAAGACATAAAAGCAAGCAAGCAGTTTTGCTGTTGCGCTTTTGGGCACAAGATCTCCATATCCAACAGTAGTCATTGTCACAACACAGAAGTATAGGGCATCAAGAAACCCATTGGTTTTTATGCCTTGGATTTGATAACGTGTGAGAAAGAAACATAGGGTACCTCCGCCTAGGTAGGCGGCTAGCCACAAGCACACTGGCTTGAAATCGAATTCTGGTTGTGGTTTTGCAGCTATAGGTTGAGGTTGTGAAGGGTTTTGGACAACGCTTTGTTGTTGTTGTTGGAGATTGATGTCTGTGTCTGAAGCACAGCCACGCCGGGGCCTTCTTCTCTGGAGGTCAATCTTCTCGTTGAGATGAGAATGATCTCTTGACTCTGAAAGCAATGACTGTTGAGCCTCATCACTACCCATCAACTTACTGTAAAATGCTTCATATGTTAGCCCTCGTGAAAGGTTGAAATTGCAAGGGACTTGGTTTAGCTCCAGGCATGCTTCTGATATATATCAAGTTTTATGGCTAAAAGGAACCTTTCTTGATTTGATTTATAAAACTAGTGGTAGTAGAGTTACTTTGATTAATAACAACGTGGATAATAGCTTTTCACGCAATAAATTATCTTCTAAATCCTTGGCTATATTGTCACTTTGATTAGTAAATTAATTGCTCAAACCAGTTTCCTTCCTCTCCAATTACCTGATAATTTGCGATTTTGAGATGATTCAGATTTTCTCTTATTGTTACCACAACTTTGAAAATTTATTGTTCCCAAAAGCACTCAATAGAACATAGAAAATTAGTTATATTATTTGAACTCAATTTTTTTTCGTATTAACTCAGCATGAAGGGTAAAAAGACTTAAATTCAAATAACATTTCTCATAGAAAATACAATCTACCGTCAAAGTCACCAACAATTCATCTTTAATTCTGAATAGAAACTAATGTCTTGGCAGACGAAATTGAAGAAAGTCAAGGGGTGAAAAGCTAATTAAAATGAAGGTTGTTCCTCTACCTATAACCTACAGGCTGTATAACTCGATCTAAATTCTGAAAAGAGGCCAAACAATAACATTCGTTTGGACTGATTGAGAAAACATACGACGGTAAATTTTCCGAAGATGTACTGTCAATGGGATCACTGTTTTTTTTCCAATGCCTGGTTATATTAAGTCCAAGAAAACAATATCTGACTCTGCTTTTTCCTCTTGGAAAAATTTCTTAACATTGCATATGGCATTTATATATGCTTAAGGACAGTATCATTGAAGTTTTAAAAAGTACACAACAAGAATAAGAACAAAATATATGATGTTTTCTTTTTTGGTATGTAAGTAGATGAAGTTTTAGCTACCTGAGAAAGTTGCTTCTTGTAGATCAACTTGTTCAGAAAAGAAATTGATTTTCACTCTTCTTCAGATTCCATTAAATTAACTAGAAAGAACAATTCTCCTTTTCCAATTGAGGAAGCTCTAAATACATGGATACAACCAACAATGTCTCTGGTGCTTCCAAGTGGACATCTAAACACCTCAAAACGCCAAGTTTCTTCCCTCTGCCATACAACCGTAGTTGATTTGGCCTTTCAGATCCACTCATATGACAAGTGCCACTAAGCCGTAAGCACAAATCAAAATTAATGTATTAGGGAAAGAACGTAAGATCTTAATTTGTAAGTATTCAAAAGTTTTTAAGTTTTTTTTTTTTTTTTAACATTATCAGAAATAAGGTTTAAACTTATAACCTTATGTAATTTATCTAAATCTATCACCATTAGACCAATCCTAGTATCTTGTATTCAATAGTTTTTTTTAGTACATCTATTCTACAGTTGTGACCAAAAAGATCATGATTTAATGCCAAAATATCAAGTATCAACACAATTTTAAGGATATATCGATATGCCAACATTTACTATTTGTAAATGATATTGCCTAAAAATAAAAAGAATAAAATTATGACAAAAAAATAGAGATTAATTTTAATAAAGTATCATTAGAAAAAATTTTACACTATTATTAAATTGATATTAAATGAATGATTTTTGAAGTAATGATGGTAAGAATCAAATATTTTTATTGATATTGCAATATAATGACTATGCAAAACAATTTTATATGATTTTAATTTCTATGCACTGATAATATAAAAGAATTTTACATTGTTATCAAATCAAATACTTATTTTTGTAAGATTTTTAAAATAATTAATGATTTAGTTAAATACTTTTACTGATATGATAATATATAATTTGATATTTATGTAAAAAAAATTTATATTAATAGTGTATATAAATTAAATCTATTTTATATTAATAATATATCAAAATTAAGGGTCTGTCTATAACGCATCACTTTATTAATGATGCATCACATACTAGATAATCCAATACATAAGATTTAACAGTGCACCCATTACTTGTTGTTCGCCCTAATTTTCCCTCCATTTTCTACCTTACACCTTCTTCCTATGTCCTGTTTTGTTCCCCAACTTTGCAAATGCCATCCACCACCACTAGTCTTCGACAACCTCTCCCAATCAGCGACTACCATTGTCAACAAGCTCATCTTTGTCGGTGTTACTAATCTACCCCCAACCTTAGTTTGCCAGCCTCCACGATGCAGTGCCTCTGCAAGGAGCACCTCCATGGTCGTGATGCAGTGCCTCGGCAATTGCAATGCCTGCTGCTTTGCATAACCTGACTGTGATGTCATCCACTATCTCTCGACCAACCACAACTGCAACATCATGGGAACCAGGGAGTGCCCTCCGTGCCCGTGGTTGTTGGTGCTACTCTGGTTGTTGTTGTTGGGATGCTTTTGAAATGGCAGCCAACATGTGGGTTCTTGAGATTTAGGTGGTGGCACTAAAAGTGGGCAAGAACAGGCAATGGCCCCATCGGCGATGGTGTGGACGAGAGGAAAAGGAGGAGAAAGAGGGAGAGTGAGGGGGTGGATTGTGAGAGAAAGAAAAGAGTGAGGTTAGTCTTTAGTGCATCATAACTAATTGATGCATAGATATATCATCAAATCTTGGTCACTAATCTTAAAATATGCATGCTGGATCATTTATAATGAAGTGTATTAAAGACAGACCCCAAAATTAAATTCTAAAGTATATCCAATACTTTCAAACATAATTTCAGAGATATAATTTCAAAAATCACGTGGTATTTGTATATATTTAGGCAAACAAAACAAACTGGGCCCATATCGACATCAAGTTGTTGTTTTTATTTTCCCATGGCATAAAACAAAGTTTTACTTTAGCCCTTCTTGCTCTTTGGTGTTAAAGAAGCATCACTAATTCAGTTAGGTCGAAAAAGAAGCATCGTCAATTGACCAAAGAAAGGCGCATCATCACGAACTGTGGTTGCCACCCAATTTGGAACGGTGTTTAAGAGTAATGGTGATGCTCTCTTCTTCCGCCGGGGGGAACGATGGCGCTCTTGATCATTGTGAGAATATTTCCAGGAAGGGTGGGTGTTGTTTGGTCAAAGATCAAGAATGAGTTGCAAGGGCAGATTTTTGATCTCCGTTGGTCTTGGGTATTTACCGTTCTGGGCTTGCCCCAGTTAAGAACAAGCCCAATGGAGAACACTCACTGGAGAAGGGAGCGATGTATCTTCGAGATGGACCAAGGAACCAGCTTCAAATGCCTCTCACATTATTTGGACCCACCTTCACGTGACTCAAAATTTATGAATGAATACACTAGGCGGCTAGTGGTGTTCTTACCTTTTAAACGTCAAAATTCAGTAATACAATTATTGACAAGTTATATAGCACTCTTATATTTGTCCTTGCTTGCAACACAAGTGATTTGTTTGTGTCTCCAAGTTGCAGGGCTCCTCATCAAGCTAGGGCGCTTGACCCTTCTAGAATTCGCCTGTAGAGGCTGATTATAGGTTGTGGTTGATACTCACATGATTCATTCAATTTGAATCCTATTCCTCAGCTAGAAGAGGGTCCCTCCTGGGAGAGAAACCCTGTCTTCGGTCGTCAAATATTTGATTAGAAAGGTTGATACAGGGATGCTATGCTATCCACTTAAGCCTGATTGAGCAGTCCGTATCTGTACTGTTCAACACACAAGATGACAAAAAGGGCAACGTAATGTTCCCATAATAGATGGTTAGGCCTTCTCTAATCCTCAAATAACATCCACCTTCAATTTTAGTAGTCCTATATTTGATTTTTTAGGGTGCACCAAGTTTCTTATGGCCCTGAAAATGTATGGTGATAGTGACGGTAGCAGTTGCTGTGTTTTTGGCTGCATAGATATGAAACCACGTGGAAAGTTTGTGCCTGCCAGCCTGGGGGATTTGGTCTAATTCCACAATGGATTCATTAAAGCAGAGACTATCTGCTTGAAGCTCATTAAAATTTTAACAGCCACAATCTTTTTGGAAAATCTGCATAATACTGCGGTAACCTTTTCTCTAATCAAAGTTCAAAGTGGATATACATGAAAGGATTTTGAAAATTGAGACACTCGATCCTGTTACTTTTGTGCCAGCACCAACTGGCAAGAAATACAGAGAAGGCAGAACATGATAATTAGATCAAATCAAAGTGATCTTTAGTCTTAGGACTATAATCGTTCTTATAATTTGCATGGTCTCTGGAGTTTCTGACGTCATTTAATTAATCAAATTACAACAACAGCAGACACTTTATTTCATGAAAGTTCTTATATCTTGCTGAATACTATTAAAATTGATGAAATCGGTATTTTTTTTTTTTTAACCGTAAATCCGTCATTGGTATAACTGAACTTTAATTGTATAGCTTTATACCTATTATATACGGATAAAGTTTAGCTTAAGCCATATATTTCTCTGAATTCTTTCCGTCAAATCAAAGCCATAGATAACTTTGTTGACTGAAAAGGAAAAAACGACAACGGTGTGTCTTTTTTTTAGCGGAAGTAGTTGTCATGTTTTAAAGCGCTTCAAAATTTGCACCAACTTTTGCATACAACCTCTGTTCAGTGGGGACAATTAAACCTCAGCACATGCTTTCTCAATTTTATACTTTTTTGGGTAATTCTACAATATTTACTCCCACTTAAAGACTCTTGTGTGAACTTTGTAAATTCTTGTTCTTTCTAGTATTTTCCATGTATCAATCAACAAGATTATTCGGTTACTCTTTATCTGTTTGTGGATGCTTAGAATATATAACAATTGGCAATTTACTTTGTTCTCTAATATTTCACCAATTTCTTTCCGTTGTTATCTCTCCTGGTTGAGATATTGAACCACGTCGATTTTCAGTTCATATATTCAATTTCATGGGCAATGCTCATGCAATGTCGTAATTAAAAGAAACAATACTAGCTAAAGGCCAAGAGACGTAGAAATGCAAAAAGAGAACGCCATAGAAGCAGGACCATGTTATAAAACCACGACAAATGCACTACTGGCTATATAAAACGGCATGACATAGCTTAACAGACTGAAAAGAAAAGAAGCTAGAGGAGGGATTCACATGCTAACATTCAAATAAAAATGAGTACATAGAACCGCAACATAGGCTTTTTGTCATGTTAAAAATAAGACAGAAGCACTTATCAGATGCACATTCATGCATGAACTACACTGCGATTGGCTGCGTTTGAGCTTCAATCCTGATCTCTTCCTTCATCTTCCTTATGAATTCTTCAAACTTTCTATTCAGTTCATCTGTATTTGCTAATTCTTCGTTTGTTGCCATTGTTGTGTCTGCTAATTCATCATATTGTGTCATTTTAACTCCAATTCCTGTCCCTCCTTCTTCACCTTCCTGATCCTCCCCCTCCACACCACCTTTTGCAATAGAAGCTTCATCTTCTCTTCCTTCTGTTTCGGTCAACAATATGGTACCATCTTCTGCTTCTTCTTCTTCAGCTAATTCCGAAACTTCTTCATGGTATTCTTCTTGCTTTTCCACTTGTTCAAGTTCCTTTGGCTGGGACAGATTGGAAGCTTGAAACTCAATGTCAAAAGCTGATCCTGGTGGTGAAGAGGACAAGAGTGATTTCTTGGCAAGAAAAGCAAGGATCCCGTTGCAGATGAGAAACATGTATTTCCTTTCAAGAGTGTGAGCGAGCATGGACAAAAGGCACGTGGAGAAGTAGGCATTGAAGGATTGAGGGAGTATGGAGAAGCCAGAAGAGTACCAAACAAATAAAGAAAACAAAGAAACTGAGAGAACAAGCTGCAGAGTTGTTCTCAAAAACTTGTTGAGTTTCTTCTGAATCTGATCCTGGCTTCTTTGATCCATATCTGTGGTGGGGGCAGCTACTTTTTCTCTCCTGTTAAAGCACAAATGAGCTAGCTAGTGTCTCCTAATGGAGGGTTGAGTTAACCTTGTATTGTATTATTGCCTGTGTTCTCTAATGAACTCTGACCACCCTTCTATTTATAGGAAGCCTGAAATTGAATATGATTCGCGGGGTGCTGTCTAATTTATTCAAATTACCCAATCATTATTATCATGGTATACTATAGAGAGGGTATGTGATATGAACAAGTGGATATATTTCCAATCAAACCATTCATGTATAGCGAGCAGACCAAATTAAAAGTGGGTCAATTTCTGTTCTCTTTGGGATAAGGAGTCCAGCATAAAGAATGGGAGGAGATGCCTATCATAGTATCATTTAAAAAAGAAGCTCTGCGAAGTTTCTAGCTTTCACCATTCTTTAGGCCACACATACATGACTACATGCACCTTCTCTAACGCGGTAAGAAATATTCATGTTTTCCCGAGAAATTCTTGAGCAAATTAAAAAAATATAGTTCACTATACATAGTTTAGATTATGTAAATTTTTTAATTATACAAAATTAAATCTACAAAGCACTTGCATTAAAGTTTACATACACCTCAGCCAATTAATTTATCTTGGCTGGCCATGCAAACTTGAAAATAAAAAAAAAGAAATCAAGATTCTTCTTAACGGCCTAAAAATTTCAACTTGATAATAATGGTATAAGGTCAAATAATAAGTTAATAACTATATCCTTATTTTATTATTTTAATAAATTCTTTTGCAGCTTCTAATTTATAAATGATCGTAATGAAATGTCCGTCAACGAGCATGAAATCGATTGTCAAATAAAAATATTTGAAATTTCAGATTTTTGGGTAATGAAATATAATTGAAAGATACACTAGTATAGGAACAAGCGTTCCGTAAGCTTAAAAAATATACGGAAATTTATTGTACACACATGGAGGAAAATGTTTTTTTTTTCCTCTTGGTAAATATCAGCTACAAAATAATAGAGAGAAGAAAGAAAAGATAAAATAAAAAAATTGAATAAGTAGTTATAAAACATGGTGGAGGAATAATTTTCTACCTACATGCGGGAGGATAGAAGATCTCAAAATATACACGTTTATTAAAAAGAAAAGAGAAAGAAGCTTGCATAAATGTCGCGCAGAAAAATTCATCATGAACGTTCAGCCCCATCAGTCCGCAGGAAGTATTTTATTTCGATGGACTGACTAAGACCACGTACCAGCAAGCATTAATTATCGAAATTTTTTGTATGGCCGACAGGGAGATATAGGTAATATACTTTGGCAATATGAGTTTTCTGGATATATCAAAAGAATTAATATGTATGGAAACTTGTAGATGTGGACAATAATTAATCAACAATAGGCGAAGCATCGTCCATAGTTTTGCTATAGGAGTGGAGTCCTGTTTTCCTTCATTTAGGAGCCCCAAAGCAACATGTCTCTGTTGATACCTTTGGTTTGTATGTGATCTAAAGTGCATGAAAGTCTTTTTACGGTTCTACCAAAACTTTGAGATCTCAATGCTTCTTGGTTAATTTCTGATTGTTCGCTTGTTTTTTCTTTTGAGTTGAAATTATGATAACTCAGTAACTTCCCTAAATAAGATGAGAAAAAAAAAGTCCTTGTACTTTATATGCAATTTTTAAGTGTTTGTTACAAAGTCATAAAAATCACGTTAATATTGGCTACAGTTCCTGCCAAAGTTATTGAATCCCATTGGCCAGTGAAGAGGCTGAGCGGATGATAGGCTAAGGGCATTAGTCGCTACAGGGTTCAAGGCTAGATTGGATCATGTCTATTGTGGTTTAAGGTTTAAGGAAGGAGAAATACTTGCATGATCTATCAATTATATAAATATATTTTATATAAGATCCACTACTAATATATAATCCAATACAAATATGCATTTATATGATTGACCAAGAGCATTGGATATTTCTCCTCAAAGAAAAGGTTTTTATAGACGACACAGTCATAAATGGATGAGTAGCAAGTTATGTTGGGCGGTGAAACAATTAGTAATTTGATCAGTCAGCAATAATATTAGCTATTAAGGTAGGCAGCTACGTTAAAACAGATGGCTCAAGATGAAAGGTTCTGATCGTATTGGGCAGAGTATCGGATCAATCCACCAATATTATGAGACATTTGGCATGAAGGGAAAAAACTTCCGGTCCAATGGGCTTAGAGTACCAAGAATTTATCTAATCCATATTGCTTAAGAAGCAAGTTCATTTCCCACTCCCCTATCCTCTCGTAATAGACTTTGTCGTAGAGAGGATAGTGAAGAGGGTTTAGAAAACCTGAAGAGTCTGAAGTGTAGTCCACCTCCCTGAGACTGTTTTCAGTGTTCTTATGGGACAACTCCTTCAAGCACTTAGCCTCTCCACGATTGTGATCTCCATGTGGGTAACCAACAATCTGTTTGCACTGCCCATCTGTGGAGTCCTCAGCTTGCCATCTTTTCCTCATTCTCTGTGTTTTTATGAGGAAGAGACAATCTTAAGACTCAAACTAAGGCTGAAGTTTTCGAGTGCTCAAGCTTAAAGCAAAATTTAGCAAATGTTGAATAGATAGAAACAGTATAAATAGGAGCAGCTATAAACCCATGACGGATAAAATTGCTTATTACCAGCGTTAATTAAGCTACTAAACTCCCGTGCCGTATGTCTATTAAGTAATTGGATTTAATTTAGTATTTATTAGTAGATAGTATATTTTATGGTAGGTTTTGACATTTGGCAGTTACCTACCTGCGGTGGGAGCATGAGCATCCTGTATGTGGGAGATACAGTGCGGTTGTTTTGAGCGCCATGATAAGCCTAGTCTGTCTTCCTTGGAGCAGTTACTAGTCTCTTTTTCAATACAATTTGACATAACAGGTTGAGTTGCGATTGTCTAAGTCTTGCTGTGGCACCTGTACTGAGTGTGACCATTGACATCATATATCAATAATGCTAAATGGCTTTCTAATTAAGAGTAAGTTTAGAATTTCCTTCTATATAATTTGGATTACAAACCCATACTATACAAAACCTCCCTCTTGATTTGTTCTTCTTTGAGTTAATTTTTTCTGTTTTCTCTCTAACATATTTGAAGATTAATGGTAATGTCACAATCAAATCGTTACTCTAGTATTGCTCTTAGAACATGGTAAGTGGCCACTAGCCAGTTTCCCTGACGGAAAATTCAGACATTGCAAGCTGTACACACAAGACCAATGCACAAGTCAATGGTTTCATTAACAATTGGTCAAACCAAAGTTGTCCCTGTGAGTCTGCGACCATTTATCAAGTGCAACGATGATGGTGCAGGTTGTACCATTTGAAAATTTTTACATTATTTCAGGCTTTTTTTTTTTTTTCCATTTAATTAGTAGTTAAACGTAATTTATTGTGACCGGGTACAGTGAGCCCTGAACAGTGTGGCTATGGAGGAATATCTGCACTCTGCACTTGCACTGGCTTATCGTTTTGGTATTGACAAGTAAGATTTTCCTTTATTTGTTTGTGATATTAAACGCGCAGGAGGTTAGCAGTTAGCCTTGGATCATCTAGTCTAAGCAAGATCAAAAGAGCAACTACAATAAATAAACAGCAGCATAGTATAGGGGCGCTCGTGTGGTGGGGAATGAGCACAAGGCTAGCCACAGAGAGATGAGAGATGGTGAGTGGCTGAATGAATGAAGAAACAATTAAGGGGTGAGACAAGTCACTAAATCACGCCGCTTGTCAAAAAGCTAGTAGGCATGCCACTGCTTTTTCCTCTGCTCTTTGCTTCCTCACCCATATATTTAAACCTTCTCTGACTGCTTGTTTCATCCGCACGCTGCATGCAATTACTCCACTCCTTTTTTCCACTGCATTCACTGCCATTTTCTCCCGGCAAAGCGTTTAATCATTCTTGGTTCTGCATATTTATGTGCATGCATGATGTTATCTACTTCAAGTAGTACTTGCCTGCCTAATTCAACTCTATACAGAGTATACGTGCACTTCTTTACTACACTGCTTTAACTTGCCCGTATCTGTTCAACTGCTCAATTCAGGAAATAACTATGGAGAGCCAAAGAATATTTTGTGTTCAGGTTAACACTGCCCCATGGACCCCATTTTGTTAATTGGTTTGATGTGAAAGTGACTTGCGAGCTGCAAGTCTGCAGCCCAAGTTTGCTTCCTAACTAAAACTATGTTTCACACCTATATTATAGTTTCATTGTTTCGGCCATATACTTGACCTCTAAGCATCACTAAAATTAATGAATTTAATTTTGATTGAGCCTTAGTTTAAAACTTTTTGTACTATCATCCAACTACATGCTGCCATACAATTAAACGACAATATCCAAGTTCATCTCAAAGTTAAGCCCTTTTGGAAAAGTTCAAGTAAAGCAAATGCTATACTTTAATATGTCTTAAGATAGTTTATAATTCATGCACATGCGATTGGTCACAAGTACGAATCTCCCGCTTTTTACTTTTGCTTTCTTTTTGTCCATTTTAACCGGCAATTGAGTTTGTATGTCTCTCCCTTTAATTAAGCCCAGGCACACGTTCAGCAAAAAGGACAGCTACAAATTTCAACTAATGGAAGAAAGGAATGATAGGTGAGAAACACTTACATGGTCGGGAACCATCACGTGGCTGTGCTTTCGATCAATCATGTAAGTGCATTTTGTATAGAATTATGTGTTAGTCGTGGATCCTATGTAAAATACACTTACATAATTGGTTCAGGAGCACAATCACGTAATGCTCGTGGACCACGGAAGTATTTCTCATGACAGGTTCTGAGCAAGCTGGGGGCATTGAACATGAGCTATAAATTAGGCTCTGTGCTAGACGTCGCTTCCAAGATGAAAACCCTGGGAAGCTAGCAGGTTTTGTCAAGTACCGAGTAATTTTATTTTCACAACCCACGTAACCACCTTATTCCCCAATCCCCATTCTTCTTTCTTCTCTTTTCCTGTATTTTGTACAACTGTTTCAACTCTGAAGCTTCACAGTACAAACCCTCATCTCACTGAACTTTTCGTACTCAGATATTGATCTATGGTCCAACTCTTCTCTCCCTCGCACTCTATATAAACTTGCACTCCATTTAAGAGCTAGCTTGCTTCTCAGCTACTCAAATAACTGTTTTTCTTTCTTCAGTTTTGCAAGTTACTTGGGATCAGTTGAGGGCATTTCAGGATGAGGGTTGTGTTCAAAAGTTCCAAAGCTCGAAGCATTTGCATGGTTTCCGTGGCCTCGCTCGTGGCCCTTGTCTTAGCAGTGCTCTTAGGTAACACGTTTGCGATCACATATCACACAAGTCTTATAGTCTTTGCACCAATGTGACTACAGATGTGTACACACGCATTCCATCTAGGTGCTAGACTCAGATAAATGAATTGAGGACATTCTTTAAGGTTTCACATAACGGTTTAAAGTCTTTAATCATCTCTTTTGTTCAGGAAAAGATGTAGTTTGGGCTAATCGTGCACGCTCTTTTCATATTTTACATCATGTCTATTTGTTCCTCTTCTGTTGACTTGAAAAGTCAGCGCATTTTTAATTTTCTTTGTGTGTATAAGAATAACAATTTGTGGATATGGTTCTTGTTTGCCTTTGATAATTGATACAATGTTCAAATAAAAAAACTTTCTAGATTGGTCGGAGTAGTTCTTCATGGCTGATTTCTTCCTTTCCCGTCAGCCACTCTCTTATTTTGTTGACTTTTAACTACTTTAAGGAGGCGGCACAGGCACTGAACCGCTGACATTTCTTTTTAGTAAAAGTTAATATAATAACATATATGGATAAGGTTACGTTTATTACAATGCAGTGAGGGATCTACTATCTCATGAAGAAGGTGAAAGAGACGCTGGCATTAAAGAGATGTTATTTTCCAAGGGAAACAGAACAGTGATCACCTCTGGGAAGCAAATGCAGCACTCTTCGGGTATGAGAACCCTTCATATTTTCAGTCATGTATGAGTAGTAGCAAGGATCCCATTTTACTCTTGTCTTAGAGACTTTTAACTCAGTGGAACTATTAACAATCTTGCCAGTGACACTCTAATAGAAAGGAAGAAAATTTGTAGCCATAGCTAATTAATTAATAATGTTATGGTGCACAGCAGAAGTTGAGGAAATGAACCGTATAAGGACAGGATGCTCAAAGGACGACGTAGTGATATATCAAGGGGAAGCGGCTCCTCTTCCCAGCGGGATACCTTCCTACATAGTTCAAATAATGAACATATGCGCCAATGATTGCAACATAGGAAACATTCGGCTTCACTGTGGATGGTTCAGCTCAGCAAGTTTGATAAACCCAAGAGTGTTTCGTCGAGTTGGATACAATGACTGCCTTGTCAATGATGGGCAGCCCCTTGGCCCCGGAAGGGCCATCTCCTTTCAGTATGCCAATACTTTCCGCTACTCTCTCTCCGTTGCATCTGTTGTTTGCTTTTCATGAGCTAGTCGATTATTTCCACTAGCATGTTGGAACCGAGAAACAAGACATTGTCTACGACATATAAGGATACTGCGTCGCATGTCTTTTGGTCCTAGGACTCATTATGTTTTGACCTGTGTTATCGGCTGGACATTTTTCTACTTTTTCTGGTTTTTCTTTTTCCGACTAAATCAATAATTGGGCTACTGTATTTAACTATTTTCATAGGCTTCAGACAATGAGCAAAACATTTAAAAAACAAAAACATATCTTGAAGGTAGCTAAAGGACCAGTGAGGACTCAGGACCCAAATTCACAAAACATGTTCATCAAATTTTATCAGTTAGTTCACAATATGCGAGGCGGATTGTGTTGTGTGGTTAAACAGAACACAAAAACGGAAACAGCTTGTAGTTCGTAATTTGCTATTTCTATCTCTCAGACCAAAAATAAAAATATTTCTTTTACTATCGTACCAAATAATAAAGGAGAACATAACTTTCACCGGTAATTTACGGACGATGGAACATGTACTAACAAAAACTAGTTGAAAAAGGACGAAGGGAATGACCTTTCCATTTGGTTGGAGCTATCTAGTATGCATAGTTGTAGGTAAAGTCAGAAACACCAACCATGGCAGAAAGCACTTGAGAGACAATGTAGATACTGCCCCCGAAAATAGCAATGACGAGAATCGCAGAAATTGGGTTCTTGAGGAGCTCCAATATAGGCTGGAAGATGGTGTAAATGGCACCTGTGCTCACAGTAACAGCGTAGAGTGCATATCTCCTGACGTTGTCCCAAAACTCTTCAACAAGTGGGCCTTCAGGGCCCAAAGCCCAGGCCTTCTGGTCATCCAGCCCACTCAAAAGCAGCAAAATTCCCACAGAAGCAGCTCCCATTATCAAAAACCTCGAATGCCCATTGTCGGAGATTAGAAGTTTCACTAATGGTCCGTGGCAACTCGGTGCATGCTCCATGTCCAAAGTTGTTTGCTTGAGGGTAATTGGACGAGTTGGAGTTTGTTCTTTCAGTGAGCCTGTGAATTTTGAAGGTGGGTGGTGTTTCAATTCTTTTCCACATGATACCACTACTTTGATGGGCTTGACAATTAACGGAGGATTTGAAGAAGTAGAACAAGCGGGATAAGAGGGCCTTGGAATGTGGAGTTCTGCTCTCAGGCTGAGATTTTTCATCTTCTTCGTTACTCTTCCTCTTCTTACAGTCACACCGAAGTGTCAATGAAGGTCTTTCGTCTTGACGAAATATATGTAATGTAACTCTACCAAGCTTATCTTGATTTGCTGATATTAGACACCTTATCTTCCCATAGCCCTGGCGTCCATGTCTGTGGTATAAAATCAACCAATTTTGCCGTGATGCCACGCACCCCGTGGTAGGACCCGCCCAGGGCCCTTGTCCTTAAGCTCTCAAAGCTTCCAAATGTTGTTGGGCCGATTTTATTTTATTTTTCGGTCGCAGCCGAATTTCTTTTTTTATTATTATTCACTAAGGCCTTTCGAGAGAGTTTGGAATTTGGACATCATTTCTAACGCCTGAATTGAAACCCCCAAAAAATGGTATATGCTATTTATACACCCTATTTTAGATATACTTGTAGACTTTTTTTATTTGAATAAAATCTTTTTAACGAAAATTAGGAAGGATAAATTAATTTTTTAAAATTTAAAAATTTAATAATAGTCTCTTAACATTTAAAAAGGGGGACATGCTAGTCCCTCCCTTAACTCATCATTGTAATACTTAACAAAAATTCACACGTGGTACATTAAGTCTCAGAGTTCCTAGTTCCCAATTCCTTGTCCGAGTTTTGAGTTCCGTTTCATCCACCATTAAAAACTCCTCTCTTCAAGTTTCAAATTTCGAGTTTTAAGTTACAAGTTCAACCAGATAGAGAGTTCAAAGTTTTTGAGTTCTAACTTCAACAAGAAAGAGTTTGAGTGAGTTTAACGATATAGTTTTGATAAAAGAGGAGCTTTTAATGAAGAATTAATGTGTCACGTATGCCCATTCGTTAAGTGCGGTAACGGCAAATTTAAGAAGGGACTAATGTGTCCCTTTTTTTGAATGATGAGGAACTATTGATAGATTTTTAAAGTTTGAGAAACTATTTTGTCTCCCGCCATTTGTGACATGGATTAAAATGGGGGTTTTACTCCTTTTTTATTTTTAAAGTTGAAAGAGTTAAAAAAATATGATATGACAATAATAAGTAGGGGTGTAAATGGGTTGATTTGGATCGGGTTTAAGTAAAAAATAAATTCTAACCAATTAAATTTAATTGGATTGGTTTAGTTTAGTTTGGTTTGGATTTTATTTTATTTTTTTTCAAAAAATCCTAACCAAATCGATCAGATTAAAATTGGGTTGGTTTGATTCGAGTCATTGGATTAAACTAAAAAGTAAAGAATTATTTTTAAAAAAATTTTATTTTTATAACAACTAACAATAATCTAATGCTTGATTATGATATACTTAATAATAATATAAATAGATAAATTTCTTAAACAAATATTAACGAAGAAGATAAAATGTTACTATATTTCTAAAAATTTAAGTGCAAAAGTTTGAAATATCAGGAAAAAAAATTAGTTGATTGAGTGATTGAATTGAGTGTTTGAGTAATTAGGCTGAAAAATCGTAAATCCGAAACTGAATCAATAATAATTGGTTTTGTTTGGTTTGGTTTCACTTTAAAAATAAATAGATAGTCCGAACCAATCTGAACCAATTTCATTGGTCTGGTTTGAACCTTTGGGTTCATTAGATCAATTCGATCTGCTCATACCTCTGTTAATAAGATTGTAAGGATCCTTTTTTTTTTGTGTGGATATATATAGTTGCATCTAAAATTTGGTATACAAATAACATAACCCATTCATAGATCATGTTGTCACCTGTTGACAACGCCGTACTATGATATTTAAAAATAAAGAATGAAATTTCATTAACTATTTAATACTATCTAATTATATTATTAAAAAATATGTATTTTAATATTTCATTAATAGTTTTGTTCATTTGACAAATGAATATAATAATGTAAGTAGTGTTATATATGCTCACTTTGGAACTCATTTTAAGGAGGATTAACCGATGATTAAGGGACACTTTAGCGTGTCCCTTTAAAAGAGTGATGATATATCCTCTTAATAGTGTGCCTAAAAATCCTCTTAATTCAAAATTTTACTCATAATATCATGAATTATAATTTACACAACATCCAAGGATCATTCAAGAGATATGAGTAGAATTTTAAATTAGGAAGATTTTTAGACACACCAATTAGGAGGATATATCATTCCTTCCCCTTAAAATGAGTCTCAAAGTGAGTACACACAACCATTTTTGTTACCTATTCCAAGATAATAGATGACACCATGCCCTAGTAAGATATTTTGCTATCAGATCATATATATGTATATAATACAAGGTTACGAGAAAGTGGATTTGATGATATGGCAGTACGAGAGCTATTTAGTTTTCCTCCAAAAATTCATCCTCCCTCATTCAATCCAAACCCTTCATTCTAAACAATCAAATATTTGCTATATCAACCAACCATATTCAGTCTTTTTATCTACAAATCATAAGTTTCAGCCACCTTATCTATTGATCATGGCTCCCAGTCACTTTATCATTAATCATGTATTTTAGTCATCTTTTTTAGCCAATCATAATTTATTTATTTATTATTCTTTCTTAAATATTGATACTTACTTGAGAATATTCTTAAAAATTATAAAAAAAACTTTTATGAGAAGTTTTTTTTTTTAATATATTTTCTCTTCTAATACAGTCTTTTCATCTTTATCATCATTTTAATATATTATGATTTAACCTGTACTTTTTAATTATTAAAATTAAATTAATAAATAATATTTATATATTTTTTACTAAATAATAAATAATTTTTTAACTTTGATAACAAAATATTTTAATATATTATTAATTATATTTTAATCTTGTATATAACACTTCAATTTTAGATCTATATATTACAATTAAATCCATAAGATTAGATGTTACAATTGTATTAGGATCTATATATCATAATATTATTTACTTTTGATTAATACAAATGCTATAAATTTAATGACTTGAAATAGCAAGGGATGAGCTTTTTATAAGGCCTTTACAACTTATACTACAAGTTTATGAAGCTCGTATTAAAAAAAAATATCATGAAATATTTTTTGATACAAATGATGATACTTCAAATGGGTGAAACAAAACATATATAACATATATGTGGTACTAAGCACATTCGTTACTCAGATATTGATTTAGCTAGTATATGTTTATTATCAATTTATGTTAGATTTAAATTAAGAAAATTATATAATATGCTGTTAATCTTATAATAAGAAACTTTTTAAAATTTGGTAATACAATATAAATGATAAGAAATTATTATTAATTAATTTTTTAATCTTACAACACTTTAATTATATATTTATATTTTACAACTATATCTTTTATATTAGGTACTTTGAGTTTTAATAAATAATATTATTTAATTTTACTTAATAAAAACACCATGAATTTACTATTTTGGTTATATATATATATATATATATATATATATATATATATATATATACAACATTATTTACATTCTTATTAATAAAAATGTCATAGATTTAATGTCTCGAAAAATAGAGAATGAAAATTTTTTAAAAGTTTTTTAAAACATACCAATAGATTGGTTTTATAACAAATACTTAAATAAGGGTGATACTAAACATGTATTACATAGGTGATACAAACAAAAAAATATATATTTTGATATGATACTAAATATATATTACATGAGTGATGCAAACATATAAATTATATAGATACTAATTAATATAAATTGTAATTATTCATAATTAAATACAAACTTTAAATTAAATATTTGAACTATGAAGTTAATAGCATATTATAAATTATATCAATCCAATTTTTTAATTAGCAATTTAAATTCCTATTAATTAATTTTTCAAATCTTACAACACTCAAATTGTATATCTATATCATATATTAACATCGATAAGTAGATATTTAAAGTTCTAATATGTAATATTATTATTTTTTTATATTTAACAACTCGAAAAGTAGCGGATGAAGAATTCTATAAGTTTTTTAAAACTTACTTATAGAGTAGAATTTTAAAAATTTCTTAAATAACTTATGAAATTTTAATGACACAAAAAAATAATATAGATTAGTTTTCTAATTAATATTAATATGTCAAATAGGTAATACTAAACATATATTGCACAAATGATGCAAATATAAAAATTCCACTTTGAATTGATACTAAATATATATTACATTGGTGATGCAAACATATAAATTGCATAGATAATAATTGATATATATTATAATTATTAGAAATTAAAACCTAATTTAAAATTACATATTTGAACTCTAAAGCTTATAGTACATTCAAAAGTTATATGAATTATATTTTTTAATTAACGACTTAGATTACTATTAATTATTTTTTCAAATCTTATAACACTCAAATCATGTATTTATATTTATAATCTACAAAACTAGATATTTGAAATTTTAATATGCAATATTACTTATTTTTTATTAATAAAAAGTCATAAATTTAATGATTTAGAAAGCAAATGCCGAAGAATTTTATAAGTTTTTTAAAACTTAATCATAGATTGGCTGATATGGTAAGATCGTTAAATAACTTATGATATTTTAATGGCATCAAATAAAATCCATAAATTAGTTTTCAAGTTAATACTGATACCTCAAATAGGTAATAACTAACATATATTACACGGATAATGTAAATATAAAAATTTCACTTTAAAGTGATATTAAATATATATTACATGGCTGATACAAATATATAAACACTAAAAAACTTGATTTTAAGATTCATATAACTTTAATAATTTATAAAAAATACTATTGATTAAATTTATTTGCTTTATATGATCATAATTACAATAATTTTATTATTTTAAACATATATAATTTTATTCAAAACTTAAATTATATAAAATAAGTATAAATGATAATTATATATTTAAATTGATTTAATATTTTAATTATATAAACCTTTTTACATTTAAAGCGTATAACTTTTTTGTGCGGGTAACTATGCTAATATATAATAATAACTAAGTTCTCTCTATTTTATTTTTTTAATTTGCTATTTTGTCATGGATGACATGAGATCGTCCAATCAGCTTTCCTTCCATCTGTACAGGAGTAAAAACAATGCAATTAACGTTCTGGTTGATTTAACTGTGGAGAAAAAAATTGGAAGGTTGTTTAAAGGAATTATTTTTAAAAGAATAATTTTTATTTTATTTAAATATATTAAAAATAAGTTTAGAAGAATAAATTTTGTTTGGATAAGATAAAATAAAATTATTTTTAGCGGATGATGTAAGAGTAATAGTAAGATTTTTTTTTTAAATTTTTTTTTAAAATAAAAAATAATCTCAAAATATTTATTTTAAATTTTTTTTTAAAATTTAAAAAAAATTTAAAAAAATTTTTACATATCTAAATATATTAATTATTCTATATTTTTATTCTCATGCTAATAAAAGATATTTTGAACTTAAAATTATTATTTACATAGATCAAGCAATCAGCATAAAGCCAACTCAATAATTTTCATTAAATAATTCGTAATTAAAGACATCAACTAAGTTTCGTATCTTCATGAAAGTATTATTTAGGAAACCAACGTCGATAATTGAACAGCTAGCGTCTGATTAATTAATTCATTCATTTACCACACAATAATTTTTTATTTGCCCTTGCCTGTACCTATATTTGTTTATGTATTTATTGAGATTATATCAAAAATACCTGGAAAAGTCAGTTGATAGAAAAAAACATCAGGTTGAATCTGCTTACTCTCTCATTCATGCCATGGAATTCCAATCTTTCTTCCTGATCTTCACCTCATTCCTCTTCCTTCTGCTTGGGCTAGCAAAGATTTATAAGGAGAAAATCAACGTGAAGAGTGAGGTTCATAAACTTCCACCAGGGCCATGGAAGCTACCTCTAATAGGGAACCTTCATCAGCTAGCAGCGACAGCCTCACTTCCACACCGTGCTCTTGGAGATCTAGCCCACAAATGTGGACCTCTCATGCACCTTCAACTGGGTGAAATCTCTGCAGTGGTTGTATCATCCCCTGACATAGCCAAGCAGATCATGAAGACCCATGATCTTGCTTTTGTGCAGAGGCCACAACTCCTTTGTCCCAAAATTATGGCCTACGGTTCTACAGACATTGCTTTTGCTCCATACGGTGATTACTGGAGACAGATGCGGAAGATATGCACGTTAGAGCTTCTAAGTGCCAAGAGGGTTAAGTCTTTCTCCTTCATCAGAGAAGACGAGGTGGCCAAGCTCATACAATTCATTCGGTTGTCTTCAGGTTCACCAGTGAATCTTACTACAGCAGTTTTCTCTTTGGTGAGTACTTTTATTTCAAGGGCAGCGTTTGGTAAAAAATCGGAGCATGAAGATGAACTTCTATCTTTGCTCAAAAAAGGAGTGGAGATGACTGGTGGTTTTGATCTGGCTGATCTGTTCCCTTCGCTGAAACCTGTTCATCTCATAACTCGGATGAAAGCTAAACTGGAGAATATGCAAAAGAAGCTGGATAAGATCTTAGACATCATTGTCAAGGAGCATCAAGAAAAGATGAAATCAAACCATGGCACGGGTGAAGCAGAGGAAGAGAATCTCGTTGATGTTCTTCTGCGCGTGCAACAGAGTGGCAGCCTCGAGATTCCAGTCACAGTCGATAACATTAAAGCCGTGATATGGGTTAGTAAGAAATATATGATCAAATTCATTATTCATCTCATTCATATCCTTCAACATGAATTTATACTTTTCATAAACATGGGGATTAGTTGTTTTATCTGCTTCGAAGTAGTGGAATCTGACACGTGATGTTTGTTATGATGAGTAGTTAGTTATCTGAAATTATTCCAACGTTGTGCAGGACATATTCGCTGCTGGAACTGATACTACAGCAACAGCACTAGAGTGGGCTATGTCTGAGCTAATGAAAAACCCAAGAGTGAGGAAAAAGGCACAGGCTGAAATAAGAGAAGCTTTCGAGGGAAAGAAAACAATCAACGAGAGTGATCTAGATAAACTCAGTTACTTAAATTCGGTGATCAAAGAAACCATAAGGTTACACCCACCGGTTCCTTTACTGCTCCCAAGAGAATGCAGCGAACAATGCAATGTCGGTGGGTACGAGATAACTATAAAGACCAAAGTGATAGTAAATGCATGGGCACTTGGAAGAGATCCCAAGCATTGGTATGATGCTGAGAGGTTTATGCCTGAGAGGTTTGAAGGCACTAGTATTGATTTTAAAGGGAACAACTTTGAGTACATTCCTTTTGGGGCAGGAAGGAGAATGTGTCCTGGCATTTCACTTGGTTTAGCTAATATGGAGCTTCCTCTGGCTGCATTACTCTACCACTTTGACTGGGAACTCCCGAATGGAATGAAGCCAGAGGACTTGGATATGAATGAATCCTTTGGAGCAGCAGTGGGAAGGAAAAACAACTTGTATTTGATTCCCTCTCCATATGATTATTCCCTTCATGATAGTGCCATTGGCAATTGACCCTCTTAATTGTACTCTCTATTTCCTTCTATTTCCATTTTCCTTATTTATTTTTGGGTTTAATTAGTTGCGAACGGTAATTAGTTTTGTACTGTTCAACTAGTACTCTGCCTGTAATACTTACTGAAACTATCAAATAAATACAGTCCCTTGTGAAAATCGGCAACCCCATGAAAATTCAGATTTTCAAAGAATATTATGAGGTTTGCGTGGCCGTCACAGTCACAATGATAACAGTCTCGTTGTTTAAACTTCAAACTAAGATGCTTAAAGAAAGATACAAGAATAACAAAAATTAGGTTTTATATTGTTATATATTAATCACTGATCATGCTATAAATCATGGTATTTCCATAATAATGTCTAATAATTGAGTATAAAAAACATTTCTTAATATAACTAATCTTTTTTTCATTTTTTTCTTCTATTTGGGTAATCAGTCATTTGCTTTGGGAATGCACGTTTGTTTCGAAAATATTTAGCACGAAACTTGACGAAATGATAGGAGTCGAATGGCAGTCAGGCATAACGATATGGAGTTGTTGCTTGCTTTGGTGAAGCTTAATTTTGGAAGTCACAATGAAGTTGTCAGGTGGATCAATAAAAAAAAATTACAAGTGTCTTAGTGTCAGTAACAAAAAGGATTTTATTTTAAAATGATGTTCATAACTTAAAAACAACTATGGTCCTCCCAATTTTTTTACAATATATATAGATATATATATATATTCCCTCTTCCATCAACACTTGGTTTCCTATAAGCTGGAGATGCTGCAACCTGGGCATGTTTTTGGCAATAGCAAATGCCTCGTCATTATCCCCAATGCTGTCCTTTAGGTAGAAACAGGAATCTGATAAAATCTGAAACTTGTCCAAGAAAAAGAGGGTTTGAACTTTGAATATATTTCCTAAGTGGAGAAGGACAAAACATTAATGCCTCCATAACTATTTCGTGATGGGGGTTACTCTAATAGCATCTGTTGGAAATAGAGAAGAATAATATCAATTTTGGCTGAAGAAGGAGAACGAAACATGGATTGGCATGGGACTATGGGTTGTTGATGTTCTCCCCTCGATTTTATTTTATTGTAAAAACGACGTCAGTTTGTCACGGTTTTCAAAATAAACGAGGTGCTCTTTTGCCATCATTTTATTATTTTCAGCGGTGGTTTGTCGTGGTTGGAGAAGATGAGGGGTGGCCACCGTGGTATGATGTGGTCGCAGACTTGTAGTAACCGGCACAAGGGTGGTGACGGTGGCGGTGGAAGAGGGGTGGACGGAGGTAATGGCAGCACAGCGTTCCAGTGTCGGCGTGGCATGGTGAGCAGCTAGATGTGGGAGGAAGAAGGGGGAGGAAATAGGTGATGGGGTGCCAACTATGGTCACTAAATTAATATGTCCTATTGTAGGATCCTCCAGCGCACATCACATTCTACCAGCGTCCAAAACAACAGAACCCCCTCATGCCAAATAACTCCATATGTCATCTATCAATTTGCTACAACTCACAACTTCATCATGAAGTTTCCATTTTTTTTTTTTTTTTTTTAACTTTACCAGAGAATGCACTTGTGGAGTTTTGCTATTTGGCACGAAATAGCAATGCACGACTTTGTACGAATTTGAGTTGGCAATAGTAGAGAAGAGAACTTGTACGAATTCATGGGAGAGATCGGAGAGAGAATGTTACAAGATAAAAGAAACAAGCAATCAAAACTTTTCGCATGAAAATTAACGAATTGAGTTTGTACCCTTGAAAAAAATTGTTTTAAGTCCCTTAGTTTCTTAAAAAGGAAGAGAAATGATCCCGGTTACGAGAACGAAAAAATATACATATTTTTTTGAAAGTTTATTATGGTTATTTATATACGCTTTTAAAAATAAGAGATTAAAACTAAACAAAATTTTTGAGAGATCAAAATCAAAACAAGGTTGAAAAATATACTTAAGTCAAAAAATTTTAAGTACTCCTAGATTAAAAAAAAAGAAGAAGTTAAAACCAGATTAATTAGAGTAAGAAAACTCTATATATTAGTGGCTTAGACAAAAGTAATTAAGAAAAAGTTAATGCTCTATTCTATTTAATACTCAATAGCTTCGACAATTACATTAACGATGTAGTTATAGTTAGAGACAATAATAATTTATAAAGGAGTGAAGCTATTAGGCCAGAACTCATAGCCCGAAATGTAACTGACCGACCGAGCTGGTACTTAGTTGGTCTGCCACATCACTTTTAATTGAATATTATTAGATTAATTAATTAATAATCAAATTGATTAAAGCTTTTCTCCAATAATATCTTCCTCACGTATCTGAACGACCCACTACAATCGCTGGTTTTATGACTTTGACACTACTATCTCGAGGATTTGGATATGGAGCAGTGGTTGACTTTTACTTCGATTCATGATAATGGCAATTGAGGCACCTTCAGTGCTTAATGCATCCTTTCTTTATTTCTTCATTTGCTATGTTTTGGTACAACTTTGCTCCAAAATATGTTTGTAACATTTAATCATTTATGCCAGGATTTACAATTTGATTATGATTTTTGACTCCGAAATCACAGCTTGAAATGTCATGGTCGCTCAGGCTCCACTGACCATTCGGAAATCTGAATAGTGCTTGTTTAACCCTTTTTCTTTTTGCAAAATTAAGATAGTTTGCTGGCACTCGGAAGGTTCCTTTCATATATTTGTCGGGTTCCCGAATTTGAGGTGGCATAAGCTTTTATTGGCTGATCAAAAATTTTGCATCCCTTTACTAGATTGAAAGCAAAGCATGAAGGCTACTATTTAGATTTTCACAAATCAATGTTATTGGTAAAAGACATTAACATGTCTAATAAGCTAATGCAAAACAAATGCGTTTAAATCTTAATCATTCACCCATGACCATGGGAACAGTTTGTTATAACGAAAATATAGCATGCCTAAGTTGCCATTGATAATTGAGCGCTAGGATCAGTTACACTGCCAGAATGATCAGATTGCCATCATCATTCACCACTACGTATTAAAAGAGAGCGTTGTAGTAAATTTGAAAACTATTACATCGGCCAAGAAAGAGTGGGGAGAGTGGTAGGTTGTTAACTTTGATATGAAACCATGGTAGTTCCTACCCTACCAACCTGCATTTTTGTTTTTGTTACCGCCATACAGACGGAAGAGACTAAAAGCGGAAATACAAGACAGCAACACCATGCTAAGGCTAACCACAAAAGCACAAGCTATCCCTTCTCCCACTTGGTTGCAGAATTTCCCATACATGTTGCATAACTTCATCCATTGAACTTCAGGTTGGCCTGCCTTTGCAAACACGGCCGATTGCACTGCTGCCGCCACTGCTGCCACTGTCACATATGCCATCATCTGCATAAATAACAACGTTGAACATGCCTTTGTGTTATGTTATTTTGTGTAGTGATTACTCAACTTATTAATATTAACTGTAGATTAAAATTAAAATTAATTCGTTTCTTAAGGATCCAGGATCCGTGTTTTTTGAGATTGATTTCTTCAAATTAAAATGAATATAGAAACTTCAGTAAAAGTCTATATATTCTATACAAGCTGTAGGACAATTCTATAAAAAATCTACCATAAACCCATGATCTTATTAATGCTTCTCTCATACGTAGCCAGCCAAAAATTAAAAGTTCTCAACCACCAGCACACATATTTGTGATCTCCAACCCAAACATTTGTGTTAAGTATGCCTTGTGGTAACTGGTGAGAGTGACTCTTACTAGTATCAATCATGTACGGTTTCCTTGAGGTCCCGCAGTACTAGTTTCCCATGCTCAAAGTTGAGGTCACTATGGATCGCTATACAGTATACAAATTTAAGCCTTGACAGCAAACCATAACCAACCCGACCCTACTCTGAAATTCTGACACAGGGTCTGCCGCGTGTCTACATGCAAAGAGCATACCCTACGGAACAGAATCAATTGTTTGAACTGAAACTCCATCGGCATCAGACGATTCAATCAATTGCCCCTCCCTCCTAAGACGGTTTTGCCTAGTTACTTTGATATGAATTCACTAATCAATTACTTTGATCGATTTGATGCAATAGTCAATAAATGGTTGGAAACTTGGAACTAACCCCTTGAAAAATTAAAAATGAACTAGATTCAGCCGTGACCAATTGCATATTTAGCTACTAAAATGTCTATAACTAACAAAATGCAGTAGGGAAACCCATGATAGTGAAACTTGGCTTTTGGCCATAGTGCTTAGGATATATTCATTTCATGGCAGCGAGGAGAGTAGAAATACATATGTGTACCTGATCACCGGAGAAAATAATCCAAGCTAAGGGCTTGCTGAAGAGTACACTTCCTCTAACCATAATAAGAACACAGCGCAATCCTTGGATTAACGAGTAGCCAGCAGCCAATCCGTTGGCTACTACCAGGAACCTGCAAAGTTTTGGCAATCAAAATTAGGAGACAAGAAAATCAAGACATGCATACCATTTTTAGACACAGAAAGAGAAGAAAGATTATAGAGCTTACACTAAAGCCTTCATGTCTGTAAATTTAGCCTTCTTCTGAAAGGAGAAAATTTCTTTGACCTGGGTATCAGTCCCCACAAGCACAGTTGCAAGAACTCCTAGCCCAAGGATCACACACCTTAACACCAGCTCTGCTATCCTCACCCTCCTATCCAGCACCTTGAGGTTTGTGCTGTGATAAACTGGGACAGTCCCAGGACTAACACCCACACCCAAATAACTCATTTTCACCTTTACAATCAACACGCCAAAAAAAGAGAGAACTATATAATATAGCAGAATACCTCAAACGCACTCAGAAGTCAGAAGGCAAACCAGTGAGCACTAGAGACAAACGATACCAGGCGCTCCACTACTTGTATATATACCCAAATTTTGGCTTTAAAATTCCAAAGTAGTGATGATGGAGCTAGCCTAAGGCTGAAACTTGAGAGGACAGAGAACACGTATTGACAAAGGCAACTTTATCAGCCTATCATATAAAAATGGTGTCATTAAATGGTTCTGCATTAATGCACTGCTAAATGAAAAGAAAAATGTGGCTTTTAGAGCTCCTTCGTCGTTTCTAGAAAGGAGTAACAGTTTCTCGTCCCTAGAAAGAATCTGATAGGGTAAGGAAAGCCTTGATTCAGGTCATTTAAGGACGGTGTGGTTCATTTTATGATGCCCCATTTCTTTTGCCTAGGCCATACCAAATATATATAGTAAAGAAAATATATGGCTCCTATTTTTTTCAACTTTTCTTTGTGGAGTCTGGGGAAAGCAAGAGGTCTCAACAAAAAGTAATTTTTCTTAAGTGGAAAATCGCCTGAAAAAGCAGAATAACAAGGGAGATTTTCTTGTTTAGCCTAGTGTAGAAAAAAAAAATGCAAATGCACCTCTCTGCACAGAATACATCATTTTATGTTTCAAATATGGGATAAAATTAGAGGATAAATATATAACAGATAAAATGAACTCAACTATAATTATGTGGTGAAAATTTTATAGAGATAAAATGGCTTGTGCGCAAGCATAGGTTGTTACTTGTTCTCCTACAGAAATTTGGCTGTTCAAAACTTAATCAATTGCGTTTATGTGACAAAGCTGATCGAGCAATCACTTTCACCTGGGTGACTGCATCTTGTGGTGGGCCATGTGCTAGTAGGTATGCTTTTGTGGCTTCGTGTTCACATAGTCTCGTCTTGCCAGATATTGTATATTATCACAGTGTCATAACTTCGAGTTCACACGGCAATCCATTGCAACGCATGCTATTGCTAATATAAAAGAATATAAATAATTTGCCTGATGGCCCACTCTGCATCAACTACCACATTCCACTAAGCGCAGCACTTTATCTCTTTACCTTTCAAGACTTCACACTTGCGCAATCAGTGCTAATCTAAGGCTCAGCACATGTTTAATTATGCTTATTTTCATTTCAAAAATAATTTTTAGCTAAGAACTCTTTCAACAATATTTCACTCAAACTTTTGATAACACAAAATTTCTCTATATAGTCACTAATAGTCATAGACAGAGACGAAGACTGACTAATAAGAAGATTATTCTCAAAGGAGAATATTGTTCTTTTTACCAAATACACGTAGATCCAATTACGGTCTTTTAATAAGAACAAGTCTCTTTCACTTGGAGGAAGCGCGTAAGGTACATTGGATTTGGACTTTTGCTGTTTTGGACCCGTGCTGAGTTTAGTATAGAGTTACAAAGTGTCCCGGCATCACTGTGAACATAAGAACGTATTAGTCTCTGATTCCATATATACCTTGCGGGGGCTATAAGGCTATCCTTCAGAAAACAGTGTGGTAAGGCATACTATAAAAATACATGAATGACAACTCTGTCTTTTCGCTGAGGCTTGATGACAGCCTCCATACAGTGAGATCATACAACCTTAGATGATATTAACTGCGATTTGCCCGTAGAATAAGGACCGTTTGTGAATTGCAGCCGTGGAGTGTCCACAGAGCGCTTGACATACTTGCATTTTTGTCACCATTTTTGGTCATGGTAAGCCCCACCCAAGACCCGACTTCCTCAAGGAGCCCACATTGCAGTTAGTGGGACTACGCGTCCCAAAGTTCTTGTCTGTTATGGTAATTCTCCAAAACATTTATGTCTGAGGTCAAATTTGGCCCTTTGTGTTTTTATATTTTTAATCGGTTTTTTTTTTTGGGCTCAGACCAAATTTTTCATGCTAGGACTGGTACTGAAGAACGTTGGTGCACAGCTTTATGCTATTTCTTTTGTGGTATTTTGCATTTTACTCACTTATCAAAGTCTACAAAATATTACATGATTGGCCAAAAATAAATATTAGATGGAGCCATTTGCATAACACTCGATTCTAATTGTCCCAAAATGCTTGTATTGTGCTGGTTTATTTGAGAAATAACTTTTCCAATTCCATATAGATTAGTATTGTGTTTGGGTAAGATTCTTTTTTGACAAAAATATAATTTTTTCATTAAAAAAATTACTTTTGATATATTCAAATAAATTTTCAAGAATAATCATGATATAAAAAAAACTATCTTAAACTATTTTAGCTATATAAAAATTTTAGTTTTATAATCACTTTTTTCAAGACACATGCAAACGTGCTCTAGATTTTATAACTAAACATCGCATTCCATGTTCACATATTACATGGAGTTATTTAATCTTAATATAGATACTAAAAAATGTGTGAGATTGTTTAGTAGTGTATAATAGCGCCTCACTATCAAAATTAAATTCATTAATAAATATATAAAATTACAAATGGAGAAAGAAAACTATTTTTTGTATATCTCGTCAATTAATATATTTTGATATTCTATGTCTATCTCTCTCTTTTCTCCCTTTGCTTTTTTCGTTTTTCTTTTATAATTTTTTTTCCAATCTTATCTCTGGATATTTAAATGTTTATAATAAAGAATGATACAAATTATACTCCTTCCTTCACATCGGCACATACGTTGAAAACTATTATTTCTTGTACAAACTACTCGGCAAATAACTTAACAAATAGAAGAATTCAAAATCATTTCACATCAACAGATGGAACAACAAGAATTTGAGAGACGCAGACAGAAAGAAGCACTGACTTCGTTACTCCTTCCAAAGTTCAACCGTAAAATATGATCTTTCACAATAAGAGAATATAATTATTACTTCAAAGTTTATTCAAGGGATAAACTCAAACTTGCATGAGCCATGACCTGCCATTGAAAAAAAAGAATAGATATAATGAAAGTATTACGAATCAAGATGAAATAAAATAAATTGATAATGTCCCATAATTAAATTCAAGGGATTTGCGCCCCATGTGGTATCCGACATATAAGAAAGTATAAAGCATCGAAACAAACTTTAATATTAACTAATCTAGCATTATATCTAAAGATGAGCTAACTCATGGAGATATTTAGATATCTTACTTGGGTCAAGATCAGTGGTGATTGCAGCCGAATTGAAATAGCAAGTGCCTCCTTTGTGCTTGAACTTCTGATAATAATTGTTGAAGGCATAAGAGGCATGGTCCCTCACGGTGTTTGGTAGGTAACAGGGATGGTTCACTTGTATCGTGCTGCAATCTGCCCCACCCTTTCCACAAGCCCAATCCAAGGCCCTCTGCAGTTCGTCATCCGGGGTCTGCTCATCGGCTATGCACCACTCCTTAAATTGTCCTGAAATTTTACAATACCTTAGGATCAAGTAAGATATTATAGGAGTCTTTGGCTTCTAAGATATGAAATGAAACAAATTAATAGTGTTATACTCAATAAATACTGGCCTGGCCACCTTTGAAGAATAATGAAATCAACCCTTTTAATATAATTCATTTAAAACAATGCTAAGTATAATCTTTAACAGGAAGTGATGAACTCAGCAGAACATGAATGGAGGCAATAATGATTTTACCATATGCTTGAAAAGATAGGGTCAAAAGGAGCAGAGCTATCAAAACTTTGAGAATTGGAGAAATCATTGTTCTTTGGGAGCTTCTCGGGATCTAAGGGCGACAAATATTCTTATAAGTGGAGCTCTATTTATATAATTTCCTCTTGAAGAGGAAAATGCTCAAGACCATAATAGAGACTCTCTTTCTTTTTCCAAAGGTTGAGACACCAAGTTAAGGTCCTACTCCGTTCCTTCGGTGTCACGATAACTTGCTTTCTCTAGAATGTCTTCATCACCATTATTCTATCATGCTAAATTCTTCCCTTTTCTGATACCCAAGTGCTAGATATGGATATCCCAAATATGTATCTTCCAGTAGGTCCATTATATCCATATCTTCTTCTTTTGCAATGACGAATCTAGATGACCAACTTTCCAAGCAAGCTATAAGACTATAAAGTAGAAATCAGGATCCCTACAGGAACTACAAAATAAAGAAGCGATTCCTTTCAAGTTTTATAACTTCCTGTTGTGTACAGGAAATCAAGAATAAACAGTCCTTTCAGATGTAATGGGTTGCAATTTGCATTATTTGTAAGCGTGTATCATGCAAGCTTAAACAAATGCTTATCCTCTTAGGGGCAGAATATACAAAGCCAAACTTTGAAAAGCATACCAAACCAAGCTTTGCACGCTTTATGAGTCTAAAAAATGAATATAAATAATATTTTTGTTCAAAAAAGTGCTTCGTCGTTTACAAGCTACACTCAATCAGGCTCTTCTATTTCAGATGAAAATGGAGGAGTTCTTTCTGAGCCATTCCATGTCAATGCCTCTCCGGTTAATAATGCACAGATCGTTGCAGGGAATGTTGACATGAGATCTGTGATCAAATGCCATCGAATTGATGCAGTGGTAGAATATGATAGCTGAGAGTTGATAATACGTCACATAATGTAGAAATTATATATTTAAGGATTTCCAGTGCCCTAATAGTCTAATACCTATTTCAAACCAAAATTACCATGCATTAACATAGAAAACTTTTTGCTCACCAATATCCGTTTTTGGGTTTAAATTTCTTTTCACCTTTTTTGGACCAGACTTTGCTTTTTTCGCAGTAAATCCCGGCATAATTAGTGTAGATTGGATCAATGCGCCTCACCCTCACCAGACATAAATATATAACACTAAAAACACTATCTTGCTCAGTACGCAAGAAGTTGGTTGGACTTTGTATGGATTCTGTCGTATCGAAACATATGGAAAAGACAATTTAGATTCATTGAGCTTTGAAGTCATCTTCAGTTGTTATATTTTTGGTAAACCTTGCATGAAAATCATTTACTCGGTCAAAAGGATCTGTTATTGCATGTATTTATTGTATTCATTTAGCCAGCTCACTATCTTCTTGTACCTTCACCTTTTTCTTTTCTTTTTCTTTTTTTTTTTTTTTTTTCCTGAGACACGTTTCCTATACAGACCATGTCCATGGTCATTTAGCCCTGGCGCAAAGATTGCCCCTTTCCAATACGATTGCATTTAGGCACAGTTCGTTCCACTGATAGAATATATACGTATTCCCTTTCAAAAGAGAGATTACTAAGTAGATTGATAACAAGCTGTAAAGGGCTAATGCTAACCTATATATATATATATATATATATATATATATATATATATATATATATATACACACACACACAATAAAGACTAAACTGGATTATAAATGAAATCAGAGAAATCTATAACCAACCTAGAAAACAAGACAGACGGTTCCTAGATATTCTGCGACTCACCAAAATTTCTAAGACAGCCTTCATATTTAAAACCTAATCATTGAGTCCTTTCGTGGTAATAATTATCACGGGCAGTCATATCGCATAGCAGCTAGTGTGCTGATAATATGCTGATGGCTTTAGTGTGCCAAGGAAAGAGGCCATTATGTCCAACATCATGCCATGTTATACTTATACATGTGAAACAAACCACATTGTTAGACAAGCACATTAAAGATGAAGAGAGGTATCAACACCGGAGTCAGGGTCAGAGTCAGAATCCCAATCACAGACGATCTTCCATGAAGCCTGCAGGGACTGTTTACGTGTACAATCTGTGGGGCGCAAGTTCATTGAGACGGGGGTCCCAACAGCACTTGTCTTGTTGTTCTCCGCCCGCATGCCCTGCGATGTTGGCCATAGAGAAAGAGAAACATGGGGAGGTGACCTTGAAGGCATGGTCAATTCTGGGTGGAAAAACAACCTTGTTGGCTCATAAGTCATAATAGTGGGATTAGAATTGAAATGTTTAGGTTCAGCACTGAGCATTTTCAGCAGCTCTCTCTCCTCCCTCATTTCTTTCACTCTCTGCAGTTGTCTAAACCTCTCTTGTAGTAGAGCAATGGAAGAGTGAATGGCAGTAGGATCATGGATTTCCCTCCCCATTATGAGTAACTACTTGCTAACTTAGTAGCAATTGTTGTTGTGGCTTCAGGAAAAGCAGGGTGGTAGCTGGCAAGGAATGAGCTCTAAGGAGCCATGAAATGATTCACATGTGTATTTATAGGGTGATGGCATGGTTAGGATATTCAAATACCACGAGTTATTCAGTTTTAGACCCTCGATAAAATTCTAAATGATTAAAAAATGGAAAGAGAATCGGCAGATAAGCTGCAAAGTCGAAAAAGAAGATGTTGATTGGTCAATCTAACCGATTTCATATACTGTGTATGAGGAGGAATTGCTCAAGCATATCTCTTCTTTTTTTGGATACAAAGAGGCAAGAGCATTGGTAAAGCAGAAAAGGGCTCTTGGAATAGTCCAAGAGAATGTCGGAAGTAGCACATGGAAGGGTGTGCTTGGAGGAATAATAAGTCGAGTGATGCTCTGCCAACATGTACAAAAGTCCTCTTCTTCAGCTTTGGGGTTGATGGAGTCTTTTTGGTTGGCTTTGTTTGATTTCATATAGTTTATTTCCCTTTCCTTTTAGATTTATTTGTTTCTTCCTAATACGCTCCTAGCTTTTTCCTTTTGTTGGGAGAAGGGGAAGTTGAAGAATTAGGGGCAGTGTAAGAGCAAAAGGACAAGAGTTAGAAGGAGGAATAATCTTTGGCAGGTTATCATGCTTTGCTCGAACAATTATGTGTGACAAAGACAAACATGCCAACATTCTTTTCTCTCTCTCTTCATCTCTATGCATGTTCTTTGTCTGCAAGTGTTTGGATGCAAACGGCATGCAGATATGCAAGCTGCATATAACCAACAATGCTTTGATTGGATGCTTCTTTTATGCTGCAGAAGGCCCCACCTCCTTTTTCTCTATTATTTTGTCTAGGTTTTTGAAGTTTGAAACACAGGTTGACTGATTGAGATTCATGCTGGACTCAAAGACGAGCAAGCGTTGCATTGGAAAACCTATAATATCTATTTAGTTACATTGGTAGATTAGATAAAAGCACGTCTTGCTTGAAGGATATGCCCAATCTTGGCCAAATTAGCAACATATATACAAGCATAAAAAGTTGATGAGACACTGCAGGTTAGTGCACCATATTTTACGGACCGAAATATCTGTTAACAGTTGCAGTGACAACTGACCAGTTGGTGCTATAGGCCTATAACTTGTGCCGCGCTATGTCCAATAAAGAAAAAAGGCACCTGGAGCGGAGTCTGAATAGACGTAGCAGCATCAGAAAAGAGGTTAAGTTACTTTAAATTAAAATAACAATAACAATAACAATGTTTCGTATCAGTAATGAGTAATGACAATGCCAGTAGCAGTCAAACAAGTACGCATACGGTCAAATGTGTTAACACCATTTTACTGTTCTGAATCCAGTGATCAGTTATATTGTAAGATATCTGTTGTGTGGGACATTTTTCAAATGGTGATGATCATAGGAAAGTGGTGTAATTCTTTGCAGCTGTCTTTCTTGTTTACTTCACTGTTTACATTCAATTAGCAAACTTACTTTTCATGCTTAAAAATATACATGTGCAAGCGCACATATTAAATGCATGTATAGTAGATAAAATTAGATGTGTTTATCACATGGTTAAGCAATTAATACGAACCGACTAAAACTAGAAAAGAATAAATATTTACTTGACTGAGTTGATGTCATTCCTTGCTTTATGGATGTAATTTACTATAATTCTTAGCAGACATTAAAAGATGAATGTTTCCCCTGATCAGGATTAACGGTCTAAAACCCCAAATAACTAGTTTGAATTGGTTCAAACCCCTTTTTTTTTTTTTAGTTTAATTGGTATGCACTCTTACATTGTCAACCAATAGAAATAAAGGAAAGTGAGAATTCATGGTGGGTCCCTCATTATAATGGGTGGTTATTTGGATGAGTTGGCACTTTTCACTATTTCTATTGGTTGATAGTGTAAAATTATTTTACATTATCAGTATATTTAAATTAAATTCTTTTTTTTTTTATGAGCCAGTAAACACTATAACGCCACTGTTCGTTTTGTTCAAGGTGCCAAATTTTGTCAATTTTCATATTTACAACGGATTCAAGGACTGGGATTCATAATTCACACAGATATGTTTGTGCCAACATAGTGTACAGTATAGTCACAGCAATTGTGGTACCACCATTAAATTTCAGGTCGATCCTATATGTTTGGCTATAAGTTTAGGGTGTGCCCACCATTAGACTCTACCCATGCAAGGTTTTTACTCAATTTAAAACGCGGAGGTTACCGAACCCAAAAAAAAACAAAACAAAAAAGAAAAATCATGGGGGTAATTACTATTAAATCATCACGACAATCCTAAATAAGGCGCTAAGGTGTTGCTGTCAACAAGCAGTTAAGTTTGGGGCATGTTTGATGAACCCTATGCTATTGTGGGTTTGTCCAACAAGACCAACGTACTAAATTTTGATGCCACGCAATGAAGTTCAGTGTCTCAAATTGCTAACGGCATCCTAGGTTGTTTTTGATCCCAGAGGAGCACAACAGCACAAGAAAGCGTGTGAATGTGACTACGATGAGGCTATGTTGTAACTCCAAGCTTCTCCAACAACACACCAGAAAGGCCATAGAGCAGAGGATCACGTCCCTTCTTCAAGACATCACCACCCCAAAACACTTCCTTCAAGTCCACGCCTTTTACATCAAAACATGCTTCTGGCATAACAAGTTCCTCCAAGCCAAGCTCTTGGGCACTCTTGTTTCACTTCCTACTCCCATTGATGTACACTACGCTCGATCTATATTCGATTCATTTTCCCTGCGTGACACGTTCATCTGGAACACCATGATGCGCGCTTACCTGAATGCTCAAAGGCCTCAAGAGTCCGTCACCCTTTACTTCCAAATGTTCCTCTGTGATGATGTCTCGGTTGATAGTTTCAGCCTCTCGTTGGTTTTTCAGGCATGTGGGAGGTTGTTGGATTGGGACAATGGAAGAAAGATACATACCCATGTGGTGAAACTTGGGTTTGGTCTTGATTTGTTTGTCCAGACTGCACTAATGGAGATGTATGCAAAATGTGGTTACTTGGAGTATGCTGGTAAGGCTTTGGATTACATGGAAGCACCAGACTTGGTTTCCTATAATGTGATGTTGGCTGAGTGTGTTAGAATTGGGGAGATTAAGATGGCACATCAACTGTTCAACAAGATGCCTGACAGAGACTTGGTTTCCTGGAACACCATGATTCATGGGTATGCTTCACTAGGTGACGTTGGGGCGGCTCAGAAATTGTTTGGCATTGATGGTGAACAGAGACAGCAATCTAATGAGGCATTGAGGCTGTTTCATGAAATGCAGTTAGCTAATGTGGTGCCTGATAGGATCACCATGATCAGTGTCTTATCTGCGTGTGGTAATGTGGGTGCCCTTGGAATGGGCAAGATAATTCATGAATACATCGAGAGGAATGGAATTGAAATGGACATGAAGCTGGGAACTTGTCTTTTAGACATGTATGCCAAGTGTGGGGACATAGATAATGCACTGAGGATGTTTGAGCTCTTGGATAAGAAGGATGTCTTTGCATGGAGTGTCATGATAATGGGTCTTGCAAATCATGGATTTGGTGATCAGGCTCTAGAACATTTCTTGAAGATGATATCTGACGGAATTAAACCAAATGATGTTACTTTTATAGGTGTCTTAAGTGCATGCAGCCATAGTGGATTGGTTGACAAGGGATGGCTTTGCTTCAAATCAATGAGCAGTGTTTATGGCGTTACTCCAAAGATTGAACACTATGGATGTATGATTGACATATTAGGGCGAGCAGGGCGCCTTCAAGACGCTAGGGAACTTATCAGGACTATTCCATTTGCACCAGATGCCATAGTGTGGAGGGCCTTTCTTGGAGCTTGTAGAATCCACAAGAATGTTGACCTGGCAGAAGAAGCCACAGTAAATCTTCTTGAATTGGAGCCTCTTGTGGATGGGAATTACATTCTCTTGTCAAATATATATTCCCAAGCAAAGAAATGGGAGAGAGTCGTGAACCTGAGGAGGAGTATGAAATATTCAAATATTCAGAAAGTCCCAGGAAGTAGCTCAATTGAAGTTGATAATGCAGTTTATGAATTTGTTTCTGGGGATAAATCTCATCCAAAATCCTTCGAGATATATGAAATGTTGGAAGAAATACTTGATAGAATTCAATGTGCTGGATATGAGCCATTAACAACTTCAACCATACAAGATTTTGATGAACAAGAGAAACAGAATACATTAGCTACTCATAGTGAGAAGTTAGCAATTGCTTTTGGACTGCTCACCACCGCTCCGGGGAGTCCCATCCGGATTTTTAAGAACCTGCGAGTTTGTGAGGATTGCCATTTGAGCATTAAATTTATTTCCAAGGTCTACCAAAGGAAAATCATTGTAAGGGATAGAAATCGTTTCCATCATTTTGATGGGGGCTTATGCTCATGTAGGGACTATTGGTAAATAAGGATTTGGTGTCACCAAGCTAACTAGCAATGGTAAGCGTGACTCTTGGTCCAGCTGCTCTCTTCCTTGAGCCAAGATACCAGACAATTGAAAACAGAAAGAAACGTCGCTAGGTGGCTCGAGGCTGTTACAAAGATTCAGAGTTCTAAAGCCAGCATTAAAGACATTATATATTTAAAATTAGCGAAAAAGAAAAAGAATGGAAAGGTGAGTGAAATATATCTAAACATACATGCCGATGTAGCATATTTGTTAATTTATTCTCCACCATTCTTCCCCACTTTTGTTTCAACAACATGATATTTTTCTTTGTGTCATTAGCTCCCCTAAGTTGCTCAGTTCAATTAGCACTTGCACTTGAGAACAATCAAAGAATTGGGCACGATAGTAAGTGAGCCACCATTTAGGACTAAAGTTCAAATCTTAAAAAAAAATTAATTTTATTGAGGGAGCCTTTAATCATGATGGTGACTAAAGGATTAACATCATAGTAATGTCACTGAAAATATATGTTCAAAGACCAAAAATCATACAACTTGAATCCCTTATTTTACGAGAAGAATACGTCATAATTTGTAAAGAAGAAATATTATTTGTACCTAAATTTTAGACCCCTTTATGAAGATATCATGAGTTGAAATATAATTAGTAGTAGGTGTATATTATTGTGAGCCTAGTTCTTTCTCTTACTCGTCTTTTGTTAAGTGTTCCTTTATGAAGTTCCTTCTTAATATGTTCCACTATATGATGGTTTGAATATGGCGGCACCGAAAAAGATCAAGTTTTGGAAGTTGGCTGAAAGAGTTTTGTAGTTTAGACTTCAGGCTAGTTCAGCGGCCTTGTTGAAAATCAACTGCTGGTAAGGGCAATTGATACTTAGGTCCCCTACCTGCAGAATCTATATATATTAAAAACCTATGACGTAGTATTGGATTTGTATGCCATAATCTCGGTTTTTGTATTTTTCTGTTACCTATAGAATTGTACCTTTGTTTGGAGTTCGTTCTCTTTTTATCTGGCAATGGCATTTGAAGACAATTTCCTTCTTCTGTGAGAAGGCTTCTTGCTGCTCTTGTTTGAATTGTGGCAATATTAATTGGTTTTGCTCAGTGGTTCGCCTTAATTATCAAGTGTAACCTTTAGTTAGCAAAGTTAGTTACTATCTTTTATGATTGATTATCATCCAAGTTGTATATATACTGTAAATTAACCCATCCAATACCAAGTATTCTCCTTCTTCTAGATTCTATATTAATTACCCATGCCCATGTTTTTAGTGGGTAGCTTGACACTTCAAAGTAAGTGACGAATATTTCAGTTTTGGGCCAGATGTAACCCTAAATAAAAGTTGCAACATTGTTTGGGCTTAATTTTGCCCCTTTGGAATAGAAAACATGTCTAGTTCAAAATTGTAGCACCTAGCACGATATTATTGCTTAATGTTTAACTTAGGATTGGCCTGTTCTGGAGTGAGGGGAAGTGCCATTGTCGTGTATGAGTTCTCTTTAATAATTAAGCTTTGTTCTCTTTTTGGGTAAATGTCCTCATTAATCAACCATATTTAGCACCCACCATAGTGTTTGCAGTCTGTGGGGTATTCGGCCCCTTGATATCAGCAACATAGAATTCAGGCAGAGAACAGTAGCTCAAAATCAACCGTGATTGAAATAAGGCAGTGTAAGAACGAGTAAAAAAAAACTTTTATTAGATTCTTGCTCTAAGTGCCTTAACGTTATGTGCATGTTGTCTACTCCTTAAGCTAGCAAGTGTATATCAGCCGACCACACGGATTGGATCAGTTACACAGAGACCATGTTATTGTTCTTTTCCCCCATATTTCTTACACATTATTCATTGCACCAACTTACAATATTACAATTTGAATTTGACTATAATTTTTTTTTTTTACTGGAAGATTTAAATGACTCACGTGCCCTTGTTGCCCCTTAATGAGGCGATAATCAAAACTATAAAATGATGAAGTACCAGAAAAGAAACTGATCAAATATCGTCCTTAGCATATTACTTAAAAAGAAGCAGCATGACTTTAATCTTAGCAATTCAGGATGGGCGGAGGGATCTTTACAGAACTTTATGCATTTGTGCAACCATGTACCCGTCTGTGTGAGAGACAAAAATATAACAGTTAAATAAAAATATCCCATATCCCCCTTTAATTTCTCTACCGTCACCGTCACCGTCACCGTGGCCTCTGCTTTTGCTTTTGCTTTTGCTTTTGCTTTTTGTCCCTAAGGATAAGAATTGCTGAGTGCGCTGTACTATCGCCTGTTACAGAGAATTCTCTGATGGACTCATATAAAGAAGGCATTGGTGACGTCCTTTACAACTTTGGCACGAGGGTGCGCAAAGATCTCTACAGTTCAACAATAAATAAATAAATGAATAAAACCCCAGAAATGTTATTCTGCCCACGCCCATTTCAACATATACGGTGTTGCCGTATGCAAAGGGTAGAAGAAGACAAAACAAGCGTAAAAGAGGAAGAGAAATAGGAAAAAGTAGATACGGATCAATAAAAAATTCAAAAAAAACAATCAAAAACTAACCCGCGAATAATCCACTCTTTGAAACTCTCTCCTCCTCCCCCCACGCGAACTCAAAACTCTGCCTCTTCCCCCGCGAACATAGTCACTATCTAAAACTCTTTTTCCTGCTCAAACTCCCTTCCTATAACAAAGAGTCACCATCTACTCTCTCACCCTCACTGCGCGCCTCCAAACAAATCTTCATCCATGACCAGCACCTCGCTGCCCTCAAGTTGGACTTCATCGCCGAGCAGTACCACCACCACTGTCGTCGCCGATTGCAATGTCTAGCCAGCGCCATCGCCGCCATGACCTCCAACTCGATCGCTCCCTTCTCAGGCCCAACGGCATCGTCTTCGCCCTAAATGCTAACTCCCTGGTTGTCGATGCCACCAACTCCCACCCCGATCTCGCTTGCAAGATCCTCGTAATGGTGTGTCACAGATCCTGCTGGTCCAACATTCCCGTCTCTAGCGGCGACATCGGCACCAGGCAAGACAAGCTCGCCATCTTCACTGCTAGAGAACGTGACATGCTGGAGTCGCTAGAGCCTATGTTTGCAATCCATGTCGGCAGTGAAGGCTGACATGGAGGCCTTACAATGTAAGATTCAACGAGAAAGGTATAACAATTTTTCGCTCCATTTGTATCAATTTTCTCATATGATTTGTGCTCTTTTGCTGTTCATTTATGTTGTTGTTGTGTTATTGGCATTGTTTATTTGTATCCACACTCTTCTATATTTTAAATGGATGTGTAAATTACGGTTTGTGTTTTGAAGCGTGGTACTTTTATTTGGTTATTCAATTTCCTGAAACCAATTTTTTCACATGGCTACTCATCATCTTTGATTTGTCTAGGTTATTGGAACACTTGAAGGACGAAGGTTATGCTCTTGATAAAATGTGAATTCTCTATTGGTCAATATCAAAAAAGTGAAATATCTTATTCTGTATTGTGGTTGTAAATGAGTTCTGATACTAAGCTGATTGAATTGACATCTATGTTACATTTGGATGAGAAAGATCTACTTAATAAGATATATGCTTTTACTTCAATCTTGTTGAGTGAGTTCTATAGTCATGCTAACTTATGCTTATTCCACTTACATTTTACCAAGTGACGATGTTACTTGTGCCTTTGCAGAACAAATTTAATGGAGTTTCTCTTGAAGATGATAAAAGAGAGCAATTTAACATAATTGAATAGGTGTTTGAGACCAATCCTATAAAGTGTCTTTCCCTTTTCATTTATTGTTTTAGCTTAAAGATAGATAATTTAGCTATTAGTGCTCCTTTATACTGGTGACTATTGCATGCTGGTGTTCTCTAGTAATGCTCATCAAGCATATTTTATATTCTGATCTTTGGGTGTTTGCTGCTGCACTTGTTGCTTATTCAGTTATATGAACTTGGTCACAAATATGGGATGATTCCTTGTTTTTAAAGTATTTCCTCTCCGAAAGGTTACCTTTTATGAACTGGAAACTGACATGGCTTATGCCATATTGAAATATAATGCCAAGACATGTTGAGATTTTCTTGATACCCTATGATGAATAAGTTATTCTTTCCCCAACCCCATCATGTTTTTGCCCCCAATTTCCTTAAGAAAAGGTTTTTTTTTTTGTATTGATTTGGCTCAAAGTTGTCGACTCATTCATGAGCATGTCATGCCCTTGTAACAGACACACGTGCATGTGCAACTTGTATAGCATATTTCTTGTTTCTTCATGTACCCTACCTTTTGTTTCATTATGTGCTGCTCTGGTTTTTCTTTCTGTTCTGGATTGTTGCTCCTCTCTATTTAAGGGTTTTGAGCCTTTACTAAACTATTGAAATTTATAGAAAAAAATAATAATTAGTTTTCAACTATTTATGGGCTTATCTATGTACTTGTTGCTTGTTGGTACAATGGCCAACAATGTATAGGTTCCATGCAAATGAACTCTGAAAGTAATAGGTTATTAAGGTTTTGTAATTAGTCTTATACTTTGTAATATTATGCACTATTGAAGATCTAATAATTTTATTGTAGTAAATTAGTCTTTATGGTGCCAACAATTTCAAGGTGGCAGATTCAATGCAGGTTTATCACTGTTTAATTCAGCTTTTAGATTTTGTTTGTAAATCAGAATGGAATGCAGGCTTTGGATACTTTTGCGGCACTTGCTCACAAAGTTGCTGCTAGTAAAATGAGAGATGTGCTTGCCACTTTGAAGGCTTATGATGTGGCTAGTAAAGTGGTTAAGGATTGGTTTTTACTGCATAATTAGCCATGATATAGAGGTCAGGGAACTCACAGGTTTCTAGGGTGTGGGGCTGTTTATATTATTGTTGTCTTGCTGCAAAATTGTTGTTGGAGCATGTTAGTTAAGGCGTATATAGGGGATTATTATCATAACTCTTCACTTGGCTTATGTCGGTTGAGCTACTTGTATGAACTTATCAGAAAAAAAAAGGAAGCTTCAACAAATACTAGTAGAGGACCTAAAAATACCATCTAGAAAACATGAAGCAAGTTCTGCAGGTAGGATTGAAAATAAGTTGCCATGTATTGATTAGTTTGAGTGCTGAAGAAAACAAAGAAAAAAGTAGATTAAGAATAATAATGAACTCATTGAAGAATTGCTTTCATGTTAAAAGGTCCTTTGTACATGCATTTATGTTTCGATATCCCTTCCTTTCTACATTGGTTCTCTGTTGCAAGCATTAGTACATGCATTTGTGTTTCGATGTTTAGCAATGTCTTATTTTGTCAATTATCTTCCAATATGTTCTTTTAATGAATTTTGGTCAAGTCGAATTCCTGGGAGTTCTCTTGATGCTTGTGTATTTCGATAATAATTGTATATGTTGTTTTTCACCCTTCTATTTTGTCAAGTGAGGAATGATAAAATTTTTCACAACAAAGATCCAAATCGGGACCAGATGGTTTCCCTCATTAAATTGTGTTTGGGTTTCTGGGTAAAGGCTTGGTATAAAGACTTTTCTTATCGTCCAAATATATTTGTGTACAATTTACATGGTCTAAAATCTTGGAATGGTAGAATATAACTTTGCTTGTTCCTTGTAGTGTTCAGTTGTTGTGAGTTGGTAATCAGTAGCATTACTTTTTAGTTTTTAAGTCAATTTTTAATGCCTCATTGGTGATGGTCATCTTTGTAGGGTGTTGTGTTTGTTTGAACAGGAAATTATCTGCGATATGTTCGCCAATTATCCAAGATCTTCGAAGATCTTCACTGTTTGTGAAGAAAAAAGTGCCCTTCCCCCCAAAAAAAGAAAAAAAAAACTATTATTAATTTTGACAAGTCAAAACTTTATTCATTCAAGTAATGCATGTTAATAAATTAGGCCTAAGTTTCTTTATTTTGAACAATGATTGACTGTAGATAGGAAATTATTTCTATTTGATTTAAGTATATTACTTGATCTTGCTGGTGATGCTAATTGGACAAACTTGTAATATATGTGTTTATTACCCTTTACTTGTTTTTCTACATTGCAAAACTGCAATTCTCGCTTGGTTTTAGCTTGTTATTTGCCTAAGGACTATTTTGATTGAGATGCACTTTCCTTATTTCTTAATGTGTTCAGATTGGTTCATTTCATGGATGTTCAGGCTTCCATGATCTATAACCATAACTTGAGGTGCAGAAGAATTCTTAGAGCTTCAAGAGTATTAGTATAAGGAATTGGATATAAAACAATATGGAATGCATGAGTTTTTTGTGACAAGAAAGGGATGCAGGCCTCAATAAGTGGGCATGGTTCTGATACAAGGAATGCAATTTGATTTGATACAAGAAAGAGGTGTGCAACAACAAACGTGACTATGTGTTCAAAAGATAAAAAGGAGTGCAGTTAAGTTTAGAAGTTAGGTTTGACTATAGATTTATTTTTCCTCGTTGGTACTTGTATTCATTATAGATAGATTTACATGTAACCATCACATCATTGTGGTACTGGAATAAGGATAATGTTTTGTGCCTTGGTGTTGGATACATAAAATTGATACAAGTTATGTACAAATAAAGTGAGAAAAAAAAGTTTGTGCAAATTGTGACCAACACATACAGAATAAGTAGCTGTGTTTGATTTTTTTTTATTTCTTTTTAATCAAATCTTGGGTCAAAAAAGTTATTATAAGGTTATTGATCAAGGAAGCTTGAACAAAGCATGGAAATAGATATGCAATGCTTAAGAAGCATTTTTTTTTTCGTGCACTTAGTTGGTAACTTTGGCTCAAAATTTTTTTCTGCACTTGGTTGATAACTTTGGCTCAAAAGCTGATAATTTCAATTCAAAAAGCTAATAACTTCTCAAAAAAATTGGTAATTTTTCAGGTCATGGGAATTTAAGAAGTATTGAGATTTTCAAATAAATTTATGCAACTAAACAAGTTTAAAAGACTGCCTATGATTATAGCTTGATCAAGGGAGCTTGAACAAAGCATGAAAATAGATATGCAATACTTAAGAAGCATTTTTTTTCCTGCACTTGGTTGGTAACTTTGGCTCAAAAGCTGGTAACTTCAATTCAAAAAGCTAGTAACTTCTCAAAAGAACTGGTAATTTTTCAGGTCATGGGAATTTAGGAAGTATTAGGATTTTCAAATAAATTTATGTAACCAAACAAGTTTAAAAAACTCCTTATGATTATAGATTAATCAAGAGAGCTTGAACAAAGCATGAAAATAAGCAACCAATGCCTAAAAAGCATATTTTTTTCCTACACTTGGTTAGTAATTTGGGTTCAAAAGCTAGTAACTTCAATTTAAAAAGTTAGTAATTTATCGAAAAAGCTGATAACTTTTCAAGTCATGGGTTAGGAAATATTGGGATTTTTGGACAAATTCTTGGGCCCAAATCTATGAAATTCCATTTTTCTTCACTTGGGTTTTAAAACCCTCAATGAAAATAACCAATATTGAGTAACAAAAGCTTAGAAAACATAAAGAACCAATAATGAGGGACAAATGATTTGAGAACCCTTTTTTTAGGCTTTGTAAGTCATTCCCCACAAGGGGTTAAGGATCCATTCAGCAATATAACATAAAAAGGTATGGTGTTAAGTTGTTTGGATGCACCAATTCATTTTGCAGCCCAACAGAAACAAAACTCCAAATACGTAAAAAGTTACTAACTTTTTGTAAAAGTTACTAGTTTATTGAACTGAAGTTATTAGCTTTTTGCAGCCAGTTACCAACCATGTGCAGGACTGACATTTGCTCAATTGAGATTTGCTAGCCACTCCCCATGTGGGCTTGAGGCTCCACTCACAAATCCAGCATGAAGAGGTGTGGTCTTGACTTGTTTGGATACACCATTCCATTCCGTAAGGCTAATAGAACCAAAACAATAATTAACTGATAAGTTACCAACTTTTTACAAAAGTTACTAGCTTATTAAACTAAAGTTACCAGCTTTTTGGGTGCAATTACTAACGAAGTGCAGGTCCTCACTTAGCCTTTGCAAGTCACTCCCCATGTGGGGTTAAGGATCCATTCAACAATATAACATAAAAGGGTGTGGTATTAAGTTGTTTGGATGCACAATCCATTCCGAAAGGCCAATAGAACCAAAATAACAATTAACTGATAAGTTATCAATTTTTTGCAAAAGTTACCAACTTATTGAACTAAAGTTACCAGTTTTTTGGGTTTAGTTACCAACTAAGTGCAGTTCCTCACTTTGACTATGCAAGTCACTCCCCATGTGAGGATGAGGCTTTCCTGCCTTAGTTACCAACCCAAACATACAAAAAGAAAATCATGCTTCATAGTCAATTAATCCTATAATTCCATGGTTTGTTTAATGCTACTACATCACTACATTTTCTGAAAAAGGAAAATTAGGAAAGAAACGGAAAAGACTTAACAAAAAATGAAAGAGAGACAAAGTACTAATATTGATCACCAAACCCATTTTCTACTTGGTCCCCCTTTAGAATATAACATGTCAACCCTTAATAAAACACAAAAGTTACAATAACATTCCATCTGTTTGGCTTTAAAATGCGTTTGGTGGTCATTGGAACTTGTCCTCTTACTCCACCCAAAATAATAATAATAATAAATTGATGAAAGGAAAATCCAATTTTTGAATAAACTTTACGAAGCATGTGCCTTCAAACGTGGCACCCATGTTGAGAGAGATGGCAAGAGTCAAAATAATAGTTAAGAGAAAATGAAAGTGGAAATGTTAAAATTTAGTGAATAAGCAAAAATGTGTACAATAAACAATTAAAAGTAACTAGCTTATAACCAACTAAACTTCTTTTTAACTAAAAGTAACAACTCATAATTTATTAGTTAACTTAACTAAGTTGTCACTAGTAATAATCAAACTCAAAATGGTAATAAAAGAGTATACAATGAACCAATTCAATGTATAACAAGAGAATAATAACCAACTATTAAGACTAATCAAACTAGCTCATAATGCTGACCACTCACTTTCACTCCTCTGTTTTATTTTTTTCAATATGTGACAGAGCTCACACCACTCCAAATGGAGGGAAGTCTAAAACCAAAAGATAACAAACAAAGTTTGATACAGTACAAGCTAGAATTGTAAGCAAAAAGGACTTAACAGTAACCAACAAAAGCAGAAGTAATAAAATTAAGAATACTAATTCAGCCGCATGATGATCCAAAAAAGAGAGCTTGTCCTGGACATGCTTTACTGCACTTAATGTGTTGTTCCCTGCAGCAAATTTTATTCCTCAAAGAGACCAATTATGCTTGATTCTAAGGACCATCAGCCCACACACTTGTCAAATATGGTTCCAACACTCAATGAGCCTCAAAGATCCAAAATCAGCATGTTAATCCCAACATACAATAAGATCAAAAAAGCTGTCTAGAACCTCCATATCAGTAGCATCAGTGGTTAAACCTCCTGTAGGTAATGTCTTCAATGTTGCTAGAACTTTTGACAGCCAACTTCCCTCTCGCGTGCAAGCAAGCATCAAATAATTCAGCTCCCCATCATCTCCTTTTTTCAAATTCCTTATCTTCCACCCAAAATCCATCACATTTGCATATTTTTGGTAAAATGATTTTATTTCCTCAGTTGAATAAAATCTCATCCCAACACTTGGCTCAACTATTTCAGTATTGCCCTTAAAGTTATCAACTTCTAGTATTGATCCAACAACCCGGTCCATATCATCACCATGGAGTTTTGTTGCAGACGACGGACCAATCTACACAAAATAAGAAGAAAAAAAAATGTAACTCACTGATGACTGGTTAATTTCAAACTACCAATAATCAACCAAGTTCTCATATCTTGCATAATCCCCAAAACAGAACACACACCAAAGAGAATAAGAATCATCAACCCAAATGGGTTTGCTGGACGGTGTGGGTTTTCACCAAAAGTCAAAAGTAGGTTTTCATTCTTTTAGTCAAATTCATTAACAAAAAATAAAAAAAGGAACATGTGATAGTGTGATGTAGTAAGATAAGCCATAAGAGAAAGACAAGCCATAAACCAAAGAGAAGAGGAAATAGTAGCCAAGGCTTACCAGAGGGAACACATAGTGAGAAAGGGCTTCATTTTGTGGAGTTACAACTGGAAACTCAAAGCCAATATGTGAGCTTTTGCTTGTATCTTCACAGCCTTCAACTCAACCCCAATGTGTGAGCTTTTACTTTTGCCTTCAAAGCTATAGCCACGAGGAAGAAGGAGGAGCATGACAACTGACAGGTTTGGCAACGAAAATCAAACAGAGCAATAGAAAGAAGATAACGACAAGCAGCTTTCTCCTTTGAGGTCCCTCATTTTGTCTTCTTACATTTTGACCAAGCTGCAACTCCTTGATCCAGAGCAAGGTGAGCGTTTGGATGGGGCGGGGTGGGGTGGAGGGAGGGAACCAAGACGTGGATCTCTTTTTCTTGTCTCTCTCTTTTCAAAATGTTTATTTTCCTTTTTTTCTTCTCCAATACGTGAGTCGTATCATAATACACGACCTTTTGTCGTTTTCCTTTTTCCATACGGTGTTCGTAGTATATGTCGCCCAATTCGTGGGCCAAATAACAGAACTCATAAAACCCAAAATTTGCCCTTGCAAGGATTGTGAGACATCTATTTAATTTTCAAAAAATTTGTAATATTAATTTAATTTTAAAAAAAATTATGAGATATCAAATTATTTTTTAAAAAATTTATGACATCAATTTAATTTTTAAAATATTAAAAGTTTATTTTAATTTAGTCCAAAAAATTAAAAGATATTTGGATAAATTTAAAATAAATTTTAATATTTTGATGATTAAATTAATTTCACAAATCTTTTAAGGACCAAATTGATATCACAAATCTTTTAAAGGGTGTTTGACATACTGTATTAGATATGATAAGATAAGGTAATACAATACATTTTAACCTTATCTATTGTTTGATACAGTCAACGTATTGTATAAACTTATTTATTAAACCTCTCTTATACGTTATAATAATGAATAACTTAATCCAGCCTAGGGATATCGTATTAGGCCTGATTAGCTTTTAATGTATATGGGTTCTTTCACTTTTTTATTTTTTAATATATTTTATTAAAATAAAATTAATTATTAAATAAATAATAAAAATAAAAATATATAAGTAAAAATATTATTTAATAATAAATAAATATTTTTTAAAAAAATAATTGTAAAATAACTATTCAAACTAAAATAAAAATATAGGAATAAAAATTTATTATTAAAATATATAAATAATAATATTTAATATAAATTTAATTATATATAATAAAAAATACAATCAAATATATGAATGTGACACTAAATCTACTTAGATTTTGATGTATAAAAATCTCATCTCTATTTCTCTCTCTCTCTCTCTCTCATATTTTTTATATTTATGAAAAAATATTAAAAATAAATAAATAAATAAATTTTAATATAAAATTATTTTTATATATAATAAAAAAAGCTAAAATAATTATAATAACTATTTAAAAATTATATTTATTATAATCTATTCTTCTAGTTATATTTTATATAATACAATATCTTATACAGTGACATACTAAATATTGCATATTATTAAATTTTTATCAGGTCTTATACAATCATACCTTATACTATCAGCCCTTATCCTATCAGATCTTATACTATCAAGCATACCAAGCAGGTCTTTAAGAACTAAATTGATGTCCTATAACTCTTTTAAGGACTAATTTGAGGTTTTACTCCAAATAAATAAATGTGACATTAAGAATGAGATTAATTTTATAGATAATTAATTATATCTCATGTATATGACTGTTGAAATAAGTCATTGGAGTGAGCCTACTGATAAGAAGTTTGGATGATTTACATGAGTTCATGGGATTTAAATTTTATTGTATCAAACCAAAAAAAAATACTTTTAATAAAGTGGCTATATATATTATCGGACGATAAATAAATGAAAATAGTATGATTATAGTGTTATAAATGGAATATTCAATATATTCGATAGAATTTAATTTTAATACATTATCAGCGTAAAAAAGTTTTATAAAGGTATTTAATTATTTATTATTAAATCAGCAAAAGTGTTTGACTTAACCACTTATTATTTTAAAAATCTTACAAATAAAAATATTTGATTAAATGACAATATAAAACTCTTTTACACCAATAATGTATCAAAATTAATCTCTATTCGATATATGCATTGGTTTAGTATTTTAAAAATTAAGATGTGAGTTCATTTTGGTAATGTATAAAACAAGAAATTTTATTCTCAATACTATTTCCTTAACTATAGGCAATCAGCTAGTAAGACGCTCCAATGTACCCAAAAAAAAAAAAAAAAACAACCGATGTACCAAATAAAGTAAGACATTACACACTTGTATTTGTATACTTATTCGTAGAAAATAGTTATGGTAATTTAAGAAAGAATTTAATTTAAATGCACTAACAGTATAAAACAGTTTTACACTGTCAGCCAATAGAAATAATGGAAAGTGCCAACTCAAATAAATAACTACCCATTATAATGAGGAATCCACTATAATTTTTCACTTTTTCCTATTTACACTGTCAGTACATACCAATTAAACTCTTTAAGAAAATTAAAAGTTTCATAGAAATAGGAAAGTAGACAGAAAATAGGCAAGAAGAGAGGGAAGGGAAGAGATGGTTACCGGTTGGGAATGTATTCGATATTCATTTGGTAAAAGAAAGGTAAAGGTCACTCCACCGCGGCGCGATGTGGTCCAAAATGCACCATCAAAGTCGGTGGGGTTCGAGTTTTTTTTTTTTTTAAATTTTTGATTAATATATAGGGTTAGAGATTGGACTTGAGGGTGGAGGTGAGACAAATTAAAATTTGAGGACATGGGGCCAATACAAAAGTCGCTCTTGTTTAGTTGGGAAGAATAAGATCATCACAAATCTTTTTAATCAATGGATTGTCCCACTCTCTGTCCTTAGGAACACCGCCCTCCTTTTCTCATGATCTAATCTCTCATTTTATAGGTCAAAATATTGATTTGATCCCCTCCCTTCCCCACCCACCCCCCACCCCCATGTGTGACGACCTAGCTGACATTGTTTCGTCCCACTTTTGTGACGTCCGATAATGTTTAATTTTCATTTCTCTCTCTCTCTCCCTCTCTCTCTCTCTCTCTCTCTCTTAGCTTATTTTAGTGGGTGTAACTGTAACGTTACATCAAATACTGGCTTTTTCTGAGTTTTTATGAATAAATATGTTATATAATCTTCCATTAGAGAGGGCTTGGTGGGGTGCCTGGCATGAAATCACCGGCGTTTAATACCATGCCATTACAAAGCTTTGCAGGTGCATAATATGAGTGACGCCAAATTTACCATCGTTTGATTTGAAGCCTGAAGATATAAAGGAAAATGGAGTTGTTGGTTAATGATAATTGAGTAAACTTCAAGGAATGTGACAAGGATGAGAAGGGAATAATAGATGGGACAAGTTTATCAGTTGGAGCGGACGTCACATGAGTCCAAAAAATAGTTCGCTGACTTTAATAAAAGGGCATTGTGGGCACATGTTTTTCACTTGGTGCATGTTTGGGGAGATTCCAGAAAACAGTTTTTTTTTAATAAAAGAGTTATTTTGAGAAAATAATTTTGTTTGACAAATTTTTTAAAATAGTTTATAATCTAAAATTGATAATTTTAAATTAAAAAATAATTTATAAGTATAAATAAATTTTTTAAATTTATCATAATAAGTAGCAGTTGATTATTTTATAATTTTTATATTTTTACTAAATTGATCATAAAGAATAAATATTATATAATATAAATAATTATTTTATATTTTTTTAGTAATTTTATCATATAAAAATAATTTTTTTCATACAATTCAAACAAAATAAATTATCTTAAAATCACTTTTCAGTTAAAATATCCAAACATAAATTGATTCTCATATAAGCGATTATATAAATAAATAATTATTGAAATAATTTTAATTTTTCAGCTTTCCCAAATACACGCTTATACGGTAACTTTTCAATTTATCAACCATACTAATATCAAAGGCCCATTTGATATGTCTGATAATATAAGAGTTGATAGTATAAGGTCTGATTGTATAAGAATTGATAAAAAATTTAATATTATGCGGTATTTGATATGTCTCACTGTATAAGATATTGTATTATATATAATATAACCAGAAAAAAATATTATAATAAGTATAATTTTTTAAATGTTAAATTTAAAATTTGATATAATTGTTTAAATATTTAGTATAATTATTTTAGCTATTTTTTATTATATATAAATATGATTTTATGTTAAAAATTGTTTATTTATCTATTTATAACTTTTTTCATAAATATAAAAATATTTGAGAGAAAGAGAAATAGAAAGGGAGTTTTTATACATAGAAATCCACACAGGTTTAATATCATATTCCTATATTTAATTGTATTTTTTATTATAGATAATTAAATTTATATTAAATATTATTGATTATTAAATAGAGTTATTTTTTGTTTATATAGTTTCTATTTTTTATTATTTATTTAATATTTTTTAAATAAAATATATTAAAAAATTAAAAGCAAAAGAATTTTTATATATCAAAAATTAATTAGGACTAATATAGCCTCCGTAAGTTGGATTAACTTATCAATTATTTTGACGTATAAAGGAGATTTGATAGATAAGTTTATACAATATATTAACTATATCAAACAAAAAATAAAATTATAATATATTATATTATTTTATTCTATCATACCCACCCAAGTCATATTCTAATTCTAAATTTTTGCTCAATTAAAAGGAATAACTTCTTTGTGATTGCACTTGTCCTATTAACTCCGTCACTAATTGTTTCCAGTACACTATAATCGAAAATAATGTACCGAAGCATATCTTTTTTAACTTAAACTTTGATGTGATGTAGCGAATGGATAGCTATTGGTTCAATTTAGCGTTCGGTGGTCAAATTTCATTCATGCAGCAGTTCAGTTCAGTTTAAATGATTAGTGAAAACTATAGTTTAGATATTAATAAAAAAATATTTTAGTATTAATGTCACCAGTTAAATAGCGATTTTTTTCAAATTAAGTCTTATAATTAACTTAGCGTTAGATATAGTCTTATAGGAAACGTATATGCATAATAATGTATATGCGCACTAGTGTATATACATATTAATATATGCTTTATCATTAATTCAACTTAACTTTAAATATAAGTATAAAAAGTTTCATCTTGTGTATATTTACATTTCTAAGTTCAAGTTAAAAAAAAAAAACATTTCTAAGTTTCAAATACTAACATTTTTATAAATAAATAATGATTTTCTAAAAAATAAAGTCTTTGGAGTGTTTGACAACTTGAAATATTAAGATAATATAATACAAAATAAAATCAATTATGTTAACTTGTTAAAAAATGAACCAATTGTATTATACAGTGTTTGGTCGATACTAACTTAAAAACTAATTTTAATATATATATTGTCTGATATATAATTATTAAAAATAAAATTTTGATTATAAATAAATAAATATATACTTAAATAATTAAAATAAATAAAATTATTTTTACCACAAAATAAATATTACATTCTTTTTTACTTACTTACAACTGTTAAACTCGCATAACAAGTTTATTGTTCAAAATATACTCCATGTGATTTAGAGACTATATTTTAAGACTGCAAGATTATTGGATTCAGAAAACTTTTTTATTACCATGTAGTGTAGATGATAGCTTAAGAGGTAAGTGAATGATGAAAGAGTATATGTGTTGAGTTCTATAATCAATAACTTTACAAAAAAAAAAATGTATGTAATGGAGATAATAGGTGAAAGGTGAAAGAAGAAGAGATAAAACTATGTTAAAGAAGGTGAAAGGGGTAGAGAGAAGAGAGGACACAATCAATGGAGAAGGAAATAATTGATAAAAAAAAGGGATGAAAATAAGGGGAATAGTTATTGCCACACTCTTTTTTATTGTTTTCATTTTAAAATTTCTAAAATATCCTTCATCAAAAGTTGGGTTAAATATTTGTCTATTACTTTTGACTCTTGACCAATATTTGTTTATTATCATTTCCATATTTTAAATTATATTTAATAATTACACTTATTAATATTAAATAAAAAATTAACTATTTTTAATTTAATAATTTAAAATAAAATTAATATGTTAAATTAGGTTTTTTTATTTTTCAAATTAAAACTTATTTTAAAATTTTATCCATTCCCACTCTAATATTGCAAAATTATATTAAATAATCATAATAATTAATATTAAATATACAAATTGACTATAACTAAACTATTAACTTAGCACCAAAAAAATTATAACTAAATCTAATAATTAATTCCAATAAAAAATGTAGTCAAATAAAATTTAAATAACTTGTCAATTTTGATCAAACAAAAACATAGCACTTTATTCATATCATATTTGTGCAAGAATAATACATCTAACATTTCTCAACTTAAAAGTTACTCAATTTACTCAAACACAACATAAAACATAGAATATAAAGAAAATCTGATTAAAAAAAACCTATTAAATATCTCTTTCTAGAAACCAAATACACTAATTTTTCTCATTATAAGACAATGCATGCAATGTAGTGATACAAATAAAACCCAAAATTCAACTTCAATGAAAATCCCATAAATTTTAAAGCAAACTATGTTGTATTATATAATCTAAAACAAATTATACTTGAAATAATCATTGAAAAATATAAATTCATCTTAGTATCAAAACTATCTTCAAGTCAAAGCATTTTCTTCCTCAATTTGATTTGCCATCCTCTAAAATGAATGACACAATAAAAGAACAAAAGCAAAAATGATATACCAATATCATAAATTGAAAAATTGAAATAAAAGCAAATCCTAATACACATAATTTATAAGAAATACAATAATAAAAAATTGAAGAGATTTTATGAGTGTTCACATAATGCTTATGGAAAAAGTTTGCAGTGGCAGAATGGATTAGTTGCAATTTTTGATACAGAATGAGAAAGAATTTTTGGAGTACGATATAAAAATATTTTATTATCAATACTTAATTAGGGTGTGATAATAAATAAATATTTAATCTAATTTTTAATAAATGATATTTTAGGAATATTAATAAAAAGGGGTGTAAGATTAGACAAGAGAATGTGGTAATAGCCACTCCCAAAAATAAGATAAGATAGAAAAAAAAAATTTAGAATGAGACCAGAACTAATTTTGGGTTAAAATTGATTTAGATAAAAATTAGATTTTAAATATTTAACTAATTACCAAACAAATTTTATAAAAACTCTGAGCCTATTGTACCTACATATCTAGTTTTTTTTTTTTTTGTTTATTTGTCAAACACCCTTTAGATTTTAGAAATATAACACCATTGAATGACTTATGATTATATAAAAAAGTTTTATTTTTAAAACAACATCTTTTCTTCACCGTAATGTTTCTTTCACAAATCATTATCACATAGAAACTCACAAAATTTAATGTTAATTGTTGATGTAACGAAAACCTTTTTTCCTGTGGCAGCTGCATTATTTTCAACGTTAATTTCTTCTGTCCAATGCCTCATTTATAACAATCTAGACGGATGGGTTGCCTACTGTTTGACAAAGGGAACGTACGAATCAATGACTTTCATTAGTAATTGTTTGACAAATGGATCGTAGCCATTGTTTGACGGCCTGCCCTGCCCCAAGAATAGTGCATCATGCATTTGGCTGATTCAACGGAGAAAATCAATGGTGTATCAGTATTTGAATTTGTTATTATCCATTGTAGTAAGGCCCTTTTTGGACGTCCTTTGTCAGTCACATCAGATCGAATTTAGGGTTCCAACTCGAAGGTTAAACTTGCCAGCAAGATCAATATCTTTCATCAGTCGTATAAGATTAGAACTCAAGTTTCAACTAGGATATCAAATCTACCAACAAGATCAATATAATTTGTCGATCACATAAGATCGAAATTTGGGTTCCAACTCGAAGGTCGACTTGCCAGCAAGATCAAAAAGGGGCAAGGGCTTCTATGATGCATCGATGCTATTTGGCGTATGTATACTCCAGCCAAAATTTTGCTACCACATCACTTAGTGTATGCAGGGAGCATAACAAACAGCACCTTGTTTGACAACTGGAACACACCAATTGAGTGTATAGCTTTAGAAGTGCATGGACTGTGTCCAGAATGTTTCTTATGAAGTTATAATAACTCTTGCGTCAAAGTTGATATCCTCAACTCTAGTTAAGTTGTTTAATAAATAAACTCTCTAATGGTAAGAGATTTGAGTTATTTACATGAGATGTCACGCTCACACATCATTACCGTTAAATGTACCCAAAAAAATAATCTTTTTTGTAATTTGTTTACTGTTCCAACAAACGACCAACTACTCAAGCATTCATAAAACTATATAGGGTTTATTTAATCAAAAAGTCACTAGCTAAGAAATAAAGAATAGAAATTTTTTTATTAAAAAGTAAAATTTTTAAGTCTAAAATTTTTACTCTTCATTTTTTAATCAATGCCCTAACAACAGTTAGAAAAATTAACAGCCAAAACATATTATAATTAAGAAGGCCCCAGTGCCCCAAAAAAAGAAGCCTCCATGTGGTCTGTGTGCATCAATATAAGATCTAACGAGCAGCACACCAAAAAAAAAAAAAAAAAACAAAGAAGATAAAAAGGAAAATTCTACCACGTAATAACTAACTACGTTTCTTCTGGTAATTCATTCGTGGACACACGCTTCTCATAGAAACAATCAAAACAAACACTTTACGAAAAATTACAGTATATGACTTTTCTTGAGGTTTCGTATAAGTAATTAATAATCACAACTCCTTTTAATATGAAAATATAAAATGATCTAATTTATTTCTTTGGTAATCCGTGATTTATTTTGGTAGTGAGATTTATGATAACAGAGACTACTGCATCCCTGGTTGTTGTTGTTGGTTTCAATTAATCCAAAATTGTCTCTTGTATTGTACTTAAAACATATAGGAGTTAAATAATCGATGAATTCTAAGAAACTAAAATATGTTTTCCTTTCTATAAACATCACCTTAAGCTTGAAATTTCTTAATTAAGTGTTCTTTTGGAATTCAATCACTTGGACATGTACAATTGAATATATATACTTTTTTTTTTATATTAACAATAATAAAATTTAAATATTTAATCTTATATATACTATTAAAATATTTCACCACTAAATCACTCCTTATAGCTTTAAATACATATACTATATAACAAGAAAAATGCATTTATATAACTTTTAGGATTTTTATTATCGAGAGAAATCTTAATTAATTCACTTAATTGACAAATCTTTCATTTTTTTTAATGAGTCAATCATTTATTATTTTTAAATCATCTAAACCAATCAACATCGACATCTTCTGATAAAACCAATGTAGATTTATCATTATAAAATCACATATAAACGTGGAGACAGCTGTTATTAAATGCAACAGCAACCTTTCTTAGTTAATATGACGTTTTCTCTAATTATCTTATGTCTACAATGTTAAGTTCTAATATAACTCTTAATAAGTTATGGATTAAGTCCTTAAATTTTGTTTATAGAAAAAATTTATTAATAGTTATTTTATTATATAAAAAATATTATATGAAAAAATTGATAGAATTCAAAAATCATATTGACTCAAGGACCATTTTAGCAACTTCTCAATTTACAATATCTAGATGAATAAACGCATATATGATACATGCAATAATCTAATAAGGATAGGTACTATGCTAGCGCAGGTTTTTCAAATAGAATATAATTCGAGTGAAGGTTATAGTGTATCTCATTTTACAAGGTATGTTATATATTTTATAATTGAAAAATTAAGATATAATGGTATATTTATATTTCTCATATCTTATTCTAAAACTCACCTTAAAATCGGAACTCGCAATTCTCTCACGTTAAATAATACGTTCAATTTAGAGTTTGGAAACATGCATTAATAAGTGAGAAAGAGATAGAGATATAATTTTATGATATGCTACAAATGAAATATATTATCATATCTTAACTATTAAATAATAAAGTGTGCTATACACCTTGTGAAATATAGTGCACAAGAGATGTCTCCATATAAGTCATACATAATTCATGTGAGATCTCTGAATTTAACAATAAGAATAAGGCACTACACAAAGACAGCACGCGTTAACAAAAGTATAATGATGCAATATATACAAGGATTTTGTCTTAAATGCACCTTATAATGTATGGCGTATAATGTATTTGGTGGTGTGACACACCCTTAATTTTCAGCCACATTCAGCAAGTGTAGCTAACCGATATAAGGACATGGCCAAACAAACTTAATGAATGCTGCTAAATGAAACCTGAGACTGTTGTTAAACGACCACCCCCTAACCCCCTCTTCTGGCTGCCACTGCCACCACCATTGTCGGCTCTCTCCTCCACACCCTCCACCACAAGCGCACCACCTCGTCCACCATGTCTGCCATCGGCGACGACAACACCGCCTCTCCTACTCCCTCCTCCGCTGCGCCACCAACTCCTTCTCCTCTCCCCTCGGCCACGGCGGCTTGGACATCGTCTTCTCTGGCACCTTCCTGCCGCTGGGAAAACCCCCATAGCTGTGAAGCTCATGGAACCCACCACGACCTCCGAGCAGGACGAGCGCGAGTTGCACAACAAGCTCTTCTTCGCCTACATGCTCCGCCGCTCCCCCCATGTCATCGCCGCCGTGGGTTCTCCTCCGACCCCATTTGGATGTTTTAAATGGTGCTGATGATGAAGTGAAGAAAAAGGAAGGATTTTTGGAGTGTGATGGTGGTGGGGTTGTTGTGGAGGTTGAGGATCGTGAAATAGGGGAGGGGACACAGTGATGGGTGGTGGAAGCGGCGGTGTTGGGTGGAAATGGTAGCGAAGTTGTTGGCTGAGGGAGGAGAGGAACGCTGAAAACAGGGGAGGGGAGCACCTGCACCCCCATTTATGTATCTGGTGCGTGATGCACCTATTTTGTAAGGTGTATTATAGAACGAACCATATATAGGTGCTAATAAAATATACGTAACTTAATATTGTCTATTTTTAACATTTTATATTTACAATGGAAATCTATAATAACAACTAATATTTTTATAATATTAATAATAAATTCTAAAAATATGCTGTTTTTTTGGTGTATCTGAAAATTTATTTTAATGGACTTTATTTTTGAAAAATAACAATTGTCAAGCAGAAAGCTACATGCAGTAGTCAGAAGGCACATGGTGGAGCGGGTGCGGAAGATTCTTTCACGTTTCTACCATACACCACCGGGCCTTTGGAACTGATGTGGCTTCCTAGTTCCTTCGAATGCGACCCTACACAGTATTCAACCAAACCGAGTCACAGCGATTCTGCAGCGTGTAATTTCCACTCCTTGTCGAGGTCAATAGTTACCCAGTACCCACCTACCAATCACATGTAAACACATGTTATATAATAATAGCTATAACAATAAGAGCCCATGACTCGTGAGTGATTGCTAGCCCACAGTTTTTTGTTTATGGCTCTTCTCTACTGCCACACAAGACAAGCCGAACCAACACGCACAGTCACAGGTATGTTTTCGCCGGACACTCCCTAAATCCTAGTCCCAGGTTTAAAGTTTCAACTTAGGAACATGGATTTGTGTTGTTGTACCTTGTGGTCGTGGCCAATATGGCTTTTGTTTTGCTTTTTCTTTCTAGCTTTGTCTGTCTCTCATGTGTTGGGTAATTGAGCACCAACCTCATGCTTGAATTTTTGTATTATGATAGCTAGCTAAATTATGGGTCATGGCTTTCCGTTTTCAAATTCTTAAATTTTCGGGTCTTATTTGCCGTTCCAACATGTGATGTCAGTTATTATTCAACCAAGTTTATCATTCAATTTCGTGAAGGTTCCGGTACCACTTCGAGGGTGGGTGGGTGTTTCTTTCTGATGCTTCTTTATTCTAACCTCTGGTTTCGTCAACAATATTAATTTTCTGTGGGGGTTTCTTTTTTCCCCTCACTTTGTTGAAGTTTTGATATTAGCGATCAAAAACCGAAAAGGAAAATAAATAAATAAATAAACAAAAACTCTTCTCTCCTTTGAAAGTTAAAACTCACTTCTGTGAAGTTTTGAGGGAAACTAATAACTTCTGATTTTCCTAAAAAGTTGACTATTTGCGAATTTGGCAGCTGAAAGGGGATTATTTCTTTGCATGTATGATTGAATTATTTTCCTCTCTTAAATGTCAGCAATGGTGTTCGTTGTCCTGTTTCTTTTTCTTCCTCCACTTCTTTTTTCTCGTTATTTTTCTATGCGGCAAATGCTTTCTATTTTTACATAGCCCTTCTATGCTGTATAATTTGGGAATCTATTCTGCGAAGTAAAATACGCGCTACTACTTGCTTATCTGATAAGAAGCTATTTTACTTAATTTCTCAAGAATATGAATCAATACTTTTTTCTTTTTCAGTATAATATAAACACTTGTTTTTACTTGCTGCTGTTTTTTCCCCCAGCTTTAAGTTGCCCAATCAAAAATCCTTCTTTTTTATCTCTCATTACCGGATGGATTCTAGCTGGGGAATTTAACATGTTCCTAACTAGTGGATGATTTTTTTAGAGGGTATTGATGCAAATGGATGAGATATTGGGTACCTTGTTTTGGATCCATATATGGTCATTCAAATTCTGAAAACACCACCTCCCTTTACCCATAAAGAATCTTACCTACTTTCATAGTTCCATATAGGATTGTTGTCGGTTTCTATCTGTCCTTCTATTCCCCTTTTTCTCAGCACTCCCCTTTTGTTTTCTTATTGTGATATCCGTTAAGTTTGCATCTCATATACGGTATAACTAGATCAGATGCTGTATATATCACCTTCAGGATTACTGGTGGATCATAACATATTTTTCATTATGTAGTATTTCTTTACATGGATGATGGAAACATTTAATTAGGAATCTTCTTAATGACCTGAATTTTCGTAGATTGTAATAATTTTTTCAAGTTTGAACTTGCTTTTCTTTTGCATATCTTCATTTTTAGATCTTGATTTGTCATGGCATTTCAATTTATTTCTTTGCTTTGTTTAACCTGCGTTGAAGTTTGATTAGTAATTATTTTCTTATTATGCAGGTCGTGTTTCTTCAATACATTTGTGAACGGTTGCTGGCACTTGGCACTTTTTTTTGCTGATAATTATAGCATATAGCAGCTTATCAAAGTAGAGATTGCGAGGATGCTGCAAAACTATATGCTAAGCTCTGTGCATGACAATTGACAAATAAGTGACCTGCTGCAGTTGGGAAGAGCCTTCACAGCTAGAAATACAGACTACTCCTTATTCTGATTACCTTTGGTCAGGCTGAGTAAACAACTTTGTAGATGCAAACGTCTCAGAAACATCCAAACCAAGCTAGTATCCATTTCTGCCACCAGCCTGTGCAAGGCATTTACCAAATGTTACAAAGCAATTTATGCCATGATAGCATCATCCAGGGAACCACTGTTTCTGTTGAATCCTGGAAGGAGCAATACTTTACCCTAGAATCATCCCCCGCAACCAATGATCTCATAGGTTGTGATTCCCCTTCCGATGCCAGTGTATTATCATGTAATAGGAGTCCATTTTCTCCACAACTTTCTCAGTCGTGCTATTCAGATCACCACCAATCATCTGACAACACCCACGGGTCACCAATAAGCGGTTACTCTTGTGTTGAGGATGGGAACGAATGGAGGCACAAACTTAGAGAACTGGAGATTTCATTGTTTGAGCCTAATGAATCAGATGTTGCTGACAGTTCTGACTACTGTGTCAATGGTGGCCTCTATGGAGCATCTCCATCAATTAAATATGATTGGGATCAGATTGCACAAATGATTCCAAAGTTTGAGCTGAGAGATGTCCTCATGCGATGTGCACAGGCTGTGTCTGATGATGATATTACAACAGCAATAGGTTGGATGGATAATGTGTTGGGGAAGATGGTATCAGTTTATGGGGATCCAATCCAAAGGTTGGGTGCTTACTTGTTGGAGGGGCTAAGAGCAAGGCTGGAGTCATCAGGGAGTCTGATCTACAAATCCTTAAAGTGTGAACAACCAACAAGCCAAGAGCTGATGAGTTACATGCACATATTGTATCAGATTTGCCCTTATTGGAAGTTTGCATACATATCTGCCAATGCAGTCATTGCAGAAGCAATGGCAAATGAATCCAGGATTCATATAATTGATTTCCAAATTGCTCAGGGCAACCAGTGGCAGTTACTTATCCAGGCTCTTGCACGTAGGGCTGGTGGAGCCCCATTCATTCGCATAACCGGTGTGGATGATTCCCAATCATATCATGCTCGCGGTGGAGGACTTGAGATTGTAGGAGACAGACTTTCAGATTTCGCCAGGTCTTGCGGAGTGCCATTTGAGTTCCATAGTGCTGCAATGTGTGGCAGTGAAGTTGAAAGAACAAACCTGGTAGTTCGACCTGGGGAAGCTCTGGCTGTAAATTTTCCTTATGTTTTGCACCACATGCCAGATGAGAGTGTGAGCACAGAGAACCACAGAGACAGACTCTTGAGATTGGTCAAGAGCTTGTCTCCCAAGGTTGTGACCCTTGTTGAGCAAGAATCCAACACCAACACTTCATCTTTCTTTCGCAGGTTTGTTGAGACCCTGGATTACTACACTGCTATGTTTGAATCAATAGATGTGGCTCGCCCCAGAGATGATAAGAAGCGGGTCAATGCGGAGCAGCATTGTGTGGCACGGGACATTGTCAACATGATAGCTTGCGAGGGGGTTGAGAGGGTGGAAAGGCATGAACTTCTAGGAAAGTGGAGGTCGAGATTTTCCATGGCTGGATTTAAACAATGCCCCTTGAGTCCTTCAGTTATGGCTGCTGTTCGAAATCTATTGAAGGAATTCAATCAAAATTATAGGGTTGAACAGAGAGATGGTGCTTTCTATCTTGGCTGGATGAGGAGAGCTATGGCTACCTCTTCTGCTTGGAGGTGAAACTGACTGTTTCTGAGTTTTGGCCACCTCTTTTCTGTTTAACTTCTAGCATAATTCAATGGTATTTGCAGGTTGTTCATAGGACCTAAGATGTAGCTATGTTCCAACATGTGCCCCTTTTGAGGGTTGTACTGCAGTCTTAGTATCTCCAACTAATGTCAATATTGAAATAAAAGGGAAATAAACAAATTTCCGCTATAGCTTGACTATTTTATTCGTGGATTTTTTTAAAACTTTATTATTGGATACATTCTTGGACATAATGTGAGTAGTGTGAGAAACAAAATAACATAAAAGAAGTTTTCATTGTTTTTTAACATACAAGTCTTGTAATATTTCACATTAATGTCCGATTTAAGTATTCAAAGAATGCATCATCTCTATTTGAGATGAATAAATTACTCACATTTTGTTTACTCGTTAGTTTCCTTTTCCCGTGTAATAACAAGCGAAATCTTCTAATGCACAAGTAGATGGGGCCCAAAGATTTGGTCTACTAGTCTTTGAACGCTTTAGCATGGTTATTAACCTCGACTTGATAATCGATTTGGCCAAAACATCACGTCATCAGATCATTGATTTAATCAGTGAATCATTGATTGAATTGGATATAATTAAATAAATATATAAATATATTAAAATTTGAATAAATACAATAAAATGGCACAAATAAATTTTATAATGGTCAAATAATTTTTTTGACAAAAATAAAAATTATATTAATGATGCCATAATGCAATCATTTTAATGCCTCTTAATATATATATTTTTTAATATGAAGCCTTAGTATCCTTTTTGCTTTTTTGGTCTTAAATTTCAATTTCATTAATAGACACAAAAAGAAATTAAAAAACAAAGGCCCGATATTAAATTCTGGTACAAATAAAGAAAGACTTAATGTCCTTAAAAAAAGAGTTAAATCAACCAGGCCAAAAAATTAGCCCTATCTAATAACCTAAATGTTAAAAGGTGATGGATTCATTAGTCCCTTTATTTATAATCGTTAAATGCATTTTAAACGAAATCTAACGGCTATTGTTTTGTTCGTGCCATTTTGAAGTGAATTTGTTTATGAGTGTCTGTATTGTTTATTTTTGAACATCTATCCCTTATTTTTTTTCCATCGGAGCAGGGCAAAGTACACTGCCGGCCATAATGGGTTTGATGTAACCACCCACCTCCGCCCTACCCACTCGTGGCATGGGGCTCTATTTTGTGTAATAGTTTTGTTGGCATTTTTAGATTGCTTTGTTCCAGCAGTGTTCACTCTTGTCCTCTTTAGTGGTGGTCTTCATTTACTCCTTTAGGGTTGTAACAACCCCTTTGAAGTAAGGAGCTCCATTGAAGAACTTCATGAGCTTTGCAAGTCTTTCTTCATCAAGTCACAGCCTTTTCCCTCTTTTCAAACATTTTCTTCTTCACTCTCTTCTTCATTCTCTTATTCCTCTTCACCCAATTCAGTTCAAACATAGCAGAAACAATAACAGCACAGTAACAACCCCCACCATGCCGGTTCTGCCACCACCACATAATCTAAAAGAAGGTGAATTGAGCTTCTTTTTCTTTGAACGATTGAAAGGGAATCAAATACTCCAGAAAGAAATAAAAAAATATTGAATTTAGGCTTAAAAATCATATCTTTTAGCATGTTTGATTGTTTGGTAGCTACTTCTCCTCAAATTTTTTCCAACTTGTTTTTTGGTATAACTTAAGGGGAAAAATGGTAAAATTTTAAGACATAACTAAGCTTTATTTTTTATGTATGGGATATTACAAACATAGCACCTCAAAAGGATGCTTGGGTAGGAAAAAGTGGAGAGGAACAAATCCAATCCGATAATGTTCATTGTTTTGGGGCTAGCAAATTACAAATATGGGGCTAATAGATGATTTCTTTCAAGGTATGAACTGACAGGGTGTTTTGCAACAGCCACTTGAGATTGCTTTGTTGACTATTGTAGTGGTGGTGGTGGTTTCTATTTATCTCTTTAAGATTGAATTACATCATCACACAAATTGCTCGGATAAAGAAGGGAAATCGAGAAAAGATATAGTTTGCAAATAAAAAAATTGAGACCTTTTTTTGCAATAACATTGAACAACTTTCGGTGGTTAATTTCGAATTTTTTCATGTGGGACTATCATTAGTCCATATGTTGAAAGGACCAACGAATCCTTCACCATGTTAAAAACCTTAAGGTCTACAAATTTCTTCTTTCTCTTGATAGTTAGCAACAGTGGCCACCCACATAGCCCTTTTCTTTCTTTCTTTCTTTCTTTCTTTCTTTCTTTCATTCTATCTTTTTGAGCAGACTAAAGCAACGCCGAGCAGGTGTGGTAGCAGAATCCAATGGAGGCTATGCTTGGCGCAATAGTGAGCAACGGCACAACAGTGACAGACCACTTTCTGCATTCGGAGCTTCTAGCCTTCTACCTAGGTTCTGGGTTCTACCATTTTGCTTCTTCTTTTTCATGACCCGGTTCGGTTTAATCAAACCAGCTTGGTCACCGGTTTTCACCCAAACCGATTGAGTCACACTGATTTATTTCGGTTCTATTGCGTGGTCGATCTTTAGAGTAACTCAGACCGACTAGTTGGCTGGTTCACCAGTTTACTGACCCGACCGGCGGATCTAAGCCGGGTTTTATAACTATGCTCTTTAAAATTTAAATAAGGAAAAACAAGATTTCTATTTCTCTTGTTTTGTAGTTAAAATTAAATGAAGAAAAAAATAGATAATTTATAAATTTAAACCTTCAACATAACATCTACATTGTAAATTTATACCACATAGTTAAATATAAATATGTAATTTAACTACCATTCAATTTGATAAGAGCATGTCGCTCTACTCAGGTATAATTTTTAATTATACGTATTCATTTTAAGATTTTTAAAATGAGTTTCTTGATATTTTTATATTTTTTGCGTCCAATCCAATCATAACACATAATTATTAACTACGTGAAGCAATTTTTCTTAACTTTCTTGTGTATCTATTATAGAGAGGGTTTTACATAATCATCATTTTCATGAAAAATTAGTCAAACACCAAAAAGAATTTTCTCTTTCCTGTGTAAATACATATTAGCTTCTTTTTTTCATGTAAAAAAAAGAAAAAAAACACATGTAAACATATGTTAAAAAACATGTCATGCTACTCTTGTAAAGGATGCTTTTTTCTTAAATCATAGCAGTTATTTAAATTAAACATTATTACAAAGTTAATATTATCTCAGCGGAAGACTTTCCTAACAATTACCTTATTTAAACACCAAAAAAAAAAAAAATTACCTTATTTGATATTTGACATGACACTTTTGTTCAGGAGTGTCATTCGGTTTTTATCGAACCCTTACTGATTTTTTTAATGTGATCTGCAACCGTTATTGATGAATGCACGTAAAAGTTTCTACGATTTCCTTCAAGGGATCTATTAAAGTCAAGTTTTCCTCAATAAATAATATTTAAATTATTTTATACAATAACAACAATAAAGCCTTTTCTGGTCCGATGAGAATTTTAATCATTTTATAAGTAACCAAACTTAAATTCATTCTATCAACTTGTGAACATATTGACAAATTTAGCTATAAATAATTCGCAAATTCTTTCAATTAATTGGTAAAACTATTTGTTATGGCTAAACATTTAAATAAACAACGGCTACTTACAACTTATTTATAATCTTCCAATTGTGTGATTGATTCAGATAGTATGATATTTCCAATTGAAAAAAAAATTAAAGATATTTTTAATTCTTATAAATATAAGGCGTTTAAGTTTTAGCACCTTTCAAATTACTTTTTTTTTTTGGGCTTTTGGTCTTTTTGTTTATCAATATTTTGTTTTTTATTTCTTCCGACCTATTAGCCAACACTGATAAATGATGACATTATTAAGAATCAAGATAAGATTATTAAAATATTTATAAAGATATAAAATAAAATTTTTAATATTTATAATAATTAAATATATATTCTAAAATATTTATAGAGACTAAAATTTTAAACAGTAAGGATAAAAAACATAAAATTAGAAAAAAGAGGGACCACATACCAAAAAAAAATTTAGAAGGAATAAAACTAAAATGATCTATAATCATAATAACTAAATATATATTTAAATTAAAAAAATATTTTTATATATTTTTTTTGCAAAATAATTTGAAATTTGTTTCTTGCATTTTCTCTTTGGGTGGATTTAGGGCCTAGAAGTCTGAAAGGAAACCCAAAAACAAAACAAACCGGGTGCACCAAAAAGGGGATAAGATATAAAGAGCAAAAAAACGACAAAAAAGAGGGATAAGATATAAAACACACTACTTTAGGTTTAAGTCTTATAAATTTTTTAAAAAAATAGCGTTAAGAAAATTTTAATTCCATAATGAATTGACTTGATTTAATCTAGATTAATTGAAATCTAAGTAAATTTTAGACTAAATAATAATAATAATAATAATAATAACTCTTAATCTAATTCATAAGTGACCACATTGTTAGGTGTTAATCACTGATTTGGCAAATTCTTCACAAAAGGAGTTGAAATTCTTACATTGACTGGTGCAATAGACAAAACTATTTTTATATTGTCCTATTCACGTTTAAAATAATCTTTCAACAAAAGTGTAATACTCCCAGGATGGAATCTTACTTAAAATGGAAATTAAATTAAATAAAATTAGAACATATATTACTATTTATTTAATAGAATTTTATATTAATATTTTATTGTTGTCAAAATTTTTATACTAGCACATATCATTAAAATTGGTTGACTCTTATAATAATTATCTTTTATTTAAAATAATAATGTAGAAAACTTTACGGTGTCCGTATATTAAAATTGAACTCTAATTTATGTATCACTCATCGTATCTTTTTTCCTGTTTTCTTTTGTTACTAAGCTTCATTTCATTATAATGCCCTCTTGCGTACACAAGCAAATTGCTTCGGTTTCGCTGTCCAGTAATCGAATCTGCAGTAGCAGGTAAAATGTCTTCTAACCAATCTTCAATTCATTGCCCATTCACAAGTACTTAACTTTTCCAATTTCAACAATTGAAAATTGTGTTACTGTTAGTCCATAATTGTCCCTTTAGTTAATTCTTCATAATGAAAATTTAATGTTAAAATTTATTGAATGACCATCTTGTTGCTTCGTATCAGATATTTGTAATCTGTTATTGATGATAATCTAAACACCTTAAAATTTTCGACAAAAGGTCACTTGTTCCTCAATTTTCATGATTGTCGTGTGCCATGTGCTTGATTATGATCTACTCAGCCAGATATATTCGATCGTCTTAGATACGTGTTATTAAAGTTTGATCTCGTAAAATTTAATATGGATTCAGAATGTAATTTTTCTTGTGGCTGGTGATTGGGAAGTCACATGCGTGTTGCTCTTCAGAAGAAAGATCTGAGCATGTTGAGGATGAATATAGTTATTATTATTTATTGTAGAATTTAGTATTTTGAAGAGAGGCTAATGAAGGTGGGGCATGGAAGAATAATAATTGTGCAGAATGCAAAGGGAGGAAGAGAAGGAGAGACGCCGTCTACGTGACAGGCAGAGGAGACAATCAATGACTCAAGAACAAAGGGAGAGGCATCTTGCTAGACGCCGCAGAAACTACCGGCTCCGCAGGCAGAGGGCTGCAAACGCATTTGCAAATGTTAATGTTCCTTTTAGTCCTCTGACCCCTCAGCCTCGGCCTCAGCCTCATTTTCCACATTCAAGCACTGGTGAAGACAGTTCCAGTGCCGAGCTTCAATGGGCCACTTCTTCTTCAGACCCCACAATCCTCACTCATGTCCATAACCTAGGACAAGACACATCCGAAATTGTTGAAGGTGATCTCTTGTTATGCTGTGTCTCATCCTAGTTAGTTTTTATGTTTACGTTATGGGCTTCTGTACCCAAAAATATAAGGTTTATGGGCTTTTCTTGTGTTCCTTTTTATTTTATGTTTTATTTTTGCTTTATGCAATATGCGAGCAATAGGATCATCAATCCAACTGGAGGGTCTACCAAGAAGGTTGCGGCTGAGTGGTATTAAACATCTTGCACGAAGCCTGATGAGTCCATCGAGTGAGCCTACTGGAAATCACCAGGTGGCAGCACAGTTGTTACCCAAGGCAGACGCATCAGGTGGCGATGGTGAGTAAGTTGGCTGAAGAGGAAAAAAACTATTCTTATATTTTTTGGCGAAATTATATATGGTTGACGCATTCTAATTCAGGTTGCACACCAAAACCCTTTCGTTTGATTCGTGTCAAGCACATTGCCCGATCAATAAGTACTCCTTCCGAAGAGACTGCAGCTCAGAAGAATCAAAATGTGACGGTGGAAGGTACTAATTTTTAGTTTGTTACTGGAAACGTTTGTTAGTAGCATTGGTTTCTTAATGTATACAGCAGTTAAAATTCAGTGGAACAGAATATAAAACAGTCTACAATATATTCATTCACTAAAGCCTCTATCTAAATCATCTCACAGGTAAATTGTGCATTAAGACCATCAGGAGCCGAGTTAGAATAATTGTTTGAAGTGGCTAAAGACAAAAACGCTTCAATTGGGAGGTTACTTTTTTTTAGAAGGGGAAAAAAAAAAAAATCAGAACCATTCGCATATATAATGACGTATTTGATTTTCTAAAACAAATTATATCAGATTTCATGGATTTTGAGGAGAGCGCAAACAATTGATACCCATAAATGCGAGCGTGCGATGGTAAAACTTCTGCGGATCCGATCTCCATGCTTATTATCACGTTGAACAGGCTGTGCTTTAAAACAGCAGCACTACGTTTACGCTGAAGAACATAATAGTTTACATTCGAATGAAATGGAAGCAGTATGATGGAGCGAATAGTAATAAATTGATAATTAGCGTCTTCCTTCCAAATTCTTTTATATTTTATAGCATTTGGCTGAGTAGATGATGGGTACCAGGGTATGTAGACAATATTCATCGGACAATATTCATCGATTACATGAAAACATAACAGCAATTTAAATCTTATTTCTTGAAGACATGACAAGAACAATTCCTAAATGACAGCTCTAATATAAATGTTATATAAGCACCTGGAAAATGTTGAGAAATCAGGTTTGATATGCGAATCATTTCAATGCAAACCAGCCATAAATCTTTAACTGTTTTATTAGATCTAATAAGTTATTTTTGTTGAAACTTATGGCTAGCAAAATTTTTTCGTCCGAATTTTAAACCAACTGCATATTCGGGATTTGAATCCGAGACCTATAGTTAAGTTAGGATAATCTCTGTCAGTTGACCTATGCATTCGTCGATGCTAAGTCAAATGTCACTAAACTCTAATACATCTCAAAATAGAGCATAATGGATTTCTTGAAAAAAATAATAAAATAAGTAGTCCATAAAAATTCTGAAAAGCCAATACAGATATCTATTGATTAAATTATCTTCATGTGCTCATTTTATCGGGATCATTTAACGAAAAAGATTAAAGAATTTTGTATATAAAGTATACTTGTAGTTTCTGCACTAAACTAATAAGAAATGAAAAATTCAAAATCTTTTTCCTTATCATATAATGGCACTAGGTGTTTCAAAAGTTGTACCAAAAATTTGCTTCTTCTTTTTTTCCCTTATCATTTCGAAAGTTGATTTAGAATGGACCAAGGTGTGCAATTTGTGTTTTCGGTTGTTTTTGGTCGATTGAACGTATACAAATGTGAAACTAATGCAAAACGATTTTTGGTGAAACGGGCCTAAAATGATTTGGATCCCAGGTGCACAATAATAAGGCGTGAGATCCCGGTGAATGCTGGGCTTAGTTGTATGTGGGCCGAAAAAATAGTTGGTTTTGCGGAGTTGCGTTAACGCAGAGATAAACCTAGTTTTTGAATGGCGGCGACCCAACTACTATAAAAGTTTTTTATGGGTATTTACTTCTCACCTCTCAGCCGAGCTCTCTTCTGTGTCTGTGTTGTAGCGTTTAGTTGTGGTGGTGGTGGATTTCTAGGGTTTTGGCAGCTATAGATGCGGGTATGCTTCATTCGCCGTGGTAATTTCCAGCTATAGATCTTGTCGTAGTTGTTGTGTTGTTTTTTTTCTTCTACTTGGAGTCTTATTAGTGTGGAATGGTTTTAATGTGACGGGGGATTTGCGAGAATCCCTAACTTGAACGGGAGCAAACTGATGGTTGTGTTTGCATAATCCCAAGTTAACGTTACATAGCGATGTTCGTTGACGTTGACGGTCCTCCCTCTTGGGAGCTCCTCCGTCGATGCGAGTCTCATATTCCATCGCCTTGTGGAGCAGCGTTGCTGCCTTTACCTCTTGGGACTGGCCATGAGACCAACATTCCTCAACATTTTGCCTTTTGGGGCTCTTCTTTTATTATTATTATTATTATTATTATTATTATTATTATTCGTCTGAAAATGATGCCGATGATGATATCAGTCACCAAATACCATCTTTCGGGACTGAATACCCTTGATGTTATTATTCTGCAATTCTGAGGCTGTTTTTTTTACCCACATTTGTGAGTCTGCTGTCGGTCTTTTTTATTGAATTTTTATGAGAATTGAGGATTTGGTTGTGCAATAAAGTCGGCTCATGATCTGATGATCTGGTATTGTTTGCATATAGTTATCCTTGTTTTTGGGGTTGTTACTAGACTATTGGTTCAATACTTAGACTTACATTTTTAGTCTAATCCCTTTATTTCTTGTCTTTCTTGGAGGTGGAATTTATTATTAGTTTTTGAATATAATTTTCCTAGAGAACAATGATTTATGACTGGGTTTAGAAGACGCAATATTATTTGTTGCTTCGTCTTCTACTTGCAAAGTACAGAGAAAGAGAAATGTCGATGTACGTTTCCTACTATGCACCTGATTTTCCAAAATAGTAGCCAATGATGATATCAGTTACCAAAACCATCTTTCGGGACTGAATGGCTTTTCTGCCTTGCTGCATTTCTGCAATTCTGAGGCTGTTTATCCTGCAAGCCGGCAATTCTGTCGTACAATTTTATTTTTTGATTTTTTGGTCTACACATACAAGTTTATTGTTTGGATTTGAGTGTTGTTGTTTTGAATATAATTTGGCTTTTCATTCAAAGATCGATACATTTACATTGTGGGATCCATAGAGAAAGGAACCCAAGTTTCAATGAAAGCAATGAATCTACGCAGTGTCCTGGACATTAATTCATTAAACCATCTAAATTCTAAATGGCACCCACTGAAATAATATCCATGATAGCCTCAAGTTCAGTGACCTGGAAATGAAAGCTGTTCAAGGGGTGTACTCTTGGTTATAATCAGACTTTAGCTAATCAAGTGCTCTTAAATTAAGGAATTTCCAGGTCCCTTTTATTTTTCTAATTTGGTTAGCTATAATGAATTAGAGAAACACCTAACAAAAACCCTAATCACACTTGTGTTTTTTATACAAGTATAATTAGTAGTAGAATCTGTATATTAAGACAACTTTACTGAAAATTCTCATGTTTCTAACCAATGACTTATTAAAAAAAAATTTGAAATAAGGAGACCTTGGATGATACTAAGAAAACTAGTAAACTAGTAAGCCTTGGAATAGAAGGGCAAGGTCAAAAGTATCAAAAGCCGTGGATCACAGGTATCAATCATGCACATGGGTACTAACGTAAAGATCACTCAACAAAGAATTTGGGTCGTCAATTGTGATACATTTACAAATAGACTATTCTGTAGTGTAAATACTTGATTGACATATCAACAAAACTTGATAGTATGATACCTGTTCACCAGTATCAAGTCCAAACTTGCGCCTAAAATATGATAAGTTGGTCTTTGCCCAGCATGGTAATTGCAGATCATCATGCGTGCGTAACAAGTGAATCCAGTCCATATCTTGTGTCATTGCTTGATCTGATTACTGCCACAATCCTGCATTAGAGAAAAATTTAAATTCGACTAAATTATGCATGTAACTCAGAAATCAGGCTGTTGCTTATACACACACATGATAAACACCCGTTGATTCTTTGGATCAGACTATTGCCTCTGAATAGAGGAGTGTGGTTAACCTGCTGTTGGTGCTCTCTAATTGAATTCGACGAAGGATTGTGATGGTTTGGCCGGCGAAAATGAGAGCCACTATGACGTGAATCTCACCCGATGGAGGCTGAGGCGCTTCCATATGAAAGTTCCGATTTTGGGTTGAAAATGCTGTTGATTTGAGGTTGAGATTGAGGTGGACATTATTAGAAACTTAAATTGGGTTATTGCGATTTGCGAATAGAGCCGACAGATGCAGGAGCCCCAGAAAAATGAGCAAAGGGGGAGGGGTTTTTTGTTTTGATTTTGGGAAGATGAGGAGATAAAGCTGAAAACTTTGGGTTTAGAATGACCTTCATCCTGCAAATAGGTATCATGTATTAACTCTTCGATGATAGGATGGGAAGGGTTTAAGGGTTTTGCCGCGAAGAGATTAGGGAGCCAAATTTTTCATACGAGTTTGCGAAGGTTTTTCCAGCTTGGAGGGTCTTTTTATGGGAATGAATGAATATTTAACTTTTACATCATTGAAATCGTATTCTGAATTTAAGAACTCATCCATATTATCTAAATTTTTTATTACTAGATCGCTCTTAATGACATTAGACAAAGGACAATATATTGGCTTGAACTTTCAAACTAAAATGTAATACGAATAAGGGGTTACACGAACAATTAGAAGTTGAATCATATTTAAATTATAATGTTTTTATTAAATTATTTGACTTTACGTTATAAAGTATTTTTAAAGTAATTTAATTTTATGTCTTAGGCTAATATATGTGTAGATATATTTTGTTTAACAATTTGATTTTCATAATATAAATTTTGAATTAATTAAAATTTTTTTGATACATTATCGATAATGAGATTTAAACCTAAAATTTCATGCAAATTACTCAAATCTTTCACTATTAAACTATCTCTAATAATTTTTGAATTAAGTAAATTAAAGGTTATATAAGAAGATTTTACAATACTTAAATCTTATATTTCAATTTCTAAAGCTTGTTTCATTGAAAAAAAAAAAAAAATTGAAAGCTTGTCATAAACATATCAGCTCTATGAAAATTTCCCTTAGTAGTCAATGTAGTCAAGATGGCTGAGTTGGTCTAAGGCGCCAGTTTCAGGTACTAGTTCAAAAGGGCATGGGTTCGAATCTCATTCTTGACACATTTTTTTCACATGGAAGTGGACCTAAAATCATGTAGCAGTGGGAGATGTCACACAACGCCTTTTAGATAAAGATTATCGGATAAAAGGTTTAATATTAGCAATTTCATTAATTGAAATTTTTTTTTTTTATCTTTCTTAATAATTACTAAAATATTATTTTCTTTCTTAATTCTGGCTAACTCTTACATGACTCTTTTCTAATAATTGTTGTTTAGACAATTTTTTCCAATGAAATAATTTTATTTAACCAAATTCAACATAATAATACCGACATATAGTTGGTTGTAGTAAAGTTGTGGATTGTGATCTCGGCAAACTTTATTTTTCATATCAAAGATTCAAATTTTGGAGTCACCACTTTTCGGAGAGTTTTACTTAACCACTACTCTCAATCCTAAATTATATGAGTAATTCCTCAAAAAAAATGTTAACATAATAATACAATAACTAATTTTTATCTTATTAAAAAATTAATAAAATAATAATACAATACCCTACTTATTATATTTTATAAAAAATAAAAAATTAATTAAACATTTTATCTATATTTAATTATGCATACATGATAAGTTATCATTGATCACTTGTGATTTTATATTAATCAATATATATATATATATATATATATATATATATATATATTTTTGGTATATTGACGGTAATAAGATTTGAACTTAGAATCTTATACGAATTATTCAAATCTCTCATCACTAGACCACTCTTAATGGCTTAAATTCAGTTAATATTAAATCATTAATAAAATCTTTATTTATAAAAGGATAACAAAATTTATGATGTTAATAATTATTAATAGAGAAATTGATTTTTTTATGTGAAAAATTGATAGTTATTAGAAGAGAGAAATAATAATTTTATTAATAATTATTAAGGAAGAGAAGATATGCGTTCTCAATTAATGATATTATTATTGTCAATTATTAAATTAGACATTGCTATCTAATTCAAGCCAAAAAAAAAAAAAAACCAACTAAATGAGTGAATGATGCTAACGTCACTCAAAAGGGTGAAAGTAAGTATTATTCATCTTTACAAACATCTACAGAAAGCTTTAAAATGATTTTTTTCTATTTGAATTAAAATGAAAGTTTTGAATGTCTCAAAATTTGAAAATTATTAAACGTATATTAAATGCTTGACTCTTATAATAATTCGTAATTGATTAAAAATATAAAATATTTTATACTCATATTATATCAAAATCAATCTAATAAAAAAAATAAGTGATAAGACCATAAAAACAACAATTACAGCGGTGTTATTATGATGGTCAAGATAAGGTTGAAGTCAACAACCTTCTATAAATTACCACTGACAAATCACCCAAGAAAAAATGATACACACTGACATAAAAGATTATAGAACGCAAGAACACTGAATATATATATATATATATATATAGAGAGAGAGAGAGAGAGAGAGAGAGAGAGAGAGAGAGATACCACAATATCGAAAAGCCACCGAGGAAAAGGGAGCGAAATACCATAAGGGAGAACAGCTCCCCGATAGAAAAGGGCCGGAATTCCACAAGAGAGAAAATCCGCAGAAAGATATAAGGGTCGTAGGTTGGCTAGGAAAACTTCCATTTGTCGCTGCTTCTCGATTCTGGCAAAGGTACATAACATGCTTTCATCGCTGCAAAGTTTCATTGGATATTTCCCTCATGGCTATATATCATCATTTTGAATTAATTTTGAAAATTTTTATGATTTCGATGTCTCTGCACACATAATCACCTTGAACCTCAGCATCTTCCTTAACAATGTCATCGCCATTCACTTTGACGTTTCCTATTCCTATCACATCTGGATTTAGTGCTTCATTTATTTCACCTATTCAGTAAGTTGTTTCCTCAATGATGTCACATTTGCTAACGCATAATATTTACTCTAATTTGTCATTTTGTATATGTTTATCATGACCTTGGTGATTCAAAATTGCTTACCATTTAGCATTTCAAAAGTATACATTCTGACGTAGTTGGTTAAATGTTGTTAAAACCCATGAGCTTTCGTTGCAACTGTCGTATGATTGGTATTCATTTCTAAAATGTTCTTCAATCAAGAACGAGATAGTATGCTTGTGCCGTTTTCTATTTTTTTTAATTTTTTGGTGGATACTTTTACCCTTCTTTATATACTTTAACTTATCTCATTTGTTTAAAATCAACTCCTTTTTTTTCATGAATAATTATAATCTGTAATTGTTTCCGTGTCTAATCTCAATTTTACATGCTTAATACTCTTTCTCGAACTTGCGCTAAAAATCGCCTGGTAATGAGTTAAGATTTGGATATGAATTAAACAATCCAAATTATTTCCATCAAAATATTTCTCACTTTGATTATTTGCACGGATATTAAGAAATCCAAAGTCAGGGATTAATTATAAAAATATTTATCAAAATATTCTAATTTAATAACTAATTTATTGTATTAATATTTTTTAATTATGTTTATAATTATATGGAGGGTAAAGTAAAAAAAATTATAATAAATATTTTATTAAAATATGAGAGCGACAGGTAACATGAACAAAATATTTTAATTAAAAGTAACAGCTATTTTGAATCAAAGGGAGTAGTTGGCAACTTATTGGTCTTACAAACGATATCCTTAGTTATTAACTTTAAAGGTATTCGTGATTATTTAGTGATCCTTCCTACGGATAATACCATCTGTGCAAGATCTGAAATTTTAATGAAAAATAATCAATCGAGGAAATATTCTTGAAAGAACTACCTTAGATTTTCTTTACACTTAAAAATATGTAAATATGAAAGGTAATTTAAAAGTGTAATTAAATATTTTAATTTAATTTCTAACTTCACATTTCCCCAAAGTTATGAATTTTATAATTTAATATTTGATATTTATTCTTAATTATATTGAATCTTAATTGGTAAACATTTTATTCTCTTTTATATTTCTTTTTTGTTTTGTTGATACATATTGTGATTTAGTTTTAAATTTATAGTTAAACATATATTATCATTACTTTTATTTATGTGATTCATTTTGATATAATGTAAAGAGTTTTATATTATCATATAATCGTATATTTCTATATGTATAACTTTTGTGGTAGTGACTAAAAAAGTTAATTACTTTCTATAATACATGGTTTGGTAATTGGGTAAAAAAATTATACTATTAGTGTATAAAAATAAATTTTTATTTATTATTGCATAGAAAAAATTTTGCATAGAAAAAATTAAGTATGTTTGGCTTATTATAATTCACATAATTAGCAAATACTTTTTATTTCAAATAATTAAGAGAATGCAAAAAAAATTATGGAAGAAAAATATTAATATTTTTATTTTTATTTTTGACTAATAATATATAACTCAAAATAACATTTCATAGTAAATCAATTCGATCTAAGTTAAATTAGTTAAAATCTAATAATATTTGGCTACGGGTGATTTAGACAAAAAAAAAAAAAGAAAAGAAAAGTAGAGAACCTCAAATATATTTTACACAATCCAACCATAATCAATTTTTTCTTCTACTTTTTGCCTTTCAACCAAGCGTCATTATGTTATCTTTTCTGTACTTGTAATTGAGCAATTTATTATTGATACAATTTTCAAAAAAATTTGTCGCCCAACAATGGTGTAATTTTTATCTTTTGTTTAACTGAACTCAGTTTTTTGTTTTTGGTGTAATTTTCATTTCAGGTAGCATAGAACCATTGTCAATTTATTATATACTTTGGATTTTTTTTTCAATCATAATTTTCTTTTCATTCTTTGTCATAAAATTTTTAAATGTTTGTAAACAAATTAAATCAAGAGGAATGTTATTTGTACCACTCTTTATTGTAGATATTTAAAGACAAAATTAGAAAAAAAATTATAAAAAAAAAAGAAAAGTAAAAAAGCAAGAGAAGCAAGAAGAGAAATAAATACAAAGTATCAAAGTATATCAATTGATAAAATGTACCAAAAAATATTTCTCATTAAATCAATATTGCTCTAGAGCTCAAAATATAATATATTAGTTATGTTGCCTGCATGTACATAGAACAAGTGTACTTTGAAGCTTCACTTGTGAATTGAATTGACGGCATTTTCAACGGGGACTGCAGGCTTGTAAGTTGATAAAGATGGAGGGGGGTCACGAGGCCGCCAGCAAGGCAGAGTTCACAGAATGTTGGCATAGAGCAACTGGTTCGCCTTATATTATGCGCCTTGCTTTGTCTGCCGGCATTGGCGGTCTCCTTTTTGGCTATGATACAGGTACACTAACCCTACCAATACACAAACACACGCCTTTTCAATTTTGCTGTGATAGTGATACATTAATCAATAGATGAAATTGGTTTTTTCCTCCAAACTCTCACATATATGTATAATATAGGTGTCATTTCTGGAGCCTTGCTATACATCCGTGAGGACTTTGTGCAAGTTGACAAGAAAACATGGCTACAGGTGAGTGAGTTGTTCTCATCATTTTGCATGCTTTCATCGTTTTAGAACAAATGTATGTGTCTATTTTCCCTCTCTATTTCTAGCTAGATGGTTGATTTTTATTATTAACTTTGTGTGTGTGTGTGTGTGTGTGTGTGTCTTTACGGCTGTGCAGGAAACCATTGTGAGTATGGCTGTAGCAGGAGCTATATTTGGTGCTGCAATTGGAGGATGGATTAATGACAAGCTAGGGCGAAAGATCTCAATTATGATTGCTGATGTTGTGTTCTTTGTTGGTGCAATAGTTATGGGTGCTGCCCCAGCTCCATGGGTCATCATTGTTGGAAGAGTTTTGGTTGGTCTGGGAGTTGGTATGGCATCCATGACAGCGCCTCTCTACATCTCAGAAGCTTCCCCTGCTTCCATTAGAGGAGCTCTAGTCTGTATCAATGGTTTCCTCATCACTGGTGGCCAGTTTCTCTCCTACCTTATCAATCTCGCATTCACCAAGGTACATACATAAAAGAAACACGTGCAGTAACTCAAGTTCATAACTCTCAGATAACTTAACTTAGGCCTTGGAAGTATTTTCATAGTTTTCTTAATCGTCAATGTTATTTGTTGTTTCAGACTCCAGGAACCTGGCGTTGGATGCTTGGGGTGGCTGGAATGCCCGCTTTGGTTCAGTTCTTATTAATGTTGACCCTCCCTGAGTCGCCTAGATGGCTCTACAGGCAGGTATGTATAATGCAAGTTGTCAAGCATGAAAAATATCCACTTAATTAAAGAAAGAAAGAAAGAAAAGGTTTTGTTGTTGCTGGCAGCATTTGTGAGTAATGATCAAATAAATTTTAAATGTCTACGAAATTATGTACCTTGTAAACAGGTCGTTGTTCTTTGACCCTTGCATTGGCATTCGTGCTTTTTTCTTTTTTTTTTTTTTCCAATCTCATTTACTACCCTCTAAAATAATCATCATTGGAGCCATTTTCCGCAGGGTAAGGAAGAAGAGTCAAGGAACATCCTGGCAAGAATCTACCGCCCCAGTGAAATTGAAGAGGAGATGAGAGCCATGAAAGAATCCGTTGAAATAGAGAAGCAAGAGGAAGGGTTGACTGGGAATAGTCTCGGAGAGAAACTAAAGGGCGCTTTCGGTAATGCTGCGGTTCGAAGAGCGCTGTACGCAGGCATCGCTGTCCAAGTTGCTCAGCAGTTTGTGGGAATCAACACCGTCATGTACTACAGCCCAACCATTGTGCAGTTTGCTGGAATTGCCTCCAAGTCCACGGCTCTTGCACTCTCTCTCATTACATCTGGCCTAAATGCCGTTGGTTCTATCCTCAGCATGGTTTGCATTGATAGATATGGAAGGAGAAAACTGATGCTCATCTCTATGATTGGCATCATCATTTGCCTTCTAACTCTAACCGGTGTATTCTACCAGGCAGCACAGACTGCTCCAGGAATTGATAACCGAGACTCCCTCAGTTTTGGTTCCAACTCTACATGCCAGGCTTACACTAGCTCCCCCAATTTCTCTTCATGGAACTGCATGAAGTGTTTGCAAGCTGAATGTGCTTTCTGTGCCAATAGCGAGAGTAATGTAAGTTCATTCCACCTACCAACTTAATTTGTTTTATCTTATCATATGCTAGCTAATATTGTCAATCACTTTTCTCTTTTCCCTTTTTTTTTGCCTTGACCAACTAATCTTGCTTTCTCAAGATTACGTAAAAATTAACCTGAAATTAATTTGTCTATAGAATATTAGACAGCTTGACGTATTTCTCTCTATGTATGTCTGTCAATATCCAGCATCTTCCGGGAGCATGCTTGGCTGAAGAAAAGGATGTCAGAAGTGTGTGTCGTGGAAAGAACCGAGAATGGTTTTCTGAGGGTTGTCCCAGCAAAATTGGAATCTTTGCAGTTGTGGTCCTCGGAGTGTATATCTTAGCATACTCTCCAGGAATGGGAACCGTGCCGTGGGTTCTGAACTCTGAGATATACCCATTGAGGTTCAGGGGTCTAGGTGGAGGTATAGCTGCAGTTTCTAACTGGTGTGCTAATCTGATTGTGAGCGAGACATTCTTAACCTTGATAAAGGCTCTAGGCTCTGCCGGCACATTCCTCCTCTTTGCCGGTTTCTCCACGGTTGGCCTCGTGGCCATCTTCTTCTTGGTACCTGAAACCAGAGGCCTTCAGTTCGAGGAGGTCGAGAAGTTGCTTCAGAAGGGCTTCAGACCTTTCCCATTTAACAAGAACGGGAAAAAGGAGGATAACCAGAATGTTGAAGATAAGTCATTGCATTAATGCTGTAATCAGTTGTCCTTGAATAATATGAAGCCGATAGCTAGCCTATTATTTTTTTTTCAGTTGTGGCAAAATTCATTTTCTTCTGCTCAAGAAAGAGCTTTAGAACAAAATTATTGAAAATCCAAGACTAGAATTTTCTGTGAAAGTGCGTAAAGAATTTCTCCATCTTTGCATAAAGAAAAATACTATTTGGCTCGAAAGTATATACAGGTGGTGTTTTACGATTGGATATGAAAGTCAGAAAGAAAGGATATGCGATAAGTTATAATGAGAAATTAGACTATTAAAATCATTCTTACAGTTTTACGAATTAGCTTTTCGTACCATTAATCTTTTCTCTTTGCATAAAAACCCAATCCCCTAATTTGTATCCACAAATAAGAAAAAGAAAAAAAGGCAACATCCTGTTCTGAGTTGTTGTATGCCCCAGAAATATCGTACTTCTTCGGTATACGACAAATCGCCCTCATCTAATGAAACTGCTTCGCGTCTTTGGATGCAAGCATCAACTAACGTGTGCAAGACCAATGCTTTTGATGGGCTTTTTAGCCCCGTTTTAACACCAAAAAAAAAAAAAAAAAGACCAATGCTTTTAAGTATGTGCAAGATGAGAACACCGACACCTGATTATTCAAAGCTTCGTTTGAAAGTGCAACTATGCAAAAAACAGGAGGACAGAACATACCTGCTCTGCCAGCTAATTGGTGATTATTATAAGCGACAAGAAGATTTAAAAGGGGGGAGAAAATAAAAAATGAAAAATGTTTTTTGTACACCCACTTTCTCTTACATAGTTGACACCCTCTTCCTATCTCTCTCTTCTCCCCTTTTATTTTTTCACTTTTTCACTTTCTTTTATAATATTTTTTTACTCACCTTATGAGTGGGTGTTGATGGATGTCCCACTTTCAAGTGGTACAAATAACACTACTCATAAAAAATCAAGATGTAAGAAGCTAATTGCTAGCGAGGAAAACTTGTACTACAAAGATGATGCATCTGTGGTGGGGCTGACCTGCATGGTGACCGTGGTGCACTGATTTGCCATACAGATGCAACTTGGTACCACATATGGAAGCGTGCAACGGTTGAGCCGCTTTACAACAAGGACAAGCAGCTCGAAGGGCCTACAACATCATCACACTTGATGATCATATAAACACACCCCTTCATCTTAATCCTATACACACTTTCACCACCCAGCTAACGTTTATCTGTGGTGGGATCTTCCACTAGGCTAATGCCAACAACCTAAACAGCATTCAGCAGCCGGGAAAATGATAAAAGCTAAATGAATCATACGAGGCCTATCTTTACCGAATTTATCAGACTCGTCCGTTACTCTTCCTTTTAAACAGTTTTCTGAGTCTCTACATTTTTCGTTCCCCCTTTTATTGTTTTTATTATTAATTAAGATTTCTGTTGCACCCTGAGATATTCTTTGAATATCACCATCAACTTGGTCCTTGCAGCTAGAATTGTCAATGATATACAGCAACTTGAAGTTGCTTGCTTACCCTGCTTATTTCAGTCTCAGCAAGCACAAATTTTATATTTTCTTTCCTAAATTTCATTCGAGCCATTCACAAGTCAATATCGGCAAGAAAATATAATATTTACTTTTCCGGGTCTGATGGCAAACCCGCGAGAAATCAAGAATTCCACGGCACGAAAAATAACGGGCAGGTCTCCCAAAATTTTAGTCGAATCGTTAAGAACACTACATTTCTGTTGAATGTCATATCCTGGGGCGGGTAGTAATTAAGCCGAAGGAAAATGCAATGAAAACAGGTGCAGTGATTTGATTGCCTATATGGCCCAACGCAATTCATTCAGCAGCACCAAACTTGCCGAATTAAAGCTTCATTTTGACACAAAATAAAAATGATGGGCCCTAATATATTCCAAGTAGTAGAGTGTAGTATAACCTCAGTACTGTCACTACAAGAGGGACCAAAAAACCCATAAAATCAGCAACCCTTTTATTTGGTAACTCAATGTGATCAGCAACCCTTTTTCACAAAACTAGGGTTATCAAAACAAAAGACTTGGAAAAACCTAATCAACCCAAAACGAAGACAACCACGTAGAACTCCTGAAAACATTACAAAATGAATATTGGCAAGCAAAGCCCCAGACCTAGCTAAATCATCTATGGGTTAGTCTATTCTAGCTAGCTTCTAATTTCAAGAACAGCCACACTTTCACTGTACAAAGTTACAAACCATCTTCAACTCTAACTGTACAAGAACCAATTACATTGTATAATTACCTTCCTAGGTGGTAATTACCACTCTAGGACTTGAAGAGGATGCTTCTTGTCTTGATTCTCTCAAATATCCAAGGAGCGTTTCGGCCTGCAAAACCAACCGGAAGCTTCATTAGAAAGTAGTGGGTGGACCTGGGGTGGGGGAGGAAAACAGAATAAATGGAATATAGAGGTTTGTCTTTTAGTACAAATCACCAAAGGTAATAAAAGTATATTAATTAACAACATGCACTACTCATAATTACATGCCATGTAAAACAATGCCTAAGAAAAGAATCAATGGTAGACGACTTTCAACTTTTCAATCAAAATAGAATCATTTACGGTCTCCAGTTATGCAAAAATCAAATCTTCTCCCAGACATAAAGTCCTATACCAATTTTCGTACAGAAAGATGACTTTATCTTATTCCTATCTGAAGTTTGTTCACACGATCCCAGGTGTTGCTAATGACATGACAGTAATGTAGGCAAGCAATCTAACATTCATGCATTGGCCAACATGAGACCTTCATCACAGACAGTTAATTACAACTCTCTAACGCGTCATATCATCTGATATGAGGAATAATAACAAACCCCCAAATTTGAAGCAAAACGCCTAAATAAATAATTAAGGACTCACGACAATACAACCAGATTAAATGTCTCAATACCAGTTACCAATTTACTACCAAGCAAATCGAACACTAATTATAATTGAGAAACAACAATTCAATTCATGGAGCTAACTATATAAGCTGCAAAACATGGCCAGCAACGTTTACCTTGTGCTTTGCTCGAACACTTCCAGTCTGGGACAGAGCAACCAGAGGAGGAATCCCACCTTCCCTCACAAGCATTCCTCTGTTACTGAGGCTGCAAGCACAAAGCTGCACAAGCGTCAAGACAGCAAACTCCTTTCCCTTCACCGACCCATCTTCGATCGCTTCCACAAGAACGCCAATTCCTCCTTCTTCCACAATGGCATCCTTCCCCTCCTCAATCTCCGCCAAGCTGTTGAGCACCACCATCGCCTTCTCCGCCATGCCGGTCCCCTGCTCCGCCACCAGCTCCACCAGCGGCCTCACCGCCCCGGCGCTCACCGCCCTCTCCTTGTTCTGCCTCACCGAACACAGCTTATACAGCGTCGTCAGCGCGTCCTTCTTCCCTCTGTTGGAACCACTCAGCAGCAACGAAACCAGCGGCGGAATCGCCCCGCACGCGCCAATGGAGCTCTTGTTCTCTTCCACCAGAGCAAGACTCAGAAGCGCACACGCCGCGTTCTGCTTCGAAGTCTCCGTCCCCGTTTTCAGCACATAGATCAAAGATTTCACAGCACCAGATTCCGTTATCAGCATCTTGTTGTCCTCGTGCAGAGACAGGTTCAGCAGCGCCGTCACGGCGTGTTCCTGCGTCCACGGATCGCTGCACCGGAGCAGGGGAACCAGCGCAGGGACCGCCCCGGACTCGCCGATCAGAGCGCGGTTATCGGCACGGTTCTTCGCCAGCAGCCTGAGCTTGGCCGCCGCCGATCGCTTCACGGCGACCGACGTCGATTGCAGTCCGTCGATGCAGATCTTCACCGTCGGAAGGAGATCTTCCGGCGAGATGCTCTCGATAATCTCGGTGGAGAAGTTCTCTCTCTGCAGGAACCCTTGGCAGGGCTCGGGCTGGGGCTGGGGCTGTTCTTGGTCCCCGTCAGCAGAGTCGTTGTTATGCAGGCTATCCGACGAGGGCACGCTGGCGAGCCGTTGGAGCTCCCCGGATATGTCGCTGCTACACGCGGAGAAGTCGCTGATAGATCTAGAAAGTTCTAGAAGGTCTTCCTCCGTGAGAGAAGACTTAACGGATTTGTTATTACGGGAGGCGAGCTCGCCGAGCCTGAGGTCGACGATGGAGTCGGTAAGGTTATCGGACACAAATGCGGATCTCTCGGCGGCGGAGGAGCAGTTATGGTCGTCGTCGTCGTGAAAGAGGTTGGAGCGTATGGTTCGCATGGATCTTCCAATGTGGCGGTGAATTTTTGCAGAAATGGTGGAGTTGGAGTGACAGCTTCGGGGCAAAGGGAATGGTTTGGAATTGGAGTGAGAATCATTCTCCAGAGAAGAAACCATTGTTGCTGCACACACTCACAGATCGACGACGATGAGATGAACGATGATAAAAATGGCAATTGGTAAGGGTCTCACTCACTCTCAGCTCTGTAGCCGATATTTTGTCATAGTGAGTGACGGCTAAGCGACGTTTGAAGAAAGAGTGCAACAATTATGACAGCGACTCGCTTTATATCATGGGTAGGGTGGATCACAATATTTAATTAATTTATTTATTTATTTATTTTTGTTATTTGAAAAGAAAAATTTAAATAAAAGGGTGGTTTTAAAAGGCTGGTTTTTGCAGTGACTGCTTCGGTTTCCGGACCGGGCTATTGCCACAGCGCCCTCGGGGATTTTGTTGCCGAGTGTTTGTGACGTGCCAAGATTCTGTGCAGGGAGGTGTACCGAATGGCATAACTATAGTTGTCAAATCCTAGGAATATTTGACACGTGTTCCAGTTTCCAGATCTCACGCCTGTTCTCTGCTGTAGCCTATAGATCCGCGCCTTCCAATCTGCGTTGGTAGAAAAACCGTTTTTTTTTTTGTAGATTTGGACCTGGGCTTGGGCCCTATGGAATCCGTTCCCCACCCTCCTGCCTGATGATTTCTGTAAAATATTAACGCTGAGATCATGTATCGTATGTACCGACCCAAACCCCATTAGCAAATTAGCAAATTGCTTTCGTTCAACCGAAAAAAATAAAAAAGCAGGGCTAAAATGAAATTAGGTGACTCATATTAATGGGTTAGTAGTAGGCTAGTAGCCTAGTAGCACCAAAGTAGGCTAATGTTTAGTTTCGAGAAATGTCCAGAGAGTTTTTTTTTTTTTTTTTGAGAGAGATTATGTCGATTTATTATTAATTTATTATTAGATGAAATGTGAATTTTATTTAGATTAAATTTATATTCTATTTAATAATAAATAGATAATGAATAATACGGTATTTTAAAAAAAAATGACTACATCTCTCGTTATTTTTTAGACACTCAACAAAAGCATGCAGAAATATTAAATTGAATATCTGTGTACCTGAGGGTCCTCGCTGTGATAGTAAGTGGATTTTACTTGGTCATGTTCGGTGGATGTTGTTATTGCATATTATATTAATACTACTGATGACATAGAAGTGTTTGCTCGTTTTCTCGATAAGCATTCTTTATTTAAAATTCTATTAATATATTTATTAACGAAAAACGGTCATATAGCATTATAATATATAGTCTTGTAGTTCACTATATTAGAACCCACATGTACAATTAATATAAGAGAGATGTTCAATAAACTTATTTTGTATGGGATATTATATTGACTCATACCCATCTAATATCTTATATAAAATAAATTTATCTATTATAATTTTTAATATAAATTAATATTAAAAATAATATTATTATAGAGTATGTGCATGTTTGGTTGAGCGTTTTGCTCGCCAAAGTCGCGTCCAGTTGCCTCGAACGGTGGATTCTGCATGTTTGGATTTTTCTCCACCGGAGAAAATCCAACATGGTTTGTGTTTAAACCATGGTTGGAGTTGAACCAAGAAAATCTTGTTTCTACATTTCATACTTTTCCGTTCGAATCATGAATTAAGGTAAAAAGTCTTATTTATTCTCATATTTTTTAAGAAGTTCTTCATATATCTATTTTATATATTTTATTTTAAATTTTTCTATCTGTAATTTAACAATAGCACAAGTTTCTTAAAAATAAATTCATTTATAATATTATTAATAAATTTTATTTATAATATCTTAAATATTAAAATATTTATATAATTTTATTTATATTATTTATAATAATATTTATATAATATGTTAAAAAATATTTATATACTTTTCTTTATAATAATATTAATATAATTTATTCAAATATCTTAAAAATAAAAATAAAATAAAATGGTAATATCTAAAATATAACATAAAACCAATATCCATTTTCATAAATATACATCTAAAAGTAATTTTGATCTACATCATTTAAACAATATTTATTTTATCATAATCACTTTTAAAATAAAAATATTCAAACATAAATCATATTCATATCAACTCACTTTTATTCAAAATTAATTTTAATAAAATCAAATTAACATAAATTCCAATTTATAAATGTCAATCCAAACACACACTATGTATTTGGCTGGTACAGATCTTGTACCAGAGACAAATTAATATTCATTGTCCGAAATCGGCGTTTTTCTTGACTGAAATGGAATAATGTTGTGTAATAATACAATATCCTGAGCCGTCCGCCACCCTATCTGCAGTCCCGTATGGATCTAAAAGATTGGGTTTGTTTCTATTTGTGTCCTTCTCTCTCTCTCACTCATTTTTGGATTATTGATTGTCTATGTAATAGATTAAGAAAATAAAAAACTAAGGAGACGCCAACTTGAATGCAAAAGAACGACAACATAACGAAAATGAAAGTATAATTAAATCAAGTAAAGAGCAAATTGAGTGCGCTTAGACCAACATCTTGCCGAGGACGAGGTTTTCATATTATTAATCAGGATTTTCATCAAAAGTATAATTTTTCTGTTCGCATTATATGTCTGTTTACTTGTTTAATGTGGCAAAGTGGTAGCTGGGCAAATATAGAGGATTTCTTGCGTACTCCTTAACAAAGAAATTTCATCTGTTATTCAATATATCATGCGGGTGTGTTGGTGGAAACCCGTAAGATAGATAAAATTCTATGGTCAAAACTTCAGTCATTGTATAAGAGCATTCACATTCATAAATTTTAAAGATTTATTATAATACTTATTCAAGATGAATCAATTCTCTTAAAAGTATAATTAGATAAAAGATGTGTTTGTTTCAGATTTTGAAAAAAATGATTTTGAAATTTAAATTTTATATATAACAAAAAAAATAATAAATAATTTTTTTATAAACTATTCTTTTTAATTTCTCCAAAAAAATTAAAAATTGATTTTTTTGATAATCTAATTATTTTTAAAATTTTATCCAAATATATGAAAACTAATTTTTTTAATAAAAAAATGATTTTTTTGCTAAAAAAACACAAACAAACGCACCAAAAGTCATATAAATTATTTTTGTTACATCTTTAACAAGTTATAATAAATGGATATAATAATTGTAATCAAAACATAGAAATCAAAAGCAATCAAGGCATTTTGTTTGAGTATTTTAAGACAAATTGTTTTTGCAGTTAAAAGATACATATAAAAATTAAGATAATTAAATAATTTTTTAGAAAACGTTAAAATCTCCAAAATAATGTTTTCAGTGCTTTTATCACAAGAAAAAAAATTAATTTTCGGAAAAAAATAAAAAAAAATAATATTAAACGCGCACTTTTTTAAACTTAAAGAAGCTTGCCCGGGAATAAAGATTTAATTCTAAAAAATTATCAGTATGAAATCTTTAATACCATCATTAGATTATGTGTTTATACATTATTTGAAAGAATAAATATTCAAATTAAGCTTTCAAAATATGTATATATGAAATATTTAGTTAGTTCTATAAAGATTTTGAATATCAATTCAATCTTTTGTAAATGTCCTTTTTTTTTTTTGGTGTGTGTCTGTCTATCTTTTACAGATATTAAAATATGAAAAGTGATAGCCAACCAGAAATTTTGTTAAAATTTATATGATAAAATGATACAATATAATTATTGATCCTTAAATGGGTAAATAGACCATGCTATTGTATTTTATTCAATGACTATTTTGATTTATTTTTTGTCAAAAATTTTAATAAGTTTTTTTTTACTGTGTAGCATTAATTGTTTTTAAAACATACATTAAGAGAGTAAATGCATGTTCATTTTGAATAATGAAAGAACAATTTGATATTCAAATTTTTTTAGAGGGTCAATTTTTGTCTTGTATATCATTGAAGGACAAATTGAGTATTAAAAGTTTACATTTTCAAGTTGTTGTTATATATTGTAGTCCAAAACTAAAAATCACAATCAAGCTTATGTAATGATGTTGGCAAGAAAAAACAAAAAATTATTTAATAATATCTTAATACATATTATAAAACATTAATATAAAAATATTTTACATTAAATACACCAAAATTAAATCCTTGACCTAATATTGCCAAACAATTAATATTTTATGTTGGCTAAGATATCATAAAAAAGAAAAAAAATTAAACAATGATGAGTTTAATTAGTTGAGCTAACCCCCGAGTGTCCTCCACGATAACGCGTATTTGACTAATTATCTCCCGGGCACCCAAGGATGCAAGCAGAGCAAATAAGTCCATGAAGCTTGGGAAGAAATGGGGAGTTGGGGACTTGAGACACATGCACGCAGATCACAAAGAGGGGGAGATATATAGGAAGGTCATTAATAAAGGGATATAGTATATTCTATCCTCAACTATATCACTTTTGGAGCTTTGATCTTTATGCTTACCAGGCTAATGACTGTGCACACACTTAACCTACTTGTGAGCGCATTTTAGTATAAATATAAATGGCACATACGAAACTTATGTGGTGAGCGGTGACAGTGGCATGGTAACAAAAGGAACCTTAGCTTGTGGTGGTCACCAATTTCGTAGAAGTGAACCCCAGTCGAATTAGGATCCCTTCGTGGATCTGAATTCGACTGTGACGGTCATGTGGTATCTATCCTTTTAAGGCCCGGATATATGTTATTTGAATTAATTTAAAATTAAATAATGTTAAAAACATTGATTATTAGGGAAAAAAAAGGTTCAGAATGACGTTATAAAAAGTAATTTAGAAAAAATTATTTGTTTGTAAGATAAAATTAAATTATATATATTCATAATGAAAGAGGAAATTTCACTTTTCTCAAAATCAATCATACAATATAAGAACATGTGAAACTTATTTTGTAAAAACTACCATGTTAAAATGCACTTAGTAATTGATAAACTAGCAAGCACTTAATTAATAGTGATGGAATTATGAATATATTAATTCATATGATAGTTACACGTAAGTGGTAGCATTTAGTTTGACAAAAAAAATATTAATGTAGCAAAGTTTTCGTTTTTCTACAAGAAGGGAAATAATCTGCTTTTATAAAATACATGGCAAACTATTTTTTGATTGTACACATGGTAAACTCTACTGCTATCAATTTGTATATATCTTGTAATAACATAATCAGGATATAGGTTACCACATACTTTGAATAGAATTAACTAGTTAATTAATGTAATGCCCTGAAAAGAACTGTAACTAGTGGGAGCTAGCTACGAAGGGGACAACTGGAAAAAAAATTGTCAAACCACTTAAATGGACCTTTTAGAATTTAATTAAAGGTGGGAACACGATAATATGGAGGCTTGATGTATCAGTTAACAAATTGTGGCTATTGGACTGGATATGCAAATTGAGGCTATCAAGCTGAGTTGACCTTATAACATATCATTTACATGTTTATCGTAAAATTAATTATCATGCAATGTTATTCAAAAACTTCTTTTGTCAAGCCACGTGGGGTCAACATACCCAATAACAAGAGCTTCATTTCATATCACTACCAACCATCAAATATTAAAAGCTTTAGGTCCACAAAAGTATGTAGTTAGGTGGGTGGTATCTGGTAGTTCTAACTTTTAATTTCGTTCTTTCTATACAAATCTAATTTTTAACACTTTATTTTATTTTATTTTTTTGGCGCTTTTGTGACTCTTTTGTGACACCAGATATAAATACAGAAGTGAGTTCATTTAAATTCATGGCACAACAGAATTAAAACTTATATCATGGTAGTTTCCGGTCATATCTTTCTCTCGTAACAAGAAGTTTTTATGATGATATGATCTTCGGAAATATTATACATATTTTGCTGAATATCCCAATTTTACTTTTTAATCCAAATATTTTAAAGTTAACATCAATTTAGTCTTAATATTTTGATATTAACATCAATTTGATTTTGAAAATAATTTTGACATCAATTTAGTCCTAATATTTTAAATGTTGACATCAATTTAGTCATAATATTTAAAACTTTAACATCAATTTAGTACTAATAAATTTTTAGTAAAATCAAAATTTTCATCAAATTATCGATATAGAACTAAATTGATGTCAACTTTAAAATGTTAGAACTAAAAAAGATATTTACTCTTATTCTTTTTCATGAGTCAGTTTAATTTATCCACATGCTAAACCTTATCAAAGTTAAGAACTATAGTTAACTATATTATCTTAAAAATGGTTATTAGTTATAAAATTTTATTTTATTTTAATAAAAAACATTAACATAAGATTTAAATTATAAAGCTGAGTTACTGATGTGGTTTGTTATTTAGAGGAGATTAAACACAGAATAGGCTTAGGAGATTTAATTTGCTCAAGTTGGAAGACAGTAGGTGCATACTGTATTCTAATACAAGAGAATCCTTGACACACTTATTCTTTACATATCCTTTTGCTTGGAAAGTTTGGAATGCTTGTTGCAATTGGTGGGGTATCGCTTGGGTTCTTTCAAATGATCCTGCTGTGAATTTTGAATCATGGATCAGCATTAATACCTCAAAGTAGAAGAAAATATTATGGACCTCTTATTTCTATGCGGTTGTATGGTCATTATGGGATCTAAGAATTAAGGTAATATACCACATCAAGAATATCTCCTGAGACTCTTTCATGATTGAACCATAGAAGAGGTGGAAATTCTGGTGCTCATCATAACCATTTTGATAATGGTGGCTCACCAATTTTCTGGTCTACTATGAAATTTGGTGACATTTGGCGATTACTTGGGTGTTTGGTTGTTGCGTTTTGCGCTATTTTGCGAGATTCTGTCTCACAATTATAAGAGTCACTTCTGCTTTCCTTTCCTTTTCTTTGATATGAGCCATGTATCTTCTTGGTCTTCACTGTAATTTAGTGCTTGGTGCCTCAATAATATTATAAAAAAAATTAAATTATATCCGTCACAAAATAACATTTTACTGTATGCATTTTCAAAATGCCTTCACTTCTCATGTGTTTCGAAATTAAGAGTATATGGTAGAAGTAAGGTGAACATAAAATAATTTACTTGAAATAAACACTAAGGGGCATTTGGTTTGCATATTTCTTATTTTCATTTTTAGTGAAAATAGAAAATGGCCATGAAAATATGTTTGGTTGGATTTTGTTAATAATATTTCATGAAAATATTTTCAGAAATCTTCAGAAATTTGAACATATCATTTTCATGTTTTCAATATTCTCTATATATTTGTTGGAAATATTTTCAACTAAAAATGTGGTGGTATAATGGTAAATAAGATGAAATGTTTCTCTTTTCACCACAGTGTGCCATGTTTGAACTTGCTTAAGGAAACTTATCTTATTTTTTTCCTTTTCCAATGGTTCATGCGGAGTTTATTACATATTTAAATAAATGAATTGTTATTACTAAACATGAGTGATTAAAAATTTGTTATTGGATCATTCTTTTTTACTATTCATAATCACATGAAAAAATTCTTCATCTTGTCATCTTAGATTTAGGATTTAATGAGAAACATAATTAAATTGAAATCATATAATGTTAAAGTTATTTGTAACTCATAGCCAGCCTTATTAAAAACACTTTATTTTATAGAACTATTTATTATATTAATAAATATTTCTTGTGGATATCCATAAAAATATATTTTTGGCTGATCAACTAAATATGCATATTTTATATATAATAGCAAATATAATTTTATTATTTTAAATTTGATTTTGAGAATTGCATTTTAAAAATGGACCAACTAAACATATGTTCACTATTTTTCTATTTGAAAATAAAATATAATTTTATAAACTAAATATATTTCCTAAAATTTGAAATTTTAAAAATGGAAATCATTTTTAAAAAATAAAAACAAAATATTTTTGCAAACCAAATGCATCCAAAATGTTTTGCTGTGCTCAATTCCATCAACATTCCGGCGGGAATTATAATGATTTTAAAATGCCTGCAATAACTAAGGACACTACTCTTACGAACAAAAATTGGGGTGTCCTGTAACTCCTGTTCAATCTCTTTTGCCCAGCTAGTAATACGTTATGCTAGCTCCTCACCAAATTTATTTGAAAAAAAACAAAAGCGATGTTCTCAAGAGATTTAACTTAAACAGATTCAGGTTTTCCCTTCTAACAACAATTAGAAAAAGATTTATTATACAAGCCTGTTTGGAAGTTGACTATTACACATGAGAAGCATGATTTACTCTTTAGTACTGTGGGGGGTCGGTTTTTGGGCCAGCTATTCTGGGGTTCAAATTGGGCCTATTTAACTTCGAAGTTACCTGTACTATACCTTTGGGCTTTTTTCACTGACATTGTCAAAGGGCTTCCTATTTTTGTAGGTGCAAGGGCTTCGTTTGTTCAGATTCCCAAAGATTTTTTGGCTTCGACCAAAATTGTTTTTACCACGTTAGGAACGTATGACCAAAAGGGCTGTGAGACAAGGGAGGGGGTCGATGACCCCACCCCATAAAAAAAAGGGGGGGGGGGGGGAGCGGATCGGCTACGTCCATTTTTTGTATTATTTGTAAGGATTTTATTTTCATATAAAATGCCCTTGAATGGTTTTTTATGGGTATGATGATATTCATTTTGTGGAAGTCTATAGATATTTGTAAAGAGAAATTATACTTGGGCTCATTTCGATCGACACATAGCCAACACATACGGAAAATGTGAGAGGGAGGTTACAATGGGACAACATGCGGTAAGGGATAAAAAAGTGCTCTCCACTTTGTTCTATGTGTCTCTTGTAGCGTGTTCAAAAAGCAGGTTAGAAAACAAAACTCATTTGAAAATATTCAGAAAATGTTGTTTAAGAGGCTTATAACTTTTACGTGGGATACAACAATTCATATTATGTCTATATATCTCTTCGCACGTAAGAAATAATCATAAACTATTTATGTCCAAATAATATCACTCCTGGCTTATTAATAAACGGATGTCAACCGTTTTTTGCTTTCAGTCGAAATAATAAGCCGACAAGCTTGCGTGTCAATTTTAGGGAATGTTGTTGACATCTTCTTTTAATTTCAACTGCATGCAGGCCTCTCATGCATCGATCTTACCCTAAACCAGAGCGACTCCAATTACAAGTTCTACATGATCGAGTCCAAATCGCATTGTTTTACAATGATGTAGAGTAGACACACTTGTGTGCGAAGCATGGCGTTTTTTGTTTTTAGCTCAACTATTTTTATTCTAAGGTGTCGACGATTCAAACCTCTACAAACTACCATAACAAGTTATTGAATTATTGAGCAACAAGCAAATTTGAGATAGGAAATGGATTGCTCAGGATGCATGTTACACGAACCTTGGGCCGATACACAATACCCACCAACGTATATAAGACCTAGTTTGAACTTTAAAGGTTAAGGGAGCGTCAGAGATTTTCATCTCTCATGCCATGACATACTCGATGGCCTCATTATGTTTGGCTTAACTAATATCATTTCAACATTATTCTACCTAGCCCTTCTCTAACTTGCTCAGGTAAAGATGCCAACTTGTTTGAAATTGGACACATCTATCTAATAGGTCAATCCAGAACGTGGTCCTTGATTCTTAGCCAAATCCTCTGCTTCACATTATTGTCCTAAAGCCTCATTATTCTTTTCTGTTCCAAACAGCTAGGAAAAATTTCCTCTATACCTGTACTACCTTCTGCCCCTAGATTGAGAAATCCACGGGCGCTGACTCATGGAAAATTAGCAGTACTGCTGTACTACGTACTAAACCTTTTTTAAGGGTACTACTAAACCTCGAATGTAAGATTTAAAAAATTCTGACGTTGATCAACCACCTTAAAATCACCCCATCTTTAACCGTGACAGATTTTTAACAAGTTGCCGGCACGTCAAGGTTCATCGAAGTAGAACTCCTGTTTGACGTATTGTATAATGAAAGTCTTCAGACTTCAACTCTTGGCTAGTATAAGATTAACGAGAATCTATCGTCTCAATTTAATTTTTGACTTAATAAGATTAAAAATAATCTCTCACTACAAATTTGAAAAATGAGATTTAGACAAAACATGTAATATAAGAGATTTTATTGTGAGAAATTATATTTGACATTGTCAAATAAAAAATTAAATTGAGAGAATTTATTTGTTTTACTACATTCCGTGTCAATTAATTCAAGCTTTTCTGTTATTGGGGTAAGATAAAAATACAACCTATATATCACATTGGAATATTAAAGAATCTTATTGTCGAAATTTAATATGGTCTCCTTTATTAAGCCAGCTCGCACATCCCTTTTATGCCCTAATATTGTCACACAGTATATATGATGAAGGTCAGAGTATTTTTGTTAAGAATATTCTTGCACATATATGTATTTCCTTTAGGTGTAAAAGCAATGTTACACAATTTTAAAAAATTAAAATTTTTGGGAAGAGTTGATATATAATACATAGTGATATGAATGGCTTAGTTATTCAAGGATTAACGAATATGCTACATTTGTAAAAAACAAATTTTGAAGAGGAAATGAGTATTTAATATTTGTTTAATATAAATCTGACTATAAACTCTATATAAGAAACCTATATATGTACCTAAGTAAACCTAAATCTGTGTAAGAAAACCTCAGCTTCTCTTTACTTTATGTTAATTTCAACGTATATCTTCGAAGATTCATTCAACCAACTCAACCGTAGAAAGTAAATAGAAGGCGGAAACTTCATCAACCGATCAAATAAGAAAGTGGAAAATCTGCATTAATTTTTGTTAGATTTTACGCTTGAATGGCGAATTATTTTCTCACTATCTTCCATAATTAAATGGGGACATCACCAATTTGAGCTACGCAATTAGTTCTATAAACAGATTTTTTTTTTTATAATTTTAGTTCTTTATCTTACACAACTATTAATTAATTAACCATTGAATGAATGATGAACACACAGATTTATTAAAACATGGATTATGATGTAAATGAAAAGTGACTTGGGATTTTCTGTTCATTAAACTGGCGCCATGGCGTCATATCTGACTTAACTAATGAAAATGGATACCTCGATAGAAAGCAAGTCTATATATATGTAGTGATATTGTGTAGTTTGAACAAGACCCGTGTAGTATAAATTGGCGCGTTAAACAGAAGTTTCTGCTAGAATAAATACGTATGAAATAATGTGCTACTATATTGCCAATGATCTAAAACAAGCCTTTCTCATATCTATTATATCATATATACTTTTTGTTGTGATTTTTTTATTCATGAAAATAGATGTAATTTTCTTCATTTACATGCATCGCGCTTGCCTCACCTCAACGCCGCAATTACGATAAGTATATAAAGATATTAAAAAGAAAATACATAATGTAATTGGATCGGAGCTAATGTCCTATCAAGTAAAAATAATATTAGCCTATGACTGCGAAGTCTTTTCTAGTGAGATTCAAAACTATAATAAAGTTGTCCAACTAAATATTAAAGGTTTTTTCTTTTCCACTATCACTTGTTTAGAATAATCATTAAAGCAATTGTTTAAAACTATACTAAAGTTTTTTTTTAATAGTATTACTTTAAGGATATAAATATATTGACTAATTAATTTTTTTTATGTCCCTGGTTAATTAATATTTTTAACCTTAGTTTGAAATTAGTTGTCATTCGATTTATTTACCAATTTATGTTGATGTACCCAAGCTTAATTCATCATGTCAAGATTAAATTAAGGTGAAATTTATTGAATTTGATATGATTTGTTTTGTGGAGCTTGTAATTTAAAATGTTTACGCTGTAACGTACAGTACTCTGACTTCTTCACAACTCAAGTTCACATGTATTTATTTATTTATTGGTGGAGAAGAAGGCAAGAAACGACAGCGTGAACGGCACCCTGGACAAGTGGCGAGGTGGGGGACTTGGAGTGCGGTGCGGGTCCCACATGGAACAGATCAACCAGTTTCTCAGTGTGGGTCCACCGCCACATGCCACGCACGCTCCCTCCACACGCCAATGCATTTTTCGACCTTTTCTTAGGCATAGTGGCACTATTTTAGAATTTCTAGTGGGGCCAGCCAGTAGCCACATGTCACCCACAAGCCAATGCATGGTACTAGTACCTTCTTTTTAACAGAAGAAAATTAAATGGGTCAACGGCATCGGTTTTCTGAGTTCTTGCTCTCTCCAACGTTGTTTGACACACTCCCTGCGACCCAAAAAAAGATAGTGTAACTTATATATATGCATGTTGGAATATTAAAGACACTTGATTGTTTAAATTTGGTGCCCTTTATTAAGCCGCTCGCATCTCCCTTTTTTCGGCCTGATCATGACACACAGTATATATGATGAAGTACAAAGCATTTATGTTAAGAAATTTTTTCCAGATATATGTATTTCTTTTAGGTGGAAGAGCAATGTTACACAATTTTAAAAAAATAAAAATAAAAATATTGATAAAAAAAAGAGTAGATGCCAAATAAAATAAAGTGATATTAATGGCTTATTTATTCAAGAATTAACAAATATGCTACACTTCTAACAATTTTTTAAAGGAAATGAGTTTTTAATATTTTTTTTATATAAATCTGGATATAAACCCTATATAAAACCTATATTTGTACCGAAGTAAAACACTTATGTCCGTGTAAGAAAATTTCAGCTCCTCCTTAATTTCTGGAAGATAAACATTCACCCAGCTAAACCATAGAAAGTAAAGAGAAGGTGGAAAGTTCATCAACCAAACAAATAAGAAAGTGGAAAATCTGCATTAATTTTTGTTAGCTAGGTTTTGCACTTAAATGGCGAATTATTTTTCTCACTATCTTACATAAATAAATGGTGCATATGACCAATTTGAGCTTTGAAAATCAGTCTTGTAAAGAGATTTGTTTATTTACTTTTTCACTCCAATAGTTATCTTAGACAACTATTAATTAATTAACCATTAGACGAATAATGAACACACGGATTTATTAAAATATGGATTATGATGTAGATGAAAAGTGGTTTGGAATTTTCTGTTCATTAAACTGGGCAATGGCGTCATATCTGACTTCACTAATAACAATCACATACATAGCAAAGACTTATGAAAGTGGATACTTAGATAGAAAGCAAGAAATTTATATAGTCATATTGTGTAAATCGAACAAGACCTGTGTAGTATAGGAATTTTTTTTTTTTTAAAGTGTAGTATAAATTAGGGCGTTAAACAGAGGTTTTTGCTGCAATAAATACGTTAAAATAATGTACGGCCATATTGCTATTGAGCTAAAAGGGCCTTTCTTACATCTATCATATATGTTATTTGTTATGATTTATTTACTTTTCATAAAAATAAATGTAATTTTCTTTACTTACACCATGCTTGCCTTACCTCTACACCGTAGTTATGACATGTGAAGATATTGAAAAGAACATATAGACAAAAGATTAATTTGATATACTATTAGTGGAAGTTTGTATTATGAAATAATTATTTTTTTGATATTTATTAGGAACTAATTATAGCATCATATATATTACTTTTAAGGTCATTTTTTTTATATGCACTTTTAAGATAATTATTGTAAGAGCCAAATACTTTTAATGACATAATAATTTATAATTTAATATTTTTATTAAAAATTTTACAATTATATTGTATCAAAATTATATATAATATATTTAGAACTAATGTCTTATCAAGTTAAAATATTAGGCTATGGTTGCCAAGTCTTTTTTAGTGAGATTCAAATTCTTGTACCGTGTGTAAAGTCCGTATGCATGCAGCACAATTTCTCCAAAGTTGTTTCTTTTCCACTATTGTTTGTTTAGAATAATCCTTAAAATAATCATATTCGAAACCATACTGAAGTTTCGTCGAATGGTATTATTTTAAGGATATAAATATACTGACTAATTAATATTTTTAGCCTTAGCTTGAAATTAGTTGTCATTTGATTTATTTACCAAGTAGCTTGTAATTTAAGGATATTTTTTTATTTTGGTGTGGACGGAGAAACGACAGCATAAACGGCACCGGGAACAAGTGGCAAGGTGGGCAGCACGGAGTGCGGTGCCGGTGCGGGTCCCGCAAGGAAAATCTCAACTGGTTTGACTCAGTGTGGGTCCATCGCCACATGCCACCCACGCTCCCTCCACACGCCATTGCCATTTCATTTTTCGACCTCTTTTTTAGGCGCAGTGGTACTATTTTAGGATTTCTCGTGGGGTAGCCACATGCTGATGCCACCCACACGTCCAATGCATTGTTTATTTCCTTTTTCTTTTTTCTTTTTTTTTTCTTTTTTATTCGGTCAAGGGCATTGGTTTATTGACTCCCAACTTTGTTTGATTCACTCTTTGCAACAACCAAAAACACGGAGTAACGTTTGGTTAATTATTTGGTGGGCTAAGAATTGGTTAATTGATGTTGCTTGTGATACTTAATCTCGCATTTGACCCGGACACAAAGTTTCATAGAGTGCGAATGTAAGGCATGATTCAGAAGAAAAATAGAAAAATAAGGTTCCTAAACCTAAAGTATGTTTAGCAACGGATTTTGTCTACAGTCTTTGGGTGCAAATTGTGCAAGTTAATGATTTCCGCATCCCAAATATAGTCTCCTGTAGGGCTCATAAATTGTCGTCCAAGAGTTGAAATTCAATATTTAGTAACTATTTATACCCAAAAGAAAAAGTTACTATTTTCTTTTCTGTAGGACAATTTCACTTTTATTGCACGTGCTCATTCGAATTTCTAAATTTTCTATACATCGAAAGATAGAAAGTTACAAGCTTTCCATCCGTAAACTGAAAATATGTATGATTTGAACTCAAGCGTGAGTGCGTGACATTGAAGCATAAGCTAACAATTTTTTTTTTTTGATAAACTGCATAATTAACAATATTTATATAAGATTTACTGATCGTGAACATATATTATAGTATATAGTATATTTAATATAATCATAAACTTTCAATCTCTTGTTTTTTAAGCATATAAATACAGAAGTGAGCAGATATGAATCCTTTCATATCAAAAATTTATATAATCTTATTATATATTATTTTTTATTATTAATTAATTTTTTTATAAGTCTCATCTCACCTTCTTAATGAATAATAAAAGACAGTACGTAACAAAATTATATATATTTTTAACATAAAATGATCCATTTTCAATTGCGAAGACATTGCAATTGCAAGCAAAAGGTCGAAAAAGGATAACCTAGACGTATGTCGCCTAGCCGGCTATATCATAAAAGCCACCAAACCAAATCCATTAGGCCTTAGCTTTTTCAAACGTCCTCATACCATATAATGGTACGATATGTAGTAATTAAGTCAAAAATATAAAATAAAAAAATTAATTTTAATACGTTATCTATATATAAAAGTATTTTACAAAAAAATTAGGATCAAGTTATAATGATATAATTTTAAATATAATTATATCACTTATAATTTTTTATAAAATATATTTTTTATTAATCCAATTATTGAATTATAATTATTTATTATAAAGATCATTTATATCAAATTTTATAAAAATTGAACATAAAAAAGAATATAATTAAATAGTTCTTTTTCATATATATTTTAAATATATAAATTATGTTAATTTTGATATATATATATATATATATATATTAAATAATTTTAGATTAATATAAAATTTTATAGAGATGATCTATAGGATATAAATTTCTAATCCAACGATGGATTTTATAAAAAATTATACCAATAAAAAGTTATTCAATGTTATAACAATTAATTAAAATTATATCGGTATAAATTGATTTTAACCCTTTATACAAATCTAATTATGTATTGTTACATAAATAAAAATAATTTTTTTTTACTTTCCTTATTAAGTGTCTAGTAATCTCTGTTTTCTCCCGCTTCTCAATTCTCACAATAATTAATTTCAACCATTTATCTCATTTTCAATCAACTAAGGGTGGCATGTATTATTGATATTTAGGCAATAGTTAAGTTAAGTATACTTTTCTTATATTTGAAAACGTTTTTTTTCTCCCAATTTACGGTATGACTTATGTTATTCTTTCCTCATAAAGGTTGACTCTTGATTATAAAAGTTAAATTAGAATTTTTAGTTCTTGAAAAATTATGAGAATAAAATTTTTGTAAGCTTTAATTAATTTTGATAAAAAAAAATTCATATTTTGTATTTAACTTGAAACTTTTATTATTATTGTGTTGCCCCTTGCACCTAGTGCCAATCGTTTTCTAAAACCGGCCAACAAATTTCTGATCCTCGCTACTCATGATGAGTCACCCATCAAAATCAAGTATGCAAATTCAAACACTACTCGAGTTAACAATAATGTATAACTTGAATCTATATTTGCTTGTCAAATCATTTATTTGAGACTACTGTATCATCTGAAGTTTGAGTTGGGTAAAAAGAGTCATTGGTTGATTAGAAAACAAATTACAAAATTACAAAATACAGCACAAAATCTTATTTTTTACGGGTGAATGGATAAAAAATAAATTACATCACAACACAATAACTTATGTGTTAAAAAAAATTACAAAATACAAACACAACACCTCATGTTTTAGAGGTTGAACCGGTGAATTCTTTGTGGAATATATCAAACCGAAAGGAAGCTTCCGAACTGTGAGCGATGGCAATCATCAAGTTGAGTGGAATATTTCGTAGTAACTTTTTTTATTAAGGGTTTATTAATTAATAATTGAAAATTGTAAAAAGATTGTATGATTTTTTCTTCCTTCCGTCATCATCTTTAACAACCACCGAGCTACCTAAAGCCACCAACTCCTATAAATAATTAACCCTCCTCATATCCCTCTCTCAATGCCTCCACCTACTCCATTTCATTCACCTTAGAGGCGTTTGTCAAATAACCTCACAAGAAGCAAATACTAGAATCATTTGAGTTCTCAACATCCATTTGGTAATATCTCATTCTCACATATTTGCTTCTTTGACGTTATACCAACTCAACAAACACAGATTCTCAACCTTTGCCAAGTCCCCTTGTGCCTGTCTCTTCACGAACCCAGCAACCATGATGATGTTGAGGCTCGTGTTGGCCATGTCTGTTTTGAGTTCTCTCCTTATTACACCATCCTTCGCTCAAACATGTAAAAGCCAAACATTCTCTAACAACAAGGTATTCAAAAATTGTCGTGATCTTCCACAGTTGACCTCTTATCTTCACTGGACATATGACCAGGCCAGTGGCAAGCTTGACATAGCATTCAGACATGGGGGTATCACACCAACAAATAGGTGGGTGGCTTGGGGTATCAACCCTAAAAACGACATGGACCAACCTATGATTGGAGCACAGGCCCTTGTGGCTATTCCACAGTCCAGTGGGAGCCCAAGAGCGTATACCACGTCCATAGCTAACACCGGCACCCAGCTGCAAGAGTCAACCATCAGTTATCCTGTGTCTGGGTTGAGTGCGACCTATCAGAATAACGAGGTAACCATTTTTGCTTCTCTGACCCTTTCAAATGGCACGACCTCCGTGGTCCACCTCTGGCAAGATGGTCCTCTCTCAGGTTCTACCCCTCAGGAGCATAGACACGATGGTGGCCACGACAGCTCCAAGGAAACCTTGCATCTTATTTCTGGTCAGACCGAGGAAGCACAGGGTGGGGGTTCAACTAGAAGAAGAAGAAATGTAAGTAGCTGAATTTCTTTTCATGATCTTTCCTTGTGATTTCTTCAACATCAAAACTAGGTGAATGTGATGATATTCACTATTTATTATTTACTATTTACCCTGTCTATGAGAATCAATTTTGTTTTGAATTAAATCTAATAATTATGTAAGTGTAGGTGAGTACGGAAGCGCATGTGTGAGCTATAAGACAGAAATATTGCATGTTTAGAGGAGCAAAGTGTTATATTTGGTGCTAAATTACAAGATTCAAATGATATCAGTCTCTAGTAATGTTCTCTTTTTGTGTCATCTTTGAATTTGAATTCAAGAGATTGATTCAAGGTTCATGATTTCAGACCCATGGAGTGCTAAATGCAGTGAGCTGGGGCGTCTTGATGCCCACGGGTGCCGTAATAGCAAGGTACTTGAAGGTGTTCAAATCTACAGGAGCTGCTTGGTTTTACCTTCATGTCACATGCCAAGCCTCTGCTTACATAGTTGGAGTTGCTGGGTTGGGAACTGGTCTCAAACTCGGCGACGAGTCAGAGGTTGCTGATACTGACACTCATAAAGCACTAGGCATTATCCTCGTCGCCCTTGGAACCCTTCAGGTAAACACATCCTCGTGATTTGCTTATGAAACCATAGACATGATTATGTGACTATTGATTCTGATTCTGATTCTGATTCTGAAAGAATGTTATGCTGCTGCATATCGTAATTGGTATGGTCCTAATAGAAACCTCTGCGATTATTGGGTTCAGGTGTTTGCTCTATTCTTGAGGCCCAACCCAAACCATAAATACAGGTTCTACTGGAATGTCTACCACCACGTAGTTGGATATGCCACCATAATAATTAGTATTGTCAACATTTTTAAAGGGTTCAGTGTATTGGAAAATTTCGGAGACTACAATAACTGGAAGCATGCTTACATTGGCATCATTGGAGCCTTGGGTGGCATTGCCGTCTTTTTGGAAGTTTTCACATGGATCGTAGTCTTGAAGAGGAGGCCCTCAGAGAGCAAGATGTCTTATGGCAATGGCGTTAACGGAGCAAACGGGGTCAACGGTTATGGCAACGGCGTTAACGGAGCAAATGGGGTTAATGGGTATGGTTCTAGGCCTCAGCAGGTGCAGGATGTGTAGCCAAGTAGATATTGGTTTTTTGTTGTTTTGTGCCTCTTACCCCTTTCACATTTGGATTTTGCTGTTGGACTCCTTCATGTATTATTTCCCTTCATATCTTGAGGGTATTTAGGGTACCCTAGCTGCTTAGAGTCTCAGTTTTGAGTTAATTCTTTGATAGCATGATGATGATTTACTGGGGTGTGGTTTTCTCCATGCTCTTACAGGGTATATATTGTATCAGTTTCTTCATATTTGTATTTTATTTTTCACTTATATCTTCTTTATACTTACCTAGAGTTTCAAATATCTTTATCACGTTTTCTCGGAGCAGGAAAGGGCATTTCTCTTTTCTCTTTCTTTGGCAGTGGCAAATCAAAAGACGGGGATTTTTACTGTGAATTTTCTTTTGCTAGATTACTCTTAAATTTTATACTTTATCTGTTTTAATATATCTTGTTAGGTTTTAAATATTTTAAAATTTTAGAATATTTATCTATTTCTAATATTATTATAATATTCATTATTTTTTTAATAATACTCATAATTATTAAATAATCATTATTTACATATATTTACTTACTTTTTTATTTTGGATAGAAGTAATTTCATCCATTTATATAATTATATTTCATTACCAAGATCAATTTATTATTTTTCTTAATTTATATATTGTTTATTTTTTGATAGTTATTTTGAAATAAATGGAGTATTAAAGTATTTCCAGAAACAACTAATAAATTGTAAGAACTTAATTTCTTTCCGGAATCTTAGACTTGAATAAGAGTCCACTTGTTGTAAAGTAGAGTTTAAAACGTTACGTGAGTGCACAGCATAGATTCATTGAATATGGCACATTTAGGTACAGCGACCAAGTCTCAAGTTGAAGAAAAATTCTTGTTAGCTCCCTTTTCTTCCTTCACAAACGTACCAACCATTAGATTAGATATATGCGATTGGGTCCATGCAGACATCAAATGGTGAATAGTCCAAGTGTATGCAAGACCTACTCCCGCTAGAACATACATTAAAATCTAAACTAGTCAGACTAAAGGAATATGCATATGCATAATGTATTGTATTCTCTCTTTCCTCCATTTTTGCTCTCGCTGAAGAAACGTATCGGATTGTATATGTCTCTTTTCCACTCTCGGCACAATTCTCTTTTTCAAACTTCGCTTGTGTTCTGTTCCAGACTCAGTCAATTTATTCTATATTTAATCATCCATGTTCGCCATATCCTTGAAGCAGACGCGGACGCCACCCATTTTTTGACGTATGATTAACTACTTGCAACTTTTCTCATGTATCCTCCAATTTTTTTAAGATCATACAACTACCAAAACTCTACCAAAAAAGAAATACCAACTACCAAGAGACTCAGCCAAATAATAATTAAATAAACAAAAATTAAAATAGGAGTCGCGAGAAAAAGATGCAAAAAAGCACAGCATAATCAATATGGAAGTTTCTCGGAATCCCCCTCTAGGCTATGTGAATGGAAAGTCCGAAGAGAGTTGCATCATGAGAAATGTGAGGTTCTTGTAAGCATTGGAGTATACTAATATTTAGGTGACGCTTAGGGCCACAAGAGAAATAGAAAAATAATTGAAGTCATCCATTTCACAACATAGCAAAAAGGAAATGAATTAACATTGACCCACTCAATATGGCAATTTCTCCCCAACTTTGATTAAGAGCAAGTTTCTCACAGGGCTTGGCGCAAAGCATCAACAAGTGCATCCTTCAAGAAAGGGTTTGAAGCTGCTACCCGCTGAGATGTGATGTCGAAATCGGCACCAGACCTGAAGAACATGAACCATCAGATTTTGACACAAATATATAAAAATACTTTAAGTATATCTGTGCAAGTTTGTGTTTGTAGTTCTATATGAATAGCAAGGCTTGCCAACAGGGCACAAATTTGCCACGTTGCATGTCCAACCAACAATGTCTACATAAATGACCATAGTCCTAACGTTGCAAACACTCTAAAACAGCATAGCATATTCTCTTGTCAAGAATAAGGGTATCTAATGAAAGTCACTTACGGATCAAATATAACACCTCCAGCTTCTCTAACAATGACAGCACCACCTGCCACATCCCTGATAAAAAGGAAGAGACGTTGTCAGTCGCATATCTCATATTACAATGGCCATTTGTGCAGGACGTGAAACTCATACCAAGGACCACCGAAGCCAAGTTCAAAGCATACATCCAGCTTTCCACATGCAATTCCGCAAAGGTTCATAGCACAGGAGCCACTCATTCTAAGGGATCTCACCTGATCATATTAAAGGCATGGTCATGGCACAATCATATCACTTTAGTCCGATAGATTCCATGGAAAGTCCTGGTTTTACCTTGAAAAACAAGCTATTAATCCTTTTTGTACAGGCATCTACCGATAACTTGTCACGTTTTGTTCCAGCCTGATCTTTCAGAAGTAAAATACTTTTGATGAATTTCAAATTAATCTTGATTCAAAAGGCAAATATTCACAAGTGAACCTGATCCATGCACATAAATGTGAATTCATAACTATGAATCATCCCATGTCAAGTTACAATACCAAAAATATGATAATCTTACAAAATGGAGGGCCAGATTTGTCTGCAATTAAATACAATATAGTGCAGGGACAAAAGACACGTGTGCTCAGTGAGAATACAATGTAAAGCAGACCTATTAATGGTAAGTCATAATCTGCTAAATGATCATATTGTGATTCAGATAACTTAATAATTTGTGAGATTATAACGTATCTCCTAGAAAACGCAAACTTCAAGTCCAATATTACCTAAAATTTCTTCAACAAGTCACAGCTATACCTCAATAAAATGAAATAAGATTTCGTAGCTTTTAAGTTTGCACAAGCTCATGATCACAAAAGTTATGAACTGCATATATCCCAGGCGTAAGCTTAGAATATGGGATAAATGAAAGCATAAGGCTAAAATTTTCTTACCCTAGCATGCTTTCAAATCATTTTAAAAGCATGTAAATATTGAGGATTATACAAAATGTATAAATCTAATTGAGTGAGTATCTTTGCCACATAAATTTCGTGGAAATAGAGACTCTTCATAGAGGGTTGCTACTTCACTGTAATGGAAATAAAAGAACCAACCAAACCATTGATGTATGTTGAGGTACACACATTGATCATTATTTTTTTTGGGCCCCCCCTTTCTCTCTCTCTCTCTCTCTCTCCCCTTTTTTTTGGGGGGAAGGAGGGGGGAAAAAAGAATGAGTATCATGGTTTATAAGGGCTCGGCAGTATAGGCCGTGATTGAATATGCAAGCTGCGGACAATTAAAACTGTTATGGTAATATAGATATAGACGGTTAGCCTGGCATAAATGTGCTGAACAAGACTGTCAAATTACGATTAGAATCACCTGCAATTTGCAACAAATTATTGTCCCTATTAATGTTTGTGATCAGCACCAAAATTCCAGAGAGGCACAATAAGGGGAGGGAGAGAATACACTATATTGATACAAACAAAAAGATGAATTAATAGCCTTCACATAATCAACTCTAACAGACTTGACATACCTCAGTTGCAAGAAGAGAACTGATTAAGTCGGTTTGTGATGACACTGCAAAATTTCAAGTCAACTCCATGAGATACCCATACTCAATTAACAATAACAATCATAAGACAGAATAGAAGACACACCTTTTATCGGGTTCCCATTTAGAAAAGCACCTTTTCCACGAATTCCAGTGAAAAGCTACACATGGCAATATCAAATTTCAGTTTGCATACAAAGCAAGGGATGAAAATAATTACAAACAATACACTTTTCCATACCATGAATAATAATAGAAGCATGCATTATAAACTTTCATAATCATAAATTAATTACTTCCAAATCTCTAGCCTTCAAGACAACAAGATCAATGAAAATAGTGATGATAAAAGAAGAGAGCAGATCAATCAATTACTTTTTGCCTAAAATATTCACCCTTTCCCTGATTCTACATGTTCACAGTATTCCACAACCAAAAATAAAAACAATACATGCAGAAATAATTATGTATTTGTGTTCACCATTGAATGAAAATATGTATGTTTCAAACTTTAGGAAATTTCAAATGGTTTTGAGGACACTACTTATGACACGTCTACAAGAGGAAGATTCTTCACCTCATCAATGATTGGGTTGTAAACAACACCAACTGTAGGAATTTTTCCAATTGTAAGACCAGTGGAGACACAAACAAAGGGGAACCTACAAAAAGTAGAAGTATAGTCAATCAATATGGAAATACGAGTGTATCAATGAAATCATCAGTTTGATATTTACGCATGCACGAAATTAGTAGTTCCATCAAGAGGATCAACTATCCATGTGGGTTCATCCGTAAGTTCTGTAGTGCCAAAAGCAGCAGTGGTTTCTTCCCCGATGAACTAATGCGGAAACCGAATTAAAATGAGCTTAATGAATTATGTAAAGCTGATTAGTTTGAGGGAAATCTGAAGCAACCTTATGAGTGGGGTAAAGCTGCTTGAGATGATTAAATATGAGTTCTTCACATGCTTTATCAGTTTCAGTGACCAAATCAACCTGTGCGGAATCACAACACAAGTAGAAGATAGTAATGAAAATAGCTACAACTTTCATAGGCTACATGAATGACTCACTTGAAATTTCCTTTCCAAGAACGGAGAAAAAGAAAGTATCCCCCCCCCCCCCGGGGGCCCCCCAACAAAAAAAAAAAAACATAAAAAGCTCTGTTACTTATTTTTCCCCAACATAAACACAGTCATAATAATATAATAATATGAAAACGCAATGGAAAGAAATGAAGGGAGAAAGGAGTGAATGGAATGGAAACCTGGCCTTTATGCTGGACATGCTTGGTCTGGTAGAAGCCTTTTCGAATGACCTGCAATGAATGAAGGAATTGGAATTGGAAGGCAAGGCATCAAGCGAGTGTGGAGGGAATGGAATAAGAAGAACAGAGACAGAAATTTCATGAGGATGAATGAACTGACCTCACCAGCTTTGCGAGCAGCGTCGACTGCAGATGCCAGGAACTGGGAGAGCGAATCTATATTTCCAATCAAAACCAAAAGCAACAACATTACATTAATCGCAAACACTCACTTCCAACATATTACACATTATTGATTTGATTGCATCCTATTCATATTCCTACTACTCCAACCATTATCAGCCATCTGAGTGAGTGAGTGAGTGGCAAATCCAACTCCAACGCCAACCACAACCACAGTCTGCGCTTTCACGTAACTAAAACTAATCCCTCGCAATCTGTAATATTGCCAACATACAGCACCTGGTAGTGTCTGCCATATAGTGTTATTGTAATTGTAATTATCACTATTCAACACCACATTCCCTTCCTCTCTTTCGATATTTTACTTTTTATTATTTTATACAAACCCATAATTGCCCCTCAAATTGCTTACTATTTAACACCCCCACCGAAGATAAAGGATAGGGGTCGTCGTTTCCTTTCTGCATTACTGGGTCATGTGCCATGTGTCGTGTTAGAAGCAACTTTTACTTGCAGCTTCTAAGTAATTATTCGATCATATTCATAAGACAAATTTTTTTTATATTACCAATTGATATATTTTAATATTTTATATCTATTTTTTTTATAATTTTTTTTTTTAATTTTATCTCCAAATATCTGGATACCTATAATAAAAAATGGTATAAATAACACTCCTCTATTCATAATACAAGGCAGTAGTGAATGCAGGGGTATGGTAGTCCTTGCGTGAGAGGGAGATGCCTATGGAATGGAACATGCCTATGGAATGTGCGCCGTTCGGTACTTACTGTGCTTGCCCTCGCAGTTGATAAATAAACTTTTAGGCTCACTGCTGACTGCTCAGTGGTGATCGCATCAAGTCGCGCATGCCCTTTTGGAACCTCATTCTTCTATCACACCACAGTATCACGCTTGATGCTTCTAGTATATACCAATGGAATTGATTATTAGTTGTTAATCAAACAATATATGTTATTAACTAAGAACTTAACCCATCATTAATAGGTGCAAAATTAGCATATACAACAAATGATGTGCCAGTATCAGTGGTGTTGTATAGCAATGTACCCCGGTGGAAGGGAAGATGGTTAGGGGCCAAGTGGCACTTGTCCAGTCCTGTCCTATTCTTTTGTTTGTTTAATGAAACGTCCAGTCAGCCACAAATCAAAAAAGACCTTCCTCAATTTTGTTGCGAAAGGAAGAAAGACAAGAAGGCATATTATTATTATTATTATTATTATTGTTATTATTTTTGTTCGTCTGACATAGAAGGCATGTGCGTATTCTTTGGATTGGATGGTGGCTCGGGAAAGTTGCTTCATTGGGTAAAGGGAGTACAATTACATAGCCCATTGTCCGGAGCAAGGTTACTCATTCGCTAACCCCCTCCCCGAACCAAAAATAAAAACAGTCCGCCGTTCTCCCCAAAAGGGGAAATCCTCCAGCAATCTCAGATCCAAAAAAAATATAGAGCTTGTTTGAAAGTGTTTTTATTTTTTAGTTTTGTAAAATTATTTTAAAAAATAAGTTTAAGTTCAATTTTATAAAATAAAAAGGCAAAAAAGGTTGTTTGATAACTAGTTTTTAAAAACAAGCTTTAAAAACAATAAAACAAAAAACTGTTTGGACAATTGTTTTTAAAAACAAGTTTTAAAAGTAATAAAATAAAAAATTTGTTTGACAAATAATGCTTAAAAGTAGCAAATATATAATAGCATAATTTAATATAATAATAAATTTGATACATAAATTATCATAAAGTCTTAACAAATGTCTTCATACAACTTGATACATTTTTATATTCATAAATCTATTTATATATTATGTATTATGTTCTTGTTGCCACATCTAATTTGTAATTTGGTCACGATTTCTTGTCATGTCCCTTGCAATTTTATTAGTTAATCTTGTTGTATTGTCATTATTGAAATTCACTTCCAAATAAAACAATGATTATAAAAGTTAATTTAATGAAGTGATCAAAGTTTAACAATTTGAACCAGTGCAATGCATAACAAATAAATAAAAATGTTAAATACATAATAAGAACTATAATTATGAAATATAACAGCACATACACAAATTACAAATTCATCTCTTAATATATTACTCCATTCATATAAATATACCAAAATGACAACATGAATTGATTTTGATTCTCTTAAAAATTTTAATCGTATTAATTTTTTTACTGCTTTTCAAGAACCAAATAAATAATTATAATTATTAGGTATGTCATTTTTCAATTAATAAGTTTATTTCTTAATTATTTTTTATTTTTTAATTATGTTTTGTATTGATTTCTTAACTTAATAACATACATTAATTTATCCTTTAAATTTTTTAAAAAAAAACAAACAAACTTTCACAACTAATAGATAAAAAAAAAAAAAAAATCTGCTGAGGAACATTGTTGAGCAGGCTGCTGTTCGTGATGTTCAAGAGGCTTGTGTCTGTGAGCAATACACTCTTCCAAAGCTGTATGTGAAAATCCAATATTGTGTTTCCTATGCTATCCACTGTCACATTGTGACGGTGCGTTCTCGCATTGACAGGAGGAATCGTGAGCCTCTATAGCGCTTCGCCAAGCGCAAGGATGACGCAGCAAGGCCCGACCAGCCTGGTCAAGCACCTTGTGCTACTGAAGTAGGAGCTCTTGCCCATGCTTAAACACAAATGCTAAAATTGTAGATGCGAGACTCAAACGCTAACCAAAACCAATAAATCAACATTATTACAATAATGCCACCGTGTTTCCCTTTATTTTTAAAACAAAAAAACGGAAAACATCTTGAACATGTACTCCATTTCTTGCTTTTAAAAATCACATTTTGTTTTTTAGTTTTTAAAATCAATGTCAAAAAATCATCTTGCCAGACAGGTTTTTTGTTTTATCATTTTTAAAAATTGAAAACTGTTCTTAAAAATCATTATCAAACAGCCCGATATTCTCCACGCTTCCTTTTGTTTTTTTTTTTTCAAGACTTGTTCAAGGCCTTGCAATCGAGTCTACATTATGGCCTAAATCGCAATCCCCGTTTTTTGGTTCCTAGAGTATGATCACGTGCGCACCAACCACTGGTCCAGAACGGGTTTGAGCAGCTAGTACAGTGAAGTAACACAAGTTGCAGTCACAACAAATTGGTCAAACAAATTGTAGACATTCAAAATATTGCATGACCTCCAACAATTCATAAACTGAAGGGTTGCTTAGCAGACCTTTCTAACATCAGGAATGCCATATCCTAGATGTAGATCATTTTAGCAATTTATTTATCTACTAATTTACAGAGAGGAAATAAAATTACAGAATGCAAACATTGAAATTTGTGTGAAATGTTGGTCTCATTTTGATGAAGACTAAAAGAACAATGGCAAGAGACAATTCAATTAAGTACAATGCCGCAACGCTACTTGACACAATCTTCAGCTCAAGGGCGATCCCTAGGCTCAAGAGCAGCGATTTCCTTCATGACTTGAGCTTTGTCAGCTTCAAACTGCTCATCCTCTGCACAATCCCAAAATGTGATCATGGGAACATGATGCCGTGAAAACAAGTAGAAACGCCTTGGAAATAGCATCACCTCACCTCCTTACCTTTATCGAGTTTTAAGTCACCCAATAATCTCAGAAGCTTGCTTCTGTTTGTAATAAGTATGCTGGTGATATCAGCTGGTTTCTTTAGGTTAGCAACAAATAGCTGTTGTGACAAGCGCACATCAACACAGAGAAGCAGAACTTGGCGGAGAATAAGGTTAAGAATAAACACTTAAAAACGTGTGCTATTATATAATTATAGTACCTTGAAAACATGAAATGCTTCTATTTGTATGCTCTTGCTTGACTCCTGCAGAAAGATATCACCAATGACCCATTAAATGCCTGTATCAACAAATATTTTAATTCTGAACTTTCTGTTCAACAATAATATGTATAATCATCAGAAACTCAATATTGAACATATCAGTGACTAGTAATCCTAGACAAGGATGGAACACTAGCAAAAGGGTGAAGGCTGAAATATTTGACAGAACAGATACATCTTCCCGTGCTAAAAACAGCAATAGAATAGTCCTACATCCATACATGAGATGTATTTGAAGTTCACATAATTTTTTTTTCCCCTTTCATTTTTATTGGGGGTGGGGAAGGGCACAAGCAAGGCAGAAGGAAAGCAGGTCACACGATGTATCATTAAGATTTACAGACGGGACCATACTCTTAGAAGATTCATTAAAATCCTCAGGTTGTCTCTAGAGCTGACATATCGTGTCATTACAGCTGAATTTGACCGATCGAGCAACATATCTCCCAACAGCTGTAAAAGAGAAAGAAACACACTCAACAAATATACATTCACCAATGCAACAAGAAACAATATAATAAAAGCAGCAATAATAGTGCATTGACATATTAGAACATAGGACTGCAAAGAATAGAGCTCCTAACTTCCGCAAGGGGAAAACCCAAGACAATAATTGCAACAGCAAAGTAATCACTGATTGCTAGTGATGGCTTGTTCCATTTTTCACATTTGTAGGTCAAATTAATTATAGACATACTATCAACAAACAACTAAAGATTTCATAAAGCCCAAAGTGACATTTTCAGGGGGAGAATCTCTGAAGCCCGGACATCTGCATTCTAGCTTCATTCAATATTCATACAATTTAGATAAGTGCCAGAACTTTATATCATACCTTCACAGCTTGACGCCTTGTAATATAGTTGGAAGATTCCAACAGCTTAGAGTTATATTCAACAAAAAACTGAAAGAAGCAAAAGCAAAGATAATGAGTAATGGTTGGTAAAAAAACATATTTAAAAAGACAGATGCAAAATAAAGCACATCAAGATAAACCGACATGCAACAGCCACATGAGTAAAGCATAAACAAGCAACAGAAAGTCTCAAAAAACATTTTTAAAAATGGAAGGTTCTACTTAAGTTGAGAGGGGGAGGGGAACCTACCCATTCATAATTTGTGGAAAGGAATTCAGCAACAGTAGATTTATGTCTTGTCAGGAGTTCCTGCAACAAAATGAAATAATATATCATTCAAATTTGTTTAAAAAAGTGCATGGCACTGAATACCAAAAACTACCTTAAAAGTTGCTGCAGCATCTGCAGCTACGTCAAAATTTGGAAGTTGAATGTAGTCAAAAAACTTCTTCATATGAGGCGAGTCCAGAACATATCTGATGTAAAACCAAGAAAAAATGCAGCATCAAAAATTATGCTAAAAAGAAATATCATACCTAGACCTTTTTTTATTTTTTTTTTATTTTCTACTTCTATGGTTCAGTTTTTTGGGAGCTTCCAACACAATGGCCTTCTTACTTGGGAATGAACATAAATCTCTGAAATGCAATTATATGGAAGTACAGGAACCAAAAGCACCTACATATTTGTAGACATAACACTATTCTAACATAGATTACAACCCTGACCAAAAATGATTGTGTTTCCAGTTGTCAGCTTTAATTACTTTAAGCTTGAAAGTGCAAAAAACAAAAAATTGAAATTATCTGCTCATGTTTCCTTACTTTGCAACAATCTGGTGTCTTATGCACTCCCTCAACATTGCACCATAGTGTAAAGCCATGTCTGTGTTTTCATAGCTAAAAAGAAACAATGGTTAGTCAACAGCATCCTAGAAACAATATCACGGAAGGCATAATTTCACAAGCAAAGCAGTAAGAAACAGAAGAAGTCACACGCATAGACTAAGATTTGAACACAAGACCAACATTCACCTAAAATACACAAAATTTGGCAATCAAGAGTAATTGTTTCACCAAGTCCATTTCAGAAAAACTAAAATCAACTGTTGTTAAAAGGGCAGCACAGTGCACAAGGATCCCACCATTGTCTGGTTTGTGACGGGTCAGAAGTTTGCAGCCTTACCTCTGTGAATGGATGGAGAGGCTATTTCTACGACTATAACTCAAGCAGTAACCTTACCCTTAAAATTAACTGTTGCTAAGAAAATAAATTTAGATTTCAATTCATTTGGTCAAGCCGGGGAGTCCATCTACAGACTAGAATGCCTGCTAGAACAAACATTAAGAAACCAAAGTGCTCGTCCAACGGATTCTTACCCAGATATCAGAATATCCATAAGATCCATATTTTTCTCCAAGTAATCAGACGCAATCAACTTAGACTGAACCTGTTGCCTCTGCAAATTTGCAACCACTTGAGTAGCATCTTTTCGGGCCTGCAAAAGCCCACAGTCTCAAAACAAGTCAACATCAAACAATCCCAGCATAGCATCAAGATACACATTTATGCCCGAATTCCACCCATCCCCCAATCATTAAAATCCACTAACATCTGAATAAAAGTACTCCTCCAACAGGGTACAAGTAATCCAACCACTAATTTACTGAACTGTAAACATCTGAAGCTCTCTTGAAATTCCTAATTTACCTCCAAGTTCATTTTGGGAAGACACTTGATAAGAAGTCGCAAAGTGTTATCATTGAAGAATTCCTGAGTCAACTGCGCACAAGCTTCTGCGACAGGTTCAGATTCACTATCTCCATAAAGGATCGACTTCATCTCCCTGATATTTTTAGATAACTCCAACATCTGCCGTTAGACGCATCACACATTAGAAGCCATCAAATCACAATCGGTGACAGTGCCAGCACATGCAGCTAAGACCAAATATAAACAACATAGAGTGAACCATGCACTAGTTTGATAACTTCAATTTCGATATTACCGAACCAGCAGAATCACTGATAAAATCGAATATGCATATGAAGTAAACAGTACATTGGCGAAGATCACCACCTTGTCGTCGCGCTTGGGATCGCGGGTATCAGGAGCGCGCTCGAGGGAGCGGAGAAGATCTCTGGTGTGGCGAACGATGTCAGCGGGGGTGCGGGGCTTGTTCTTGAAGAGGCTCTTCATTTTCGGCGATTCCGGAGGCGGCGGCGGCTCCGAACGAACCACCACCTCCGGCGAAGAGCCCCTTCCGGCCCCGCCCGGTTTCGAAGCGCACAGTCCTATCTCTCTCTCTCTCTCTCTCTCTCTGTATGATTTTATTCGATTAGGGTTTCCGATTCCCAAATTGGATTCTCCTGTGCTATAAGGCTAACATCTTTTCCACTTTTCTGGCCACATTATCCGTCGTCGACCTAACACTGTTAATTGTATTGTACTCTGGAGTTTCAACTTCTCTCCAGAATAGGATGAACAAGATAATTCTCCTTTTTTACATTTTTGTCCTTACACACGTGTCTGTTTCCGTCCTTTTTCTTCTCTCTTTCCGTTCCTTTGCCCAACTTACCCAATCAGGCCACCACCAAATCTCAATTGAAAGCCAAAAGGATATTCTCCTCTTCTTGTTTAACTTTATTTTGATATTCCGTTTTCCTTGTTACGTGTTGCGTTCCAAAGTCCATGGTTAGTGTTGTCCACCTGTATTTATTTAGTTATTGAGCGGTTAAGGCTGGCTGATCTTCATGGATATTATTATTATATTTCTAATAAATTTTAATAATCCATCTATGTATCCATACAAAAAAAAAATCAATCTATGTAAATAAATTTTAGATACTCCTTTAAAGTAATATAAGTTCTTTTATTATAAAATTAATTTTCTTTAATTGTGTTGACACGATGATTATGCAATTTTTTATAATAACTACAAAATTTTTGCCAAAATTAAAAAAATGTTAATGCGGAAGTGGTTAGGTTCAACAAAAATGTTTATTCTGTGCCAAAAACTAAAAAACAAAGATGTTTGTATGCTAAACCGCCGGCGGGCGTCATTTACTAAAATGAATAGTTTAATCAGCCATTGTATTAATTTATAGGTTAAAAAGAAAAGGCGTTTGTTCTTTGCTTTTTTGAAAATATAAACATAAAAGTTAGCTTTATATTGGTCGGGCCAGGGTACAAAACGTATAAGCTAGTTTTGTAAAACTAATATATGTTTTGCAACTATTTTAAATTATAGATTATCTTTTAAATGGTCAATATAAAATATTTTGAATTTAATTTATATACATCAATAATATAAATCTTTTTTATATTATCATTTAATTATATACTGTCATATAAGTAAATATATATAATTTTCACCTTTATTATTTTAAAAATTATGTAAATAAAAAAATATAATTAAATAATAATATAAAATAATTTTATATTATCAATATATATAAATTAAATCCAAATATTTTATGCTACCAATTAACTATACTTTATTTAAACAGAAACTATTTTACTTAAAGTGAGTGCAGCTGACCCTGTCGGATTTGATTACTATGTCGTCTCTCTCCCATTTTTTTGTCATTGGACTCTTTTGTTTTGTCATAGTTCATGGGCCTTATTCTCTCATTCCTCTCAAACTTATGGGCAATTATTTGGACTTCCGTTATTCTCTTTTTTGTTTTTGTTTTGGTGGGCAACCTTTTTTTAAAAAAAAAATGACCAATTAGCTAGGGGGCCAATAATGAGGTGACTATTTATTGTTTACACTAATTTGATGATGACAAAAAATTACTAATTTGAGATGATCCACTGCATACTTATCATTTATACTAATTTAAGAAATATATTAAATTGCAGGTGAGGCAGTAGCAAAGTTGGTTGGATCCATTGCCTTATAAATGCACCCAGGAGCAGCAGTAGGGATTGTGTTCGATCCCTAAGGTATGAGACCCCAAGAAGCTAACCCCCTTCCCCCAAAATGACCAAATGACCAAAAAACGAAATATGCATGTAAGGTGCAACACAAATGGTAAGGATCTTTGGCCTTACAAATTGCATATGGGAGAAGTAGGGTTCGATCTCTAGGGATCAAAAACCCCAAAATGTTCCCCCTTCTTGGCGGTGGATATGGCCCAAAAAAAGAAAAAGAGATATATTAAACTTGTTGACAAAAAAAAAAAAAATCAAACTTAAAGAGGGAAAAAAAAATATAATCAATATATGGTAAACTAAACTTTTAACTAAAATCAAATTTATAATAATTGACTAGCTTTAATCAAAATAAAATTTATAATAACTTTAATTTATATCATGTATTTTTATTTTTAATTTGAATTGTATAATATTATTGACATTATAATGAATTATAAATATTTATGAATATTTTATTTAAATTTAAAATTTTTTATATATAATTTTTCTCTTTTTTATTTTTTATTTTTTTGCAGAAATCCGTAAATATATAAGGAGATTTGAATTCCTATGGGGAATGAAGAATGAAGACTTGTGACTGATATGCGAATAGTGACGAGAGATAAATTTTCAAATGGAGATAGGGGGTGGTGGTCATGTTTCCGTCCCTATAAGTACCCATTGCTATCTCTACTTACCGTTAACTTGATCACAATAGTATTTCATGAAAAAAAATTATTTTACCCACTAAATTACAGATTATGAGCACTGTATTTTCAATAATCTGAAAAAAATGTAAATTGACCCTTAAATTTTTTTGAATGTGTAAATTGACCATTTTACTAACTTTTTCATCTATTGTTAATGGAAATAGCACGTAATCAAGAAAATGTAGGATATCGAATTGCACGTTATTTTTTAATTTAGAGACTAAAGTATATATGACCAAAAGATCTGCGCATATAGTGAACTTATTTTTTGGTTGACAATGGATGGAAATTTAATAAAAGGAATAAAATGTACATTTATGAAAATTCAAAAAATCCATTTATATATTTTGAAAATATTAGAGGTAAAGTGCACATGACCTATAATTCAGAAGGTAAAGTGATTTTTGCCCTCTAGAAAATAAAAACAAAAAAAAAATAGAGTGAAAGCTTTCAAAATGTTGTTATCTTCACTTGTATTAAACATAAAAAAATTACTTGTCATAATTTCCTTATTTTCTCTCTAACAAAGTAAGAATTTTTTTATTTTTTCTGTTTTCTTTTCATTCAATTAATGAAAAAGAAAAATGGCATTTTATTTTAGAAAAATGTTATTTATATTATAAGAATAGATAATTATAGATAGAAAGGAACAAAATTTTTTCTCTTTCTATAACGTGTAATGTCCATTTCTAATATAGAAATAACATTAACGATATTTTCATTTTCTATTCTTTCTTTTCTTTCATCTTCTTCTTTGATTTTCTTTTTGCGAAAGGACAATGTTGAAATTAAAGAGACAAAAAATGCAAAAATAATGTAAAAGGAAAAAAAATATTATTTGTTATTATTATTATTTTGGTCCTTCTAGCTAGCTATCCTGATTAAATGCATTTACACATTGTAGACCCGTGATGCCGTGACTCTGCCCGATAGCAAGTCAATCGTCGAGCATGATCGTTCTTCTCCTTCATTCATTCAATCAATCATCCTCATTGCTATTAATGTATTTCATTTTTAAAAAGAAATTATCTCCCCAGTCAGACATTGAGATCAAAAACTTGGAAACAAAGATGATGCATACATACATGCATAATCATAAAATTCATTCCCATTTCCAAAACATGAACTTTATTTGGCACAAATAATACAGGGAGGATAGATAATAGAAGATACTAGACTAGACTCCGTAACGTCAAGCATGAAGGGGGTTAAAGGAAGTGAGGTTCCTGAAGTGCTCCCACAGCTTCTCCCACACGATGGCTTCGTAATTGCTAGTGGCGGAGGCATCGCCGTTAGAGGCGGCGAGGACGAGGCGGTAGTTGGTGCCTGCCACCAGCTGAGTGTCGCCCTTGATGACCTTCTCCAGCTTGAGGCTAGCCCCAGATCGCTTGTCGTACTCCGTCACAGCGAATTCCGCGATCTCCACCACGTGGGGGTCGCTGATGTTCTTAATGGCCTTCCAACCGCCGAATTCCGAACCTTCCCTCCGGGCAGCCTCGGAGGCGGACAGAGCAAGGAGGAAGAGGAGGAGGACAAGGCATTCAAGTCTCATTATGCTGGTAAGTGGTAACTGTCCACTTTTTCTCCTTCGTCAAACGGTTCGGACTTTGTGACGTATGCTTCGTATTATGCGTTTCGGTGCTTCTCGTTCCGATTTATAGCACGAGGTAATGGGAACTAGGGAAGAGTGAATAGTCATGGGCCATATAGAAGATGGGCTAAGACTACGACATGGCGGCCCAACACAAAAAAATAGGATTAAACGTTGGGTGTGAACAAAGGCGGATATGGGTCAAATTTTGATTGAAGTTGAGTAGGTAACGATGTGCATTACGCAGTACTGTAGCCCATAAAGGAAAGCATCCAACTACACCGACCAACCCGGGACAATGGGAAGTTAGGTGAGGCCGACTCTCCAATACATGCTTGCATGAATCATCAATTACTTTTCATTTAAAATCATAATCGACAGATTCGTATGTATTAGTGGTGTAGCTGTCAGTACTTTAGGCAAACGGCAAAGCAAACTATCCTTATGAAGTTTAATACTTGTTTCTGTTTAAGCAATACTCATCTGTTTTTTTTCTGGGGTCAAAAGCAAAACTAACTTCAGCAACAATCTGTTGTACACAGAAGGAGGAAAGGACACCCACATGGCTAACTCCCTAATAATGTCCTGGTTGACATTTTAACCTTCGGTCTTGGTCCTTTTTAAGCCTTTTTTTTTTTTTTTTTAAATGTTATTGATGATGCCTTAGTATGTGTTTAGATTAGACTTTGCAAACGGAAATTTAGATTAACTTGATCTTACAAAGTTGATTTTGATTAAAATTGAATTGGTATCAACGTGATTTATATTTGAAAATTTTAATATTAAAAATAATTATAATATAATAAATATTATTTGGATAATATTAATCAAAATCACTTTTGGATATATATTTACCAAAAAAATATGAGTTCAATGTTATTCTTTAAATATTACCATTTTATTTTATTTTTATTTTTAAGGTATTTGAATAAACTATATTAATATTATATATATATATATATATTTTTTTAAGATATTATATAAATATTATTATAAATAAAATTATAAAAATATTTTTTAATATTCATATAAATATAATTTTTAAGATATTACAAATAAAATTTATGAATAATATTATAAATGAAATTGCTTTTAAGAAACCTGTTCTACTATTAAATTACAAATAGAAAGAGTTAAAATAAAATATATAAAACAAATATAGAAAGAATCTCTTGAAAAAGAATGAGTGTAAATAAGATTTTTGGTCTTCATCTATAATTCCAATGGAAAAATATCATCTATGTATGACATCATTAAAATAGGTTGGCTCTTTTCATAATTATTTGAAAAGCTATACAAAAAAAAAATAATTAATATTATAAAAAATTTTATACTAATATTATATTAAAATTAATTTTATAATACAATATTAAGTTAGTAGGGTATTTTTGTCAATATATCTCTTAATGGGATTTTACCCAATACAAAAGCAACAAATTGTTGCTTTCTCGTTTGATGCTTCAAAATCAATTTTACACCAAAAATTGATTGTGTTTTAAATTATCCAACCAGTATTGCACAACTTTCAAGACATCTTTATTAAACCAAATGTGATTTTGGAGAGCTGTAACGCTCTGTCAAACAGACACTTGGTGGTGGGCCACGTGTATAGAAAGTGGTTAGTTTGCAGCCTACTTATCCGCTATGTAAAAACTAGGCTTAAGCTTAATCATATTGTTTCACATCTTAATTACATCATTTTTTTTCAAATTCTTATTGTAGTATTGTACTAGGATGATTCCTTATTTTCACTAGAACTACATATTCCTATTGATCAACTATTAACTCAATATTGAAGTAGTTAATTATTTGATGACATAATAATGCATTGTTGTTTTCCTAATGAGATATTAAGTTTTAGTATGCATAATTCTTTATGCTTATTTTGTTCATCCACGTTAACAAGTATCATACCACTCCTAGTAGTGTTCAACGAGCCTAGGACATGCTGATACTGGACCAAAACTAATGTTCTTTCCAACTAAAAAATTCAGTTATAAAAAGAAAGTGCAATGGCAAAAATAAATAAATAAATAAAATTAATTTATTATATCAATTTTTAACACTTCTACATGATATTTTTGAAATTCCGAACTTCATAAGCACCCAACGCAGAAACTCTTAAGTTTGTTAATTTAGTGACATCATGCAACTCCAATCTATAAATCAGTCTCCCCTTCATTAAAAAGTGGAAGAGAGGATTACAACAGAAATTGATAAAATATTTTACTCCAGCTGACAAAAAGAAAAATCGATGAACACAAATATATTTCTATGCTGCCTTCCTTTGGCAATTGATATTTATTATATCTGGGCATCCACAATTGCCCAATTATTCTTTCATCTCCTCGATAAGGAATGATAAGGAATATTATGTCAAATTGTCCATGATAGGCGACACCCAGAGTTTATAAAGCAATGTAGAAATTGGAGAAGAAATCAATTTGGAAACCAACGGGAGCGTGTCTTTGGCATCCACTTAATTAATAAAGTCATTTATTCCAAAAACAATAGCTCCTGCAACACCAAAACTTAGAGGTCAGAATCCTTTTTCAATCAGATTTAATTTATTAAAACAAATGTCAACCAGAACATGGAAAAATTACCTAGTGTTGGCATCAAAAGTGAGAGAACAGCTATCCCAGCAACCTTAAGTGGCACACCAACTTTTAGCATGTCTTGGATTTCAATGTGGCCGGTGGCAAATCCAACTACATTTGATGGAGTTGAAGTTGGAAGCAAGAAAGCAAACTCAGTTGCCAGTGCTCCGGGGACCATAAGAAGAAGAGGGTGCACGTGCATAGTCCTGGCTATGTGATATATAAGTGGGATAAGAAGGGTGGCAGTGGCATCATTGGAGGTGATGAACTCGGTAATAATGCTACTCAGTAGACTAACTGCAGGAACAATGGCCAAGTATGGGGTATCTTCCAAGAAATCTAAGGCTCTGGATAGCACATCTGCTAGGCCACTAGATTGGACTCCATCAGCTAGAGCAAACCCAGCTCCCAGGAGCAAAATGAGGTTCCATGGTAACTTCTTGCATTCATTCCAGTCCATTAGCTTCTCCCCCTTTTGTTTCTTGTTTGGGATTATGAACAATAACACAGCCGCCATAACCTATACATTGTAGAAAAAGATTAATTCTTGTTCCGTATGAAAGGAGACAAAGGTCAAATTTTGGTGTAATAACCTTAGAATTGAAAACCTCAAGCGAGATAACAGCACTTACACTGACACTTGCATCACCAACACGGCCATGAAATAGAGCTCCCCATCCGCGAATGTCATCTGTGATTCTTCTTGTCATCCATGATATGATCAGCAACTGCATGCGTTCACAATATATAACGATAGTTAATGCCTTCGATATCAAAATTAAAAATTTCCTCATGAATAATATATAAAAATTTTAAATCGTATTTAGGCATACACACCCCAAACACAGACAACACCATCTTCTCGGCAAAAGACATGGGACCTGTAAACACCAAAACTACAGAATTAGAATTGCAAAGCTTAATTGTTTGGATCAAATGGTTAAATTACTATGAATTTTTGAAAAAAAAAAAAATTTTGACGAATAACCAAATCGCTAGCTTATCATAATTTTGATTATATCGAAGTAAAACATATAAGTAGAAAACAAGTAATTTGTTAAAAGTTATTAAAATTTGTCTAAGATATTATTTGTTTTTATTTTTTTAAAGCCCAAGCATCGTAGAACTGAAACGATTGTATAGATGCTGTTGGCAATTTCAAAGGGATATGCCACTCCGTATAAGTCCATTCCAAGCTATCCTTTTCAACCGCTTCTTATTTCTTTTCATTTTTTGGTTAATAAACCAAAGGTCCTTTACCATCGCTTCTTATTTTCATTTTTGTTGGTTAATGAACCTCAGATGGCGCCTCTAGCTTATCCAGGATGTGTAAATATTTAGATAAAAAATGCTACTCACTTCATAGCAAGCTTTTATTTCCGTTTAGTAAATACATTTATAACCTAATCATGGACCATAAGTCAGTAACTGTTTCTGTCAAAAAAGAAAAAGACAGGGGTCTGCTACTTCGGTAAGTGCCGCCATTGAGGTTGACACTCGACAACGGAGTGGACCCGAGATGTTCCATGCGGCAATGAGGAACCTGCTACCTGAATGAGGTTCTGATGTGTAACAGAAAGAAAACGACGAAGTAGCAGAAACGGAGCAATACTAGCTAGACTTTTTCTCTACCTCTTCTATCTTTTGCCCCTATTAATTTTTACGTGAAAAAAAGAAACACACACATTACATACAAACTCGCATTTTTATTTTAATTTTATATATGCGATTTAGTTGATGATATGAAAAAGGTAACTTACCGAGAGCTTCTAGGTCCCGCTTCAAGTGAGCTTTGTCCAAATAAGAAGACAAAGCGCGACTTGAACCCTTCCGGACATAGAGCAAAGTGATGAGGCACCAAAAGGAGATGAGGATGAGAATGGCCACAGGGAAACCAAAGAAGAACCACGTGTTGAAGCTGATTGGCTTGGCACCGGGGACAAGGCTCTTCCACATGCCAACCAGTATGAGGTTGACACCTGTCCCCGTGAGGGTGCTAATCCCTCCAATGGGCGTGGCGTACACCACCGTCAGAACCACCGCCCTGCTGAACTTGTTCACCACCTCCGTCTGCTCGTGCGGCGGCGGCAGCCTCTGCAGGATCCCCGTCGCCACCGGCATCATCATCACCGCTGCCGCCACGTTGTGCATCCACATGCTCACGAAGAATGACGTGGCACACAGACCCAATAGCAGCAGCGATGGATTCAGTGGCTCCCCGCAGAACACCGACGTCACCTGTACCCCACGTGACGTTCCCTCGTCATTCCAATTTCCAAACCATTTTTCAGCACCAAATTATTTTTCTTCTCTTTTGTAATAAATAAAAAGCATTGGCTTGGCTCATTTTACACCGTAAGAAGTTATAATAACGTACTTTAAGCCATCGCTAAATAATCATTTCCAACAAAAAAATAAAGAAAATTTTTGGCCAATATATATTGTATTAAATATCGTATTAGGGTTAACTTACATTTTATCCATTCACACCCCCACCCAAAGAATATAAAATATGTTTACCTAATAGAACTGAAAAATACAATTAAATCACGTATACGACAGAAGAGGAAATTTCCACATACTTTTGGGGGGAAAAAACATTGGAGAACAAAGAAAACTGGTCAGGATTCAATTATTTCTTGTAGCTAAGAATTTAGTGTTTTCCAATTAAATTCTTTTAACACAATAAAACTGATAATACGTATGTTGCTTAATGTCCATGGAATACTTCATTGGAATATAACACTTTAACGAGAACTGAACTCAATCATCAAATAAATGACTAACTTGAAAATTTTTAACTTCGAGAAATTAAACCTACTTGGTCATATTGTGGTGGTGACGAAAGTAGAAAAAGAGAAGCAAAAGGGGGTGTTGCTACTCACATTCAAGGCCAATCTTCTGTGAACGTTGTAGCGTTCAACCGCGAGAGCAAGTATGAAACTTCCCAAGACGAGCGTAATGACGTCGTCCATGTAAGACTGGGCAACAGTATCAGCCGAAGCTATACCAAAGAGAGGGAAGAGGAACAGGGGACACATGGAGGTCACGGGGAGTGGCACGGCGGCGGTGACCCACCAAGCGAAAACCCAAGCAATGACGGCAAGCATGCTCGTGCTGCTTGCGGGAGCATCGAGCTTCACGAAGAGGCATGTGACAAGAGACAACAAGGGTCCTAGTACGACATAGAAATTCTTGAGTGTGAGAATGGATTTGAGGGTGAAGGTGGAGCTATGTGTTCGTTGGAGTGAGAGTGGGTTGTTAAGTGGCAGAAGTGGGGCCTTGAGATTGAGGCCATCGGAAGTGGATGTCGGAATGTGTTCTCCGGTCATTTTTGGGACACAACAGAAGCATCTATGCAGGGGGATGAATGTTGAGCGTGGGGATTTTGTTTCTGAATTTTCACATGATAGGAAGAAGAAGTGGGCAAATTTGCTTTCTTTTTAATATATTATTTATTACAATTATAAAAACATTTTTTTATTTGCACTTTTAGAAATAATTAACGGAAAAGGTATTATTTTTATAATAGGACTAGTTCAAACTAATAAAGGTGTTAATATAGTAATAGAGGCATACTATAATTTTAAAAAGGACTTTAATTCAATTTTTGAAAAAAATATCAATTGAAAGATCAAAGTTGATTATATTCAAAAGGGATTAAACTTCTTTTTTAATAATAGGAAAAATAATAACCTCGATTAAAAGAAAGAAAAAAGAGTATGGGATCGGTTTTGATTTTTGGCTAAAAAAAGTCATTCTTCTGTGAATTGTTTTATCTAATATTAATTTCGACCAACCTACGACCATATGAATTGGATGTCGAAGGTATGATAATTAAGATGAAAAAGGGTATACGTGGGTCAAATGCCACGTTTAATTGATTGAGCCATGTGAAAATGCGTAAGCTTAATCAATCTCCATTATCTTGAATCTTGGACACAAATTTTTCACACTATTGCTTACATATTTACACAAAAGAAAAGTTAGGGGCAGATTTTTTTTCTCAATTTAGGGTTAAAATATATAGGCTATAAATATTTATAAATGACACATTTATACGAGAAATTTAAAATTAAATTTAATGACAAAACATAAGTAAAAAATTGATTAGATTAGCTATCTCACATTAGGTTACAGTTTTCTATTTGAATAAATTAAAATATATTAAAAAATAGGAAAAATGCACTTTCTAATTGAAGTATAATCCATATGTACTTTACCTCCTAATATTTAAAAATATGTAATTCGACACCCTGATATTTTCAAATTATGTAAATGAGACATTTTGTTAACTCTACTATTAAATACCACCGTTAATAATCATGTGCTATTGAACTCAGAACTTGAAACTCACTCACATGATCTAATAAATTTATAAATGTGAAAATAGTGAAGAAGTGATCTCTCTATTGAAATTGGAACTTGGAAATTGAGACAGGAAATAAGTGAACCCTTTCACATTAAGTGTCGAAACTTAGAATTCATACTATTGAACTCGGAACTTATATTTAACAGTAAAGTTAACGGAATGTTTCATTTGCACAGTTTGGAAATATTAAGATGTCAAATTGCATATTTTTGAATATTAGGAGATAAAGTACATATGAGTTATACTTCAGGGATAAAATATGATTTTTTCTAAAAAACATTATAAAAAATGTGTGTAAGTAATATTATCGATTGTTATAATAAAGATTCGATACATTAATATGTACGTAACAGTAAAAGGTTTTAGAAAATGCAATAGCCTACAATTAATGAGTTATCAATTAGTATAATTATTTTTATATGCACATTGTTAACATTTTATTATAATACAAATATCAATAATTTGATAATATATAATGAAATAATATTTAAAAAATTTCACAGCCACAATGCTTCTTTTTTTTTTTCTGGGTAGACACAGCCACAATGCATTAATATTTAATTTAAGATGTGACTGCTCAAGAGGATATATGTCATGTTTAAAAAGATTATTATCAAAAAGTCGTAGATTTTTATAATTTCGTAAAAGAACTTCGGACTAACCAAAAAAAAAAAAAAGTGAATGAACTTGCCTACATTTTTAGTAATAAAATTACTCTTAGTTGGACATAAGTAATTTTGTGTATCAATCAATTATTGGAGATTCATAAGCAAATAAGTAAGGAATTTACGTATATAATTAAAAAAATATATGATATTATTATTATTTATCACTATAATTATTTGATTCATCAATTATGTACATAAAGCCTTGCTTATTTATACATAAATCTTCAGTAATTGATTGACAATTATATATATGGTAAAACTATACATTAATACTTGAAATATTTTTATTTTAATATTTTAGTCCTTAAAATATTAAAATACATATACTTTAATCCTCAAAATATTTAAACTTTTAAGAATTAAAATATCAAAACAAATCTTTTGAAGACTAAACTATATGTATTTAATTTTTCTAGAATTAAATTATATGCATTTATTCTTCTAAAAAACTAAAGTGTTAAAATAAAAATCTTTCAGAGATTAAAATATATATATTTAATCTTTTAACAATTAAAATATTAAAATAAAAACATTTTAAGATCTAAATTGTAGATTTACTATATATAATAAAGATCATTAGCACAGCTCAAATTGCATCCTAACTGAACATAAAATTATGTCTCTTTCGAGTTGACGTTGGATAACTTTTACATGGAAAGCATGATTAATATTTGGTTTCTTCGTGGGACATTTCATTCAATGATAATGGAACATTTGGCATGTATTCTTTTTCTTTTCTTTTTTTAATTACATATTTGGCAAATGATCGTATTGTGCGAGCTAAATTCGAAAATGTTGACATTCGATCCAATCGACTAGATAAGCAGGCTTGTTAGTTGACTAATTTTTCTGGTCACGTATAAAAATTGTGGATCATGATCCTCTTCAATTAAATCTATAGTTCTCAAGAGAAAAAAATAAATAGCAATTAGCAAGTCAGTTTCAAAAATTAAAAATTATAAAATTCACTTTTTGGATTTTAATTTGTTTTTATTCCAACACACAATGAAGGGGATAGTACTTAAGAAGCAACCTTTTTTTTCCGGTTACAATTCAACAAGCATTTAAAAGAAGTGTCAAGGAAAGGGAAAATTTTGGGAAGAGGAGGGAGGGGAGGAGATCGAACCCAGGATGAAGCATGGCTGGTAAAGGTTAGTTCAAGTATTAGAATTAAAAATCTTCATAAAAAGTTCCAAACTCAATTCTTGTAATTGAGTAGACTTTCATAATATGTCTGTTCTTAAACTTATTAAAGGTTTAAATTTCCAACTTCAACTTCACATTCAAATCTAGCTGATTTAAGTTGGTATCAATTGAGCTATATAATTGCTCTATAATAATTAATCATTTAATTTAAAAAATAGTACTGACAGAAATCTGGAATTTGATTTATTTTAGAAAATTACAAATAGAGTATTATTATTTTTTTTTTTGCCGTGATTATTTGATATTTCTTTCTTTTTTTTTTTGAACAAAGATTATTTGATATTTCGTAATAACGTATACCTACACTACAATATTTGGGGACACTTTTTCGAGTTGTTGCTGTCTGCAGGCAAGATCAATATGAAGGCCCACACAGAACTGCAGATATGGAACTGGCAAGGGACCGTTCATCCAGGCAATTGTATAATAAACGAAATAATTATCAATTCCATCATTCATTATTTTATTACTTGTAGGAGGGGCTAGATGACGACCACAATCGTATGAACACACAAGATATAGGTTGAGAAAGGAAAATTTTGATAAAAGTATATTTTTTCTCTTTTTTTTAATATATTGACAATAATAAAATTTCAACTCTCATATAAACTATTCAAATTCCTCGCCATTAAATCAAACATAAGGACTTAATGAAAGTATATTCTGTATAATAAACAAGTAATTAATAGTATCTTTATAAGATATTGATAAAAAAAATCTACGGTGGTACATTTGGTTCTGTATGATAAACAATCAAATAAGAAATTGATTCCGTATAATAAACAATCAATTAATAAGAAATTGATAAAAGTATGTTACAGAAAAATCTACAACTTTTAAATTACCTTTGTTGGTGCCTTTATTTGATTTCAGTTTACTTTATTTAGTTATATTAGAGGTGCACAGACATAAAAAAAAACGATTAACAATCAATTAATAGTATCTAACCTAAAAAATAATCAATCTTCCATACTCAACTTTTGTTTATTAACTTTTACACATACACATGTAAGTTTTGTTATAAGTCTCCTGTGAAAATTATAATCTATCTTAACTTTAAAAAGAGACAATATTCCTTTCTCTTAAAAATTAATAAAGGATCAATCTTCCAACATATAGTTCATGTTTATTTATGTATCCTACTTACATGAATCATAAATACATGCCCCATTAAACAAAATGTACAAATTCATAATTTTTTTTGTCTAAATTATTAATATTTAGAGTCTACTAGTTTCTAATTAATCTAATTTAAATTTGGTTGATTTATTATATGAGAATAAAGCTCTTCCAATGTTAATTTTTATTATTCGCAAATATTAAATCTAAAACTTTATTTATGAAAAATAAATTTCAAATTATTTAAACTTATCAAGTTTTGGTGAAGTTACTTTTTCAATAAATTTCAATAATTTTCTTTTTTTTCTTTTGGCCGTGTCAATGTTTTTTTTTTTTGTCACATTTAACTAAGAATAAATAAAAAATACCACTCTTGAGGTTTGCCTAAATGACACTCCATCCCATTCTTGTGAAAAATAAACACTTCACGCCATTTGTAATTCCCACTATTAGTGACTTGACCTTCAATAACCACTGTTTATTTTGCCAGTCAAATTTACTCACCCACCTCGACTACCTCAAGGTTACTCACCATAGTTGTTGTTTATCTCTGTTGCTCACAGAAAAGTAGGTAAAAGGGATCACTTTAACATGGATCGAATTTTGATGGACCTTCATTTTACCTACTACTATATGTTTTTATTATTTATAGTGTAAATTTACTTTTATTGTAATTTAATTTTTTTTAATTGTTATCCAATTCATCATGTTACTCTTTAGACATCTAATTTTCAGTCAACGTAGTGTTTCTCGAAGTATATAAGGCAATGCTCTATTACTTGCAATTTCATAGAAATGGCGTATTAAGAGTTTAAAACTTTGAAGCTGATTTGTATGCTTATTCATTATTAAACAAATTCAAATCAAATATAACTAACATAACACTCTAATTTTGTTTTAATCTTTGTAATCTTAATGAAGAACAGATCTTGTTCATTAACAACCCTCCTAGCCGCCACCGCCACCACCACCACCACCACCACCACCAACAACAACAACCCAACAACGATGTCAGCGCACTCCCTCCCCACTCCAACCCCTGTCTCACCACTCTCCTCCTTTATCAAATGCGTCCTCGAGCGCCTCATGGAAGATGTCCCTTGACTTCTCAAAGCACACCAGGTGGTGCTTGTTGAAGAGGATCCGAGGGTGGTGCACGCTTTTAGCATTTTGCTGCAACCAATGCTTACCAATTTGGCTGTGGTCAGTTTTAACATGCCCCCTTTTCTTCTTGTTCATCTTGAACCTCATTGTCATCTCACTACCAGAAACTATCGGTATTGCGACCGAATTTTTTCAGTCGCAAATTTCATTATTTGCGACCGAATTTGCGATCGATTTGGGAATAAAAGAGATAAAATGTAGAATACTAAATTAGTCGCAAAATTGGTCGCAAATAATGAAATTTGCAACCGAAAAATCGGTCACAAAATGAATAAATGAAAGTCAAAGATTTCATTAACTTTGCGACTGAAAAATTGGTCGCAAAATTTAACGTATTAAATCGTGAATACAGACATTAACTTTGTGACCGAAAAATCGGTCGCAAAATTTAACATAAGATTATTGAATTTTGCGACCGAAAATTCAGTCACAAACAATGAAATTTGCGACCGAAAAGTCAGTTGCAAATTTAATACACTAAAGACATTAGTTTTGCGACTGAAAAAATCGGTTGCAAAATATAACATAACATTATTGAATTTTGCGACCGAAAAATCAGTCGCAAATAATGAAATTTGCGATCGAAAAGTCAGTTGCAAATTTAATAGACTAAAGACATTAGTTTTGCGACTGAAAAATCAATCGCAAAATTTAACATAGAATTATTAAAATTTGCGACCGAAAATATAGTCACAAATAATGAAATTTTGGGACTGAAAAATCAGTTGCAAATTTAACAAACTAAAGACATTAGTTTACGACCAAAAAAACGGTTGCAAAATTTAACATCTTAACGTAAAAGAGTTATAGAACTTTGCGACCGAAAATTCAGTCGCAAATATTTAATTTTGTGACTGAAAAATCGATTGCAAAATTATAAAACAATAAGGTAAAGGTTGGGAAGTGTTGAAATCGATCGCAAAATTAACACTCTAACAAGATTTGTGACCAAAAAATCGGTCGCAAAATTACAAAGCAATAAGGTAAACGTTGGGAAAGTGCTGAAATTTTCGGTTGCAAAATTGCAAAGCACTGAACTAACCGTTGAGAAAAGTCTCAAAATTTGCGACCGATTTTTCAGTCACAAATTTTGTTAAAGTGTTAATTTTGCGACCAATTTTTTGGTCGCAAATTTGAAACCCAAATTTTGTGCAGTATATTGTGTAGTAACTTTGCGACCGATTTTTTGATCGCAAAATTAACACTTTGACAAAATTTGCGACCAAAAAACTGATCGCAAATTTAAAAAATTTCAAAAAAAAAACAAATCTTGATATTTGCGACCGATTTTTCAGTCGCAAATTAAAGTTGCAGAACCTGTCTCTTCCCCCATTCTCTGTTATTATCTTCCACATTTACTTCTCCACTTTCTCTCCACCACCAACCCTCCCCCCACCACAAGCCCACGCCGCCGCCGCGCCTACGCCGGAGAGGAAACTCGCGAAGACACCTCTACTGCAGGTTGCTATCCCGTCGCTGCTCCCCCCACCCTAACACTGTCGCTGCTGTCCCATCATCATCACCACGCCAGATCCGCTGCCGTCATTCCAGATCCGCCGCCGCTACTCCTCCATTGTGGTGCTCTTATTTGCCTTTGTTTTTTGCACAAATTTACTCTTTTGTTTGTTTTTTTTTTTTAAATAAATTTGAAGTATTTATTTGTTGTTGTTAATTTGCTGTTATGTTTTACTGCAGTTTGTTTGTTTTTTTTTTACAAATTTTCTATTCTATTTGTTGATTTTTTATTTTATTGCTTGATTATTATTATTAATGGGTTGTTGTTATATTTGGAATTTTGTTTAATTATATTGTCAGGTGAAAGTGAGAGTATGAGGTTGTTTAAATTTTTTTAATTCCTCATATCTGTTCTTTATGTTTTAATTCTTCATATTATTAGATTATTTTTTTATTAATAATTATTCAATATCTACTTAATTTGCTGAAGACTAAATGGATAGACCAGAAGATGACATAGAGGTTGTGGAAAACTCAACTGAGCAAGTTAAAGACTCAATAGAGTTGGTGGAAGACTCAATAGTTGAAGACTCAATAGAAAAAGTTAAAGACTCAATAGTTGAAAACTCATTAAATAAAATGGAAGACTCAATAGAAATTGTTGAAGACTCAATGGAAAATATTGAAGATACAATAGAAGTTGATGAGAAATTAATGAAAGTTGAAGACTCAATGGAAAGAAACGAAGAACCATGAAAACGAGAACTAGTTAGAAGTATGCTAAAAATTTATCTTCTAAAGTTTTATTAAGAAGAACCTTGTATTTTGGTCAACAATATATGTTATTATATTTTTTAGTTTATGTATATTGTGTTTAGAATATATGTAGTTGATAGTAGCATTGACAATATTGTGTATGTTGGAAAACTTGTTGTTGTTGAATATTATTTAGATAAAAAGATGCATTATAGATTGTTGGATATTATTTTTTGGACTGTTGTTGAATTCAAGTTATTTTATTTGGATTTATAATATTCTAGTGATTTTTTTTTTTCTGTTTGTAACTTTGTAACCGATTTTGTGATTGATTAATATTTTCAATTGATATTGAATTCTGTATTTGCGACCGAAAAATCGATCACAAATTTTGCGACTGAAAAATCTTGAATTCGCAACTGATTTTTCGGTGGCAAATTTGCGATCGATTTTGCGGAGGCAAATTTGCGACCGAAAAATCATTCGCAAAATAGTCAACAAACGACGAACGTACATGATTGTTCTAAATCGGTCGTAAAATTGGTCGCAAAAATATATATTTGCAACCTGCTTAAATGCGATTAAAAAAATCAGTCGCAAAATCGGTCTCAAATGACCTTAGTGACCGAATTCACTCATTTTGTGACCGAAAAATCGGTCACAATTAGCCAAAATTCTAATAGTGTCTTCTCATTCTTCTTGTTATCTTCGTATTCCTTATCTCATTCATTTGCGTGCTAAAGCTATGAAAAGATATAAATTAATATCAGGGAGAATCTATGGTGATTTTTTGCCACATTACCTTTGCCAAACTCTATACTATAACAATTAATTTTTTATTTTTTAATTTATAATAACTCTTAATCAGGGTTAAATAGGAATGTTCTACTAGAATATTCTTGTTTAACCTGTTAGTGCTATTAAATGATGGGATGGACTGTTATTTAGATAAATCCTAATGGTGGTTTTTGTTATTTATTCTTTAACTACATGTAAATCAGAAAAAGACATCTTTCTATTGGGACACTCAATTCGAGGAAGCCGACCCAATGATGTAGATGGGTCTATCAATGGATCAACATCCAAGCGAATGCAAATAAACGAAGCAATGGACCAATTCTGTCACTCCCTTGCTTATTACTTGGACGAGAGGGCAGCCACAATCATACGAGGGCTTTTTTATTGATATAAAATAAAAAAAATATTATGTATTTATATACATTGATTTCACATTATTTTTCAAAATGTCTTTTTTTTTGCAACATTGATAAATAGATTTATGTTACATCAATTTATCACCGTCAAATTTCAGATTTAAAAACAAGAAAATCCATTTGGATTATCTCGATTATTATACTATTCAAATGAATAGTATAATAATTGATTTGATTTATTTATAATAAAATAAAATTTATAAATTATTTATTTTATTAATTTAAAATTAGAATAAGATAAGTAATAATTTTGGTTAACAAATTTTTATAATGATAATTAATTAAAAAATTGTAAATAATTTTTTTAATTTAATTATTATTAATTTAAATATTTTAGTCTCAATATTATTTTTTATTAACAAATTTAAATATTTGAATTACTTAGTTTAGAATATATTTGTGTGATGTGGGCACAAAATTGCATAATTCAAGTAATGCACTGTTCATTGAAGTGTATAATTCGATTAATGTATAAAATCTTAAATCTTAAACATATGAATTATGTAACCCTAATTGTTCACACATGATTAAATGATTGATAAAACTTTAAATGACTATAACTTTTGACTCGGAACTCCGATTTGCTATTATTATATTTTTCTGGAAAGCCCCAGATGAGACTGTTAGGGTGGCAATGGGCGTAGCTTATTGATATCATTTATGGTCTCAAAAAATGTTGTTTAAAGGTGTTTTGACCATTTTTTTATTTTTGTATAAATTTTTTATATAATTTGTATTATTAATTTTTATGTGCTTTTATTACAGCTTAGGTTTTCTTATTTGATAATATTATCTACATTCCAATAAGAGCTTAATTGGATCTAAGCTCACAACATAAGCTAAATATATTGCTTTAAAAATACTCTAGCTGACTAGCTCCTTATCAATATGTAACCTTTGCTGTAAAGTAATATTTTAGAGTATGATGATGCACTCTTGGATTGGGATGGCATGTTAGGATGCCACTGCCGCTCAAAAAAAGCATTAATTAGTTTTACGAATTTGTGATGCATGCCAAAAGCTCATATTGTGCAAATATATCCTAAACTAAGTAAATCAAATATTTTAATTTTTCAATAAAAAATAATATTGAGAGACTAAAATATTAAAATTAATAATAATTAAATTAAAAAACTATTTACAATTTTTTAATTAATTATCATTATAAAAATTTATTAACCAAAATTATTAATTATCTTATTCTAATTCTAAATTAATAAAATAAATAATTTACAAATTTTATTTTATTATATATAAATCAAATCGATTATTACACTATTCAAATGAATAATGTAATAATTGATGGAGCTTAAATCAATTATTGCACTATTTATTTAAATAGTATAATAATCGATGTAACCCAAATCGATTTTCTTATTTTTAAACCTGAAATCTGATAGTGATAAATTGATGTAACATAAATCGATTTATCAATATTGCTAAAAAAAATTGGACATTTTGAAAAATAATGTGAAATTGGTGTATATAAATATATAATATTTTTTTATTTTATATAAGTGAAAAAGCCTCATACTAGGGCATTGATTTTACATTATCTATTTAAAATAGGCAAATTGGCACAACTTTAAGTGCGACTTATAAACTTAAGAATCGACGATGAAAGTTATTATAAGATTATAAAATTTATTTTTCATTTTAAAAAATAAGAAAACATTAATTTTTATTTTATTATTGTCTCTTAAAATTTGCATTAAATAAAATGAGAAAGCATTAATGAAATGAATAAGTATATTATTAAAATAAGAAAATACTTAATAGCTCTGTCCTTTCTTATATTAACAATAATAAACAACCATTATTATGAAATAAAAACAACACTAAAGAAGACAATCGAAAATGTCTTGTTGTATTGCCTTCCCCTCCTTCTCTCTCTCTCTCTCTCTCTCTCTCTCTCTCTCTCTCTCTCTCTCTCTCTCTCTTAATTCAATAGAGGAAAATAGAAGGGCTCTTTGAAACCGCAAACGCTATGTTTTTCTCATACAAATCATCGACTTTGCGAATTGGCCAACAACACATGAGCAATCAAGATCAACGACTAACCTCCTGAAAGTTGAAAGGTTGGGGTCTATTACTGGCTTCTGAAATCTAGCTACTATACAAAAACTGTACAACTATTCTAACTGTGATATTAATTTTTAAAATAAAAATAGTTATAAGGATATATACTTCATAATATTAGCGATAAACATTTAAAATTAAAATTTTTAATACGAATATATATATTTGTCTAATATTACCAGTCAAGGCTGCTAGAAAGAAGTCTACTCAATAATTAATAATTGCGTCCTGGGTAGATTTCCCGTACTCAGTTGAGCAAATCCATATTTTTTCAATTATAACATTTATTCTCAGTGAATTCAACAAAAACTTTTATTCGTATTCTTAGGAGAAAATTACTACGGAATTCAATTAGAATACTGCAACTGCATCCGTCGTAATAATAAGCAAGTCTTCGTGAAAAAGTTGAACTCAATTGAAGCCCTCGTGTCATGTTGTTGAAGATTAGCATGAAAAAGTCATCGTCCGATATTGTTCTCATAATATATATATATATATATATATATATATATATATATATATATATATATATATATATATATATATATATATATATATATATATAATGTAATTTTTAATGCTTGTGATTTGGATGCATGCAGCGTCACCTTGGATATGGTTGTATACTTTGTATATCTAATTACTTAGCATTTTTCTATGGTGATTTTTATAATATCCCTTTAATTTGAAAAGGTTTAAAATCCTTTTTATATAATCCAATAAATATTAGCCATATGTTTAATAATTGTTCAAGTCATTATTGACATGTCAATCACTATCATATTTATTTTTTAGGATTCCAAATTTTTTAATTGTCAAATTTACCCAATGTCCATATTTAAGAAAATTAAACAAATTTTCATTAAACCCTACCTAATATTGAATCAATCCAATTATTTCACTCACAATGTATGAAGAACCCTATCCCTCTTTATTTTTGGGGAAGAACTCTAGCCTCCGCCAGCAGTCATCATCCACTATTCACATCAAGACAATGGTTAATTACGTGGCTATAATATCACTTACTCTTGTATGTGTGTGTATTTTATTGATTATTTGATGAGGAAGAGTTCGACCAACCAGTGAAGATTTATAGAAAACCTTATCCGATGCTCTCTGCTTCGTTGGGAAAAGAGGAACAATTTGATTACAAAAATGCTAAATAATTCCCAAAACAAACAAACAGACAAACAATAAATAAATTGTTTGTGTAATGTTGATCGTAAGGTGTTGTATTAGATTCCTCCATTGCGGTCAGGTGACATGCCAACTCCTTTTACTGCTTTGTTTGCGCAATTGAAGAGATTACATACAATATACTAGCACCTTAGATTTGAATTTAAACTAACTAATTAATAACTAAGGCTCATGCCATTTCTTAAGGTAATGGGCATTATTATACATCGATCCAGGCTTACATCATTTCTTTTCATCAATGACTTTGTGGCTATGTTTCTTTTCATCAATGACTTTGTGGCTATGTAATGGTGGATAGTGACTGTTGGATTGAGGATAGTATTTTTCACCAAAAGAGAACTAGGGTTCTTGATGAATTGTGAGGGAGAATAATTGGTAAATAGGGGGTTCAATGAAAATTTGTTTAATTTTTTTTTTTTAACTAAGAACACTAGGTTAATTTGATAATTGAAAAGGTTGGAATCCTAAAAAATAAATGCGATGGTGATTGACACATCAACAATGAACTGGACAATTATTAAACATATGACTAATATTTATTGAACCACATAAAAAGTGTTCCAAACTTCTTTAAATTGAAGAGATATCATAAAAATCACCTTTTCCTATATGTGACCTGTTCATATCTAGTCTAGCATAATGATTAAAACAAAAAAACTGTCTAACTCTGTCTAACACAAAAGAGATGCTACTTGTATGCTGCTACTTATAATAACAGCAAAGGGGACAAATTAAATTGCTGACGCGGTGGACAGAAAATATGGGTTATTTTCTTGTAATAGATTTCACTTAGGACCATGAAGCAAGTTGAAAATACTTCTGTTATCTTGCATAACTATTGTAGTTGTACCAATGGATACGGTGGAGTGATGATTGTCTATCGCAATTTTAAGTAGTTCATATACTCATCCACTTGGAGATAGAAGGAGAAGGTGTCGATATCATTGACACGTCGTAGAAATTGGTGAGGTCTCTTAATTTAATATTGGACTTAACTATTGCCCATTGATAGTCCTCAAATCATGCAACAAGATTATTACAATTATTCTGTATCAACCATGCACACGGCATGAACACAACTGCCACTAGCCATCTCAAAGACAATCAAATAAATTTCTTTGCTCTTATAATTTAGAATGGGGTTGCATTGCGGGAATAGATTGGAGATAAGCTGCTGAAGATGATTGTAATTCGGTAGGTAAATAATAACTTAAGTTTTGGCACCACTCTAACATTCCACATCGTTTTGCAAAACTCCTAATGGAAGATGACATTTGATGATGGCTCTTGTATTTGTGGGCTAGTTTTATTTTAAATGAACAAAACATCTTCTTGGTGTGATAGGCCAAATGACAAGCCCTCTTTCATAGATGTTTTTTAGGACTCTTAGGATGTATTTATAAGTAGAGATTTTAGAAGGAAAAAAAAAAAGGGAAGAATTTGAAAAATAAAATAAACTCATAATTATTTTTTAAATTCTTCCATTGCTTTCCTTTCCCTCCAAAACCTTTACTTATGAACATACTCTTAAGTGTGACGGACTCCTTAAGCTGCCTCCAGGGCTTCAAGCCTATTTTGCTAGTATGCCCAAATTAAAAGCCACCAAAATGGTGGAAACTAAGCCCTCCCTTTCTTTTACGTCTACGGTCTTCCTAGTGGCTAGGAGCTAGTAGAGAAACATATTAAAAATATTTTCATCACCACTGTTTCTGCTGTATTTGATTCTCCATAAAAATTTTGCTAATTGAGAGCATAGTATGGCGCATAAGTTGGCTATTGACTTTAGATTGGTCTTTGCATTCCTTTGTTTTTTTTTTTTTTTTGTCAAACGATATTCATCGATTAATAATGAAAGACAGTAGCCTGTATACAACAACAGTTCAATACATCATAGTCTAATAAATAAGCTAAGCTTATCATTACAATCAATGAAAATTACACAATTTTTAAATAAAATATCAGAATTTAGATGATTTTACATCACATCTAAAAATAAACATGAAGCACTAACAAGCCCGCTAGATCTCTAATCTTATTCCAATGTCACTCTCAAACACAATCTGTGTAGCACCAGACAGATGTTTGGTACATACTGCAGTATTTAATTCACTAATTAAACACACCCATCGACTTCACATATTCATGGGTTTCATTAGCTGGAACAGCTTGTATTATAGCTTTGATAAGGAACAAGGATTTCTTTCCTGACTTGGGGACGGATTATTTTTTGCCCTTTTCTCTGATACGATTGAGGCCCAAATATTTGCTGGAGGTATACAAAAAGTGCACAGTTTAATTGGGCCTTGAGCAGACCACAACATCAGACTTGCATACTTCTCCTGTTAAAACAGGCTCCTTTTAGACCAAAGGAAGTCTCATCTTGTTGGTTATACCCAACGAGTCTAAGTGGTGCATTTTTCTTACCCAGTCCAATAATAAACAAAAACTAAGAAAGCAGAATATGACATTCACACTTCAACAAACTAGGATAATTCTATTGCTGATATAGGCCCAATGAGGTTCTGTAACGTACTTTATCTGACCCAGTCCAAAAGACATTTTACAAAACTAAAACTAAAACCGACCCAAAAAAAAAACACGGTAAAAAAACTAGGATCTAAGAAGCCAGAATAAGATATACCAACCATGTATACTGGAGAAAAAACCCAAAAAAACCTTGTACACCGAAGAAAACTTGCGCCTTGGGAATCAGGATGAGATATACCAAACTTATAAACAAAACTTATACATCTTTCGGCCGGTGAGGGTTTCCTCAGGAAGAAAGCCTTTTGATGAATTGAAGGCGTTAGATTTGCCATATTTTGCATGGAATCACATGATTCCCACCGCCACTGCCCATCCCATTCCATGTGCCGACTGCCGACTTAAAAAAAAAAAAAAATTCTTTTAAAGAAGTTCTGGTCCTCAAAAATTAATAAGGGTAAATGAATGCTGTATTACTCATGTAGTCTTGTGTAGGTGAGATATAATTTACTTGTGAGTTTTGAATCTGTTATTATTTTATGAGTTATAGCAACCCGACAAATTTATTTTTTCACCTTAGACAACGCCTCTGAAACTACATAAACAGCTGACCTTTTTTTTTATCATTTGAAGGAAATAGCAAAATTCACAAATTATTTAATTGAATGTAATTTTGTTTTTGAAAGTATCAGCGCATTTGAGTTTGTGCAGAAAATTCCAAATTTAATAGTGTCTAATCTTATTTCCAAAACATTTTTCTCTTTTATTATAAAAATAGATGATGCATCTTGAAAGAATAAAACAAGAAATTGTGCAGTTAATCTTAGTCAATCCTCTGTAATTTCTAAGTATAATTATGGAATAAAACTTCATTTTAGACACACTTCACTCTAATTTTTAAAATTAAAAAATTAATTATTTAATTTTTAAAATTATAAATTATATATCACTTTAATTCATAAATAAATTAAAATTTAAAAAATAATTATTTAATTTTAAAAATTATTTTATTCAAAAATTAAAATGACACATAATTAAAAATTAAAATAATTTATAATTTATAATTTTAAAAATTAAATAATTAATTTTTTAATTTCAAATACTAAAATAAAACATGCTTATAATTTCAGGCTATCGTGAATTTTACTCTATAATTAAGTTCTTGCCGGTCTCCAACAGTTTATCAAATAACATATATTAATCAATCGCGTTCACATATTTTCCAGTCAATTTCCTTTAACTTTTGCCTTTTCCTTTCCCTAACTTCTAAGCGACGCACATCTAGCTGGTAATTCAGCAATTTACTCACTCACAATTTTACAATTTTATAGCCAAAAACAAAAAGGATAATCTGATAAAAGTGCGTTAGGTGTTTAGGTGTCTTTTCTTCTTCGCCACCAGAAAATCAACGAAGTTTGTAGCAAGAGAAAAAAAAACCCTAGTTCAAAAAAAATTCGAGATTATGAGAATCTTCTGGAAGCAGCACTAGGAGGAATCAATCCCTTAGATGCAGGGCACCGTTCTTCTTCTTCTACTATCGCCACCCAGTCATGGCGGATCTTCTTCCGCCGGAGGTAATCGCCGACATACTCTCCCGCTTACCGGTCCGGTCCCTCCTCCGCTTCCGCTGCACCTGCAAGTCATGGCGCTCCCTCATCGACAGCACGCACTTCATCTTCACGCACCTCAGCAACTCCCTCCGCTCCGATTCCCACACCGCCATCGTTCTCCGCCGTGATTCCGAACTCTACCAGGTTAATCTCGAAACCCTAGATAGCGCCACCGAGCTCAACCACCCTCTCATGTGTTACAGTAACAGCATCAAGGTCCTAGGCTCCTGCAACGGCCTCCTCTGCCTCTGCAACGTCGCAGAGGACATCGCAATTTGGAACCCTAGCATCAGGAAGCACCGCCTCCTCCCTTACCTCCCGGCGGAGCGCCGCGAGCGTGATACCACTCTCTTCGCCGCGCGCGTCTACGGATTTGGCTACGATTCCTTCGGCGACGATTACAAATTGGTGAGGATTTCGTATTTCGTTGACCTCCACAGTCGCAATTTCTATTCTCACGTGAAGCTTTACAGCTTGAGAATCGATGCCTGGAAGAGCCTCCCGAATATGCCGTACGGCCTCTGCTGCGCGCGTACGATGGGGGTTTTCGTCGGCGGCGCGTTGCACTGGGTTGTGACTCGGAAACTCGAACCGGACCAACCGGATTTGATTGTTGGCTTTGATCTCAGATTTGAGAGTTTCCGGGAAGTGCCGTTGCCGGAAACTGGAAATGAGAATGGGAATTTCGAGATGGATGTGGCGCTATTGGGAGGGTGCCTTTGCATGGTGGAACATCGTGGGAGTACGAGGATTGATGTTTGGATTATGAAGGTGTATGGATCAGTGGACTCGTGGTGTAAGCTGTTTCATTTGACGGAGCCTCATGACTTGAGATCGTTAAAATATGTGAAGCCCTTGTGTTACTCGAGAGATGGTGAGAGGGTTCTGTTGGAACACGACCATAAGAAGCTGTGTTGGTATAGCCTCAAGGACAAGGATGCCAGTGAAGCTAAAATAACGGGAATGCCCAGCTCAATTGAAGGAACCATTTGTGTGGCAAGCCTTGTCCCACCAACTTTGCTCAGTAAAAGTGATCGCGCGCACCAGAAACTAAGAGAGGATAAGATCAGGAAGAAAAGGTACTAAATTTGTTGACTACTTTATTGTATGAAAAATGATATATCCTATGAAAGAAAAGAAAAATCTCGGCTTTGTTGTACCTCGCCGGTGAGGTGATAGCTGCACTGTACCTTTTTGTTAACTGAATCCCCTCCACTCGTTACTTGTACGTACAGTGTGGCCCTGTCTGGTTGTGAGTTGACTTGAACTAGTCCAGCTCCCGTTTTAAGTCAATATATAATATGAGGGTTCATATTACAGCGTGCAAACCATGGTTTGGTCACTTAAACCATGGTATCAAAATGGTTTGAGACTAAAAATCATGGTAAGATGTAATTAAAGCTCGATTTTGCCCTAAATATTTGAAATGAGTTGAGGCTTAGTTTGCACCCTTCAAATCATGGACCGGACGTTTTCAATGCCAAAACAAACATGAACTATGATTCCATTTAGATCCAAGGATAATTGCGTTTTCATTGCTCGAATTAATTTTTCAAGGTTGAATAGGTGATTAACTGATTAGAGAAATTAAGGTATGAATCTCAAAGTATGCATCTTATATTGTTGAATACTCGATGGGTGAGATCTACATCTTCATAGTTTTGTCCTGAATTTAATCTATGATTTCCATCTGAATCAGTGGGGGCCAGTTTGATTTTTCAACGCTTCTCACCTTTCTGTGATCTTTTTATGCTTACTTTCCTTCTTCTACAGGGATGACTTCTTGTCCCAGGGATTCAAATTGACGTTGTAAGCGAGCAAAAGAAGAGCAAACGATATGTAGCTGAAACTGGTTGATCGTGTGGATTGATTCGTTCTTGAGTATAGCTCATGGGGAAGAGTTGAAATGATGAGTAGCAAAGCCCACTCTGTTTATTGTCAATATTGAAAGCTGGACCTTTTATTTTCTCAGGCTTGAAGTTGAAGTGAAGTTCTCCATTTCACAGTATTACGATCATCAAGAGAAGGCTCATTGAAGAACACATACGGGGTAGATGTTGCTTCATTCCGTTGTTTTCTTTTTTTTTTTTGGCAGGATAAGTCCAGCAATTGGTAGTAGGATCTCTTCAACACATGTTAACATCAATACAGAGAAAATACGCCATCTGTTGTTTTTGTTGTAATAAATTGAAATGCACCTTCAACTGTGATGTCGAAACCTTTCACTGCATCATCGGGTGGCTTATATATGTATGTTTTAATGGTTGTAAGTCGCCACCTTTAATACAAGCCCATGTAATATAACTCTGATATTCAGTTTGCACTTTACGTGAATGATGTTGTTTGTTGGAAAGCGCAAATTCTCAGGCAAGGATGGTACTTGAATCCCCGCAAGTCATTTGCAAGGCTGTGTTAATTATGCTAGAAATGCATCTGTTTTTACATAATTGATTTGAGGGCGCGTGTCTAAGAAATTTTATTGTTGGAAGAAAGCGATTTTGTTCCTAAGAGGAATCGCTTGTTTCTGGGTTGGGTGCAAGGCTGTACAGGATGAGGCTCTAACAAAGGATTTGACACCAAGTTTCTTTCATTGGGCAATGAAGGTAGTGAGATCCTTTATTTGTTTTTCACCGGGAAGAGAGACTTTCATGAGAAGGCAATTCGGAGGGCCAACAAACTCAGCTTACCATCAGCTTGGAAGGTCTCGTTAATTTAAACACCATACTGATGAGTAGGGGCCATTCGAGCAAATTGATGCGCTATTGCTTCTTCTCCTATCAAGCTGAACATAAAGCAATCTAAATTGGGATGAAATGGAAATATAATCATCTAAAGCATACCAATTAAGGCCCAATTTTGTATTAAGGCGAATCCTTTCTGATACACGATGTTTTTAGCCTTTTTGGTGCCAATTGTTGGAAAAAAAATCAGAAGGTATATTTGGTTTCTGTTTTTGTTTTTCGGTTTTATTTTCTATTTTTCTCTTTTTATAATTCGGTGAAAGGAATAGTAAAAATAATTAAAAAAATTAGCGTTTGTTTGGTTTCTGTTTTTATTTTTCGTTTTCATTTTTTTTATTTTCTATTTTCAAGATTTTGTGAAAAAATAGTAAAAATACTGAAAATAAAAAAATCATGTTTTTTGTTTTCATTTTCCATTTTTATTACATTCTTCATAAAATTCTAAAAATAGAAAACATAGAAAATGAAAACAAAAAATGGAAACACAAACCAAAGAAACCCTTTTTCTATTTTCAATTCTTGTTTTAACTATTTTTTTTCACAAAATTTTGAAAATAAGAAAATAAGAAATAAAAATAGAAACCAAGTAGACTTTGAATTTTGATTATTTGTTAAACTAATATTTTGAACCTGTGCAATCTATGGGATAAAAAAAATATTAGATTAAAAGTAAAATATCTAATATTATGAGAAGTTGTAAACGAATATAACAGTTTAAACAATATATAGGAATTAATAATTATAATAATTTTTATATAATATAATATCTATTATAAACGAATTTAAGTTAAAAATTTACATAATGCATAATCATGTACAACAAAAACATAATCATTCATTAAACAATCCCACATCCAAAAAAAGCAAAAAAGAAATCCAAGTGCATATATTATTTACTAGTAAATACAATAACAGTGCAAAATTTTGGCGAGGTTACATTCCGGCCTTTTTATGGATAAAAAAAGTGAATTTTTGTTATTGGTAATCATGTATTCTGATTCTTCTGCCAATAGCCCAATAAGTTACAAAACTTATTTCAAGTACAACTCGAACTTTGACGGAATGATAGTATACCGGTTGTTGTGTTTTTTCTGCATTATGGGATAATCCTTACAGCAGCTGCTCACTAATAAACATCCAAATATCCAATCATCATACAAATTTAAAAAGCAACATATTTCAGGTCAATGAAATTTTGAGTATCACATGTAAAACCTGAAGGCACTATGGAAAAATTCCATTGTATTCCGCATCTTTGACAAATTAGGTATCAAACATGCATGTGATATGAGATAAACTTGTGATAAAAAAAAAAATATCAAATGGACCAATACCCAAATATATTCATTTTAAACTCCAACCAAATATGTCCATCTTGCGGCAATTGGAACATGCAATTTATATACATATTTTTTCTGGGGAGGATTGTCCTTGCTTAAGACCTAAGAAAGAAAGAAGATTCATATATATACAAGTTTAACTCTACAAGACATATAAAAGATAACGATAATTTTTTTTATAGAGGAAGAAAATTTATTAGAGAGAATAGAGGTGAACTGCATCTAGGCAGAAATAATATAAAATGGAAAAGATTAGAGAATAGGATATCATACATAGTTTATATTTTGTTAAATGAATTGAATAGCATTAAACAAAGAAAAATATCAATAGTAATGATTTTCTTTTCCATGGTGGACAGAAGGCATTCTTCTTTTCCCCCTTCTCTTTTATGGCATTGAAGTTAAAGACAGTGTGAAACCAACTCAATTTGCCATAATTACGCATCTCCCAAATCAGGGACCAAGTAAAGCTTATGAAGTATAGAAAAAATTAAAAAAAAAAAAGAGAAAATAAAACACTTAAAATAGGAATAGAGAATAGGATAAATAAGCCCCACATGTAAATGAAACCACGCCAAGTGCACCGCCAGTGATTCCTAGTTTATTGTTGCCAACATTGCCTAAAAGAAGCCTTTTTTGACCATGAGCTACTTGCCTATGAGAGCATCTTGAAGTAGAAGCTCCAACCTACCATGGACATCAAGAAATTTCACTTTAAAAAAAAAAAACATAACAAAAATATCAAAAAAGATATGGATGAGAGAAGAAATTGTTGAAAAAAATGATAAAAGAATATATGGCAAGGATGAGACGGGGCTCTTGAGAATGAAACACACAAATGGAATGAATATCTATGACAAAAAAGATAAGTAAAAAGAGTGGGGAGAAACAATTCTATTTAGGGTTAGGAATGAATTATTTTTTGGAAAACGAAGGAGTTGCTCAATGCCCACTATTGAAACTCATGAATGAATAGATGCATGAATGAGTTTTCAGATAAAGTATATTTCATTTAAAATTCAAAATGTATATAAATGAGAATTAATAGGCAACAATTATAACTATAAATAACTTATTTTTGAAATAGTTATCAAAGCAAAAATTTAAAATCTTTCAAGAAAAAGAAAGATTTCGTAGTTAATGGAATTGTAAATGCACAATTTTGTCACACTTATAAAAACTTTCTACATTATAGACTCTGAAATATTATTAGTATAAGTATAGAAGTTAATAAAGTTAATTTTTTTTAAAAAAATTGAATTCTTAAAGATATTTTTTTAAAAATATGAATTCTTTAGATCAATAAAATATTTGAATTTTTTCAAAATGAATGCATTTATACACATATCTAAATGCTTTTATATTTAAATTATGAATGAATGCATTAATAATTGAATTCTTTCTTAATACAAATGCATTTATACTTGAATTCTTTTTAAAATTACCTTTTTTAAATATAACTTTTTAATGGATTTTATTTTGTTTTTTATTTTTAAAATAATTGTATTTAATTTAAAATTAATTTGGTTGTGACACATGTAAAAATTTTCTTGTAATGTCTTTTATTTTATAAGTAGTATAGATAGATGCCTAAGAGTAAAGTAAATATTAGATTAGGCTTTTTAGTTTATATAGAAAATGAAATCAGTTTTTTGGATTTTCATTAATAAATGCAATAAGTCAAATGGACCCAAAAATGAAAAGAAAAGAAATAAATGGAATAAAATTATCCCTATTTTATTTGAGGGCTAGTTTATAAAGTAACGAAATAAAATTTTGAATAATTATTTGTATCTTGTAGAGGTTTGGTTCTTTTTATTTTACCTTAATTTTAAATGGAACACAACACAATTTAGCTAGTGAGAATAGAAATAATTTCTTATGAATTTTATTTTCTTATCAACAAGTTTTAAATTCTCAAAGAAAAGTAGTTCCTTATAATCTAAATAATGTGTAATGAAAATAACTAGGATTCATAATTTTCTTTTTAGTGCCCGTTTGGTTCCCAGTTTGTAATGGCCAGAAGGCCTTCTAGGAGAAGGAGAATGACTTTGTACAGTAAATGGTAATGTTTGGTTTAACTTTTTATAAAAGGCCTTCTTCCAGAAGGCCTTTTAGAAGAAGTATCTTTGAAGTTACTTTTCATTCTAGAAAAAGACCTTCTGAAAAAGAATCTTACTATTACTCTCACATCAACAACCAAAAGTAACTTTATTTTATCCTATCCAAACAAAACTCATTCTCCTAAAAGGCCTTTTAACATATTCAAACCAAACAAAAATTATTCTTTTAAAAGTAATTTTTCTAAAAGGCCTTTTTTTAAAAGACCTTCTTTTAAAAGATCTTCTCCCAAAAGTGAAACCAAACGGACCCTTAGTAATTTTGTTTACAACGTATCTGTCAGGATTTTTATAGTTTGTTAGGATGCCTTTTTACTTAAAAAAATGAAATGATTATGTGAACCGCTTTGGGAGAGAGAAAAAAGTAAGAGAAAAAGTATAGAAAAATATTTGATGAATTTATTTTGTATAGGATATTGCATCAACTCATATTTCATTTATTATTGGATAGGGTATAAACTCTATTTAAATTAGACCTGTACTTCATCCAATAATGAATGAAATATGAATCAATATGATATCCTATCTCACAAAAGTATAATACTACATTCGAATATGTAAGGTATAAGATTAAAAATATTTTGTAACTAAATTTTTTTCAGAAAAACTTATTTTCCTCTAAATTAATTTTAAGGCTCTTGGGCTTCATTATTTTTCATGCCTGATATGGCAAATTAATTTTAAATTATTTTTATCGAATTTTATTTTTTTATTTATCATCTAATTATTTACTTGATTAACATTTATATTAAAGAAATTTAAGTTAATTGTTGTTCCGAACTAGAGTATAGGAGCCCAACTCGACCCAATGGCTAAACCCAAATAAAGGTCGGACTTATTACTGTCCAACACTCATTTCGAGCCCAAATCCGAACTAGGGCCTAAACCTGAATTAAAAGCAACTATTCCCTAACACCGCAGAAGGTACTCATCTTGCATGTTGCCAGTAAACTCGGATTCATCCATTAAATTCGAGCTAATGAACGTCGCGAGTTATCCCCTACGATAGCGGAACCATATCCCCATCTTCTCTCAAGCACCTACTCATATATATGAGTCCTATTACGGACCTTAGATACTTTTTTTACCTACTTCTCATACACTTCCTGCACTCACTGACTTGAATATCGGAGTCCTTGCAGGTATCCCCCACCGCCGCAGACCTCAACTTCATCAACACACCGATCACATCAAGGGCAGCTTGAGACCCCAGTCTCGGTTTAGAGTCCTCTCCAGTAACCCACCTTTGAACATTGGTGCCATCTATGGGGACTCATGCTGCTTACCACCATACCATGGCGGAATTCACACTAATGTCTTCGCACCCTAGGCAGGAACACACGGCGGCACATGGCCCTGCAAGTAACCACCAACCGCTGGTGGACAGTCGCACAGCTTCTGATTCGGCTTCGGACGCCAAAGACCACCACCAGGAGCAAAACTCAACGGCTCATCGCTCTCTCATCCAAGCCACAGGGAACGTGGTTGCCTCCAGGGTGGAAATCCGCCCTCAAGCCAACACTAACCGGCTTGCCGAGATGCTAATCTTGATGCGGGAGCAAGCCACCCGCATCTAAAAGCTGGAGCAAAATTTGGATTGCATGAAAGAAGCCGACCAAAAACGACGCCGGGAGCGGCATCGATGCCACCAGGATAAGAGTTTAGACCATTATGGAGGTCGAAGCCCGAAAGAACGTAGTTGCAGCACAGAACACCGTCATCACAGAAACTCACTACATGGGAGTATAGCCAACAACCATAAAGAACCTTGGGCGGGAAGTGTTCATCGCCACCTCAAACACTCCGAATCTCGACCTCATCTTCGGTACAATGATAGGCATGCAAGGCGAGGTTCGGAAAGTTACGAGTATCCCGAGGATGGCAACGACACGCCATTCTCCGACTTCATTATGGGAACTTAGCCACCCAAAGGTTTCAAGCCGTCCTCCGACATGGAACCTTATAACGGGAGTACTGGCCCTTAGGAGTATATGGATACTTTCAAATCAAGGATGGTGTTGGTTGGAGTCTCGGATCCCGTCAGATGTCACATTCCCGATCACCTTGAAAAAAAGCTATATTCAAATGGTTCAACTCTTTCCTACCCAGGTCGATCAATCGATTTTTCGACCTTGCCTCGCTATTCTTGGCCCACTTCACTACCAAGAGGTTCAAACCTAAGCCAATCTCCAGCCTCCTCAGCTTACCCCAATGACAAAACAAATCGCTCCAAGATTTCCTCGAGTGATATAAAGCCGAAACTTTGCTTGCTGACGAGATGTAGACTTAAGCGGCAATTTTGACATTACTAAACGAACTACGACCTGGACCATTTAAAACTTCATTGTCCAAAAGGCCACCGCAATCCCCCTGAGGAAATACAAATAAGAGTTGAGAAATATATCTTTCTTGAGGAAACGGAGAAAGCCACAAGCAACCTAAGAAGGCAATAATCTGACAAGAAGGCTGACGGTTAAGACGAATACCCAAGGAAGGACATACATTCAAGGGCCGGCAAATATAATAAGTATACCCCCTTAACGAATCCTTATCCGAGCTATTCAGAGAAGTCGATCAAGTCAAAAGGTTTCCCAAGCTGAAAGTACTCAAAATGAAGGCCAACACGAACAAGGCCTTGTTTTGCGAACATCACAACGGCTTCAGGCATAGAACCAAGGATTGCTATGACCTTCGAGATGCTGTAAAATAATTGATAAGGGAAGGCAGATAGGCAAAGCACGTAGCTTCCCAAAGAAGCCCACGAAGAAGACAAGCGTCCGACCAAGGTGACGAAGAAAGGAGGAATCTGAGGAGCCAGCGAATCTCGGAACCAGAAGGATACCAAGACAATGACGAAGAACAAATTACTAGAATCATCAACATTATCACGAGAGGTTTTGCAAGTGGTGGAACGACAAAGTCATCCTAAAAAATGCATTTGCAAGAGGTTCTCAACGTATCTTCAGGGAAGATAAAAAAGCCAGCGCCAACATTACAAGCAACACTGGAGATAGTCTTCTTAAGCTCCAATTTGGAAGGCATGATTCCCGGACCTGATGACCCTATGGTGATTTCTGTTGCAATAGTCAATGCTGAAGTAAAAAGGGTATTCATCGACCAAGGGAGCTCGATGGACATTTTATTCCAAGATGCATTTGATAAGTTCGAACTAAATAACGCTGAGTTGATCGGCTTTTTTGGAGAGAAAGTCCACCTCCAAGGGTTCGTCACCTTCCATCTAAACTTGGGTTCGACCTAAAATCCAAACTGTTAAAGTCAATTTCCTAATTGTCGACTACCCGTCGACCTACAATGTGATACTTGGGAAGCCGAAGTTGAACAAGATAGGCACCATTATCTCAATAGCATCCTTGACAATGAAGTATTTTACTGACAAAGAAGAAATCGCCACGGTAAAAGTGGACTAGGTCGTAGCTCAACAATGCTACAACGCCAGCCTCGAAATTCAAAGGCATTAAAAGATGGTGTCCCAGGGCGATGCTCGACCCCCCAATACCTCAAAAGTCAGGATGGTAGATGTGGATAAGGGGAAAGTTGAAGGAGAAAGATCGGAGCCGGATGGCGAATTAAAAGAGATCTAAATCGGAAAGGAAAATGGCCAAACAATTCGGATCAATAAAAACCTTCTGACCATGTTGAAACAAACCTAGTCACCTTCCTCAGGTCCAATGCAGATTTGTTCGCTTGGACTGAAACCGATATGCCTGAAATTAGCCTGGAGTTCATATCCCACCGACTCTCCATTTTTTCCGGCTCAAAGCCAGTAGCTTAGAAGAGAAAAAGAATGAGCCCACATAAAGCCATCGCTATCCAGGAATAAGTCCAAAGTCTGCTGGATGCCAGGTTCATACGCGAGGTCGTATACCCGATGTGGTTATCTAACATCGTTATAGTTAAAAAGTCCAACGAAAAATGGCGAATGTGTGTTGATTACACCAACCTAAACAAAATCTGCCCGAAGGACCCGTATCCCTTACCAAGTATTGATAGGTTGGTAGATGCCACCTCCGATTTTCGATTACTCGCCTTCATGGATGCCTACTCGGGATATAACCAAATCTCGATGTTCCACCTCCGCGAAGAGAAAACGACGTTCATAACTCCATTGGCCAATTATTGTTAGAAGGTTATGCCACTCGTTTTGAAGAATGCTAGAGCCACATACTAGATGCTTATGAATAAGGTATTCATAGAGCTAATCAGAGATTTGATGGAGGTTTACATTGATGACATGTTAATCAAGACAAGAGAAGAAGGAAATCTCCTGTTTGACATTGAGGTCGTGTTCAGCTACCTCCGACAGCACAACATAAAACTAAACCCGCACAAGTGTGCGTTTACTGTGGAAGTCGAAAAATTCTTAGGATTCACGCTCACATATCGAGGAATTGAAACAAACCCCGACAAGTGTCGAGCAATTCTTAAAATGAAAAGTTCGACAACAGTAAAGGAAGTACCATATCTCACGGGAAGAATTGCCTCCCTCTTGAGATTTATGGCTGTGTCTGCCCGAAAAGCCAATCCTCTCTTTTCTCTCTTAAAAAAAGGGAGCACGTTTGAGTGGACGCCGGAGTGTGAAGCCGCTTTCTCGACTTCAAGGAATATCTATCTCGCCCTCCTATTCTGAGTAAGCCGGAAGTTGGAAAACCACTATTCTTGTACCTGTCAGTTAGTAACATTGCCATAGCCCAGGCACTGGTCCAGGAAGATTCCCGACAATAGCATCTCGTATACTTCATCAGCAAAGTACTACAAGGCCCCGAGATAAGATATAGGAAAATTGAGAAAGTCACCCTGGCCCTAGTCATAGCAGTATGAAGATTCCGCCAATATTTTCAAGCCCATACGATCATCGTCCGAGCCGACCAGCCGATCCGACAAATTCTACAAAAATCGGACTTAGTGGGTAGGATGGTTTCATGGTCTATAGAACTTTCTGAGTTCGACATCCAGTATAAACCGAGGACGGCCATTAAAGCTTAAGCACTAATAGATTTCTTAGCCGAAATGGTGGACGAAGTAAATACTCCAAAACCAAGGTGGACGCTACATGTGGACGGAGCCTCCAGCTCGAGGAAAACGGAGTCGAGGCGATCCTTGAAAAAGAAGCCAAAATAATCATTGAGCTCTCCATTAAATTCGACTTCCCTATTTCCAATAACCAGACCGAATACGAGGCCTTCATCGCTGGCTTGAAGTTAGCTAAAGACGTCGGCATATCCCGACTTTTGATATGTAGCAACTCTCAAGTCATGATTTCTCAAGTAATCAGGATATACCAAGCTAAAGATGTCTTGCTCCAAAAATACCTTCTGAAAGTAAGAGAGCTCGTAATGGGGTTTTCCAGTGTAGAGTTTTGACATGTTCCCAGTGAAGAGAGCGTCAGAGCCGATATCCTTTCCAAGCTAGTAAGCACTAAACCCAGATGGAACAACTAGAGTTTGATCCAAGAGACTCTGAAGCTTCCCTCGATAACAGAATCTCTTCCGACCATATCCGTCGATGTAGTCGCAAATTGGATGACTCTGATTATTCAGTACTTGCTGAATGAAACTCGACCAGAAGATCCTGTCGACTCAAAGAGGCTAGCCAGAGAGGCCCCTTACTACACCATTATCAATGAACAATTATTTAGATTAGGACTGTCCTAGCCATTGCTAAAGTGAGTGGGACCAGATCAAATTTCCGCCATTCTCAAAGAAGTCCACGAAGATTCTTGTGGCTACCGCCTCGGAGGAAAGTCACTCGTATTGAAAGTATTGCGAGTTGGATTCTATTGGCCGTCGATGATCAAAGATTCGGTCGAATATGCAAGGAAGTACTCCAACGTGCTGATATCAAAAAGCCCCCCACGGGCCAAGGAAAGTTAGTTGCTACCTGGGAAGGCCCATACAGAATTATTGACATCCTAGAAAAAAGGGCATACAAACTCTCTACACTATCAGGAACAGAAATTCCGAGGTCAAGGAATTCCTCCAAGCTCCGAAAATCTTTCATTTAAGTGTATACCACGTGAAGTAGCCGTACTCTTTTCTCTACCTCGGGTTTTGTCCTACTGGATTTTTTCGGGTAGGTGTTAACGAGGCGGAACTCCGTGGACCAAGCAGTATATAGTAAATCCTTCTCGATTTCCTGCTTTTACATGTTATCTTTATTGTGCCTTTATACATTATCTTTGCTACAATTTTATTATATTTTGCATTTATTATTTTGATTATTCGTCATTATCTTCTCCCTTTCATTTCTTTTTACGCTCATTGTGGTTGTTATTTAACGCTTTCAACCCACTTTAGTTCTCCTAAGGGATTGATCACCCCTTAGTCGAGAAAAAACGGATCCTAGTATAACAACTTGGACACGCGATCGCAAAGTCCCGAAGTAAACAAACTCGGACGTGAGAAAATTTGATGTTATGCCTCCGGTCAGTCATGCCTCCCGTGCTAACTTAAGCGAACAAAAGAAGCCCTTAAGTTCTAGCCTAGGAGGAAATCCAACTCGGATAACATCCAGTTCGGTAAAACAATAAAATGCTGCCAATATTCCTTTTAAGATATAACTTAGTCGAAAAATAAGCACGTCAATTAATAAAGTAGGCAACAAATAAAACCGTAAAATATGAAAAGTTTCATTACAAGACCCTGGAGACTAGGAAAATATTCATTACAAGAAAGGCTCATAACAGGGCAATACAAAACAAAAAGTCAAGCATGTCAAGAGTTGGATGCCGGGTTCACCAAATCAGCTTCAAGGTTTTTGGCACCTTCGTGATCTTCTTTTGGAGCTATCATGATGCAGCCATCAACTACAATTTTGTCCAACCTGACCTTGCTAAAGTCGGCATCGGGACAAATAACCTGACATTGCTCCAAAAGAAACTCCTTAATCTCTTTGGCCGACTTTGCTCACAGCTGCTCTGCCTAAGCCATCTCGTCCCTCACTTAGACAGTAGCCTCAAAAGAGTCAATGCAAGCCTTCTCGAGTTCCAACACCCGAGATCTGGAATCTTGCAGTTGCTTGTCTTTCGACTCAAGCGCCTTCTTCAGCCCATTGATCTTGTCCTGTTTGGCCTTTTCCAAAGCCCACTTTTCATCTCGAAGAAGGGAGAGCTTCTCTTTCAAGACTTTGACCTCTTCCTTAGCTCGGACTCCGGAAGTAATGACTGGCTCTGAGTATCGAAGTAGGGTTGTCGACTTCAATATAACACGCCCAACCCTTTGGAACTTAGCAGTCAAGTTCTCATCATTAACTTCTAGATGGTCGAGGAGGGTAGGGACTATCAGTTCCTTATCCATGAAGTTGGGATAAGGGAAATCCTTGTCTATCACATGAATTTTTGACCCGTCTTTCGATGAAGGAAGACCCTCGAGGTCGGTAACCATAGCCTTCTCCTTGGCCGCCTTATTCTATTTTTGTTTCTTCAAAGGTTGGACCACTGGGGCTGCCTCATCGGAAGCAGGAGTGAACACGGTTTTCCAAATCCCATCAATTTCATGCTGCTACTCCCGTCCCCCTCACGATGCCTTTTTAGTATCATTCGTTGAAACTTGACAAGAGTAGATTTCGGAGCCATCTCGTCTGCAAAACAGAAATTAACAGTGAGTACATAATAGAGAAAGAAGGAAGAAGATGTAGCAATAATAGAAAAAGGCAAAAACCTAAATATCGTTTGGCCTCCGCTGGCTCTACATCAACGATATTCTTTAAGTATAGATGATTCTTCCCAAAGTATTCGAGAAGGAAGTCAACGACAGCCTTCTCCTCGGGCTTAAGGAAACCTTCCTCTATCTGGCGAGTGCTGAAGTACTTGCACCAAAATACATTAAACCAGAGCTCTCCCTCCAAGCTCTCCTAGAAAGGAATCAAGTTGGGGCACTTGAAAACCTTAAAGTAGACAAGCTTAAAATTGGGGAAGGCTTCCTCGTACAGAAGGAATATCTTTCGATTGACGTGAGCTTGGAAGGACAACCACCCCAAGGTTACTCTACTGCCGGTAGGTCGGGTTAGAGTGAAGAGGAAAAAGAAAGCGTTCGGGGACGACGCTACTCCGAGATATTCATAGATGATCTCAATTCCCCAAATCATCGTCCAATTATTAGGATGTAGTTGGGTAGGAGTAGCCTTGGCCCAATTCAGAATCTCCACTTGAAAGTGGATAAATGAAATCCAAACTCCTAATTTGGAGATAAGAACGTCATAATACTACATCCACCGCGACCCTTTGTGAAGGTTAATATCGCTCACTCTCTCGCTCGGACTAGGAGCCTCCAAATAATACTCCTCCTCGTACTCGCCCTCCGACGAGATAGGATTCTCCTCTCTCAAATGAGTTAAGAACGCTGAGGTCACAACCAAGGGGGTCCCAAGGACCTTAAGGTCGACCCACTGGTAAATGAAGTTGATCTCGGGATGAAACATTAGAGCTTTTTGTTTTTTGACCATTTTCGTTATCCCAGACAACCTATAAAGGAAATCACTCCTACGTCACAAACTCGGGAAATGTCTAAGTCGGAAAACCTCAAAAATAAAATGGAAACTGAAAAGGCAGGTTCCCTACAGTGGTTTCCTTAGCTGCCGGTGGGTGGCAAAAGTGAAAAACTAAGCAGAATAAGGGTTGAAACCATCCCCAAGTTATAGAAGAAATATGGATTAATAGTGAAAGGAAAGTAAACCACCACTAACATCCCATTTCATCCTACGAGACATGCACCACAAGTTGTAGAAGCAGAAAACAAAAGGAAAGGGCATATCTATTACTAGTAAGTGAATGTTGAAGATAGTGTTGATATTGAAGATAGTGTTAATGCTGAAACGACCACTTCTCCTTCACTACAGAAACTCTTCTCCTTCACTACCGAAACTTTGGTAAGCAAAGAAATGGGAGAATGAATGTATAAAGTGACATTTATAGGCGTGAAGACGCCCCTTTACTGTGCAATTCAAACATCATTAAGGGCTTGGTATGACTTTTTGTATAAAGAAGTTGGGGGCAAAAATGGAAAGAAAATCCCAATTTAAATGATGAGGTGCTCGAAACGAGGTGCCAAGATGACACATGTCCGCTCAAGACGATAAGAAGCGACTTACGAGGTGAAAGGACGTCCCCCTTTTTCGAAGATTCAAGAGGTTGCCAAAAGCGAATGTCAAATCATTTGAAAAATGACGATCTATTCTCGGAACACCGGACATTAAGTCGGAGAATCATAGCGAACTTGGCACCCGAAGAATTTATCTCGGTCATCGAGTTGGGGCATTGTTCTAGACTGGAGTATAGGAGCCTAATTCGACCTAATGGCTAAGCCCAAATAAAGGTCAGACTTGTTACTATCCAACACTCATTTCTGGCCCAAATCGGAACTAGGGCCCAAACCCAAATTAAAAGCAATGGTTCTCTAATACTGCAGAATGTACTCAACTTGCGTGTTGCCAGTAAACTCGGACTCATCTATTAATCCCGAGCTAATAGACGTCCCCAGTTATCCCCTACGATAGTGGAACCATATCCTCATCTTCTTTCAACCACCTACTCATATATATGAGTCATATTACAGATCTCAGGTACTTCTTCTACCTACTTCTCATATATTTTCTGCAGTCATTGACTTGAGCGTTAGAGTCCTTGCAGGTACCCCCACTGCTTTGGACCTCAACTTCATCAATTCACCTATTACATCAAAGGTAACTTGAGATCCCAATCTCGGTTTAGAATCCTCCTCGGTAACTTACCTCCGAACAATTATAAATAAAAATATTTAATTTTAAAATAATTTATTTTTATTTGAATTAATATAACTAATTTTATGCTGTACCGTATTAAATTATCTTAAGTTATTTTCTGTTCAGCAAATAGGTGGTATTTTTTCTTTTTCGTAATTTTCTCTACCAAATTTCAATTTCCAAATAAGCACTGGCCTACTGCTACCAAAACCCAAGCGACCCCACCATCACTCCCAGCAGCGAAATCACCACCGTTCGTTAGCAGATCCCAGATGCGCATTCCCCCACCGGAACACGACACAGCTTCGCGGAAATTACAAATAAATAAAGACTTATAATACTTTTCTGCTTTCAAAGTGAGAGAATGATGAGAAATAAAAATTTGGCACAAGGACAAGAAGAAAGAAAGAGTCCTCCACTGCAACCAAAAGCCAACGCCCCTGCACTCTAAATTCTCCGTACGACAAGAAAGAGACGCCACCGGCACCGCCGTTGGATTGGCCTCAGGCTCAGCTCACAAACCCCCGACTTTCCGACCGTTAATGGCCTGCTTCTGCTGACCACTCGCGGCGGCGCCTGCTAAATGTCTTTCATCCGAAACCCCGACGGCTTTCTCCACCACCTCAGCGGCGGAGGCCCCACCAGCACTAGCGATCACCACCGCCTGCCCTCCAAGCGCAAGCTCGAAGACTCCGGGCCCGTCACCGACGATGACGACAACAGCGATGATTTCCTGAGCGACTTAGTATCGGTGAGAATGAGGAAAGACGAAGGCGGAGCCGTCAATTCCTGGTCCCCAATTGGAAGCCCCCTTTTGAGCCCAATTAGAAGCCCTCTAAGCCCTCTGCCGGAGCCCCAGTGGGGTTGGTCGCCCCGGCCGCACTTGCAGTTCTTCGTTCGAATGATGTCCGAGGGCAACACCATGGTCATGCATGCGTTCCCTGAGGACAGCGTCAAATCCATTCACGAGCGCATTCGAGACATTAAGGGCATTCCAGTTTTTGAGCAGAGGCTCATCTATATGGGGAAGCAGCTTCAATGGGAGCAGACTCTCGAGGAGTGCTCCATCCAAAACGATGCCAGTCTCCAGTTAGTTGGTCGAATGCGCAGCACCGAGCACCCCCATGCCTGGCAGGTCATGAACGACATGATCTCTGTGGTTTACCGAATGTGCAGAGGGGAGCACCTCCGTGATGGTCTCAAGACTATAAATGGTCTCATTGATAGTTACCTCAACATGACCCCTAGAGTAGATTGTGACTCTGCAGCCAGCTACTTTCGGATTTTCATGTCTTGTTCTGCACCTGCTGTGTTGGTCATGCTCTATCTCTCCCCCCTTAAAGGTAACAAGGACTGTGCTGACTCATCTGTTAAGCATTTTGTGAATTCTTGTCGTAGTACATTGTCTGAGGAATTGAATAGTCAGTTTGCACTTGTCGTGTTGGAGTTTTGCAAATTGCTTAGGAGGGTGGACTGTGATGACCCTTTGTATATGTTTTGTCGGAGTACCTTGGGGTCCTTGTTGGAAACTGACTGTGTTTGCTGTGGTACTGCTGAGGAGGATGTTAAAGGGTTGATTTTGCTTCAAGATATTTTCGCCTTTGTTCGTGAGCTTGCCACTAGCTTGTTGACTGATTTGGATGTGAGTATGGAATCCCCCACGTGTGCTGCGACATTGTGCAGCAACGTTAGGGATTTTAGGGCATTCTTGGTCCCTTTGAGGTCTGGAATCAGTGTGCAACAAGCTCTCACGAGTTCTATGACCGATGTGGAGTGCCATGTGGACTTCATGCTCACCGAAGAGATTGAAGGCCTTCATTTTATATACATTGAGTTGCTGAGCAAGATGGATGAGTGCCTTCAAAAAGTGGAGAGCAGCTTGGCAAACCAGGAGATAATGGAAGGGGATAGTCGTTATAATGCATGGTCTCAGTATCTCTCCATTTTGAAGGAATTGTATCAAATCTCTAAGCTTTATGATGGGGCTGAAGAGGAACTTTGGAATGTTTTAACCCGTCAAAGAAATGTGCTGTGTCTACTGATTGTTCGATATGCAAAGAGGATTGATGAGCATCATTGGATCCTTGAGCGCAAGTGTTTGACGAATTTTGAAGCTAGGAGGCATTTGGCACTGATGATGCTCCCAGAGGTAAAAGATGACTATGAGGAGTTGCATGAGATGCTCATTGACAGGTCTCAGTTATTGACTGAATCTTTCCAATACATAGGAAGAGTAGAGCCTGAATCTCTGCATGGGGGCCTATTTATGGAATTCAAAAATGAGGAAGCTACTGGGCCAGGTGTACTTCGGGAGTGGTTTCTGTTGGTATGTCAAGAAATATTTAATCCGCAAAATGCTCTTTTTGTCGCATGCCCAAATGACAAAAGGAGATTTTTCCCCAATCCTGGTAAGCTTCATCTGAAATTCCGAATGGATGTTTTCTTCCCTTACGATTTGCTATGCATTGGGACTATTTTCTAATTGAAAATGTTTGACCAGGGCTCGTATCATCCACGTGTCCTTTCATGCAGTTGTGTGTATCTGATTGGTGTGGACTTGGTGTTAGGGTTGACACACAAGTATTTTAGTTGACATTAGGTTATTTATCTATGTATTATTATCTTTTCTCTTAATGATTCCCTGTGAAAATGTGCTTCCATTAGATGAAATCCTTGGAGGATTTCCCCTGGCTTGTAGAGCAGCCCCTCTCTGCTTCAAGTTTCTTTTGGGAGCCTGGGGGACTATATTGAATAGTACTTCATTTTTCATCTTGGAATATGGAGTCGTCTCCTTTAAGGCATATATCCAAATTCGTGCTCTAAAGTCAATGTTTTCAGTATACCCCAAAAAACAAAAAAAATTGTCAATGTTTCCATCATATAAAAACTACATATGTGTATGAAAGTTAATCTATTTACATGTTTGCTTTAAAATTACTAGAGATTAAATAATTCAACCATTCGGAGGTGTTTTAGGGCCTCTGTGTCATGTTTGAGAATGCATCTAATAGAGCTGTCAATGGCGCCCAACAGTGGTGCAATCCCAGGGTGGTGGAATGTCGTGCTGGGAGGCTGCAACGGTGAAGTCATCAAGTTGCCTTACCAATAGTGATGAGCAATCATGGTTGCCTGCACTATAAGGGCCAAAATCCTGAGAATTCCCCCATCCCTTTCTGCTGTTTCCCATAGATTTTTTCGGGATCTTTCTTGTGATTTTGCTACTGTTTCCTTGGAAGCATACTAGGGTTTGCATAATCCTCTCAGACGATCCCTCAAAGCACTTCTGTTCTCCTCTCTTCCCTGAAGCCGCACCTGTTTCAGCAAGCCACCATTTCTTCCTGTGGATCTCGGTGGCTTTCCCTCAATCTAGTGATTCCAGCCAACTCCAGGTGTTCTCTTCTCCCTCCTTTGCTGCTGGTTGGAGTTGAGCTCCATTCTTCCTCTGCTCTTTCTTTTGTTTGTCCTGTCTTTTTTATCCTCCGTTTTCTAGTTCCTCTGCTATCTCACTCTAACTCTATTATGTCCCCACAATCATTTTTCTGTTCTCATTGTCACCTCTCTTTTCTCACTCTCATTCCTTTGTTATACTAGTTGACCTTTATTGTATTGACTTGTCAATTATGCATTATATTGATGATGAATGTGTGTTTAGAGTTTAGACTATGACTTTTGGTTATTAATGATGAATGTGTTTAATATGCGTAATTTTCCATTTTTGACCATTTGTATGCATCTACTCTAAATTGCATTTTTTTCCCATATTCTTTGGTATAGCTGCCATCCCACTATAGTGTTTTCTGGGTCGGCCACTCTGTGCCACTATCTTGAATTAACAGGTATGGATTCAAACACATTTTAGGTACATCTTTATTGTATTTATGAGTATCTAAATACAAAAAACGAATCTGCATGGCCAATCTATTGGTATCTGTGCTTCAGTCAATCACTTTAAGAGGAATGATTGTGTAAGCACCCCCCCCCCCAAAAAAAAAAGAAAAAAAAAAAGAAGAATGATTGTGTCACTCAAAGTTCACATATCTGAGGATCACATGTATGGCTATCCAAACCGATATCATGAAACCTGTTCAACCACAAGTGTTCTGCCACTGTACTTGAGATTCCATTTAGTGTTGTTATGAGCTAAGGGTGTTTTTGAATTAATTGTGAAAAAAAGATTATTCAAATAATTGATTAGATATATAATCGATCTTCTTTAAAATCTATGTTTGGTTATGTTAACTGAAAAGCAATTTTAAAATAGTGTTTTGTTTGGGTTGTATAAAAATATCACTTTTATGTATTAAATTACTGAAGATGGTATGACATGGTGTTTAAATATAATGTTTGATGTTTTATATTAATTAAAGATATAATGAATGAATTGGTAAAAATGCTCCTGTGTATGAAATCATTGAGGCCATCATGTCACGTTTAATGGTAGTTGCGAGCAATCATGGTTGTAGCACTATGCAGGCCAAAGTAGAATATCCCCTTCCATTTCTGCTGTTTCCCATTGATTTTTTAGGGATTTTTGGGTGATTTTCTTTTTGTTTTTATTCTGTTTTCTGTTTCCTCGGAAGCATTCTAGGGTTCAAGTAACCCTCTCATACAACCCCACAAAGCACTTATCTGCTCCTCTCTTCATGGAAACCCCACCTGTTTCGGCAAGCCACCATTTTTTCCTGCCAATCCCGGCGGCTTTCCAGCAACCCAGTGATTCCAGCCAACACTTCTCACTCCTCTATTGCCGGTTTGAGTAGAGCTCCATTCTTCTTCCTCTGCTCTTTCTTTTCTTTTCTCCCGTTCCTTAGTTCCTCTGCCCTTTCACTCTATTATGTTCTAACACTTATCTTTCTGCTCTCACTCTCATTCATCTGTTATAGTAGTTGACTTTTGTTGTATTGACTTGTTAATTATGCATTATATTGATGATGATTGTGTGATTGGAGTTTAAACTATGACTTTTGGTTATTAATGATGAATGTGTTTAATTGTAGGTAATTTTTCATTTTTGACCAGTTGTATGTGTGTAGTCTAAATTGCACATTTTCTTTTCCATATTCTTTGGTATAGCACTATAGCAGCCATCCTGCTATATCCTTTTTTGTTTTTTTGGATTGGCAACTCCGTGCTGCTATCTTGTATTAAGGGCTATGGTATTTGATATATTTTTGTTACAGCTTGAGACATATTTATGAGTATCTAAATACAAAACATGAATCTCTATGGCCAATCTGCTAGGATCTGTGCTTCTTTCAATCACTTTAACAGGAACCATTGTGTTACTCAAACCGATGATCGAATGTATATTTAGAGGTCATTGGCTATCCAAACTGACAGTGTCACCTGTTCAACCACAAGGGTCCTGCTGCTGTACTTGAGATTCCATTTAGAGTTGTTATGAACTAAAGGTGTATTTGAATTAACTTTGTAAAAGATTATTCTATAATTGATTAAACATTAATTGATTTTCTTTAAAATATATGTTTGGTTATGTTAACTGAAAAAGCAATTTTAAAATAGTGTTTTATTTGGATTGCGTAAAAATATTGCTTTTGTGTGGTAAATTACTAAAAAATGTATGAAATGGTGTTTATATATAATCTTTGATGTTTTATTTTGGATGAATTGGTAAAAATGCTTCTGTGTATGAAATGATTGCATAACATTAAATGTTGAAAAGACAGCCTTTGGATTTTCTAGAGTGTATGAAAAATAATGCCTGCTCATAGGCATTTTCACCCACTTTGACCAAACAAGAACAAAATATTATCTACACAACGTAGCTTTTATCTGTAAAAAGAGAGCTGTTACTGTAAAAAATTAATCTTTGCCAACACCCACTAGATTTGCTTGTTGCAGTCATTGTTGAGTATTTTTCTACATTGCCATATATCTTGTATCACTAGAAATTATTGTTGCATTTCTTCATAATCAAGTTAGTTTTATCCTTTTTCTACTTGTTTGCAGCATCCAAGGTAGATCCTCTACACCTTGATTACTTCCGCTTCTCTGGTCGAGTTATTGCATTAGCTTTGATGCATGGGGTGCATGTTGGTATTGTTTTTGATCGTGTGTTTTTCCAGCAATTGGCTGGAAATGAAATTACTTTAGAAGATATAAGGGATGCAGATCCACACTTGTATAGTAGCTACAAGCAAATATTGGAGATGGATCCTGGTTTCATTGATTCAGATGCATTAGGACTGACATTTGTTAGAGAGGTGGAAGAATTAGGGCACAGGAAAGTGGTTGAGCTCTGCCCTGGTGGGAAGAGCCTCATTGTAAATAGTAACAACAGGGAGAATTATGTTTATCTTCTTATACAGGATCATTTTGTAACATCCATATCTGAGCAGGTGTCACATTTTGCCAAAGGCTTTGGTGATATTCTATCAAACTCAAGCCTTGAGCAGTTCTTCTTTCAAAGTTTAGACCTTAAAGATCTTGATTGGATGCTGCATGGGAGTGAAGATATCATTTCTGTTGAGGATTGGAAGGCACATACTGAGTATCAAGGCTATGAAGAGACAGATCCTCAGATATCTTGGTTTTGGGAGGTATGTTCATACTGCTTTTATTGAATTACAATGTGTATGTATATCTTTCCTCTTTGTTTTTTCTTCTGTTTATCGGATTCCTTTCTAAGTGTAGTTTTATTATATCTTTACTTCATTCAAAGAGCATAGTAATTGAATTTTCCCGGCTTTATAGGCAGGAATGCTCTATTGGGCAATAAGTACCTGCTACGTAGCCCTCTAATGCCTGTCTGTTTCGATTTTAGCCACAAATCAAAAGAGGTTTTATTGCCCTATTGCTTCTTGGGAAATGGTATTGGCTACCGACAAAGTTTCCCATCTGCACAAAAGAATTGTAATCTTAGCACTGCTCTTCAAATCCACTTCTTTCCCAACCTTGGTCAGAGTCATGCTAGATTACTTTCTGTGTTGGACTAAATTATCCCCTTGCCTTCAGCCGTGATACGTTCAACCGTTGATGTGCTACATATAATTTACAAATATCTCTCTTATGCTCATTTGTTCCTTCAAAAAGTAATATATTTTTCGCACTGAAGCCTGAAATCATAATTGAGATACCTTGTTTACAAAGACGCGATTCCATAGTGCAGCCATATTTCTGTTCTCTGCAACCAGCTAACAAAGTTGTGTACATGATGATTGTCAGTTTGAGCCCTTAGTGTAATAGCATCTAGTTATCTAACATTTTGAATTGACCTTACTATTAATAGAATTGTAGTATCATAAAATGTACTAATATTATTGCAATATTTTCCAAAGTGCCAGCATATAATTTCACATTTTGGTTGAGAAGTCCGAATATCAACTTCCCTTGTCTTCATTTAATTTACTGAAGGTCTCGTTTTCATTAAAATTGGATGGTTATTGCCTCCCAGGAGTAATTAGTTCTGGAATGTTGTTCAAATAACTCAGCATTTCAACATTTGCTTTGTAAATGTTATATTCTGTTAAAAAACATGGCAGATTGTTGGGAGAATGACTGGGGAACAAAGGAGGGTACTTCTGTTCTTCTGGACATCTGTGAGATATTTACCAGTTGAAGGTTTCCGTGGTTTGGCTTCTTGTCTCTCCATTGACAGGTCCCCTGAACATGATGATCGCCTTCCTTCATCTCACACATGTTTCTACCGGCTGTGTCTACCAGCTTATTCATCTGTTGCTGTTATGCAAGATCGTCTTGGAGTCATCACTCAAGAACACATTGGCTGCAGTTTTGGTACTTGGTGAATGAACATACCTGCAATTTGGATAGAAATGCACATAATGATGAGAGATCCTTAATCAGTTTTGTACAGATAGATTATAGGAGTATTCCATCTATTGCCTAAGTGGATAACAGGAGAAGGTTCTCTTGTTCTGTTTTCTTTTTCGCAGTAATGAAGGATTGCAATGTCATTGATCTTTGTAAAATGTTCATATGGACGAAGTATCAATAATACAGGATTGAAGAAAATAAAACTATATACTTCTGTGTTTTATCATTGTAGTAAATAGCTTGTGAGTATATCAACCCGTTGCCACGTACATGGGAAGTATGTACTATATAATATTTAATTTTGAACTTCGGACAATCGTGCTCAAAGAGCAACTTTTTCCACCTTTGGTCAAGGATTAGAATTCTGATCTTGCCAAAAATTGTGTTTCTCTAAGAAATCACTGGCTTGCTGCTTTCTCACTCCTCCCATGCCCACAGCCATTTTAAAAAGAAAAATAACAACAAAATTTACGCTAATTGTCTTCGTTTAAGACCCCGTTTTTTTTTTCCCAATTCAGCTCAAGGAGGAATTATTAAATATGACTTTGTTAGATTGTAATTGTGCAGCTATAAAATAGTGTGGCTTATTTGCTAGGAGTTTTGTTATCATTAATTCAAATTCTTTCAAAAATAAACAAGAATATCTAATTATATTTTTTCAAAGCATTTGTTGCCTTTTAATTATATTTTCTTTTATCATGATCCGTTTCCATAAATCCAATGGGTATAAATTATGGATTAAAATTCTCTCATATTTATTTTGAACATAATAACGTGTTAAAAGAGATATAAATGTAAATACAAATATTGGGTTTCATTAAGAGGAAAAATACTTGGGAGATTTTGGAGCATTATGTGATAGTGTTTATGGTCAATAATATCACAATATTTTAGATAAAAGTATAAGTTGGTGACGGGTACCATATAAAATATTGTGATATTATTAATTGTGAGCATAGCCACATAGTACTTTAAGACTACTCAAATATTTCTCATTTTAAAAGGGCTATGCCCATTTAAATTGTTTATATCTATCTATCTCTTAATATGAAAGAATTTTTATCTATAAATTATAATGGCCGAATTTTACTTTTAAAAGAATGTGGCATCTTTCACTATGTTGAATAACAGAAATCCTATTATTTGGAAATATATTTTTATGTGTCCATTAATTGATGGTCATTTATATACAAATAATTAAAAAATTTACTATTAACTAAAAAAAAAAATAGAGAATTCACCTATATAATTGAAATATTAAATAAGTGAAAGCCCCGCCTAAACGAGCATTTTACAGAAAGCCGATAAGGAATTCTATTACTAATTGGCCGTTTTGATCCTTTGGAACAACTTGATGATAATGTTGTTAATTGATTTTTCAGTCATGGGAGTGAATTTTGCACTTGAATCACTTACTTAAAAAAAAATGTCAAAATAACATTTTCATAATAAAATACTCTTGCACTTCCGCACAATGTTTATTTATTTATTTTTCTTTCGCCTGTATTTGTTTTTGGCTCCTTCCCTTCAACTAGCTGTGACGTTTTGCATTTATCTAACTTCAAGCATCTTGGAGGTAGAAACTCAGTCTCTAACATAATTCATTCTTATCACGTAAGTAGTTTACTGGTTCATATTTATTTAGAAATATGACTTGAATTGATTAAGATATATAAATTCAGATACAGTTAGTTGGCAATATCGGAAGCGTCATGTGGATCAGAGGGCAAAGCTAAAAAAAGAATAAATTTCACAGAAACAAGAGTATAAAAGTAGATATAATTTATTCAAACCAAGAGACCAAACTAGTTGACCCTCCTGGAACCATCACCCCTCAAACTTCAGCAGTTACAGCTCACTTCAGTACATAACCCACAGAATTCCTCGTATACGGCACTTGGCAAGCATGCTACTGTGGAGCCAGCACTGCAGTGCTTACATACAGCTATTTATCCTCCATAAACCATAAACCCATGCCCAGATACTTAGCTTCACAATAACATTAATGATAAATATAAACTACACATTAAAAGAAGAAAGAAAGAAAAGGTTTTCACTTTTCAACTTTGACGTGCAAAAAGGTAGACCTCATCCCACCAACTAGACCTCACACTCTCCACAGGCTTAAGCTTCAGTCTTCTCAACTGGAACTTCTTTGGTGGCTTCCACAACGGTTTCAGCTGGTTTGTTCTCCTCAGCTGGCTTCTCTTCCTCCACTGGTGCTGCTGCTGCTGACTCTGTCTCTGCAGTTTCCTTAGGCTCCTCAGCTTTTGGCTCTTCTTTCGCTTCTTCAGGTTTTGCCTCTGTTTTCTCGGGTGCTGGCTCCTCTACCACAGGCTTGGCTTCCTCTGTCACTTCTTCTGTGACCTCCTTTGTCTCAGCTTCAACTGGGGCATCGGTTTCTGGAGCAACCGGGCCTTCTGTTGTTGTTACTGCTGCTTCCTCTTTTGGTTCTTCAACGTTTTCTTCCTTTGGTTCTTCGGTGGCTGGTTGTTCTGGGGCAGGAGCCTCGGAGGCTGGTTGTTCTAGGGTTGTTTCCTCGATCTTGGTTGCCTCGACTGGTTCGTTTTCTGTCACAGTTGTTGGTGCGTGCTGTGCAACCTGCAACATCAAGTCTCATTTAACTAAGCACTCTAAAGCCAAGCTTAACAAGGTATATATATTCTTGTGAATACGAAACCAAGCTTAACTCAACTCAGCATTCTAAAACCAAGCTTAACAAGACTTCTGAGCTAAAGAAAAGGATTGATCAATCATGTTTACTGTGGATGCAACTGTGATTATAAAACTAAAACCAAAAAAGAGAGAGATCTAAACAAAGTTGATGATCACAGTCCATTCCACCAATACTTTTGAGATATGTAAAATTTGATCCACGGGAAAATGTTGCTCGAATCATAGTCTATGATCAAGATGGTTATGCATCACGGTGATCACTCTGAAAGTCGGGTCAATTAACCCAACTATGATGAATCGATCATCCGCCCCGAACATATACCGGTTTATTTATGATCGAAGCGAAAGACATCAAGAAAAGAAGAAACAGGAAAAAAAAAAAAAAGTTGATTTGTGTGCTGATGATTAGTAGTATGATCGTTATATATGTTATTGCGATAGACTTCTGTATTACTAACCCACATGCATTGTGTAACTTTGTAGATCGCACATAAGAAAACATCAAACAAGTTCTGATTTGTTGATCGAGAATGAATACAGCCGAAAAAAAAAAAATAAGGGGACACAGAAATAGTAATATTCTGTCACAAACGTTTTGGTTTCCACCATATTCTGGATAGAGGATACTAGACTACAGGAACTAATAACGCAATGTACAAAAGCACAATTAACTAGTAAGTGTATCTGAGTTACCTCAACACTGGCCATTTGGTATGCAAAGAGGGATCGTAATAGAATTGAAAGAAAGTTTGGGAGGTGTGTGAAGAAGCAAGGAAGGCAGTGAGAAAGAGTGTTTGTGACTGGTGAGTGGTGAGGAGCTGATCAACCTGAGAGGTTTATATAGAACTTGAATAATAGAATTCATAGAGAGAGAGTGTGTAAGAGAGTGGCGACTTGAAAAGAAGAATCTTTTTCAACCGGACAACTCATATCGCTCACAGAGAAATCAAATGGTATCACAATGTCCAGTTGTAAAATATTTTTGTTTCCCATGGTTAATTTTCCTTCAAAAATATAAAATGACTATTTTAATGAGAACTTACGAATAAAACTACTATTTTGTTGCATGTATAAAAATTAAATATTAGTTGTTTACAGAGAGACAAGAAAAAATGGTGGTGACCCAATTTTGTAGCAGTGTCATATGTTGCTCTTGGGTGCACTTCACTGTGTTTTCTTTATTATTACTCTTGTTAGGTTAACTCTTTGAAAACTATTGTCATTAAACTGTTCTTTTAACAATTATCTTTTTAAAATTTTAAACCTTAATCCTCTTTTTCAGTATGCAATTTAATTACCACTCATTAAGCGATCATTGGTTCTTTCATCGTGGTTTTATGCGGCAGGACACTAAGTGATTTTGATTATCACTGGCATTCTTGTTCAGGGTTTTGCTTTCCTTGGACTCTCCAACTGTTTGGAAAAAATTAGAAAAATAAATTTTGGGGATATCTTCCCCATAAATTAAAACATGCGTGCAATTTATTTGATTTACATTTTAGAATTCAACACGCATAATAGTACTTTTATTATGATAAATTATATTGATTTCTCCTAAAATTTGATAAAATTTATTGTGACTCATTTTTATTTGTTTAGGCTATATTGACGTCTTTTTAGGGGAGGTTAATATTCTATTTATAGAAGTATTTAGTATCATATTTTATAAAATAAAAAAATATCGAATATAATATTATCTAAATCTTAGGAGAGTTCAATGTATATTTTTATAAATCGAGGAGGATCGTGACGAATTTCACCAAACTTAGGGAAGGCTAGTGTAATTTGTCATTTTTATTATTTTTCTACAACCATAGGAAATTGAAATTCCTTTTTCCAGTGTTTTATGCCTCAGGATATATAGTCCAGAGTTAATTTCTTTTATTCCGATTAAGAGAGTCTAGGATATATTTATATACTTGTTGAGAACAAAGAAAAATTTTACACTTTTTTTTCCGTAAATACTATAACATGATTACATTTTTTTCCTATAATTGTCCCGCCATTCACCTAAAAAAAAAAAATTGTTAGCCAGCTAGCACCCAAAATAGACTCAATAATAAAATAAAATAATGTTGAATTTCATGAAATTAGAATTAGAATCTATCTATAGTCCTAACAAATAATTAATGTATTTTCTGGAAAAAAAAAAAAAAAAACAACATAGATGACCGTATCTCATTTATAATTGGCTTTAAATTTAAATGGAACCTTAATTGAAAATGGCGGTATCCCTTTACATCAGCACTGCAGATAATTAGTATAATATACCTACAAAATCAGGCACTGCCAACAAATAATTTAATGAATCCAGTGCTGATTAGAGTTTTTGTCTTCTTAAGGTAGGTATTAATTGAACGTAATTGAGCTAGTGGCACTGCCATATATTATGATGAAGCAGACATAAATAATCCTTTCCTTGGTGACCGTAAAATGTGAAAATGCCTTTTAACTGCTCTATGTTTAACAAATTTAAGAGGGCTTTTTCACTAACATGGGAAAAGCTTGTTGCTAAGCTAAAAATCAAATTATCAAAATTGATGTTAGGACCAAAAAGACAAGGCAACAAACATCAAGGGAGCAGGGGGCGGTGGCTAATGTGGGACCCACTGCGCAAGTGCGATCACTACCATCCAATGAATTGTGGCCCCACCTACACATCACAGTTGGCATCAGCAGAAGAAAAGAAAAGAAAAGAAAAAGGTTCCCTGAATCAGCAGCCTATACTATTTGGGCACCGCCCCTTCCATTTTTTCCCGTCAAAAAGATGGAAAAATCCACGCCCTCCATGCTTTCCACGTCTTAAGCTCGTGACATGGGGGCCACCTCACCACCGTACAATGTGCCACCTCACACCTTCCTTCATTTTCCCTCTCATTAGTCATAATTTCTTTTGCTCAGAAAGATGCCTTCTTATTATCATCTCGCTATAAATAATTTGAATTTTCTTAATTTTAATGTTAGATCCATATCTGCCAAAAATATATATAGCATTATATTGGGGGTCTTCTCTCCCCCCTTTCAAATAATGCTCCTATAGTACCAATCTAACACGACTATCAACTCCAATTTTGGACGTAACCTAGAGTGCTCTACCTCTGCTTCTCTACTTGCGTGTCACAATTCCATCTATTTTATCGTAGCACTTTCGTTCCTTTTCTTCTTATTTTCAATAGTCATTATGTGCTCGCGTCGTGCCGTCTTCTGTTTAAACTCCAATTCTAATTCATACAGTAAATTCTAAAAAGTTTGATTGATGTAATCTATATAAAGATAATATTAATTGAAAATTTTCTTTCTTGAGTATTTTAATTTACTAGCATACTTGAATTATAGCAGTAAAATTTGAAAGTGTTTTTGCATGGCATGGTTAGAATTAGTGACTTATTTTTGGGAAAAAGATCAATCGATGTTAAGCAAAGAATCCGTAATTTACTTTCTTCTCTACTTGAATCATTTGAATGTTGATGATATGGACCAATAATTATCCACCAGATGTAGACCCGTGATTCATGGGTGGACTAATAATCTAATGCAGAGATTACATAGTTTAAACTAGGTGTTAGTCTGTGATTTATATAGTCGATCTCATTAAATGAGGAATGGGTTGGTTGTTGTTGTATTTTTTGATATTGTTGGCAATCTTTTTTGCAGGGTTCACCGTATGTAATTATTTGGTTTTGATTTTTGATTCCGTTATCTTCGAAATAAACAAATTGACTAATATATATAAGAATGATGTTTCCAGCGTGTAAACACGTAATGTTAGGATGGACAGTCACATCTCCATCGTGGCAAGACTCATGGCTCACATCACTTTAAGACTGATCCCGAAATTGCTGCTATATGATAGCGACTTGTCATTTGTAAAATTCTAACCACAAAAGTGTCTACATGCAAATTAATCATCTTTTGCATTATTCATTTCAAGCATACGTGGCAACATACATAAGTGTGGGCGTTCACAAATTCAAGCAGAACAAGATCGAGTGGACTTGTGGGACTGTATCGGCTTTTGCTTGAGTGAGCTACATCAAGTCTATTATTTTAGAGGATAACTCAAAACAAGAGGGGGCCGGGGAAGGGAGTTCTTTAAATAGATGGCCCTATACATCTCCCCGCTTTATATAAACTAAAATTTGATTTTTTGGAAAAATAAAAAACACAAGAGCCATAAAAGAAAAGTGGTTAGTAGGCTAACAAAAGCTTAAACTTCTATGGTCATCATCATAAGTGAAGGATCTTAAGTTAGCATTTTGGGAAGGATCATGAGTTAAACTTTTTGAGATGGCTAAATAATATGCGTTCTTGTATTTATTACTTTCTTCCAGTACTTTGAGCATCAAATAAAATTTTTTTCCAACCAGTAAATATGTTGAAATTATTAATATTACTTCTCCTTGTTGTTTTATGTGTAATATTTACCGTTATATTACTAACTGCTAGCAAACCATACCAAAAATAATCAATTCATTGTTCCAAGATCTCTGGACTTATATGCCTTGCATAATATATCAAATTAACAAGAAGATATCCTTGCAGAAAAGTATTTAAAAGGAGACCTCTACTTATCCAAAATTCAAATGGCATAAAGCCCATAAAGCCTCTGCTTCCGTGTTTAAAATATTTGAATCAGTGGCAATTGAACTGTAAACTTATTCGTATACAAGGTTACATTGTCAATCAAGATATTTGTAGGAATAAGATTAATTATGCTATACCAATAATAAAATGAGACGAGAAAAAATTTATAAAAAGGATTTTTTTTTTAAAAAAAAAAAAAGAGAACTATGTGTTGGAGCCAAGGGCTTTTCAACTTTTAAGTTACATGTTAAAAGCTCGGTGTTAGAGTCATTGGTTCAGAGAAGAAATTCTTAATTATACGATACTATAAGTGAATTTGAACGCCAAGACCGGGGCCAATTGTCAAAGCTGCTTTGGGGAGACATGCTTTGTCTTGGAAAACGACCTGCTGGCAAATAAAATCGTTTTCCCTTTGATCTTTCTTTTTGGAACTTTCCATTTATCATCTTTGTTGGGGAGCGCCTTCGCTAGTTGGTTTGTGTCCAAAATTAGCAACAACCTAGGCCCCTTTGTCTCTAAACACCCCTAAGTTCCGTCCGATTAAGGAAGGTCTGTTGAATCTTTAAGATCAGAGGTTCCAATCCAATCATGTTCTTACTACACATGTTCTTTTCCATTTGGCAGGTTTTCATTTCTTTGCCCGCTGCCGTCGTCCCCTATGAGAAAGTGCACAAGAATGAAATAGCAGACCCAAAAAGAGCATTAGCTGGGAAAGGGAAATACAACTTGCATTCTAATCTTACACGCAAATAAATTTCTGTTTGTTCCAGAAACATATAATATCAAATTTGTGAGACTTTTGGTTAATAACATAATGGATTGGCACGAGAAGCCTGTACTCTCATACCAGGTCATATGTAATACTGGATCTTCCAAAGGATGATCTTTGCTCAGGGGGGCCGATGATGCTATCCAAAGAGATCAAAGGTACCTATCGAAGAAACCAACGTATATGCAAGGTTTGCCTAATAGTTGTATAACAGATTACCATAAGCAGCACAAGCAGGATTACACCCCTCAGTAGTTTCAATTAAGTAAGCATGAGTTGTAAACAGATTTGAACAAATAGCGTACTCACGAACTTTGAGACTTAAAAGCTTTAAGCAGTAAAATTGATCTTTGAAAACACATGAGACAAGCCCATAATTGTATTTTTCCTTTGAAGCATCAAATCGAAATCCACATATTTGCAATAATCCAATTATATAAATATAAACAGAGACGAGATGAAAAATGGGAATTCGTACAAACAAGAAAATATAGTAGTAGCAGTCATGCAGGATAGAAACGGATAGAGTCCTCACACCTAACAGCCATATCGCACCATCAACATTCATATCGAAATCTTTTATCCAAGGTGGTCTCAGCCTCCTGAACAAGTCACTGCCGTCACACCTACAGGCTACGTGGGTTTGATGGTTGATACTTGATACTGTCATGCTGGTGCAATTTGTTTTTCTTTTTGGTCGAAGTTCAATTTGTTTGCACTCCACCGTAGCTTTTGAGATAATGGACGGGTCATGTCACTACGTTGGCACAACCAAATCCTTTACAAGTGCAGGACTAAAACAGTGCGTAACTCCCAAGGAAATAGGCAAATAGCCCAAAAACTAGTGTAAAGGGTTAGTATTAAGAGAAATGTTAAGTAAACATATTTTGTGTTTGATAGATTAGGTATAAGTTAATATAGTGTCTAATATAATGTATTCATATAACATAACTTATCTAATTAGGATGTGACCAAAAAAAAAAAAATTGCCTTAACTAGTTTAGCGGTGTTATTTTAGCAGTAGATTTGTTTGTCTTTCACTAACTGCACCTGGCATCGATATCAAGCAAAACCTAATTTGTGGTATATGAACTCTCTCTCTCCTTGTGAAGGTGTGTGTGTGTGTGTGTGTGTTGACCAAAAAAAAGTCTTGGACACTATCCAAAAAGAAAAAAAAAAACTCAGACAAAAAGAGAAAGAGCAACTTGTACCTCCCCATTCCCACTCCAAAAATAAATAAATAAAGTATCCTCAAAGATGTTGTACATAATCACTAGAAATGTTATTGACTATTAGATAATTGTTGAATAAAGTTAGAGTAAATCCCTAAATTAGTTCCTAGCAATATTCTTAATGAACAGTTTGGTCCCTGACAAAAATAAATTGGTTTTAAAGTCCTTAACAATTGTAAAAATTAGATATTTATGAATAGTTTGGTTCCTGACAAAAAATAAACTGGTGATAAGGTCTCTAATAATTGTAAAAATTAGACACTTTATTCATTGACTCACTTACAATTGGTAAAAAGTATGATTTGTAGGTGCATACTAACTAGGACATCCTAACTGCATCGTATGCGGTATACTAGTATCTCGTGTGACACCCCTTTAGACTTTCCAAAACATCCCCCCCAAAAAAAAAAAGAAAACAAAGAAGCCTCAACACATCAACTCCTGGCAATAAGACACATCACTAAATCTCATTTCCTCTCCAATTGTGATAACTCATGTTGGCTATCAATAGCAAAAAATCAAACCCCATCTAAACTCAATCTTCTCTCAAATTGTAATAACTAATCACTATTATAGTTGCAATACTAGAGAGAAAATAGAGAGCCGAATAGTAAAATGGTGACACATCACACTTTTTACTAGTTACAAGTGAGTTAGGAAATAAAATGTCTAATTTTTACAATTGTCGAAGACCTCGAGACTAATTTATTTTGGTCAGGGACCA